>OY756966.1:24555000-25755000 GCA_963580455.1 Euonymus europaeus | reverse complement strand
AGTAGTGTGAAATCAAGCTAAAAATCACCGAATTCAGAACTCGGAGTCAACGGATATTGATAAAACCGTTTACGTAAAGAAACCACATTTCGCGGTTAAACAAGATGAAACGATACCTACTAGCCACGAGTTCTGAAATCAAAATCCGAAACGCCAGGATCGTAGAGCTCAAAAAGTAGTGTGAAATCAAGCTAAAAATCACCGAATTCAGAACTCGGAGTCAACAGATATTCATAAAACCGTTTACGTAAAGAAACCACATTTCACGGCTAACTAGGTGAAACGAGACCAACTAGCCACGAGTTCTGAAATCAAAATCCGAAAACCCAGGATTGTAGAGCTCGAAAAGTAGTTTGAAATCAAGATAAAAATCAACTAATTCAGAACTCGGAATCAACGGATATTTATAAAACCGTTTACGTAAAGAAACCACATTTGGCGGCTAACTAGGTGAAACAAGAACTACTAGCAACGAGTTCTGAAATCGAAATCCGAAACGCTAGGATTGTAGAGCTCAAAATGTAGTGTGTAATCAAGCTAAAAATCACCGAATTCAGAACTCGGAGTCAACGGATATACATAAAACCGTTTATGTAAAGAAACCACATTTCGCGGCTAACTTGGTGAAACGATACCAACTAGCCACGAGTTCTGAAATCAAAATCCGAAATGCCAGGATCGTAGAGCTCGAAAAGTAGTGTGAAATCAAGCTAAAAATCACCGAATTCAGAACTCGAAGTCAACGGATATTCATAAAACCGTTTACGTAAAGAAACCACATTTCGCGGCTAACTAGGTGAAACGAGACCTACTAGCCACGAGTTCTTAAATCAAAATCCAAAACCCTAGGATTGTAGAGCTCGAAAAGTAGTGTGAAATCAAGCTAAAAATCACCGAATTCAGAACTCGTAGTCAACGGATATTCATAAAACTGTTTACGTAAAGAAACCACATTTCGCGGCTAACTAGGTGAAACGAGACCTACTAGCAACGAGTTCTGAAATCAAAATCCGAAACTCCAGGATCATAGAGCTCGAAAAGTAGTGTGAAATCAAGCTAAAAATCACCAAAATCAGAACTCGGAGTCAACGGATATTCATAAAACCGTTTACGTAAAGAAACTACATTTCGCGGCTAACTAGGTGAAACGAGACCAACTAGCCACGAGTTCTGAAATCAAAATCCGAAACGCTAGGATCGTAGAGCTCGAAAAGTAGTGTGAAATCAAACGAAAAATCATCGAATTCAGAACTCGGAGTCAACGGATATTTATAAAACCGTTTACGTAAAGAAACCACATTTCGCGGCTAACTAGGTGAAACAAGACCTACTAGCCACGAGTTCTGAAATCAAAATCCGAACCATCAGGATTGTAGAGCTCGAAAAGTAGTGTGAAATCAAGCTAAAAATCACCGAATTCAGAACTCGGAGTCAACGGATATTCATAAAACCGTTTACGTAAAGAAACCACATTTCGCGGCTAACTAGGTGAAACAAGACCAACTAGCCACGAGTTCTGAAATCAAAATCCGAAATGTCAGGATTGTAGAGCTCGAAAAGTAGTGTGAAATCAAGCTAAAAATCACCGAATTCAGAACTCGGAGTCAACGGATATTCATAAAACCGTCTACGTAAAGAAACCATATTTCGCGGCTAACTAGGTGAAACGAGACCAACTAGCCACGAGTTCTGAAATCAAAATCTGAAAAAACAGGGTTGTAGAGCTCAAAAAGTAGTGTGAAATCAAGCTAAAAATCACAGAATTCAAAACTCGGAGTCAACGGATATTCATAAAACCGTTTACGTAAAGAAACAACATTTCGCGGCTAACTAGGTGATACGAGACCTACTAGCCACGAGTTCTGAAATCAAAATCCGAAACGCTAGGATAGTAGAGCTCGAAAAGTAGTGTGTAATCAAGCAAAAAATCACCGAATTCAGAACTCGGAGTCAACGGATATTCACAAAACCGTTTACGTAAATAAACCACATTTCGCGGCTAACTAGGTGAAACGAGACCTACTAGCCACGAGTTCTTAAATCAAAATCCAAAACCCTAGGATTGTAGAGCTCGAAAAGTAGTGTGAAATCAAGCTAAAAATCACCGAATTCAGAACTCGGAGTCAACGGATATTCGTAAAACCGTTTACGTAAAGAAACCACATTTCGCGGCTAACAAGGTGAAATGAGACCTACTAGCCACGAGTTCTGAAATCAAAATCCGAAACGCCAAGATTGTAGCGCTCGAAAAGTAGTGTGAAATCAAGCTAAAATTCACCGAATTCAGAACTCGGAGTCAATGGATATTCATAAAACCGTTTACGTAAAGAAACCACATTTCGCGGCTAACTAGGTGAAACGAGACCAACTAGCCACGAGTTCTGAAATCAAAATCAGAAATACCAAGATCGTAGAGCTCGAAAAGTAGTGTGAAATCAAGCTAAAAATCACCGAATTCAGAACTCGGAGTCAACGGATATTCATAAAACCGTTTACGTAAAGAAACCACATTTCGCGGTTAAACAATATGAAACGAGACCTACTAGCCACGAGTTCTGAAATCAAAATCCGAAACGCCAGGATCGTAGAGCTCAAAAAGTAGTGTGAAATCAAGCTAAAAATCACCGAATTCAGAACTCGGAGTCAACGGATATTCATAAAACCGTTTACGTAAAGAAACCACATTTCGCGGCTAACTAGGTGAAACGAGACCAACTAGCCAAGAGTTCTGAAATCAAAATCCGAAAACCCAGGATTGTAGAGCTCGAAAAGTAGTTTGAAATCAAGCTAAAAATCACGTAATTCAGAACTCGGAATCAACGGATATTTATAAAACCGTTTACGTAAAGAAACCACATTTGGCGGCTAACTAGGTGAAAGCAGAACTACTAGCCACGAGTTCTGAAATCGAAATCCGAAACGCTAGGATTGTAGAGCTCAAAATGTAGTGTGTAATCAAGCTAAAAATCACCGAATTCAGAACTCGGAGTCAATGGATATACATAAAACCGTTTATGTAAAGAAACCACATTTCGCGGCTAACTTGGTGAAACGAGACCAACTAGCCACGAGTTCTGAAATCAAAATCCGAAATGCCAGGATTGTAGAGCTCGAAAAGTAGTGTGAAATCAAGCTAAAAATCACCGAATTCAGAACTCGAAGTCAACGGATATTCATAAAACCGTTTACGTAAAGAAACCACATTTCGCGGCTAACTAGGTGAAACGAGACCTACTAGCCACGAGTTCTTAAATCAAAATCCAAAACCCTAGGATTGTAGAGCTCGAAAAGTAGTGTGAAATCAAGCTAAAAATCACCGAATTCAGAACTCGTAGTCAACGGATATTCATAAAACTGTTTACGTAAAGAAACCACATTTCGCGGCTAACTAAGTGAAACGAGACCTACTAGCCACGAGTTCTGAAATCAAAATCCGAAACTCCAGGATCATAGAGCTCGAAAAGTAGTGTGAAATCAAGCTAAAAATCACCAAAATCAGAACTCGGAGTCAACGGATATTCATAAAACCGTTTACGTAAAGAAACTACATTTCGCGGCTAACTAGGTGAAACGAGACCAACTAGCCACGAGTTCTGAAATCAAAATCCGAAACTCCAGGATCATAGAGCTCGAAAAGTAGTGTGAAATCAAGCTAAAAATCACCAAAATCAGAACTCGGAGTCAACGGATATTCATAAAACCGTTTACGTAAAGAAACTACATTTCGCGGCTAACTAGGTGAAACGAGACCAACTAGCCACGAGTTCTGAAATCAAAATCCGAAACGCTAGGATCGTAGAGCTCGAAAAGTAGTGTGAAATCAAGCGAAAAATCAAAAAAATCAGAACTCGGAGTCAACGGATATTTATAAAACCGTTTACGTAAAGAAACCACATTTCGCGGCTAACTAGGTGAAACAAGACCTACTAGCCACGAGTTCTGAAATCAAAATCCGAACCACCAGGATTGTAGAGCTCGAAAAGTAGTGTGAAATCAAGCTAAAAATCACCGAATTCAGAACTCGGAGTCAACGGATATTCATAAAACCGTTTACGTAAAGAAACCACATTTCGCGGCTAATTAGGTGAAACGAGACCTACTAGCCACGAGTTCTGAAATCAAAATCCGAAACGCCAGGATCGTAGAGCTCAAAAAGTAGTGTGAAATCAAGCTAAAAATCACCGAATTCAGAACTCGGAGTCAACGGATATTCATAAAACCGTTTACGTAAAGAAACCACATTTCGCGGCTAACTAGGTGAAACGAGACCTACTAGCCACGAGTTCCGAAATCAAAATCCAAAACGCTGGGATAGTAGAGCTCGAAAAGTAGTGTGTAATCAAGCAAAAAATCACCGAATTCAGAACTCGGAGTCAACGGATATTCATAAAACCGTTTACGTAAAGAAACCACATTTCGCGGCTAAATAGGTGAATCGAGACCTACTAGCCACGAGTTCTGAAATCAAAATCCGAAACGCTAGGATAGTAGAGCTCGAAAAGTAGTGTGTAATCAAGCAAAAAATCACCGAATTCAGAACTCGGAGTCAACGGATATTCACAAAACCGTTTACGTAAAGAAACCACATTTCGCGGCTAAATAGGTGAATCGAGACCTACTAGCCACGAGTTCTGAAATCAAAATCCAAAATGCCAGGATTGTAGAGCTCGAAAAGTAGTGTGAAATCAAGCTAAAAATCACCGAATTCAGAACTCGGAGTCAACGGATATTCATAAAACCGTTTACGTAAAGAAACCACATTTTGCGGCTAACTAGGTGAAACGAGACCTACTAGCCACGAGTTCTGAAATCAAAATCCGAAACACCAGGATTGTAGAGCTCGAAAAGTAGTGTGAAATCAAGCTAAAAATCACCGAATTCAGAACTCGGAGTCAACGGATATTCATAAAACCGTTTACGTAAAGAAACCACATTTCGCGGCTAACTAGATGAAACGAGACCTACTAGCCACGAGTTCTGAAATCGAAAACCGAAAACCCAAGATTATAGAGCTCGAAAAGTAGTGTGAAATCAAGCTAAAACTCACCGAATTCAGAACTCGGAGTAAACGGATATTCATAAAACCGTTTACGTAAAGAAACCACATTTCGCGGCTAACTAGGTGAAACGAGAACTACTAGCCACGGGTTCTGAAATCAAAATCCGAAATGCTAGGATAGTAGAGCTCGAAAAGTAGTGTGTAATCAAGCAAAAAATCACCGAATTCAGAACTCGGAGTCAACGGATATTCACAAAACCGTTTACGTAAAGAAACCACATTTCGCGGTTAAATAGGTGAATCGAGACCTACTAGCCACGAGTTCTGAAATCAAAATCCAAAATGCCAGGATTGTATAGCTCGAAAAGTAGTGTGAAATCAAGCTAAAAATCACCGAATTCAGAACTCGGAGTCAACGGATATTCATAAAACCGTTTACGTAAAGAAACCACATTTCGCGGCTAACTAGGTGAAACGAGACCTACTAGCCACGGGTTCTGAAATCAAAATCCGAAATGCTAGGATAGTAGAGCTCGAAAAGTAGTGTGTAATCAAGCAAAAAATCACCGAATTCAGAACTCGGAGTCAACGGATATTCACAAAACCGTTTACGTAAAGAAACCACATTTCGCGGTTAAATAGGTGAATCGAGACCTACTAGCCACGAGTTCTGAAATCAAAATCCAAAATGCCAGGATTGTATAGCTCGAAAAGTAGTGTGAAATCAAGCTAAAAATCACCGAATTCAGAACTCGGAGTCAACGGATATTCATAAAACCGTTTACGTAAAGAAACCACATTTCGCGGCTAACTAGGTGAAACGAGACCTACTAGCCACGAGTTCTGAAATCAAAATCCGAAACACCAGGATTGTAGAGCTCGAAAAGTAGTGTGAAATCAAGCTAAAAATCACCGAATTCAGAACTCGGAGTCAACGGATATTCGTAAAACAGTTTACGTAAAGAAACCACATTTTGCGGCTAACTAGATGAAACGAGACCTACTAGCCACGAGTTCTGAAATCGAAAACCGAAAACCCAAGATTGTAGAGCTCGAAAAGTAGTGTGAAATCAAGCTAAAAATCACCGAATTCAGAACTCGGAGTCAACGGATATTCATAAAACCGTTTACGTAAAGAAACCACATTTCGCGGCTAACTAGGTGAAACGAGACCAACTAGCCACGAGTTCTGAAATCAAAATCCGAAAACACAGGATTGTAGAGCTTGAAAAGTATTGTGAAATCAAGCTAAAAATCATCGAATTCAGAACTCGAAGTCAACGGATATTCATAAAACCGTTTACATAAAGAAACCACATTTCGCGGCTGACTAGGTGAAACGAGACCTACTAGCCACGAGTTCTGAAATCAAAATCCAAAACACCAGGATTGTACAGCTCGAAAAGTAGTGTGAAATCAAGCTAAAAATCACCGAATTCAGAACTCGGAGTCAACGGATATTCATAAAACTGTTTACGTAAAGAAACCACATTTCGCGGCTAACTAGATGAAACGAGACCTACTAGTCACGAGTTCTGAAATCGAAAACCGAAAACCCAAGATTGTAGAGCTCGAAAAGTAGTGTGAAATCAAGCTAAAAATCACCGAATTCAGAACTCGGAGTCAACGGATATTCATAAAACCGTTTACGTAAAGAAACCACATTTCGCGGCTAACTAGGTGAAACGAGAACTACTAGCCACGAGTTCTGAAATCAAAATCCGAAAAACCAGGATTGTAGAGCTCGAAAAGTAGTGTGAAATCAAGCTAAAAATCACCGAATTCAGAACTCGGAGTCAACGGATATTCATAAAACCGTTTACGTAAAGAAACCACGTTTCGCGGCTAAATATGTTAATCGAGACCTACTAGCCACGAGTTCTGAAATCAAAATCCGAAATGCCAGGATTGTAGAGCTCGAAAAGTAGTGTGAAATCAAGCTAAAAATCACCGAATTCAGAACTCGGAGTCAACGGATATTCATAAAACCGTTTACGTAAAGAAACCACATTTCGCGGCTAACTAGGTGAAACGAGACCTACTAGCCACAAGTTCCGAAATCAAAATCCGAAACGCTAGGATAGTAGAGCTCGAAAAGTAGTGTGTAATCAAGCAAAAAATCACCGAATTCAGAACTCGGAGTCAACGGATATTCACAAAACCGTTTACGTAAAGAAACCACATTTCGTGGCTAAATAGGTGAATCGAGACCTACTAGCCACGAGTTCTGAAATCAAAATCCAAAATGCCAGGATTGTAGAGCTCGAAAAGTAGTGTGAAATCAAGCTAAAAATCACCGAATTCAGAACTCGGAGTCAACGGATATTCATAAAACCGTTTACGTAAAGAAACCACATTTTGCGGCTAACTAGGTGAAACGAGACCTACTAGCCACTAGTTCTGAAATCAAAATCCGAAACACCAGGATTGTAGAGCTCGAAAAGTAGTGTGAAATCAAGCTAAAAATCACCGAATTCAGAACTCGGAGTCAACGGATATTCATAAAACCGTTTACGTAAAGAAACCACATTTCGCGGCTAACTAGATGAAACGAGACCTACTAGCCACGAGTTCTGAAATCGAAAACCGAAAACCCAAGATTGTAGAGCTCGAAAAGTAGTGTGAAATCAAGCTAAAACTCACCGAATTCAGAACTCGGAGTAAACGGATATTCATAAAACCGTTTACGTAAAGAAACCACATTTCGCGGCTAACTAGGTGAAACGAGACCAACTAGCCACGAGTTCTGAAATCAAAATCCGAAAACACTGGATTGTAGAGCTCGAAAAGTAGTGTGAAATCAAGCTAAAAATCATCGAATTCAGAACTCGAAGTCAACGGATATTCATTAACCGTTTACATAAAGAAACCACATTTCGCGGCTAACTAGGTGAAACGAGACCTACTAGCCACGAGTTCTGAAATCAAAATCCGAAACACCAGGATTGTACAGCTCGAAAAGTAGTGTGAAATCAAGCTAAAAATCACCGAATTCAGAACTCGGAGTCAACGGATATTCATAAAACTTTTTACGTAAAGAAACCACATTTCGCGGCTAATTAGATGAAACGAGACCTACTAGCCACGAGTTCTGAAATCGAAAACCGAAAACCCAAGATTGTAGAGCTCGAAAAGTAGTGTGAAATCAAGCTAAAAATCACCGAATTCAGAACTCAGAGTCAACGGATATTCATAAAACCGTTTACGTAAAGAAACCACATTTCGCGGCTAAATAGGTGAATCGAGACCTACTAGCCACGAGTTCTGAAATCAAAATCCGAAATTCCAGGATTGTAGAGCTCGAAAATTAGTGTGAAATCAAGCTAAAAATCACCGAATTCAGAAATCGGAGTCAACGGATATTCATAAAACCGTTTACGTAAAGAAACCACATTTCGCGGCTAACTAGGTGAAACGAGACCTACTAGCCACGAGTTCTGAAATCAAAATCCGAAACGCTAGGATAGTAGAGCTCGAAAAGTAGTGTGTAATCAAGCAAAAAATCACCGAATTCAGAACTCGGAGTCAACGGATATTCATAAAACCGTTTACGTAAAGAAACCACATTTCGCGGCTAACTAGGTGAAACGAGACCTACAAGTCACGAGTTCTGAAATCAAAATCCGAAACACCAGGATTGTAGAGCTCGAAAAGTAGTGTGAAATCAAGCTAAAAATCACCGAATTCAGAACTCGGAGTCAACGGATATTCATAAAACCGTTTACGTAAAGAAACCAGGTTTTGCGGCTAAATAGGTTAATCGAGACCTACTAGCCACAAGTTCTGAAATCGAAATCCGAAATGCCAGGATTGTAGAGCTCAAAAAGTAGTGTGAAATCAAGCTAAAAATCACCGAATTCAGAACTCGGAGTCAACGGATATTCATAAAACCGTTTACGTAAAGAAACCACATTTCGCGGCTAACTAGGTGAAACGAGACCAACTAGCCACGAGTTCTGAAATCAAAATCCCAAAACACGGGATTGTAGAGCTTGAAAAGTAGTGTGAAATCAAGCTAAAAATCATCGAATTCAGAACTCGAAGTCAACGGATATTCATAAAACCGTTTACATAAAGAAACCACATTTCGCGGCTGACTAGGTGAAACGAGACCTACTAGCCACGATTTCTGAAATCAAAATCCGAAACACCAGGATTGTACAGCTCGAAAAGTAGTGTGAAATCAAGCTAAAAATCACCGAATTCAGAACTCGGAGTAAACGGATATTCATAAAACTGTTTACGTAAAGAAACCACATTTCGCGGCAAACTAGATGAAACGAGACCTACTAGCCACGAGTTCTGAAATCGAAAAACGAAAACCCAAGATTGTAGAGCTCGAAAAGTAGTGTGAAATCAAGCTAAAAATCACCGAATTCAGAACTCGGAGTCAACGGATATTCATAAAACCGTTTACGTAAAGAAACCACATTTCGCGGCTAAATAGGTGAATCGAGACCTACTAGCCACGAGTTCTGAAATCAAAATCCGAAATGCCAGGATTGTAGAGCTTGAAAAGTAGTGTGAAATCAAGCTAAAAATCACCGAATTCAGAACTTGGAGTCAACGGATATTCATAAAACCGTTTACGTAAAGAAACCACATTTCGCGGCTAACTAGGCGAAACGAGACCTACTAGCCACGAGTTATGAAATCAAAATCCGAAACACCAGGATTGTAGAGCTCGAAAAGTAGTGTGAAATCAAGCTAAAAATCACCCGATTCAGAACTCGGAGTCAACGGATATTCATAAAACCGTTTACGTAAAGAAACTACGTTTCGCGGCTAAATATGTTAATTGAGACCTACAAGCCACGAGTTCTGAAATCAAAATCCGAAATGCAAGGATTGTAGAGCTCGAAAAGTAGTGTGAAATCAAGCTAAAAATCACCGAATTCAGAACTCGGAGTCAACGGATATTCATAAAACCGTTTACGTAAAGAAACCACATTTCGCGGCTAACTAGGTGAAACGAGACCTACTAGCCACGAGTTCCGAAATCAAAATCCGAAACGCTAGGATAGTAGAGCTCGAAAAGTAGTGTGTAATCAAGCTAAAAATCATCGAATTCAGAACTCGAAGTCAACGGATATTCATAAAACCGTTTACATAAAGAAACCACATTTCGCGGCTGACTAGGTGAAACGAGACCTACTAGCCACGAGTTCTGAAATCAAAATCCAAAACACCAGGATTGTACAGCTCGAAAAGTAGTGTGAAATCAAGCTAAAAATCACCGAATTCAGAACTCGGAGTCAACGGATATTCATAAAACTGTTTACGTAAAGAAACCACATTTCGCGGCTAACTAGATGAAACGAGACCTACTAGTCACGAGTTCTGAAATCGAAAACCGAAAACCCAAGATTGTAGAGCTCGAAAAGTAGTGTGAAATCAAGCTAAAAATCACCGAATTCAGAACTCGGAGTCAACGGATATTCATAAAACCGTTTACGTAAAGAAACCACATTTCGCGGCTAACTAGGTGAAACGAGAACTACTAGCCACGAGTTCTGAAATCAAAATCCGAAAAACCAGGATTGTAGAGCTCGAAAAGTAGTGTGAAATCAAGCTAAAAATCACCGAATTCAGAACTCGGAGTCAACGGATATTCATAAAACCGTTTACGTAAAGAAACCACGTTTCGCGGCTAAATATGTTAATCGAGACCTACTAGCCACGAGTTCTGAAATCAAAATCCGAAATGCCAGGATTGTAGAGCTCGAAAAGTAGTGTGAAATCAAGCTAAAAATCACCGAATTCAGAACTCGGAGTCAACGGATATTCATAAAACCGTTTACGTAAAGAAACCACATTTCGCGGCTAACTAGGTGAAACGAGACCTACTAGCCACAAGTTCCGAAATCAAAATCCGAAACGCTAGGATAGTAGAGCTCGAAAAGTAGTGTGTAATCAAGCAAAAAATCACCGAATTCAGAACTCGGAGTCAACGGATATTCACAAAACCGTTTACGTAAAGAAACCACATTTCGCGGCTAAATAGGTGAATCGAGACCTACTAGCCACGAGTTCTGAAATCAAAATCCAAAATGCCAGGATTGTAGAGCTCGAAAAGTAGTGTGAAATCAAGCTAAAAATCACCGAATTCAGAACTCGGAGTCAACGGATATTCATAAAACCGTTTACGTAAAGAAACCACATTTTGCGGCTAACTAGGTGAAACGAGACCTACTAGCCACTAGTTCTGAAATCAAAATCCGAAACACCAGGATTGTAGAGCTCGAAAAGTAGTGTGAAATCAAGCTAAAAATCACCGAATTCAGAACTCGGGGTCAACGGATATTCATAAAACCGTTTACGTAAAGAAACCACATTTCGCGGCTAACTAGATGAAACGAGACCTACTAGCCACGAGTTCTGAAATCGAAAACCGAAAACCCAAGATTGTAGAGCTCGAAAAGTAGTGTGAAATCAAGCTAAAACTCACCGAATTCAGAACTCGGAGTAAACGGATATTCATAAAACCGTTTACGTAAAGAAACCACATTTCGCGGCTAACTAGGTCAAACGAGACCAACTAGCCACGAGTTCTGAAATCAAAATCCGAAAACACTGGATTGTAGAGCTCGAAAAGTAGTGTGAAATCAAGCTAAAAATCATCGAATTCAGAACTCGAAGTCAACGGATATTCATAAAACCGTTTACATAAAGAAACCACATTTCGCGGCTAACTAGGTGAAACGAGACCTACTAGCCACGAGTTCTGAAATCAAAATCCGAAACACCAGGATTGTACAGCTCGAAAAGTAGTGTGAAATCAAGCTAAAAATCACCGAATTCAGAACTCGGAGTCAACGGATATTCATAAAACTTTTTACGTAAAGAAACCACATTTCGCGGCTAATTAGATGAAACGAGACCTACTAGCCACGAGTTCTGAAATCGAAAACCGAAAACCCAAGATTGTAGAGCTCGAAAAGTAGTGTGGAATCAAGCTAAAAATCACCGAATTCAGAACTCGGAGTCAACGGATATTCATAAAACCGTTTACGTAAAGAAACCACATTTCGCGGCTAAATAGGTGAATCGAGACCTACTAGCCACGAGTTCTGAAATCAAAATCCGAAATTCCAGGATTGTAGAGCTCGAAAATTAGTGTGAAATCAAGCTAAAAATCACCGAATTCAGAACTCGGAGTCAACGGATATTCATAAAACCGTTTACGTAAAGAAACCACATTTCGCGGCTAACTAGGTGAAACGAGACCTACTAGCCACGAGTTCTGAAATCAAAATCCGAAACGCTAGGATAGTAGAGCTCGAAAAGTAGTGTGTAATCAAGCAAAAAATCACCGAATTCAGAACTCGGAGTCAACGGATATTCATAAAACCGTTTACGTAAAGAAACCACATTTCGCGGCTAACTAGGTGAAACGAGACCTACAAGTCACGAGTTCTGAAATCAAAATCCGAAACACCAGGATTGTAGAGCTCGAAAAGTAGTGTGAAATCAAGCTAAAAATCACCGAATTCAGAACTCGGAGTCAACGGATATTCATAAAACCGTTTACGTAAAGAAACCAGGTTTTGCGGCTAAATAGGTTAATCGAGACCTACTAGCCACAAGTTCTGAAATCAAAATCCGAAATGCCTGGATTGTAGAGCTCAAAAAGTAGTGTGAAATCAAGCTAAAAATCACCGAATTCAGAACTCGGAGTCAACGGATATTCATAAAACCGTTTACGTAAAGAAACCACATTTCGCGGCTAACTAGGTGAAACGAGACCAACTAGCCACGAGTTCTGAAATCAAAATCCCAAAACACGGGATTGTAGAGCTTGAAAAGTAGTGTGAAATCAAGCTAAAAATCATCGAATTCAGAACTCGAAGTCAACGGATATTCATAAAACCGTTTACATAAAGAAACCACATTTCGCGGCTGACTAGGTGAAACGAGACCTACTAGCCACGATTTCTGAAATCAAAATCCGAAACACCAGGATTGTACAGCTCGAAAAGTAGTGTGAAATCAAGCTAAAAATCACCGAATTCAGAACTCGGAGTCAACGGATATTCATAAAACTGTTTACGTAAAGAAACCACATTTCGCGCCAAACAAGATGAAACGAGACCTACTAGCCACGAGTTCTGAAATCGAAAACCGAAAACCCAAGATTGTAGAGCTCGAAAAGTAGTGTGAAATCAAGCTAAAAATCACCGAATTCAGAACTCGGAGTCAACGGATATTCATAAAACCGTTTACGTAAAGAAACCACATTTCGCGGCTAAATAGGTGAATCGAGACCTACTAGCCACGAGTTCTGAAATCAAAATCCGAAATGCCAGGATTGTAGAGCTTGAAAAGTAGTGTGAAATCAAGCTAAAAATCACCGAATTCAGAACTCGGAGTCAACGGATATTCATAAAACCGTTTACGTAAAGAAACCACATTTCGCGGCTAACTAGGTGAAACGAGACCTACTAGCCACGAGTTCTGAAATCAAAATCCGAAACACCAGGATTGTAGAGCTCGAAAAGTAGTGTGAAATCAAGCTAATAATCGCCCGATTCAGAACTCGGAGTCAACGGATATTCATAAAACCGTTTACGTAAAGAAACTACGTTTCGCGGCTAAATATGTTAATTGAGACCTACAAGCCACGAGTTCTGAAATCAAAATCCGAAATGCAAGGATTGTAGAGCTCGAAAAGTAGTGTGAAATCAAGCTAAAAATCACCGAATTCAGAACTCGGAGTCAACGGATATTCATAAAACCGTTTACGTAAAGAAACCACATTTCGCGGCTAACTAGGTGAAACGAGACCTACTAGCCACGAGTTCCGAAATCAAAATCCGAAACGCTAGGATAGTAGAGCTCGAAAAGTAGTGTGTAATCAAGCAAAAAATCACCGAATTCAGAACTCGGAGTCAACGGATATTCACAAAACCGTTTACGTAAAGAAACCACATTTCGCGGCTAAATAGGTGAATCGAGACCTACTAGCCACGAGTTCTGAAATCAAAATCCAAAATGCCAGGATGGTAGAGCTCGAAAAGTAGTGTGAAATCAAGCTAAAAATCACCGAATTCAGAACTCGGAGTCAACGGATATTCATAAAACCGTTTACGTAAAGAAACCACATTTCGCGGCTAACTAGGTGAAACGAGACCTACTAGCCACGAGTTCTGAAATCAAAATCCGAAACAACAAGATTGTAGAGCTCGAAAAGTAGTGTGAAATCAAGCTAAAAATCACCGAATTCAGAACTCGGAGTCAACGGATATTCATAAAACCGTTTACGTAAAGAAACCACATTTCGCGGCTAAATAGGTGAATCGAGACCTACTAGCCACGAGTTCTGAAATCAAAATCCGAAATGCCAGGATTGTAGAGCTTGAAAAGTAGTGTGAAATCAAGCTAAAAATCACCGAATTCAGAACTCGGAGTCAACGGATATTCATAAAACCGTTTACGTAAAGAAACCACATTTCGCGGCTAACTAGGTGAAACGAGACCTACTAGCCACGAGTTCTGAAATCAAAATCCGAAACACCAGGATTGTAGAGCTCGAAAAGTAGTGTGAAATCAAGCTAAAAATCACCCGATTCAGAACTCGGAGTCAACGGATATTCATAAAACTATTTACGTAAAGAAACTACGTTTCGCGGCTAAATATGTTAATTGAGACCTACAAGCCACGAGTTCTGAAATCAAAATCCGAAATGCAAGGATTGTAGAGCTCGAAAAGTAGTGTGAAATCAAGCTAAAAATCACCGAATTCAGAACTCGGAGTCAACGGATATTCATAAAACCGTTTACGTAAAGAAACCACATTTCGCGGCTAACTAGGTGAAACGAGACCTACTAGCCACGAGTTCCGAAATCAAAATCCGAAACGCTAGGATAGTAGGGCTCGAAAAGTAGTGTGTAATCAAGCAAAAAATCACCGAATTCAGAACTCGGAGTCAACGGATATTCACAAAACCGTTTACGTAAAGAAACCACATTTCGCGGCTAAATAGGTGAATCGAGACCTACTAGCCACGAGTTCTGAAATCAAAATCCAAAATGCCAGGATTGTAGAGCTCGAAAAGTAGTGTGAAATCAAGCTAAAAATCACCGAATTCAGAACTCGGAGTCAACGGATATTCATAAAACCGTTTACGTAAAGAAACCACATTTCGCGGCTAACTAGGTGAAACGAGACCTACTAGCCACGAGTTCTGAAATCAAAATCCGAAACACCAAGATTGTAGAGCTCGAAAAGTAGTGTGAAATCAAGCTAAAAATGACCGAATGCAGAACTCGGAGTCAACGGATATTCATAAAACCGTTTACGTAAAGAAACCACATTTCGCGGCTAACTAGGTGAAACGAGACCTACAAGTCACGAGTTCTGAAATCAAAATCCGAAACACCAGGATTGTAGAGCTCGAAAAGTAGTGTGAAATCAAGCTAAAAATCACCGAATTCAGAACTCGGAGTCAACGGATATTCATAAAACCGTTTACGTAAAGAAACCAGGTTTCGCGGCTAAATAGGTTAATCGAGACCTACTAGCCACAAGTTCTGAAATCAAAATCCGAAATGCCAGGATTGTAGAGCTCAAAAAGTAGTGTGAAATCAAGCTAAAAATCACCGAATTCAGAACTCGGAGTCAACGGATATTCATAAAACCGTTTACGTAAAGAAACCACATTTCGCGGCTAATTAGGTGAAACGAGACCAACTAGCCACGAGTTCTGAAATCAAAATCCCAAAACACGGGATTGTAGAGCTTGAAAAGTAGTGTGAAATCAAGCTAAAAATCATCGAATTCAGAACTCGAAGTCAACGGATATTCATAAAACCGTTTACATAAAGAAACCACATTTCGCGGCTGACTAGGTGAAACGAGACCAACTAGCCACGAGTTCTGAAATCAAAATCCCAAAACACGGGATTGTAGAGCTTGAAAAGTAGTGTGAAATCAAGCTAAAAATCACCGAATTCAGAACTCGGAGTCAACGGATATTCATAAAGCTGTTTACGTAAAGAAACCACATTTCGCGGCAAACTAGATGAAACGAGACCTACTAGCCACGAGTTCTGAAATCGAAAACCGAAAACCCAAGATTGTAGAGCTCGAAAAGTAGTGTGAAATCAAGCTAAAAATCACCGAATTCAGAACTCGGAGTCAACGGATATTCATAAAACCGTTTACGTAAAGAAACCACATTTCGCGGCTAAATAGGTGAATCGAGACCTACTAGCCACGAGTTCTGAAATCAAAATCCGAAATGCCAGGATTGTAGAGCTTGAAAAGTAGTGTGAAATCAAGCTAAAAATCACCGAATTCAGAACTCGGAGTCAACGGATATTCATAAAACCGTTTACGTAAAGAAACCACATTTCGCGGCTAACTAGGTGAAACGAGACCTACTAGCCACGAGTTCTGAAATCAAAATCCGAAACACCAGGATTGTAGAGCTCGAAAAGTAGTGTGAAATCAAGCTAAAAATCACCCGATTCAGAACTCGGAGTCAACGGATATTCATAAAACCGTTTACGTAAAGAAACTACGTTTCGCGGCTAAATATGTTAATTGAGACCTACAAGCCACGAGTTCTGAAATCAAAATCCGAAATGGAAGGATTGTAGAGCTCGAAAAGTAGTGTGAAATCAAGCTAAAAATCACCGAATTCAGAACTCGGAGTCAACGGATATTCATAAAACCGTTTACGTAAAGAAACCACATTTCGCGGCTAACTAGGTGAAACGAGACCTACTAGCCACGAGATCCGAAATCAAAATCCGAAACGCTAGGATAGTAGAGCTCGAAAAGTAGTGTGTAATCAAGCAAAAAATCACCGAATTCAGAACTCGGAGTCAACGGATATTCACAAAACCGTTTACGTAAAGAAACCACATTTCGCGGCTAAATAGGTGAATCGAGACCTACTAGCCACGAGTTCTGAAATCAAAATCCAAAATGCCAGGATTGTAGAGCTCGAAAAGTAGTGTGAAATCAAGCTAAAAATCACCGAATTCAGAACTCGGAGTCAACGGATATTCATAAAACCGTTTACGTAAAGAAACCACATTTCGCGGCTAACTAGGTGAAACGAGACCTACTAGCCACGAGTTCTGAAATAAAAATCCGAAATGCCAAGATTGTAGAGCTCGAAAAGTAGTGTGAAATCAAGCTAAAAATCACCGAATGCAGAACTCGGAGTCAACGGATATTCATAAAACCGTTTACGTAAAGAAACCACATTTCGCGGCTAACTAGATGAAACGAGACCTACTAGCCACGAGTCTTGAAATCGAAAACCGAAAACCCAAGATTGTAGAGCTCGAAAAGTAGTGTGAAATCAAGCTAAAACTCACCGAATTCAGAACTCGGAGTAAACGGATATTCATAAAACCGTTTACGTAAAGAAACCACATTTCGCGGCTAACTAGGTGAAACGAGACCAACTAGCCACGAGTTCTGAAATCAAAATCCGAAAACACAGGATTGTAGAGCTCAAAAATTAGTGTGAAATCAAGCTAAAAATCATCGAATTCAGAACTCGAAGTCAACGGATATTCATAAAACCGTTTACATAAAGAAACCACATTTCGCGGCTAACTAGGTGAAACGAGACCTACTAGCCACGAGTTCTGAAATCAAAATCCGAAACACCAGGATTGTACAGCTCGAAAAGTAGTGTCAAATCAAGCTAAAAATCACCGAATTCAGAACTCGGAGTCAACGGATATTCATAAAACTGTTTACGTAAAGAAACCACATTTCGCGGCTAATTAGATGAAACGAGACCTACTAGCCACGAGTTCTGAAATCGAAAACCGAAAACCCAAGATTGTAGAGCTCGAAAAGTAGTGTGAAATCAAGCTAAAAATCACCGAATTCAGAACTCGGAGTCAACGGATATTCATAAAACCGTTTACGTAAAGAAACCACATTTCGCGGCTAAATAGGTGAATCGAGACCTACTAGCCACGAGTTCTGAAATCAAAATCCGAAATTCCAGGATTGTAGAGCTCGAAAATTAGTGTGAAATCAAGCTAAAAATCATCGAATTCAGAACTCGGAGTCAACGGATATTCATAAAACCGTTTACGTAAAGAAACCACATTTCGCGGCTAAATAGGTGAATCGAGACCTACTAGCCACGAGTTCTGAAATCAAAATCCGAAATTCCAGGATTGTAGAGCTCGAAAATTAGTGTGAAATCAAGCTAAAAATCACCGAATTCAGAACTCGGAGTCAACGGATATTCATAAAACCGTTTACGTAAAGAAACCACATTTCGCGCCTAACTAGGTGAAACGAGACCTACTAGCCACGAGTTCTGAAATCAAAATCCGAAACGCTAGGATAGTAGAGCTCGAAAAGTAGTGTGTAATCAAGCAAAAAATCACCGAATTCAGAACTCGGAGTCAACGGATATTCATAAAACCGTTTACGTAAAGAAACCACATTTCGCGGCTCACTAGGTGAAACGAGACCTACTAGTCACGAGTTCTGAAATCAAAATCCGAAACACCAGGATTGTAGAGCTCGAAAAGTAGTGTGAAATCAAGCTAAAAATCACCGAATTCAGAACTCGGAGTCAACGGATATTCATAAAACCGTTTACGTAAAGAAACCACGTTTCGCGGCTAAATAGGTTAATCGAGACCTACTAACCAAGAGTTCTGAAATCAAAATCCGAAATGCCAGGATTGTAGAGCTCGAAAAGTAGTGTGAAATCAAGCTAAAAATCACCGAATTCAGAACTCGGAGTCAACGGATATTGATAAAACCGTTTACGTAAAGAAACCACATTTCGCGGCTAACTAGGTGAAATGAGACCTACTAGCCACGAGTTCTGAAATCAAAATCCGAAACACCAGGATTGTAGAGCTCGAAAATTAGTGTGAAATCAAGCTAAAAATCACCGAATTCAGAACTCGGAGTCAACGGATATTCATAAAACCGTTTACGTAAAGAAACCACATTTCGCGGCTAAATAGGTGAATCGAGACCTACTAGCCACGAGTTCTGAAATCAAAATCCGAAATTCCAGGATTGTAGAGCTCGAAAATTAGTGTGAAATCAAGCTAAAAATCACCGAATTCAGAACTCGGAGTCAACGGATATTCATAAAACCGTTTACGTAAAGAAACCACATTTCGCGGCTAACTAGGTGAAACGAGACCTACTAGCCCCGAGTTCTGAAATCAAAATCCGAAACGCTAGGATAGTAGAGCTCGAAAAGTAGTGTGTAATCAAGCAAAAAATCACCGAATTCAGAACTCGGAGTCAACGGATATTCATAAAACCGTTTACGTAAAGAAACCACATTTCGCGGCTCACTAGGTGAAACGAGACCTACTAGTCACGAGTTCTGAAATCAAAATCCGAAACACCAGGATTGTAGAGCTCGAAAAGTAGTGTGAAATCAAGCTAAAAATCACCGAATTCAGAACTCGGAGTCAACGGATATTCATAAAACCGTTTACGTAAAGAAACCACGTTTCGCGGCTAAATAGGTTAATCGAGACCTACTAGCCAAGAGTTCTGAAATCAAAATCCAAAATGCCAGGATTGTAGAGCTCGAAAAGTAGTGTGAAATCAAGCTAAAAATCACCGAATTCAGAACTCGGAGTCAACGGATATTGATAAAACCGTTTACGTAAAGAAACCACATTTCGCGGCTAACTAGGTGAAAGGAGACCTACTAGCCACGAGTTCTGAAATCAAAATCCGAAACGCTAGGATAGTAGAGCTCGAAAAGTAGTGTGTAATCAAGCAAAAAATCACCGAATTCAGAACTCGGAGTCAACGGATATTCATAAAACCGTTTACGTAAAGAAACCACATTTCGCGGCTAACTAGGTGAAACGAGACCTACTAGGCACGAGTTCTGAAATCAAAATCCGAAACACCAGGATTGTAGAGCTCGAAAAGTAGTGTGAAATCAAGCTAAAAATCACCGAATTCAGAACTCGGAGTCAACGGATATTCATAAAACCGTTTACGTAAAGAAACCACGTTTCGCGGCTAAATAGGTTAATCGAGACCTACTAGCCACGAGTTCTGAAATCAAAATCCGAAATGCCAGGATTGTAGAGCTCAAAAAGTAGTGTGAAATCAAGCTAAAAATAACCGAATTCAGAACTCGGAGTCAACGGATATTCATAAAACCGTTTACGTAAAGAAACCACATTTCGCGGCTAACTAGGTGAAACGAGACCAACTAGCCACGAGTTCTGAAATCAAAATCCCAAAACACAGGATTGTAGAGCTTGAAAAGTAGTGTGAAATCAAGCTAAAAATCATCGAATTCAGAACTCGAAGTCAACGGATATTCATAAAACCGTTTACATAAAGAAACCACATTTCGCGGCTGACTAGGTGAAACGAGACCTACTAGCCACGATTTCTGAAATCAAAATCCGAAACACCAGGATTGTACAGCTCGAAAAGTAGTGTGAAATCAAGCTAAAAATCACCGAATTCAGAACTCGGAGTCAACGGATATTCATAAAACTGTTTACGTAAAGAAACCACATTTCGCGGCTAACTAGATGAAACGAGACCTACTAGCCACGAGTTCTGAAATCGAAAACCGAAAACCCAAGATTGTAGAGCTCGAAAAGTAGTGTGAAATCAAGCTAAAAATCACCGAATTCAGAACTCGGAGTCAACGGATATTCATAAAACCGTTTACGTAAAGAAACCACATTTCGCGGCTAAATAGGTGAATCGAGACCTACTAGCCACAAGTTCTGAAATCAAAATCCGAAATGCCAGGATTGTAGAGCTCGAAAAGTAGTGTGAAATCAAGCTAAAAATCACCGAATTCAGAACTCGGAGTCAATGGATATTCATAAAACCGTTTACGTAAAGAAACCACATTTCGCGGCTAACTAGGTGAAACGAGACCTACTAGCCACGAGTTCTGAAATCAAAATCCGAAACACCAGGATTGTAGAGCTCGAAAAGTAATGTGAAATCAAGCTAAAAATCACCGAATTCAGAACTCGGAGTCAATGGATATTCATAAAACCGTTTACGTAAAGAAACCACGTTTCGCGGCTAAATATGTTAATCGAGTCCTACTAGCCACGAGTTCTGAAATCAAAATCCGAAATGCCAAGATTGTAGAGCTCGAAAAGTAGTGTGAAATCAAGCTAAAAATCACCGAATTCAGAACTCGGAGTCAACGGATATTCATAAAACCGTTTACGTAAAGAAACCACATTTCGCGGCTAACTAGGTGAAACGAGACCTACTAGCCACGAGTTCCGAAATCAAAATCCGAAACGCTAGGATAGTAGAGCTCGAAAAGTAGTGTGTAATCAAGCAAAAAATCACCGAATTCAGAACTCGGAGTCAACGGATATTCACAAAACCGTTTACGTAAAGAAACCACATTTCGCGGCTAAATAGGTGAATCGAGACCTACTAGCCACGAGTTCTGAAATCAAAATCCAAAATGCCAGGATTGTAGATCTCGAAAAGTAGTGTGAAATCAAGCTAAAAATCACCGAATTCAGAACTCGGAGTCAACGGATATTCATAAAACCGTTTACGTAAAGAAACCACATTTCGCGGCTAACTAGGTGAAACGAGACCTACTAGCCACGAGTTCTGAAATCAAAATCCGAAAAACCAGGATTGTAGAGCTCGAAAAGTAGTGTGAAATCAAGCTAAAAATCACCGAATTCAGAACTCGGAGTCAACGGATATTCATAAAACTGTTTACGTAAAGAAACCACATTTCGCGGCTAACTAGATAAAACGAGGCCTACTAGCCACGAGTTCTGAAATCGAAAACCGAAAACCCAAGATTGTAGAGCCCGAAAAGTAGTGTGAAATCAAGCTAAAACTCACCGAATTCAGAACTCGGAGTAAACGGATATTCATAAAACCGTTTATGTAAAGAAACCACATTTCGCGGCTAACTAGGTGAAACGAGACCAACTAGCCACGAGTTCGTAAATCAAAATCCGAAATCACAGGATTGTAGAGCTCGAAAAGTAGTGTGAAATGAAGCTAAAAATCATCGAATTTAGAACTCGAAGTCAACGGATATTCATAAAACCGTTTACATAAAGAAACCACATTTCGCGGCTAACTAGTTGAAACGAGACCTACTAGCCACGAGTTCTGAAATCAAAATCCGAAACACCAGGATTGTACAGCTTGAAAAGTAGTGTGAAATCAATCTAAAAATCACCGAATTCAGAACTCGGAGTCAACGGATATTCATAAAACTGTTTACGTAAAGAAACCACATTTCGCGGCTAACTAGATGAAACGAGACCTACTAGCCACGAGTTCTGAAATCGAAAATCGAAAACCCAAGATTGTAGAGCTCGAAAAGTAGTGTGAAATCAAGCTAAAAATCACCAAATTCAGAACTCGGAGTCAACGGATATTCATAAAACCGTTTACGTAAAGAAACCACATTTCGCGGCTAACTAGGTGAAACGAGACCTACTAGCCACGAGTTCTGAAATCAAAATCCGAAACGCTAGGATAGTAGAGCTCGAAAAGTAGTGTGTAATCAAGCAAAAAATCACCGAATTCAGAACTCGGAGTCAACGGATATTCATAAAACCGTTTACGTAAAGAAACCACATTTCGCGGCTAACTAGGTGAAACGAGACCTACTAGCCACGAGTACTGAAATCAAAATCCGAAAAACCAGGATTGTAGAGCTCGAAAAGTAGTGTGAAATCAAGCTAAAAATCACCGAATTCAGAACTCGGAGTCAACGGATATTCATAAAACTGTTTACGTAAAGAAACCACATTTCGCGGCTAACTAGATAAAACGAGGCCTTCTAGCCACGAGTTCTGAAATCGAAAACCGAAAACCCAAGATTGTAGAGCTCGAAAAGTAGTGTGAAATCAAGCTAAAACTCACCGAATTCAGAACTCGGAGTAAACGGATATTCATAAAACCGTTTACGTAAAGAAACCACATTTCGCGGCTAACTAGGTGAAACGAGACCAACTAGCCACGAGTTCTGAAATCAAAATCCGAAATCCCAGGATTGTAGAGCTCGAAAAGTAGTGTGAAATGAAGCTAAAAATCATCGAATTCAGAACTCGAAGTCAACGGATATTCATAAAACCGTTTACATAAAGAAACCACATTTCGCGGCTAACTAGGTGAAACGAGACCTACTAGCCACGAGTTCTGAAATCAAAATCCGAAACACCAGGATTGTAAAGCTCGAAAAGTAGTGTGAAATCAATCTAAAAATCACAGAATTCAGAACTCGGAGTCAACGGATATTCATAAAACTGTTTACGTAAAGAAACCACATTTCGCGGCTAACTAGATGAAACGAGACCTACTAGCCACGAGTTCTGAAATCGAAAATCGAAAACCCAAGATTGTAGAGCTCGAAAAGTAGTGTGAAATCAAGCTAAAAATCACCGAATTCAGAACTCGGAGTCAACGGATATTCATAAAATCGTTTACGTAAAGAAACCACATTTCGCGGCTAACTAGGTGAAACGAGACCTACTAGCCACGAGTTCTGAAATCAAAATCCGAAACACTAGGATAGTAGAGCTCGAAAAGTAGTGTGTAATCAAGCAAAAAATCACCGAATTCAGAACTCGGAGTCAACGGATATTCACAAAACCGTTTACGTAAAGAAACCACATTTCGCGGCTAAATAGGTGAATCGAGACCTACTAGCCACGAGTTCTGAAATCAAAATCCGAAATACCAGGATTGTAGAGCTCGAAAAGTAGTGTGAAATCAAGCTAAAAATCAACGAATTCAGAACTCGGAGTCAACGGATATTCATAAAACTGTTTACGTAAAGAAACCACATTTCGCGGCTAACTAGATGAAACGAGACCTACTAGCCACGAGTTCTGAAATCGAAAACCGAAAACCCAAGATTGTAGAGCTCGAAAAGTAGTGTGAAATCAAACTAAAAATCACCGAATTCCGAACTCGGAGTAAACGGATATTAATAAAACCGTTTACGTAAAGAAACCACATTTTGCGGCTAACTAGGTGAAACGAGACCAACTAGCCACGAGTTCTGAAATCAAAATCCGAAAACACAGGATTGTAGAGCTTGAAAAGTAGTGTGAAATCAAGCTAAAAATCATTGAATTCAGAACTCGAAGTCAACGGATATTCATAAAACCGTTTACATAAAGAAACCACATTTCGCGGCTGACTAGGTGAAACGAGACCTACTAGCCACGAGTTCTGAAACAAAAAATTTGAAATGCTAGGATAGTAGAGCTCGAAAATTAGTATGTAATCAAAGAAAAAATCACCGAATTCAGAACACGGAGTCAACGGATATTCACAAAACCGTTTACGTAAAGAAACCACGTTTCATGGCTAAATAGGTGAATCGAGACCTACTAGCCACGAGTTCTGAAATCAAAATCCGAAATGCCAGTATTGTAGAGCTCGAAAAGTAGTGTGAAATCAAGTTAAAAATCACCGAATTCAGAACTCGGAGTCAACGGATATTCATAAAACCGTTTACGTAAAGAAACCACATTTCGCGGCTAACTAGGTGAAACGAGACCAACTAGCCACGAGTTCTGAAATCAAAATCCGAAAACACAGGATTGTAGAGCTCGAAAATTAGTGTGAGATCAAGCTAAAAATCAGCGAATTCAGAACTCGGAGTCAACGGATATTCATAAAACCGTTTACGTAAAGAAACCACATTTCGCGGCTAATTAGGTGAAACGAGACCTACTAGCCACGAGTTCTGAAATCAAAATCCGAAACGCTAGGATAGTAGAGCTCGAAAAGTAGTGTGTAATCAAGCAAAAAATCACCGAATTCAGAACTCGGAGTCAACGGATATTCACAGAACCGTTTACGTAAAGAAACCACATTTCGCGGCTAAATAGATGAATCGAGACCTACTAGCCACGAGTTCTGAAATCAAAATCCGAAACACCAGGATTGTAGAGCTCGAAAAGTAGTGTGAAATCAAGCTAAAAATCACCGAATTCAGAACTCGGAGTCAACGGATATTCATAAAACTGTTTACGTAAAGAAACCACATTTCGCGGCTAACTAGATGAAACGAGACCTACTAGCCACGAGTTCTGAAATCGAAAACCGAAAACCCAAGATTGTAGAGCTCGAAAAGTAGTGTGAAATCAAGCTAAAACTCACCGAATTCAGAACTCGGAGTAAACGGATATTCATAAAACCATTTACGTAAAGAAACCACATTTCGCGGCTAACTAGGTGAAACGAGACCAACTAGCCACGAGTTCTGAAATCAAAATCCGAAAACACAGGATTGTAGAGCTCGAAAAGTAGTGTGAAATGAAGCTAAAAATCATCGAATTCAGAACTCGAAGTCAACGGATATTCATAAAACCGTTTACATAAAGAAACCACATTTCGCGGCTAACTAGGTGAAGCGAGACCTACTAGCCACGAGTTCTGAAATCAAAATCCGAAACACCAGGATTGTACAGCTCGAAAAGTAGTGTCAAATCAAGCTAAAAATCACCGAATTCAGAACTCGGAGTCAACGGATATTCATAAAACTGTTTACGTAAAGAAACCACATTTCGGGGCTAACTAGATGAATCGAGACCTACTAGCCACGAGTTCTGAAATCAAAAACCGAAAACCCAAGATTGTAGAGCTCGAAAAGTAGTGTGAAATCAAGCTAAAAATCACCGAATTCAGAACTCGGAGTCAACGGATATTCATAAAACCGTTTACGTAAAGAAACCACATTTCGCGGCTAACTAGGTGAAACGAGACCTACTAGCCACGAGTTCTGAAATCAAAATCCGAAACACCAGGATTGTACAGCTCGAAAAGTAGTGTCAAATCAAGCTAAAAATCACCGAATTCAGAACTCGGAGTCAACGGATATTCATAAAACTGTTTACGTAAAGAAACCACATTTCGCGGCTAACTAGATGAAACGAGACCTACTAGCCACGAGTTCTGAAATCGAAAACCGAAAACCCAAGATTGTAGAGCTCGAAAAGTAGTGTGAAATCAAGCTAAAAATCACCGAATTCAGAACTCGGAGTCAACGGATATTCATAAAACCGTTTACGTAAAGAAACCACATTTCGCGGCTAACTAGGTGAAACGAGACCTACTAGCCACGAGTTCTGAAATCAAAATCCGAAACGCTAGGATAGTAGAGCTCAAAAAGTAGTGTGTAATCAAGCAAAAAATCACCGAATTCAGAACTCGGAGTCAACGGATATTCACAAAACCGTTTACGTAAAGAAACCACATTTCGCGGCTAAATAGGTGAATCGAGACCTACTAGCCACGAGTTCTGAAATCAAAATCCGAAATACCAGGATTGTAGAGCTCGAAAAGTAGTGTGAAATCAAGCTAAAAATCAACGAATTCAGAACTCGGAGTCAACGGATATTCATAAAACTGTTTACGTAAAGAAACCACATTTCGCGGCTAACTAGATGAAACGAGACCTACTAGCCACGAGTTCTGAAATCGAAAACCGAAAACCCAAGATTGTAGAGCTCGAAAAGTAGTGTGAAATCAAATAAAAAATCACCGAATTCAGAACTCGGAGTAAACGGATATTCATAAAACCGTTTACGTAAAGAAACCACATTTCGCGGCTAACTAGGTGAAACGAGACCAACTAGCCACGAGTTCTGAAATCAAAATCCGAAAACACAGGATTGTAGAGCTTGAAAAGTAGTGTGAAATCAAGCTAAAAATCATCGAATTCAGAACTCGAAGTCAACGGATATTCATAAAACCGTTTACATAAAGAAACCACATTTCGCGGCTGACTAGGTGAAACGAGACCTACTAGCCACGAGTTCTGAAATCAAAATCCGAAACACCAGGATTGTACAGCTCGAAAAGTAGTGTGAAATCAAGCAAAAAATCACCGAATTCAGAACTCGGAGTCAACGGATATTCATAAAACTGTTTACGTAAAGAAACCACATTTCGCGGCTAACTAGATGAAACGAGACCTACTAGCCACGAGTTCTGAAATCGAAAACCGAAAACCCAAGATTGTAGAGCTCGAAAAGTAGTGTGAAATCAAGCTAAAACTCACCGAATTCAGAACTCGGAGTAAACGGATATTCATAAAACCATTTACGTAAAGAAACCACATTTCGCGGCTAACTAGGTGAAACGAGACCAACTAGCCACGAGTTCTGAAATCAAAATCCGAAAACACAGGATTGTAGAGCTCGAAAAGTAGTGTGAAATGAAGCTAAAAATCATCGAATTCAGAACTCGAAGTCAACGGATATTCATAAAACCGTTTACATAAAGAAACCACATTTCGCGGCTAACTAGGTGAAGCGAGACCTACTAGCCACGAGTTCTGAAATCAAAATCCGAAACACCAGGATTGTACAGCTCGAAAAGTAGTGTCAAATCAAGCTAAAAATCACCGAATTCAGAACTCGGAGTCAACGGATATTCATAAAACTGTTTACGTAAAGAAACCACATTTCGGGGCTAACTAGATGAATCGAGACCTACTAGCCACGAGTTCTGAAATCAAAAACCGAAAACCCAAGATTGTAGAGCTCGAAAAGTAGTGTGAAATCAAGCTAAAAATCACCGAATTCAGAACTCGGAGTCAACGGATATTCATAAAACCGTTTACGTAAAGAAACCACATTTCGCGGCTAACTAGGTGAAACGAGACCTACTAGCCACGAGTTCTGAAATCAAAATCCGAAACACCAGGATTGTACAGCTCGAAAAGTAGTGTCAAATCAAGCTAAAAATCACCGAATTCAGAACTCGGAGTCAACGGATATTCATAAAACTGTTTACGTAAAGAAACCACATTTCGCGGCTAACTAGATGAAACGAGACCTACTAGCCACGAGTTCTGAAATCGAAAACCGAAAACCCAAGATTGTAGAGCTCGAAAAGTAGTGTGAAATCAAGCTAAAAATCACCGAATTCAGAACTCGGAGTCAACGGATATTCATAAAACCGTTTACGTAAAGAAACCACATTTCGCGGCTAACTAGGTGAAACGAGACCTACTAGCCACGAGTTCTGAAATCAAAATCCGAAACGCTAGGATAGTAGAGCTCAAAAAGTAGTGTGTAATCAAGCAAAAAATCACCGAATTCAGAACTCGGAGTCAACGGATATTCACAAAACCGTTTACGTAAAGAAACCACATTTCGCGGCTAAATAGGTGAATCGAGACCTACTAGCCACGAGTTCTGAAATCAAAATCCGAAATACCAGGATTGTAGAGCTCGAAAAGTAGTGTGAAATCAAGCTAAAAATCAACGAATTCAGAACTCGGAGTCAACGGATATTCATAAAACTGTTTACGTAAAGAAACCACATTTCGCGGCTAACTAGATGAAACGAGACCTACTAGCCACGAGTTCTGAAATCGAAAACCGAAAACCCAAGATTGTAGAGCTCGAAAAGTAGTGTGAAATCAAATAAAAAATCACCGAATTCAGAACTCGGAGTAAACGGATATTCATAAAACCGTTTACGTAAAGAAACCACATTTCGCGGCTAACTAGGTGAAACGAGACCAACTAGCCACGAGTTCTGAAATCAAAATCCGAAAACACAGGATTGTAGAGCTTGAAAAGTAGTGTGAAATCAAGCTAAAAATCATCGAATTCAGAACTCGAAGTCAACGGATATTCATAAAACCGTTTACATAAAGAAACCACATTTCGCGGCTGACTAGGTGAAACGAGACCTACTAGCCACGAGTTCTGAAATCAAAATCCGAAACACCAGGATTGTACAGCTCGAAAAGTAGTGTGAAATCAAGCAAAAAATCACCGAATTCAGAACTCGGAGTCAACGGATATTCATAAAACTGTTTACGTAAAGAAACCACATTTCGCGGCTAACTAGATGAAACGAGACCTACTAGCCACGAGTTCTGAAATCGAAAATCGAAAACCCAAGATTGTAGAGCTCGAAAAGTAGTGTGAAATCAAGCTAAAAATCACCGAATTCAGAACTCGGAGTCAACGGATATTCATAAAACCGTTTACGTAAAATAACCACATTTCGCGGCTAAATAGGTGAATCGAGACCTACTAGCCACGAGTTCTGAAATCAAAATCCGAAACACCAGGATTGTAGAGCTCGAAAAGTAGTGTGAAATCAAGCTAAAAATCACCGAATTCAGAACTCGGAGTCAACGGATATTCACAGAACCGTTTACGTAAAGAAACCACATTTCGCGGCTAAATAGGTGAATCGAGACCTACTAGCCACGAGTTCTGAAATCAAAATCCGAAATGCCAGGATTGTAGAGCTCCAAAAGTAGTTTGAAATCAAGCTAAAAATCACTGAATTCAGAACTCGGAGTCAACGGATATTCATAAAACCGTTTACGTAAAGAAACCACATTTCGCGGCTAACTAGGTGACACGAGACCTACTAGCCACGAGTTCTGAAATCAAAATCCGAAACACCAGGATTGTAGAGCTCGAAAAGTAGTGTGAAATCAAGCTAAAAATCACCGAATTCAGAACTCGGAGTCAACGGATATTCATAAAACTGTTTACGTAAAGAAACCACATTTCGCGGCTAACTAGATGAAACGAGACCTACTAGCCACGATTTCTGAAATCGAAAACCGAAAACCCAAGATTGTAGAGCTCAAAAAGTAGTGTGAAATCAAGCTAAAACTCACCGAATTCAGAACTCGGAGTAAACGGATATTCATAAAACCGTTTACGTAAAGAAACCACATTTCGCTGCTAACTAGGTGAAACGAGACCAACTAGCCACGAGTTCTGAAATCAAAATCCGAAAACACAGGATTGTAGAGCTCGAAAAGTAGTGTGAAATGAAGCTAAAAATCATCGAATTCAGAACTCGAAGTCAACGGATATTCATAAAACCGTTTACATAAAGAAACCACATTTTGCGGCTAACTAGGTGAAACGAGACCAACTAGCCACGAGTTCTGAAATCAAAATCCGAAAACACAGGATTGTAGAGCTCGAAAATTAGTGTGAGATCAAGCTAAAAATCAGCGAATTCAGAACTCGGAGTCAACGGATATTCATAAAACCGTTTACGTAAAGAAACCACATTTCGCGGCTAATTAGGTGAAACGAGACCTACTAGCCACGAGTTCTGAAATCAAAATCCGAAACTCTAGGATAGTAGAGCTCGAAAAGTAGTGTGTAATCAAGTAAAAAATCACCGAATTCAGAACTCGGAGTCAACGGATATTCACAGAACCGTTTACGTAAAGAAACCACATTTCGCGGCTAAATAGATGAATCGAGACCTACTAGCCACGAGTTCTGAAATCAAAATCCGAAATGCCAGGATTGTAGAGCTCCAAAAGTAGTGTGAAATCAAGCTAAAAATCACTGAATTCAGAACTCGGTGTCAACGGATATTCATAAAACCGTTTACGTAAAGAAACCACATTTCGCGGCTAACTAGATGAAACGAGACCTACTAGCCACGAGTTCTGAAATCAAAATCCGAAACACCAGGATTGTAGAGCTCGAAAAGTAGTGTGAAATCAAGCTAAAAATCACCGAATTCAGAACTCGGAGTCAACGGATATTCATAAAACTGTTTACGTAAAGAAACCACATTTCGCGGCTAACTAGATGAAACGAGACCTACTAGCCACGAGTTCTGAAATCGAAAACCGAAAACCCAAGATTGTAGAGCTCGAAAAGTAGTGTGAAATCAAGCTAAAACTCACCGAATTCAGAACTCGGAGTAAACGGATATTCATAAAACCATTTACGTAAAGAAACCACATTTCGCGGCTAACTAGGTGAAACGAGACCAACTAGCCACGAGTTCTGAAATCAAAATCCGAAACACCAGGATTGTAGAGCTCGAAAAGTAGTGTGAAATCAAGCTAAAAATCACCGAATTCAGAACTCGGAGTCAACGGATATTCATAAAACCGTTTACGTAAAGAAACCACATTTCGCGGATAACTAGGTGAAACGAGACCTACTAGCCACGAGTTCTGAAATCAAAATCCGAAACGCTAGGATAGTAGAGCTCGAAAAGTAGTGTGTAATCAAGCAAAAAATCACCGAATTCAGAACTCGGAGTCAACGGATATTCACAAAACCGTTTACGTAAAGAAACCACATTTCGCGGCTAAATAGGTGAATCGAGACCTACTAGCCACGAGTTCTGAAATCAAAATCCGAAATACCAGGATTGTAGAGCTCGAAAAGTAGTGTGAAATCAAGCTAAAAATCAACGAATTCAGAACTCGGAGTCAACGGATATTCATAAAACTGTTTACGTAAAGAAACCACATTTCGCGGCTAACTAGATGAAACGAGACCTACAAGCCACGAGTTCTGAAATCGAAAACCGAAAACCCAAGATTGTAGAGCTCGAAAAGTAGTGTGAAATCAAGCTAAAACTCACCGAATTCAGAACTCGGAGTAAACGGATATTCATAAAACCATTTACGTAAAGAAACCACATTTCGCGGCTAACTAGGTGAAACGAGACCAACTAGCCACGAGTTCTGAAATCAAAATCCGAAAACACAGGATTGTAGAGCTCGAAAAGTAGTGTGAAATGAAGCTAAAAATCATCGAATTCAGAACTCGAAGTCAACGGATATTCATAAAACCGTTTACATAAAGAAACCACATTTCGCGGCTAACTAGGTGAAGCGAGACCTACTAGCCACGAGTTCTGAAATCAAAATCCGAAACACCAGGATTGTACAGCTCGAAAAGTAGTGTCAAATCAAGCTAAAAATCACCGAATTCAGAACTCGGAGTCAACGGATATTCATAAAACTGTTTACGTAAAGAAACCACATTTCGCGGCTAACTAGATGAAACGAGACCTACTAGCCACGAGTTCTGAAATCGAAAACCGAAAACCCAAGATTGTAGAGCTCGAAAAGTAGTGTGAAATCAAGCTAAAAATCACCGAATTCAGAACTCGGAGTCAACGGATATTCATAAAACCGTTTACGTAAAGAAACCACATTTCGCGGCTAACTAGGTGAAACGAGACCTACTAGCCACGAGTTCTGAAATCAAAATCCGAAACGCTAGGATAGTAGAGCTCAAAAAGTAGTGTGTAATCAAGCAAAAAATCACCGAATTCAGAACTCGGAGTCAACGGATATTCACAAAACCGTTTACGTAAAGAAACCACATTTCGCGGCTAAATAGGTGAATCGAGACCTACTAGCCACGAGTTCTGAAATCAAAATCCGAAATACCAGGATTGTAGAGCTCGAAAAGTAGTGTCAAATCAAGCTAAAAATCAACGAATTCAGAACTCGGAGTCAACGGATATTCATAAAACCGTTTACGTAAAGAAACCACATTTCGCTGCTAACTAGGTGAAACGAGACCAACTAGCCACGAGTTCTGAAATCAAAATCCGAAAACACAGGATTGTAGAGCTCGAAAAGTAGTGTGAAATGAAGCTAAAAATCATCGAATTCAGAACTCGAAGTCAACGGATATTCATAAAACCGTTTACATAAAGAAACCACATTTTGCGGCTAACTAGGTGAAACGAGACCTACTAGCCACGAGTTCTGAAATCAAAATCCGAAACACCAGGATTGTACAGCTCGAAAAGTAGTGTCAAATCAAGCTAAAAATCACCGAATTCAGAACTCGGAGTCAACGGATATTCATAAAACTGTTTACGTAAAGAAACCACATTTCGCGGCTAACTAGATGAAACGAGACCTACTAGCCACGAGTTCTGAAATTGAAAACCAAAAACCCAAGATTGTAGAGCTCGAAAAGTAGTGTGAAATTAAGCTAAAAATCACCGAATTCAGAACTCGGAGTCAACGGATATTCATAAAACCGTTTACGTAAAGAAACCACATTTCGCGGCTAACTAGGTGAAACGAGACCTACTAGCCACGAGTTCTGAAATCAAAATCCGAAACACCAGGATTGTACAGCTCGAAAAGTAGTGTGTAATCAAGCTAAAAATCACCGAATTCAGAACTCGGAGTCAACGGATATTCACAAAACCGTTTACGTAAAGAAACCACATTTCGCGGCTAAATAAGTGAATCGAGACCTACTAGCCACGAGTTCTGAAATCAAAATTCGAAATACCAGGATTGTAGAGCTCGAAAAGTAGTGTGAAATCAAGCTAAAAATCACCGAATTCAGAACTCGGAGTCAACGGATATTCATAAAACCGTTTATGTAAAATAACCACATTTCGCGGCTAACTAGGTGAATCGAGACCTACTAGCCACGAGTTCTGAAATTGAAAACCGAAAACCCAAGATTGTAGAGCTCGAAAAGTAGTGTGAAATCAAGCAAAAAATCACCGAATTCAGAACTCGGAGTCAACGGATATTCATAAAACTGTTTACGTAAATAAACCACATTTCGCGGCTAACTAGATGAAACGAGACCTACTAGCCACGAGTTCTGAAATCAAAAATCGAAAACCCAAGATTGTAGAGCTCGAAAAGTAGTGTGAAATCAAGCTAAAAATCACCGAATTCAGAACTCGGAGTCAACGGATATTCATAAAACCGTTTATGTAAAATAACCACATTTCGCGGCTAACTAGGTGAATCGAGACCTACTAGCCACGAGTTCTGAAATTGAAAACCGAAAACGCAAGATTGTAGAGCTCGAAAAGTAGTGTGAAATTAAGCTAAAAATCACCGAATTCAGAACTCGGAGTCAACGGATATTCATAAAACCGTTTACGTAAAGAAACCACATTTCGCGGCTAACTAGGTGAAACGAGACCTACTAGCCACGAGTTCTGAAATCAAAATCCGAAACACCAGGATTGTACAGCTCGAAAAGTAGTGTCAAATCAAGCTAAAAATCACCGAATTCAGAACTCGGAGTCAACGGATATTCATAAAACTGTTTACGTAAAGAAACCACATTTCGCGGCTAACTAGATGAAACGAGACCTACTAGCCACGAGTTCTGAAATCGAAAACCGAAAACCCAAGATTGTAGAGCTCGAAAAGTAGTGTGAAATCAAGCTAAAAATCACCGAATTCAGAACTCGGAGTCAACGGATATTCATAAAACCGTTTACGTAAAGAAACCACATTTCGCGGCTAACTAGGTGAAACGAGACCTACTAGCCACGAGTTCTGAAATCAAAATCCGAAACGCTAGGATAGTAGAGCTCAAAAAGTAGTGTGTAATCAAGCAAAAAATCACCTAATTCAGAACTCGGAGTCAACGGATATTCACAAAACCGTTTACGTAAAGAAACCACATTTCGCGGCTAAATAAGTGAATCGAGACCTACTAGCCACGAGTTCTGAAATCAAAATTCGAAATACCAGGATTGTAGAGCTCAAAAAGTAGTGTGAAATCAAGCTAAAAATCAACGAATTCAGAACTCGAAGTCAACGGATATTCATAAAACTGTTTACGTAAAGAAACCACATTTCGCGGCTAACTAGGTGAAACGAGACCAACTAGCCACGAGTTCTGAAATCAAAATCCGAAAACACAGGATTGTAGAGCTTGAAAAGTAGTGTGAAATCAAGCTAAAAATCATCGAATTCAGAACTCGAAGTCAACGGATATTCATAAAACCGTTTACATAAAGAAACCACATTTCGCGGCTGACTAGGTGAAACGAGACCTACTAGCCACGAGTTCTGAAATCAAAATCCGAAACACCAGGATTGTACAGCTCGAAAAGTAGTGTGAAATCAAGCAAAAAATCACCGAATTCAGAACTCGGAGTCAACGGATATTCATAAAACTGTTTACGTAAAGAAACCACATTTCGCGGCTAACTAGATGAAACGAGACCTACTAGCCACGAGTTCTGAAATCGAAAATCGAAAACCCAAGATTGTAGAGCTCGAAAAGTAGTGTGAAATCAAGCTAAAAATCACCGAATTCAGAACTCGGAGTCAACGGATATTCATGAAACCGTTTATGTAAAATAACCACATTTCGCGGCTAACTAGGTGAATCGAGACCTACTAGCCACGAGTTCTGAAATTGAAAACCGAAAACCCAAGATTGTAGAGCTCGAAAAGTAGTGTGAAATCAAGCTAAAAATCACCGAATTCAGAACTCGGAGTCAACGGATATTCATAAAACCGTTTACGTAAAGAAACCACATTTCGCGGCTAACTAGGTGAAACGAGACCTACTAGCCACGATTTCTGAAATCAAAATCCGAAACGCTAGGATAGTAGAGCTCAAAAAGTAGTGTGTAATCAAGCAAAAAATCACCGAATTCAGAACTCGGAGTCAACGGATATTCACAAAACCGTTTACGTAAAGAAACCACATTTCGCGGCTAACTAGGTGAAACGAGACCTACTAGCCACGAGTTCTGAAATCAAAATCCGAAACGCTAGGATAGTAGAGCTCAAAAAGTAGTGTGTAATCAAGCAAAAAATCACCGAATTCAGAACTCGGAGTCAACGGATATTCACAAAACCGTTTACGTAAAGAAACCACATTTCGCGGCTAAATAAGTGAATCGAGACCTACTAGCCACGAGTTCTGAAATCGAAAACCGAAAACCCAAGATTGTAGAGCTCGAAAAGTAGTGTGAAATCAAACTAAAAATCACCGAATTCAGAACTCGGAGTAAACGGATATTCATAAAACCGTTTACGTAAGGAAACCACATTTCGCGGCTAACTAGGTGAAACGAGACCAACTAGCCACGAGTTCTGAAATCAAAATCCGAAAACACAGGATTGTAGAGCTTGAAAAGTAGTGTGAAATCAAGCTAAAAATCATCGAATTCAGAACTCGAAGTCAACGGATATTCATAAAACCGTTTACATAAAGAAACCACATTTCGCGGCTGACTAGGTGAAACGAGACCTACTAGCCACGAGTTCTGAAATCAAAATCCGAAACACCAGGACTGTACAGCTCGAAAAGTAGTGTGAAATCAAGCAAAAAAACACCGAATTCAGAACTCGGAGTCAACGGATATTCATAAAACTGTTTACGTAAAGAAACCACATTTCGCGGCTAACTAGGTGAAACGAGACCAACTAGCCACGAGTTCTGAAATCAAAATCCGAAAACACAGGATTGTAGAGCTTGAAAAGTAGTGTGAAATCAAGCTAAAAATCATCGAATTCAGAACTCGAAGTCAACGGATATTCATAAAACCGTTTACATAAAGAAACCACATTTCGCGGCTGACTAGGTGAAACGAGACCTACTAGCCACGAGTTCTGAAATCAAAATCCGAAACACCAGGATTGTACAGCTCGAAAAGTAGTGTGAAATCAAGCAAAAAATCACCGAATTCAGAACTCGGAGTCAACGGATATTCATAAAACTGTTTACGTAAAGAAACCACATTTCGCGGCTAACTAGATGAAACGAGACCTACTAGCCATGAGTTCTGAAATCGAAAATCGAAAACCCAAGATTGTAGATCTCGAAAAGTAGTGTGAAATCAAGCTAAAAATCACCGAATTCAGAACTCGGAGTCAACGGATATTCATAAAACCGTTTATGTAAAATAACCACATTTCGCGGCTAACTAGGTGAATCGAGACCTACTAGCCACGAGTTCTGAAATTGAAAACCGAAAACCCAAGATTGTAGAGCTCGAAAAGTAGTGTGAAATCAAGCTAAAAATCACCGAATTCAGAACTCGGAGTCAACGGATATTCATAAAACCGTTTACGTAAAGAAACCACATTGCGCGGCTAACTAGGTGAAACGCGACCTACTAGCCACGAGTTCTGAAATCAAAATCCGAAACGCTAGGATAGTAGAGCTCAAAAAGTAGTGTGTAATCAAGCAAAAAATCACCGAATTCAGAACTCGGAGTCAACGGATATTCACAAAACCGTTTACGTAAAGAAACCACATTTCGCGGCTAAATAAGTGAATCGAGACCTACTAGCCACGAGTTCTGAAATCAAAATTCGAAATACCAGGATTGTAGAGCTCGAAAAGTAGTGTGAAATCAAGCTAAAAATCAACGAATTCAGAACTCGGAGTCAACGGATATTCATAAAACTGTTTACGTAAAGAAACCACATTTCGCGGCTAACTAGATTAAACGAGACCTACTAGCCACGAGTTCTGAAATCGAAAACCGAAAACCCAAGATTGTAGAGCTCGAAAAGTAGTGTGAAATCAAACTAAAAATCACCGAATTCAGAACTCGGAGTAAACGGATATTCATAAAACCGTTTACGTAAAGAAACCACATTTCGCGGCTAACTAGGTGAAACGAGACCAACTAGCCACGAGTTCTGAAATCAAAATCCGAAAACACAGGATTGTAGAGCTTGAAAAGTAGTGTGAAATCAAGCTAAAAATCATCGAATTCAGAACTCGAAGTCAACAGATATTCATAAAACCGTTTACATAAAGAAACCACATTTCGCGGCTGACTAGGTGAAACGAGACCTACTAGCCACGAGTTCTGAAATCAAAATTCGAAATACCAGGTTTGTAGAGCTCGAAAAGTAGTGTGAAATCAAGCTAAAAATCAACGAATTCAGAACTCGGAGTCAACGGATATTCATAAAACTGTTTACGTAAAGAAACCACATTTCGCGGCTAACTAGGTGAAACGAGACCAACTAGCCACGAGTTCTGAAATCAAAATCCGAAAACACAGGATTGTAGAGCTCGAAAAGTAGTGTGAAATCAAGCTAAAAATCATCGAATTCAGAACTCGAAGTCAACGGATATTCATAAAACCGTTTACATAAAGAAACCACATTTCGCGGCTGACTAGGTGAAACGAGACCTACTAGCCACGAGTTCTGAAATCAAAATCCAAAACACCAGGATTGTAGAGCTCGAAAAGTAGTGTGAAATCAAGCTAAAAATCACCGAATTCAGAACTCGGAGTCAACGGATATTCATAAAACCGTTTATGTAAAATAACCACATTTCGCGGCTAACTAGGTGAATCGAGACCTACTAGCCACGAGTTCTGAAATTGAAAACCGAAAACCCAAGATTGTAGAGCTCGAAAAGTAGTGTGAAATCAAGCTAAAAATCACCGAATTCAGAACTCGGAGTCAACGGATATTCATAAAACCGTTTACGTAAAGAAACCACATTTCGCGGCTAACTAGGTGAAACGAGACCTACTAGCCACGAGTTCTGAAATCAAAATCCGAAACGCTAGGATAGTAGAGCTCAAAAAGTAGTGTGTAATTAATCAAAAAATCACCGAATTCAGAACTCGGAGTCAACGGATATTCACAAAACCGTTTACGTAAAGAAACCACATTTCGCGGCTAACTAGGTGAAACGAGACCTACTAGCCACGAGTTCTGAAATTGAAAACCGAAAACCCAAGATTGTAGAGCTCGAAAAGTAGTGTGAAATCAAGCTAAAAATCACCGAATTCAGAACTCGGAGTCAACGGATATTCATAAAACCGTTTACGTAAAGAAACCACATTTCGCGGCTAACTAGGTGAAACGAGACCTACTAGCCACGAGTTCTGAAATTAAAATCCGAAACGCTAGGATAGTAGAGCTCGAAATGTAGTGTGTAATCAAGCAAAAAATCACCGAATTCAGAACTCGGAGTCAACGGATATTCACAAAACCGTTTACGTAAAGAAACCACATTTCGCGGCTAAATAGGTGAATCGAGACCTACTAGCCACGAGTTCTGAAATCAAAATCCAAAATACCAGGATTGTAGAGCTCGAAAAGTAGTGTGAAATCAAGCTAAAAATCAACGAATTCAGAACTCGGAGTCAACGGATATTCATAAAACTGTTTACGTAAAGAAACCACATTTCGCGGCTAACTAGATGAAACGAGACCTACTAGCCACGAGTTCTGAAATCGAAAACCGAAAACCCAAGATTGTAGAGCTCGAAAAGTAGTGTGAAATCAAACTAAAAATCACCGAATTCAGAACTCGGAGTAAACGGATATTCATAAAACCGTTTACGTAAAGAAACCACATTTCGCGGCTAACTAGGTGAAACGAGACCAACTAGCCACGAGTTCTGAAATCAAAATCCGAAAACACAGGATTGTAGAGCTTGAAAAGTAGTGTGAAATCAAGCTAAAAATCATCGAATTCAGAACTCGAAGTCAACGGATATTCATAAAACCGTTTACATAAAGAAACCACATTTCGCGGCTGACTAGGTGAAACGAGACCTACTAGCCACGAGTTCTGAAATCAAAATCCGAAACACCAGGATTGTAGAGCTCGAAAAGTAGTGTGAAATCAAGCTAAAAATCACCGAATTCAGAACTCGGAGTCAACGGATATTCATAAAACCGTTTAGGTAAAGAAACCACATTTCGCGGCTAACTAGGTGAAACGAGACCTACTAGCCACGAGTTCTGAAATTGAAAACCGAAAACCCAAGATTGTAGAGCTCGAAAAGTAGTGTGAAATCAAGCTAAAAATCACCGAATTCAGAACTAGGAGTCAATGGATATTCATAAAACCGTTTACGTAAAGAAACCACATTTCGCGGCTAACTAGGTGAAACGAGACCTACTAGCCACGAGTTCTGAAATCAAAATCCGAAACGCTAGGATAGTAGAGCTCGAAATGTAGTGTGTAATCAAGCAAAAAATCACCGAATTCAGAACTCGGAGTCAACGGATATTCACAAAACCGTTTACGTAAAGAAACCACATTTCGCGGCTAAATAGGTGAATCGAGACCTACTAGCCACGAGTTCTGAAATCAAAATCCGAAATACCAGGATTGTAGAGCTCGAAAAGTAGTGTGAAATCAAGCTAAAAATCAACGAATTCAGAACTCGGAGTCAACGGATATTCATAAAACTGTTTACGTAAAGAAACCACATTTCGCGGCTAACTAGATAAAACGAGACCTACTAGCCACGAGTTCTGAAATCGAAAATCGAAAACCCAAGATTGTAGAGCTCGAAAAGTAGTGTGAAATCAAGCTAAAAATCACCGAATTCAGAACTCGGAGTCAACGGATATTCATAAAACCGTTTATGTAAAATAACCACATTTCGCGGCTAAATAGGTGAATCGAGACCTACTAGCCACGAGTTCTGAAATCAAAATCCGAAATACCAGGATTGTAGAGCTCGAAAAGTAGTGTGACATCAAGCTAAAAATCACCGAATTCAGAACTCGGAGTCAACGGATATTCATAAAACCGTTTACGTAAAGAAACCACATTTCGCGGCTAACTAGGTGAAACGAGACCTACTAGCCACGAGTTCTGAAATCAAAATCCGAAAAACCAGGATTGTAGAGATCGAAAAGTAGTGTGAAATCAAGCTAAAAATCACCGAATTCAGAACTCGGAGTCAACGGATATTCATAAAACCGTTTACGTAAAGAAATCACGTTTCGCGGCTAAATAGGTTAATCGAGACCTACTAGCCACGAGTTCTGAAATCAAAATCCGAAATTCCAGGATTGTAGAGCTCGAAAAGTAGTGTGAAATCAAGCTAAAAATCACCGAATTCAGAACTCGGAGTCAACGGATATTAATAAAACCGTTTACGTAAAGAAACCACATTTCACGGCAAAATAGGTGAATCGAGACCTACTAGCCACGAGTTCTGAAATCAAAATCCGAAATGCCTGGATTGTAGAGCTCGAAAAGTAGTGTGAAATCAAGCTAAAAATCACCGAATTCAGAACTCGGAGTCAACGGATATTCATAAAACCGTTTACGTAAAGAAACCACATTTCGCGGCTAACTAGGTGAAACGAGACCTACTAGCCACGAATTCTGAAATCAAAATCCGAAACACCAGGATTGTAGAGCTCAAAAAGTAGTGTGAAATCAAGCTAAAAATCACCGAATTCAGAACTCGGAGTCAACGGATATTCATAAAACCGTTTACGTAAAGAAACCACGTTTCGCGACTAAATAGGTGAATCGAGACCTACTAGCCACGAGTTCTGAAATCAAAATCCGAAATGCCAGGATTGTAGAGCTCGAAAAGTAGTGTGAAATCAAGCTAAAAATCACCGAATTCAGAACTCGGAGTCAACGGATATTCATAAAACCGTTTACGTAAAGAAACCACATTTCGCGGCTAACTAGGTGAAACGAGACCTAATAGCCACGAGTTCTGAAATCAAAATCCGAAACGCTAGGATAGTAGAGCTCAAAAAGTAGTGTGTAATCAAGCAAAAAATCACCGAATTCAGAACTCGGAGTCAACGGATATTCACAAAACCGTTTACGTAAAGAAACCACATTTCGCGGCTAAATAGGTGAATCAAGACCTACTAGCCACGAGTTCTGAAATCAAAATCCGAAATGCCAGGATTGTAGAGCTCAAAAAGTAGTGTGAAATCAAGCTAAAAATCACCGAATTCAGAACTCCCAGTCAACGGATATTCATAAAACCGTTTACGTAAAGAAACCACATTTCGCGGCTAACTAGGTGAAACGAGACCTACTAGCCACGAGTTCTGAAATCAAAATTCGAAACACCAAGATTGTAGAGCTCGAAAAGTAGTGTGAAATCAAGCTAAAAATCACCGAATTCAGAACTCGGAGTCAACGGATATTCATAAAACTGTTTACGTAAAGAAACCACATTTCGCGGCTAACTAGTTGAAACGAGACCTACTAGCCACGAGTTCTGAAATCGAAAACCGAAAACCCAAGATTGTAGAGTTCGAAAAGTAGCGTGAAATCAAGCTAAAAATCACCGAATTCAGAACTCGGAGTCAACGGATATTCATAAAACCGTTTACGTAAAGAAACCACATTTCGCGGCTAACTAGGTGAAACGTGACCAACTAGCCACGAGTTCTGAAATCAAAATCCGAAAACACAGGATTGTAGAGCTCGAAAAGTAGTGTGAAATCAAGCTAAAAATCACCGAATTCAGAACTCGAAGTCAACGGATATTCATAAAACCGTTTACATAAAGAAACCACATTTCGCGGCTAACTAGGTGAAACGAGACATACTAGCCACGAGTTCTGAAATCAAAATCCGAAACACTAGGATAGTAGAGCTCGAAAAGTAGTGTGTAATCAAGGAAAAAATAACCGAATTCAGAACTCGGAGTCAACGGATATTCACAAAACCGTTTACGTAAAGAAACCACGTTTCGCGGCTAAATAGGTGAATCGAGACCTACTAGCCACGAGTTCTGAAATCAAAATCCGAAATGCCAGGATTGTAGATCTCGAAAAGTAGTGTGAAATCAAGCTAAAAATCACCGAATTCAGAACTCGGAGTCAACGGATATTCATAAAACCGTTTACGTAAAGAAACCACATTTCGCGGCTAACTAGGTGAAACGAGACCTAATAGCCACGAGTTCTGAAATCAAAATCCGAAACGCTAGGATAGTAGAGCTCGAAAAGTAGTGTGTAATTAAGCAAAAAATCACCGAATTCAGAACTCGGAGTCAACGGATATTCACAAAACCGTTTACGTTAAGAAACCATGTTTCGCGGCTAACTAGGTGAAACGAGACCTAATAGCCACGAGTTCTGAAATCAAAATCCAAAACGCTAAGATAGTAGAGCTCGAAAAGTAGTGTGTAATCAAGCAAAAAATCACCGAATTCAGAACTCGGAGTCAACGGATATTCACAAAACCGTTTACGTAAAGAAACCACATTTTACGGCAAAATAGGTGAATCGAGACCTACTAGCCACGAGTTCTGAAATCAAAATCCGAAATACCAGGATTGTAGAGCTCGAAAAGTAGTGTGAAATCAAGCTAAAAATCACCGAATTCAGAACTCGGAGTCAACGGATATTCATAAAACCGTTTACGTAAAGAAACCACATTTCGCGGCTAACTAGGTGAAACGAGACCTACTAGCCACGAATTCTGAAATCAAAATCCGAAATGCCAGGATTGTAGAGCTCGAAAAGTAGTGTGAAATCAAGCAAAAAATAACCGAATTCAGAACTCGGAGTCAACGGATATTCATAAAACCGTTTACGTAAAGAAACCACGTTTCGCGACTAAATAGGTGAATCGAGACCTACTAGCCACGAGTTCTGAAATCGAAAATCGAAAACCCAAGATTGTAGAGCTCGAAAAGTAGTGTGTAATCAAGGAAAAAATCACCGAATTCAGAACTCGGAGTCAACGGATATTCACAAAACCGTTTATGTAAAGAAACCACGTTTCGCGGCTAAATAGGTGAATCGAGACCTACTAGCCACGAGTTCTGAAATCAAAATCCGAAATTCCAGGATTGTAGATCTCGAAAAGTAGTGTGAAATCAAGCTAAAAATCACCGAATTCAGAACTCGGAGTCAACGGATATTCATAAAACCGTTTACGTAAAGAAACCACATTTCGCGGCTAACTAGGTGAAACGAGACCTAATAGCCACGAGTTCTGAAATCAAAATCCGAAACGCTAGGATAGTAGAGCTCGAAAAGTAGTGTGTAATTAAGCAAAAAATCACCGAATTCAGAACTCGGAGTCAACGGATATTCACAAAACCGTTTACGTTAAGAAACCATGTTTCGCGGCTAACTAGGTGAAACGAGACCTAATAGCCACGAGTTCTGAAATCAAAATCCAAAACGCTAAGATAGTAGAGCTCGAAAAGTAGTGTGTAATCAAGCAAAAAATCACCGAATTCAGAACTCGGAGTCAACGGATATTCACAAAACCGTTTACGTAAAGAAACCACATTTTACGGCAAAATAGGTGAATCGAGACCTACTAGCCACGAGTTCTGAAATCAAAATCCGAAATACCAGGATTGTAGAGCTCGAAAAGTAGTGTGAAATCAAGCTAAAAATCACCGAATTCAGAACTCGGAGTCAACGGATATTCATAAAACCGTTTACGTAAAGAAACCACATTTCGCGGCTAACTAGGTGAAACGAGACCTAATAGCCACGAGTTCTGAAATCAAAATCCGAAACGCTAGGATAGTAGAGCTCGAAAAGTAGTGTGTAATAAAGCAAAAAATCACCGAATTCAGAACTCGGAGTCAACGGATATTCACAAAACCGTTTACGTTAAGAAACCACGTTTCGCGGCTAACTAGGTGAAACGAGACCTAATAGCCACGAGTTCTGAAATCAAAATCCGAAACGCTACGATAGTAGAGCTCGAAAAGTAGTGTGTAATCAAGCAAAAAATCACCGAATTTAGAACTCGGAGTCAACGGATATTCACAAAACCGTTTACGTAAAGAAACCACATTTCACGGCAAAATAGGTGAATCGAGACCTACTAGCCACGAGTTCTGAAATCAAAATCCGAAATGCCAGGATTGTAGAGCTCGAAAAGTAGTGTGAAATCAAGCTAAAAATCACCGAATTCAGAACTCGGAGTCAACGGATATTCATAAAACCGTTTACGTAAAGAAACCACATTTCGCGGCTAACTAGGTGAAACGAGACCTACTAGCCACGAATTCTGAAATCAAAATCCGAAACACCAGGATTGTAAAGCTCGAAAAGTAGTGTGAAATCAAGCTAAAAATCACCGAATTCAGAACTCGGAGTCAACGGATATTCATAAAACCGTTTACGTAAAGAAACCACGTTTCGCGACTAAATAGGTGAATCGAGACCTACTAGCCACGAGTTCTGAAATCAAAATCCGAAATGCCAGGATTGTAGAGCTCGAAAAGTAGTGTGAAATCAAGCTAAAAATCACCGAATTCAGAACTCGGAGTCAACGGATATTCATAAAACCGTTTACGTAAAGAAACCACATTTCGCGGCTAACTAGGTGAAACGAGAGCTAATAGCCACGAGTTCTGAAATCAAAATCCGAAACGCTAGGATAGTAGAGCTCGAAAAGTAGTGTGTAATTAAGCAAAAAATCACCGAATTCAGAACTCGGAGTCAACGGATATTCACAAAACCGTTTACGTTAAGAAACCATGTTTCGCGGCTAACTAGGTGAAACGAGACCTAATAGCCACGAGTTCTGAAATCAAAATCCAAAACGCTAAGATAGTAGAGCTCGAAAAGTAGTGTGTAATCAAGCAAAAAATCACCGAATTCAGAACTCGGAGTCAACGGATATTCACAAAACCGTTTACGTAAAGAAACCACATTTTACGGCAAAATAGGTGAATCGAGACCTACTAGCCACGAGTTCTGAAATCAAAATCCGAAATACCAGGATTGTAGAGCTCGAAAAGTAGTGTGAAATCAAGCTAAAAATCACCGAATTCAGAACTCGGAGTCAACGGATATTCATAAAACCGTTTACGTAAAGAAACCACATTTCGCGGCTAACTAGGTGAAACGAGACCTACTAGCCACGAATTCTGAAATCAAAATCCGAAATGCCAGGATTGTAGAGCTCGAAAAGTAGTGTGAAATCAAGCAAAAAATAACCGAATTCAGAACTCGGAGTCAACGGATATTCATAAAACCGTTTACGTAAAGAAACCACGTTTCGCGACTAAATAGGTGAATCGAGACCTACTAGCCACGAGTTCTGAAATCGAAAATCGAAAACCCAAGATTGTAGAGCTCGAAAAGTAGTGTGTAATCAAGGAAAAAATCACCGAATTCAGAACTCGGAGTCAACGGATATTCACAAAACCGTTTATGTAAAGAAACCACGTTTCGCGGCTAAATAGGTGAATCGAGACCTACTAGCCACGAGTTCTGAAATCAAAATCCGAAATTCCAGGATTGTAGATCTCGAAAAGTAGTGTGAAATCAAGCTAAAAATCACCGAATTCAGAACTCGGAGTCAACGGATATTCATAAAACCGTTTACGTAAAGAAACCACATTTCGCGGCTAACTAGGTGAAACGAGACCTAATAGCCACGAGTTCTGAAATCAAAATCCGAAACGCTAGGATAGTAGAGCTCGAAAAGTAGTGTGTAATTAAGCAAAAAATCACCGAATTCAGAACTCGGAGTCAACGGATATTCACAAAACCGTTTACGTTAAGAAACCATGTTTCGCGGCTAACTAGGTGAAACGAGACCTAATAGCCACGAGTTCTGAAATCAAAATCCAAAACGCTAAGATAGTAGAGCTCGAAAAGTAGTGTGTAATCAAGCAAAAAATCACCGAATTCAGAACTCGGAGTCAACGGATATTCACAAAACCGTTTACGTAAAGAAACCACATTTTACGGCAAAATAGGTGAATCGAGACCTACTAGCCACGAGTTCTGAAATCAAAATCCGAAATACCAGGATTGTAGAGCTCGAAAAGTAGTGTGAAATCAAGCTAAAAATCACCGAATTCAGAACTCGGAGTCAACGGATATTCATAAAACCGTTTACGTAAAGAAACCACATTTCGCGGCTAACTAGGTGAAACGAGACCTAATAGCCACGAGTTCTGAAATCAAAATCCGAAACGCTAGGATAGTAGAGCTCGAAAAGTAGTGTGTAATCAAGCAAAAAATCACCGAATTCAGAACTCGGAGTCAACGGATATTCACAAAACCGTTTACGTTAAGAAACCACGTTTCGCGGCTAACTAGGTGAAACGAGACCTAATAGCCACGAGTTCTGAAATCAAAATCCGAAACGCTACGATAGTAGAGCTCGAAAAGTAGTGTGTAATCAAGCAAAAAATCACCGAATTTAGAACTCGGAGTCAACGGATATTCACAAAACCGTTTACGTAAAGAAACCACATTTCACGGCAAAATAGGTGAATCGAGACCTACTAGCCACGAGTTCTGAAATCAAAATCCGAAATGCCAGGATTGTAGAGCTCGAAAAGTAGTGTGAAATCAAGCTAAAAATCACCGAATTCAGAACTCGGAGTCAACGGATATTCATAAAACCGTTTACGTAAAGAAACCACATTTCGCGGCTAACTAGGTGAAACGAGACCTACTAGCCACGAATTCTGAAATCAAAATCCGAAACACCAGGATTGTAAAGCTCGAAAAGTAGTGTGAAATCAAGCTAAAAATCACCGAATTCAGAACTCGGAGTCAACGGATATTCATAAAACCGTTTACGTAAAGAAACCACGTTTCGCGACTAAATAGGTGAATCGAGACCTACTAGCCACGAGTTCTGAAATCAAAATCCGAAATGCCAGGATTGTAGAGCTCGAAAAGTAGTGTGAAATCAAGCTAAAAATCACCGAATTCAGAACTCGGAGTCAACGGATATTCATAAAACCGTTTACGTAAAGAAACCACATTTCGCGGCTAACTAGGTGAAACGAGAGCTAATAGCCACGAGTTCTGAAATCAAAATCCGAAACGCTAGGATAGTAGAGCTCGAAAAGTAGTGTGTAATCAAGCAAAAAATCACCGAATTCAGAACTCGGAGTCAACGGATATTCACAAAACCGTTTACGTTAAGAAACCACATTTCGCGGCTAAATAGGTGAATCGAGACCTACTAGCCACGAGTTCTGAAATCAAAATCCGAAATTCCAGGATTGTAGAGCTCAAAAAGTAGTGTGAAATCAAGCTAAAAATCACCGAATTCAGAACTCCGAGTCAACGGATATTCATAAAACCGTTTACGTAAAGAAACCACATTTCGCGGCTAACTAGGTGAAACGAGACCTACTAGCCACGAGTTCTGAAATCAAAATTCGAAACACCAAGATTGTAGAGCTCGAAAAGTAGTGTGAAATCAAGCTAAAAATCACCGAATTCAGAACTCGGAGTCAACGGATATTTATAAAACTGTTTACGTAAAGAAACCACATTTCGCGGCTAACTAGATGAAACGATACCTACTAGCCACGAGTTCTGAAATCGAAAACCGAAAACCCAAGATTGTAGAGTTCGAAAAGTAGCGTGAAATCAAGCTAAAAATCACCGAATTCAGAACTCGGAGTCAACGGATATTCATAAAACCGTTTACGTAAAGAAACCACATTTCGCGGCTAACTAGGTGAAACGTGACCAACTAGCCACGAGTTCTGAAATCAAAATCCGAAAACACAGGATTGTAGAGCTCGAAAAGTAGTGTGAAATCAAGCTAAAAATCACCGAATTCAGAACTCGAAGTCAACGGATATTCATAAAACCGTTTACATAAAGAAACCACATTTCGCGGCTAACTAGGTGAAACGAGACCTACTAGCCACGAGTTCTGAAATCAAAATCCGAAACGCTAGGATAGTAGAGCTCGAAAAGTAGTGTGTAATCAAGGAAAAAATAACCGAATTCAGAACTCGGAGTCAACGGATATTCACAAAACCGTTTACGTAAAGAAACCACGTTTCGCGGCAAAATAGGTGAATCGAGACCTACTAGCCACGAGTTCTGAAATCAAAATCCGAAATGCCAGTATTGTAGAGCTCGAAAAGTAGTGTGAAATCAAGCTAAAAATCACCGAATTCAGAACTCGGAGTCAACGGATATTCATAAAACCGTTTACGTAAAGAAACCACATTTCGCGGCTAACTAGGTGAAACGAGACCAACTAGCCACGAGTTCTGAAATAAAAATCCGAAAACACAGGATTGTAGAGCTCGAAAAGTAGTGTGAAATCAAGCTAAAAATCAGCGAATTCAGAACTCGGAGTCAACGGATATTCATAAAACCGTTTACGTAAAGAAACCACATTTCGCGGCTAATTAGGTGAAACGAGACCTACTAGGCACGAATTCTGAAATCAAAATCCGAAACGCGAGGATAGTAGAACTCGAAAAGTAGTGTGTAATCAAGCAAAAAATCACCGAATTCAGAACTCGGAGTCAACGGATATTCACAAAACCGTTTACGTAAAGAAACCACATTTCGCGGCTAAATAGGTGAATCGAGACCTACTAGCCACGAGTTCTGAAATCAAAATCCGAAATGCCAGGATTGTAGAGCTCAAAAAGTAGTGTGAAATCAAGCTAAAAATCACCGAATTCAGAACTCCAAGTCAACGGATATTCATAAAACCGTTTACATAAAGAAACCACATTTCGCGGCTAAGTAGGTGAAACGAGACCTACTAGCCACGAGTTCTGAAACAAAATCCGAAACGCTAGGATAGTAGAGCTCGAAAAGTAGTGTGTAATCAAGGAAAAAATCACCGAATTCAGAACTCGGAGTCAACGGATATTCACAAAACCGTTTATGTAAAGAAACCACGTTTCGCGGCTAAATAGGTGAATCGAGACCTACTAGCCACGAGTTCTGAAATCAAAATCCGAAATGCCAGGATTGTAGAGCTCAAAAAGTAGTGTGAAATCAAGCTAAAAATCACCGAATTCAGAACTCGGAGTCAACGGATATTCATAAAACCGTTTACGTAAAGAAACCACATTTCGCGGCTAACTAGGTGAAACGAGACCTAATAGCCACGAGTTCTGAAATCAAAATCCGAAACGCTAGGATAGTAGAGCTCAAAAAGTAGTGTGTAATCAAGCAAAAAATCACCGAATTCAGAACTCGGAGTCAACGGATATTCACAAAACCGTTTACGTTAAGAAACCACATTTCGCGGCTAAATAGGTGAATCGAGACCTACTAGCCACGAGTTCTGAAATCAAAATCCGAAATGCCAGGATTGTAGAGCTCAAAAAGTAGTGTGAAATCAAGCTAAAAATCACCGAATTCAGAACTCGGAGTCAACGGATATTCATAAAACCGTTTACGTAAAGAAACCACATTTCGCGGCTAATTAGGTGAAACGAGACCTAATAGCCACGAGTTCTGAAATCAAAATCCGAAACGCTAGGATAGTAGAGCTCGAAAAGTAGTGTGTAATCAAGCAAAAAATCACCGAATTCAGAACTCGGAGTCAACGGATATTCACAAAACCGTTTACGTTAAGAAACCACATTTCGCGGCTAAATAGGTGAATCGAGACCTACTAGCCACGAGTTCTGAAATCAAAATCCGAAACGCCAGGATTGTAGAGCTCAAAAAGTAGTGTGAAATCAAGCTAAAAATCACCAAATTCAGAACTCCAAGTCAACGGATATTCATAAAACCGTTTACATAAAGAAACCACATTTCGCGGCTAAGTAGGTGAAACGAGACCTACTAGCCACGAGTTCTGAAACAAAATCCGAAACGCTAGGATAGTAGAGTTCGAAAAGTAGTGTGTAATCAAGGAAAAAATCACCGAATTCAGAACTCGGAGTCAACGGATATTCACAAAACCGTTTATGTAAAGAAACCACGTTTCGCGGCTAAATAGGTGAATCGAGACCTACTAGCCACGAGTTCTGAAATCAAAATCCGAAATGCCAGGATTGTAGAGCTCGAAAAGTAGTGTGAAATCAAGCTAAAAATAACCGAATTCAGAACTCGGAGTCAACGGATATTCATAAAACCGTTTACGTAAAGAAACCACATTTCGCGGCTAACTAGGTGAAACGAGACCTAATAGCCACGAGTTCTGAAATCAAAATCCGAAACGCTAGGATAGTAGAGCTCGAAAAGTAGTGTGTAATCAAGAAAAAAATCACCGAATTCAGAACTCGGAGTCAACGAATATTCACAAAACCGTTTACGTTAAGAAACCACATTTCGCGGCTAACTAGGTGAAACGAGACCTAATAGCCACGAGTTCTGAAATCAAAATCCGAAATGCTAGGATAGTAGAGCTCGAAAAGTAGTGTGTAATCAAGCAAAAAATCACCGAATTCAAAACTCGGAGTCAACGGATATTCAAAAAACCGTTTACGTAAAGAAACCACATTTCACGGCAAAATAGGTGAATCGAGACCTACTAGCCACGAGTTCTGAAATCAAAATCCGAAATGCCAGGATTGTAGAGCTCGAAAAGTAGTGTGAAATCAAGCTAAAAATCACCGAATTCAGAACTCGGAGTCAACGGATATTCATAAAACCGTTTACGTAAAGAAACCACATTTCGCGGCTAACTAGGTGAAACGAGACCTACTAGCCACGAATTCTGAAATCAAAATCCGAAACACCAGGATTGCAAAGCTCGAAAAGTAGTGTGAAATCAAGCTAAAAATCACCGAATTCAGAACTCGGAGTCAACGGATATTCATAAAACCGTTTACGTAAAGAAACCACGTTTCGCGACTAAATAGGTGAATCGAGACCTACTAGCCACGAGTTCTGAAATCAAAATCCGAAATGCCAGGATTGTAGAGCTCGAAAAGTAGTGTGAAATCAAGCTAAAAATCACCGAATTCAGAACTCGGAGTCAACGGATATTCATAAAACCGTTTACGTAAAGAAACCACATTTCGCGGCTAACTAGGTGAAACGAGACCTAATAGCCACGAGTTCTGAAATCAAAATCCGAAACGCTAGGATAGTAGAGCTCGAAAAGTAGTGTGTAATCAAGCAAAAAATCACCGAATTCAGAACTCGGAGTCAACGGATATTCACAAAACCGTTTACGTTAAGAAACCACATTTCGCGGCTAAATAGGTGAATCGAGACCTACTAGCCACGAGTTCTGAAATCAAAATCCGAAATGGCAGGATTGTAGAGCTCAAAAAGTAGTGTGAAATCAAGCTAAAAATCACCGAATTCAGAACTCCGAGTCAACGGATATTCATAAAACCGTTTACGTAAAGAAACCACATTTCGCGGCTAACTAGGTGAAACGAGACCTACCAGCCACGAGTTCTGAAATCAAAATTCGAAACACCAAGATTGTAGAGCTCGAAAAGTAGTGTGAAATCAAGCTAAAAATCATCGAATTCAGAACTCGGAGTCAACGGATATTCATAAAACTGTTTACGTAAAGAAACCACATTTCGCGGCTAACTAGATGAAACGAGACCTACTAGCCACGAGTTCTGAAATCGAAAACCGAAAACCCAAGATTGTAGACCTCAAAAAGTAGTGTGAAATCAAACTAAAAATCACCGAATTCAGAACTCGGAGTCAACGGATATTCATAAAACCGTTTACGTAAAGAAACCACATTTCGCGGCTAACTAGGCGAAACGAGACCACCTATCCATGAGTTCTGAAATAAAAATCCGAAACGCCAGGATTGTAGAGCTCGAAAAGTAGTGTGAAATCAAGCTAAAAATCACCGAATTCAGAACTCGGAGTCAACGGATATTCATAAAACCGTTTACGTAAAGAAACCACATTTCGCGGCTAACTAGGTGAAACGAGACCTAATAGCCACGAGTTCTGAAATCAAAATCCGAAATGCCAGGATCGTAGAGCTCGAAAAGTAGTGTGAAATCAAGCTAAAAATCACCGAATTCAGAACTCGGAGTCAACGGATATTCATAAAACCGTTTACGTAAAGAAACCACATTTCGCGGCTAACTAGGTGAAACGTGACCAACTAGCCACGAGTTCTGAAATCAAAATCCGAAAACACAGGATTGTAGAGCTCGAAAAGTAGTGTGAAATCAAGCTAAAAATCACCGAATTCAGAACTCGAAGTCAACGGATATTCATAAAACCGTTTACATAAAGAAACCACATTTTGCGGCTAACTAGGTGAAATGAGACCTACTAGCCACGAGTTCTGAAATCAAAATCCGAAACGCTAGGATAGTAGAGCTCGAAAAGTAGTGTGTAATCAAGGAAAAAATAACCGAATTCAGAACTCGGAGTCAACGGATATTCACAAAACCGTTTACGTAAAGAAACCACGTTTCGCGGCAAAATAGGTGAATCGAGACCTACTAGCCACGAGTTCTGAAATCAAAATCCGAAATGCCAGTATTGTAGAGCTCGAAAAGTAGTGTGAAATCAAGCTAAAAATCACCGAATTCAGAACTCGGAGTCAACGGATATTCATAAAACCGTTTACGTAAAGAAACCACATTTCGCGGCTAAATAGGTGAAACGAGACCAACTAGCCACGAGTTCTGAAATAAAAATCCGAAAACACAGGATTGTAGAGCTCGAAAAGTAGTGTGAAATCAAGCTAAAAATCAGCGAATTCAGAACTCGGAGTCAACGGATATTCATAAAACCGTTTACGTAAAGAAACCACATTTCGCGGCTAATTAGGTGAAACGAGACCTACTAGCCACGAGTTCTGAAATCAAAATCCGAAACGCTAGGATAGTAGAGCTCGAAAAGTAGTGTGTAATCAAGCAAAAAATCACCGAATTCAGAACTCGGAGTCAACGGATATTCACAAAACGGTTTACGTAAAGAAACCACATTTCGCGGCTAGATAGGCGAATCGAGACCTACTAGCCACGAGTTCTGAAATCAAAATCCGAAATGCCAGGATTGTAGAGCTCAAAAAGTAGTGTGAAATCAAGCTAAAAATCACCGAATTCAGAACTCCAAGTCAACGGATATTCATAAAACCGTTTACATAAAGAAACCACATTTCGCGGCTAAGTAGGTGAAACGAGACCTACTAGCCACGAGTTCTGAAACAAAATCCGAAACGCTAGGATAGTAGAGCTCGAAAAGTAGTGTGTAATCAAGGAAAAAATCACCGAATTCAGAACTCGGAGTCAACGGATATTCACAAAACCGTTTATGTAAAGAAACCACGTTTCGCGGCTAAATAGGTGAATCGAGACCTACTAGCCACGAGTTCTGAAATCAAAATCCGAAATGCCAGGATTGTAGAGCTCGAAAAGTAGTGTGAAATCAAGCTAAAAATCACCGAATTCAGAACTCGGAGTCAACGGATATTCATAAAACCGTTTACGTAAAGAAACCACATTTCGCGGCTAACTAGGTGAAACGAGACCTAATAGCCACGAGTTCTGAAATCAAAATCCGAAACGCTAGGATAGTAGAGCTCGAAAAGTAGTGTGTAATCAAGCAAAAAATCACCGAATTCAGAACTCGGAGTCAACGGATATTCACAAAACCGTTTACGTTAAGAAACCACATTTCGCGGCTAAATAGGTGAATCGAGACCTACTAGCCACGAGTTCTGAAATCAAAATCCGAAATGCCAGGATTGTAGAGCTCAAAAAGTAGTGTGAAATCAAGCTAAAAATCACCGAATTCAGAACTCGGAGTCAACGGATATTCATAAAACCGTTTACGTAAAGAAACCACATTTCGCGGCTAATTAGGTGAAACGAGACCTAATAGCCACGAGTTCTGAAATCAAAATCCGAAACGCTAGGATAGTAGAGCTCGAAAAGTAGTGTGTAATCAAGCAAAAAATCACCGAATTCAGAACTCGGAGTCAACGGATATTCACAAAACCGTTTACGTAAAGAAACCACATTTCGCGGCTAGATAGGTGAATCGAGACCTACTAGCCACGAGTTCTGAAATCAAAATCCGAAATGCCAGGATTGTAGAGCTCAAAAAGTAGTGTGAAATCAAGCTAAAAATCACCGAATTCAGAACTCCAAGTCAACGGATATTCATAAAACCGTTTACATAAAGAAACCACATTTCGCGGCTAAGTAGGTGAAACGAGACCTACTAGCCACGAGTTCTGAAACAAAATCCGAAACGCTAGGATAGTAGAGCTCGAAAAGTAGTGTGTAATCAAGGAAAAAATCACCGAATTCAGAACTCGGAGTCAACGGATATTCACAAAACCGTTTATGTAAAGAAACCACGTTTCGCGGCTAAATAGGTGAATCGAGACCTACTAGCCACGAGTTCTGAAATCAAAATCCGAAATGCCAGGATTGTAGAGCTCGAAAAGTAGTGTGAAATCAAGCTAAAAATCACCGAATTCAGAACTCGGAGTCAACGGATATTCATAAAACCGTTTACGTAAAGAAACCACATTTCGCGGCTAACTAGGTGAAACGAGACCTAATAGCCACGAGTTCTGAAATCAAAATCCGAAACGCTAGGATAGTAGAGCTCGAAAAGTAGTGTGTAATCAAGCAAAAAATCACCGAATTCAGAACTCGGAGTCAACGGATATTCACAAAACCGTTTACGTTAAGAAACCACATTTCGCGGCTAAATAGGTGAATCGAGACCTACTAGCCACGAGTTCTGAAATCAAAATCCGAAATGCCAGGATTGTAGAGCTCAAAAAGTAGTGTGAAATCAAGCTAAAAATCACCGAATTCAGAACTCGGAGTCAACGGATATTCATAAAACCGTTTACGTAAAGAAACCACATTTCGCGGCTAATTAGGTGAAACGAGACCTAATAGCCACGAGTTCTGAAATCAAAATCCGAAACGCTAGGATAGTAGAGCTCGAAAAGTAGTGTGTAATCAAGCAAAAAATCACCGAATTCAGAACTCGGAGTCAACGGATATTCACAAAACCGTTTACGTTAAGAAACCACATTTCGCGGCTAAATAGGTGAATCGAGACCTACTAGCCACGAGTTCTGAAATCAAAATCCGAAACGCCAGGATTGTAGAGCTCAAAAAGTAGTGTGAAATCAAGCTAAAAATCACCGAATTCAGAACTGCAAGTCAACGGATATTCATAAAACCGTTTACATAAAGAAACCACATTTCGCGGCTAAGTAGGTGAAACGAGACCTACTAGCCACGAGTTCTGAAACAAAATCCGAAACGCTAGGATAGTAGAGCTCGAAAAGTAGTGTGTAATCAAGCAAAAAATCACCGAATTCAGAACTCGGAGTCAACGGATATTCACAAAACCGTTTACGTAAAGAAACCACATTTCGCGGCTAGATAGGTGAATCGAGACCTACTAGCCACGAGTTCTGAAATCAAAATCCGAAATGCCAGGATTGTAGAGCTCAAAAAGTAGTGTGAAATCAAGCTAAAAATCACCGAATTCAGAACTCCAAGTCAACGGATATTCATAAAACCGTTTACATAAAGAAACCACATTTCGCGGCTAAGTAGGTGAAACGAGACCTACTAGCCACGAGTTCTGAAACAAAATCCGAAACGCTAGGATAGTAGAGCTCGAAAAGTAGTGTGTAATCAAGGAAAAAATCACCGAATTCAGAACTCGGAGTCAACGGATATTCACAAAACCGTTTATGTAAAGAAACCACGTTTCGCGGCTAAATAGGTGAATCGAGACCTACTAGCCACGAGTTCTGAAATCAAAATCCGAAATGCCAGGATTGTAGAGCTCGAAAAGTAGTGTGAAATCAAGCTAAAAATCACCGAATTCAGAACTCGGAGTCAACGGATATTCATAAAACCGTTTACGTAAAGAAACCACATTTCGCGGCTAACTAGGTGAAACGAGACCTAATAGCCACGAGTTCTGAAATCAAAATCCGAAACGCTAGGATAGTAGAGCTCGAAAAGTAGTGTGTAATCAAGCAAAAAATCACCGAATTCAGAACTCGGAGTCAACGGATATTCACAAAACCGTTTACGTTAAGAAACCACATTTCGCGGCTAAATAGGTGAATCGAGACCTACTAGCCACGAGTTCTGAAATCAAAATCCGAAATGCCAGGATTGTAGAGCTCAAAAAGTAGTGTGAAATCAAGCTAAAAATCACCGAATTCAGAACTCGGAGTCAACGGATATTCATAAAACCGTTTACGTAAAGAAACCACATTTCGCGGCTAATTAGGTGAAACGAGACCTAATAGCCACGAGTTCTGAAATCAAAATCCGAAACGCTAGGATAGTAGAGCTCGAAAAGTAGTGTGTAATCAAGCAAAAAATCACCGAATTCAGAACTCGGAGTCAACGGATATTCACAAAACCGTTTACGTAAAGAAACCACATTTCGCGGCTAGATAGGTGAATCGAGACCTACTAGCCACGAGTTCTGAAATCAAAATCCGAAATGCCAGGATTGTAGAGCTCAAAAAGTAGTGTGAAATCAAGCTAAAAATCACCGAATTCAGAACTCCAAGTCAACGGATATTCATAAAACCGTTTACATAAAGAAACCACATTTCGCGGCTAAGTAGGTGAAACGAGACCTACTAGCCACGAGTTCTGAAACAAAATCCGAAACGCTAGGATAGTAGAGCTCGAAAAGTAGTGTGTAATCAAGGAAAAAATCACCGAATTCAGAACTCGGAGTCAACGGATATTCACAAAACCGTTTATGTAAAGAAACCACGTTTCGCGGCTAAATAGGTGAATCGAGACCTACTAGCCACGAGTTCTGAAATCAAAATCCGAAATGCCAGGATTGTAGAGCTCGAAAAGTAGTGTGAAATCAAGCTAAAAATCACCGAATTCAGAACTCGGAGTCAACGGATATTCATAAAACCGTTTACGTAAAGAAACCACATTTCGCGGCTAACTAGGTGAAACGAGACCTAATAGCCACGAGTTCTGAAATCAAAATCCGAAACGCTAGGATAGTAGAGCTCGAAAAGTAGTGTGTAATCAAGCAAAAAATCACCGAATTCAGAACTCGGAGTCAACGGATATTCACAAAACCGTTTACGTTAAGAAACCACATTTCGCGGCTAAATAGGTGAATCGAGACCTACTAGCCACGAGTTCTGAAATCAAAATCCGAAATGCCAGGATTGTAGAGCTCAAAAAGTAGTGTGAAATCAAGCTAAAAATCACCGAATTCAGAACTCGGAGTCAACGGATATTCATAAAACCGTTTACGTAAAGAAACCACATTTCGCGGCTAATTAGGTGAAACGAGACCTAATAGCCACGAGTTCTGAAATCAAAATCCGAAACGCTAGGATAGTAGAGCTCGAAAAGTAGTGTGTAATCAAGCAAAAAATCACCGAATTCAGAACTCGGAGTCAACGGATATTCACAAAACCGTTTACGTTAAGAAACCACATTTCGCGGCTAAATAGGTGAATCGAGACCTACTAGCCACGAGTTCTGAAATCAAAATCCGAAACGCCAGGATTGTAGAGCTCAAAAAGTAGTGTGAAATCAAGCTAAAAATCACCGAATTCAGAACTGCAAGTCAACGGATATTCATAAAACCGTTTACATAAAGAAACCACATTTCGCGGCTAAGTAGGTGAAACGAGACCTACTAGCCACGAGTTCTGAAACAAAATCCGAAACGCTAGGATAGTAGAGCTCGAAAAGTAGTGTGTAATCAAGCAAAAAATCACCGAATTCAGAACTCGGAGTCAACGGATATTCACAAAACCGTTTACGTAAAGAAACCACATTTCGCGGCTAGATAGGTGAATCGAGACCTACTAGCCACGAGTTCTGAAATCAAAATCCGAAATGCCAGGATTGTAGAGCTCAAAAAGTAGTGTGAAATCAAGCTAAAAATCACCGAATTCAGAACTCCAAGTCAACGGATATTCATAAAACCGTTTACATAAAGAAACCACATTTCGCGGCTAAGTAGGTGAAACGAGACCTACTAGCCACGAGTTCTGAAACAAAATCCGAAACGCTAGGATAGTAGAGCTCGAAAAGTAGTGTGTAATCAAGGAAAAAATCACCGAATTCAGAACTCGGAGTCAACGGATATTCACAAAACCGTTTATGTAAAGAAACCACGTTTCGCGGCTAAATAGGTGAATCGAGACCTACTAGCCACGAGTTCTGAAATCAAAATCCGAAATGCCAGGATTGTAGAGCTCGAAAAGTAGTGTGAAATCAAGCTAAAAATCACCGAATTCAGAACTCGGAGTCAACGGATATTCATAAAACCGTTTACGTAAAGAAATCACATTTCGCGGCTAACTAGGTGAAACGAGACCTAATAGCCACGAGTTCTGAAATCAAAATCCGAAACGCTAGGATAGTAGAGCTCGAAAAGTAGTGTGTAATCAAGCAAAAAATCACCGAATTCAGAACTCGGAGTCAACGGATATTCACAAAACCGTTTACGTTAAGAAACCACATTTCGCGGCTAAATAGGTGAATCGAGACCTACTAGCCACGAGTTCTGAAATCAAAATCCGAAATGCCAGGATTGTAGAGCTCAAAAAGTAGTGTGAAATCAAGCTAAAAATCACCGAATTCAGAACTCGGAGTCAACGGATATTCATAAAACCGTTTACGTAAAGAAACCACATTTCGCGGCTAATTAGGTGAAACGAGACCTAATAGCCACGAGTTCTGAAATCAAAATCCGAAACGCTAGGATAGTAGAGCTCGAAAAGTAGTGTGTAATCAAGCAAAAAATCACCGAATTCAGAACTCGGAGTCAACGGATATTCACAAAACCGTTTACGTTAAGAAACCACATTTCGCGGCTAAATAGGTGAATCGAGACCTACTAGCCACGAGTTCTGAAATCAAAATCCGAAACGCCAGGATTGTAGAGCTCAAAAAGTAGTGTGAAATCAAGCTAAAAATCACCGAATTCAGAACTCCAAGTCAACGGATATTCATAAAACCGTTTACATAAAGAAACCACATTTCGCGGCTAAGTAGGTGAAACGAGACCTACTAGCCACGAGTTCTGAAACAAAATCCGAAACGCTAGGATAGTAGAGCTCGAAAAGTAGTGTGTAATCAAGGAAAAAATCACCGAATTCAGAACTCGGAGTCAACGGATATTCACAAAACCGTTTGTGTAAAGAAACCACGTTTCGCGGCTAAATAGGTGAATCGAGACCTACTAGCCACGAGTTCTGAAATCAAAATCCGAAATGCCAGGATTGTAGAGCTCGAAAAGTAGTGTGAAATCAAGCTAAAAATCACCGAATTCAGAACTCGGGGTCAACGGATATTCATAAAACCGTTTACGTAAAGAAACCACATTTCGCGGCTAACTAGGTGAAAGGAGACCTAATAGCCACGAGTTCTGAAATCAAAATCCGAAATGCTAGGATAGTAGAGCTCGAAAAGTAGTGTGTAATCAAGCAAAAAATCACCGAATTCAGAACTCGGAGTCAACGGATATTCACAAAACCGTTTACGTTAAGAAACCACATTTCGCGGCTAACTAGGTGAAACGAGACCTAATAGCTACGAGTTCTGAAATCAAAATCCGAAATGCTAGGATAGTAGAGCTCGAAAAGTAGTGTGTAATCAAGCAAAAAATCACCGAATTCAAAACTCGGAGTCAACGGATATTCACAAAACCGTTTGCGTAAAGAAACCACATTTCACGGCAAAATAGGTGAATCGAGACCTACTAGCCACGAGTTCTGAAATCAAAATCCGAAATGCCAGGATTGTAGAGCTCGAAAAGTAGTGTGAAATCAAGCTAAAAATCACCGAATTCAGAACTCGGAGTCAACGGATATTCATAAAACCGTTTACGTAAAGAAACCACATTTCGCGGCTAACTAGGTGAAACGAGACCTACTAGCCACGAATTCTGAAATCAAAATCCGAAACACCAGGATTGTAAAGCTCGAAAAATAGTGTGAAATCAAGCTAAAAATCACCGAATTCAGAACTCGGAGTCAACGGATATTCATAAAACCGTTTACGTAAAGAAACCACGTTTCGCGACTAAATAGGTGAATCGAGACCTACTAGCCACGAGTTCTGAAATCAAAATCCGAAATGCCAGGATTGTAGAGCTCGAAAAGTAGTGTGAAATCAAGCTAAAAATCACCGAATTCAGAACTCGGAGTCAACGGATATTCATAAAACCGTTTACGTAAAGAAACCACATTTCGCGGCTAACTAGGTGAAACGAGACCTAATAGCCACGAGTTCTGAAATCAAAATCCGAAACGCTAGGATAGTAGAGCTCGAAAAGTAGTGTGTAATCAAGCAAAAAATCACCGAATTCAGAACTCGGAGTCAACGGATATTCACAAAACCGTTTACGTTAAGAAACCACATTTCGCGGCTAAATAGGTGAATCGAGACCTACTAGCCACGAGTTCTGAAATCAAAATCCGAAATGCCAGGATTGTAGAGCTCAAAAAGTAGTGTGAAATCAAGCTAAAAATCACCGAATTCAGAACTCCGAGTCAACGGATATTCATAAAACCGTTTACGTAAAGAAACCACATTTCGCGGCTAACTAGGTGAAACGAGACCTACCAGCCACGAGTTCTGAAATCAAAATTCGAAACACCAAGATTGTAGAGCTCGAAAAGTAGTGTGAAATCAAGCTAAAAATCACCGAATTCAGAACTCGGAGTCAACGGATATTCATAAAACTGTTTACGTAAAGAAACCACATTTCGCGGCTAACTAGATGAAACGAGACCTACTAGCCACGAGTTCTGAAATCGAAAACCGAAAACCCAAGATTGTAGAGCTCGAAAAGTAGTGTGAAATCAAACTAAAAATCACCGAATTCAGAACTCGGAGTCAACGGATATTCATAAAACCGTTTACGTAAAGAAACCACATTTCGCGGCTAACTAGGCGAAACGAGACCACCTATCCATGAGTTCTGAAATAAAAATCCGAAACGCCAGGATTGTAGAGCTCGAAAAGTAGTGTGAAATCAAGCTAAAAATCACCGAATTCAGAACTCGGAGTCAACGGATATTCATAAAACCGTTTACGTAAAGAAACCACATTTCGCGGCTAACTAGGTGAAACGAGACCAACTAGCCACGAGTTCTAAAATCAAATTCCGAAATGCCAGGATCGTAGAGCTCGAAAAGTAGTGTGAAATCAAGCTAAAAATCACCGAATTCAGAACTCGGAGTCAACGGATATTCATAAAACCGTTTACGTAAAGAAACCACATTTCGCGGCTAACTAGGTGAAACGTGACCAACTAGCCACGAGTTCTGAAATCAAAATCCGAAAACACAGGATTGTAGAGCTCGAAAAGTAGTGTGAAATCAAGCTAAAAATCACCGAATTCAGAACTCGAAGTCAACGGATATTCATAAAACCGTTTACATAAAGAAACCACATTTCGCGGCTAACTAGGTGAAACGAGACCTACTAGCCACGAGTTCTGAAATCAAAATCCGAAACGCTAGGATAGTAGAGCTCGAAAAGTAGTGTGTAATCAAGGAAAAAATAACCGAATTCAGAACTCGGAGTCAACGGATATTCACAAAACCGTTTACGTAAAGAAACCACGTTTCGCGGCAAAATAGGTGAATCGAGACCTACTAGCCACGAGTTCTGAAATCAAAATCCGAAATGCCAGTATTGTAGAGCTCGAAAAGTAGTGTGTAATCAAGCAAAAAATCACCGAATTCAGAACTCGGAGTCAACGGATATTCACAAAACCGTTTACGTTAAGAAACCACATTTCGCGGCTAAATAGGTGAATCGAGACCTACTAGCCACGAGTTCTGAAATCAAAATCCGAAATGCCAGGATTGTAGAGCTCAAAAAGTAGTGTGAAATCAAGCTAAAAATCACCGAATTCAGAACTCCGAGTCAACGGATATTCATAAAACCGTTTACGTAAAGAAACCACATTTCGCGGCTAACTAGGTGAAACGTGACCAACTAGCCACGAGTTCTGAAATCAAAATCCGAAAACACAGGATTGTAGAGCTCGAAAAGTAGTGTGAAATCAAGCTAAAAATCACCGAATTCAGAACTCGAAGTCAACGGATATTCATAAAACCGTTTACATAAAGAAACCACATTTCGCGGCTAACTAGGTGAAACGAGACCTACTAGCCACGAGTTCTGAAACAAAATCCGAAACGCTAGGATAGTAGAGCTCGAAAAGTAGTGTGTAATCAAGGAAAAAATCACCGAATTCAGAACTCGGAGTCAACGGATATTCACAAAACCGTTTACGTAAAGAAACCACATTTCGCGGCTAGATAGGTGAATCGAGACCTACTAGCCACGAGTTCTGAAATCAAAATCCGAAATGCCAGGATTGTAGAGCTCAAAAAGTAGTGTGAAATCAAGCTAAAAATCACCGAATTCAGAACTCCAAGTCAACGGATATTCATAAAACCGTTTACATAAAGAAACCACATTTCGCGGCTAAGTAGGTGAAACGAGACCTACTAGCCACGAGTTCTGAAACAAAATCCGAAACGCTAGGATAGTAGAGCTCGAAAAGTAGTGTGAAATTAAGCTAAAAATCAGCGAATTCAGAACTCGGAGTCAACGGATATTCATAAAACCGTTTACGTAAAGAAACCACATTTCGCGGCTAATTAGGTGAAACGAGACCTACTAGCCACGAGTTCTGAAATCAAAATCCGAAACGCTAGGATAGTAGAGCTCGAAAAGTAGTGTGTAATCAAGCAAAAAATCACCGAATTCAGAACTCCAAGTCAACGGATATTCATAAAACCGTTTACATAAAGAAACCACATTTCGCGGCTAAGTAGGTGAAACGAGACCTACTAGCCACGAGTTCTGAAACAAAATCCGAAACGCTAGGATAGTGGAGCTCGAAAAGTAGTGTGTAATCAAGGAAAAAATCACCGAATTCAGAACTCGGAGTCAACGGATATTCACAAAACCGTTTACGTAAAGAAACCACATTTCGCGGCTAATTAGGTGAAACGAGACCTACTAGCCACGAGTTCTGAAACAAAATCCGAAACGCTAGGATAGTAGAGCTCGAAAAGTAGTGTGTAATCAAGGAAAAAATCACCGAATTCAGAACTCGGAGTCAACGGATATTCACAAAACCGTTTACGTAAAGAAACCACATTTCGCGGCTAGATAGGTGAATCGAGACCTACTAGCCACGAGTTCTGAAATCAAAATCCGAAATGCCAGGATTGTAGAGCTCAAAAAGTAGTGTGAAATCAAGCTAAAAATCACCGAATTCAGAACTCCAAGTCAACGGATATTCATAAAACCGTTTACATAAAGAAACCACATTTCGCGGCTAAGTAGGTGAAACGAGACCTACTAGCCACGAGTTCTGAAACAAAATCCGAAACGCTAGGATAGTAGAGCTCGAAAAGTAGTGTGTAAGCAAGGAAAAAATCACCGAATTCAGAACTCGGAGTCAACGGATATTCACAAAACCGTTTACGTAAAGAAACCACATTTCGCGGCTAATTAGGCGAAACGAGACCTACTAGCCACGAGTTCTGAAACAAAATCCGAAACGCTAGGATACTAGAGCTCGAAAAGTAGTGTGTAATCAAGGAAAAAATCACCGAATTCAGAACTCGGAGTCAACGGATATTCACAAAACCGTTTATGTAAAGAAACCACGTTTCGCGGCTAAATAGGTGAATCAAGACCTACTAGCCACGAGTTCTGAAATCAAAATCCGAAATGCCAGTATTGTAGAGCTCGAAAAGTAGTGTGAAATCAAGCTAAAAATCACCGAATTCAGAACTCGGAGTCAACGGATATTCATAAAACCGTTTACGTAAAGAAACCACATTTCGCGGCTAACTAGGTGAAACGAGACCAACTAGCCACGAGTTCTGAAATCAAAATCCGAAAACACAGGATTGTAGAGCTCGAAAAGTAGTGTGAAATCAAGCTAAAAATCAGCGAATTCAGAACTCGGAGTCAACGGATATTCATAAAACCGTTTACGTAAAAAAACCACATTTCGCGGCTAAGTAGGTGAAACGAGACCTACTAGCCACGAGTTCTGAAACAAAATCCGAAACGCTAGGATAGTAGAGCTCGAAAAGTAGTGTGTAATCAAGGAAAAAATCACCGAATTCAGAACTCGGAGTCAACGGATATTCACAAAACCGTTTATGTAAAGAAACCACGTTTCGCGGTTAAATAGGTGAATCGAGACCTACTAGCCACGAGTTCTGAAATCAAAATCCGAAATGCCAGTATTGTAGAGCTCGAAAAGTAGTGTGTAATCAAGGAAAAAATCACCGAATTCAGAACTCGGAGTCAACGGATATTCACAAAACCGTTTACGTAAAGAAACCACATTTCGCGGCCAATTAGGTGAAACGAGACCTACTAGCCACGAGTTCTGAAACAAAATCCGAAACGCTAGGATAGTGGAGCTCGAAAAGTAGTGTGTAATCAAGGAAAAAATCACCGAATTTAGAACTCGGAGTCAACGGATATTCACAAAACCGTTTACGTAAAGAAACCACATTTCGCGGCTAATTAGGTGAAACGAGACCTACTAGCCACGAGTTCTGAAACAAAATCCGAAACGCTAGGATAGTAGAGCTCGAAAAGTAGTGTGTAATCAAGCAAAAAATCACCGAATTCAGAACTCGGAGTCAACGGATATTCGCAAAACCGTTTATGTAAAGAAACCACGTTTCGCGGTTAAATAGGTGAATCGAGACCTACTAGCCACGAGTTCTGAAATCAAAATCCGAAATGCCAGTATTGTAGAGCTCGAAAAGTAGTGTGTAATCAAGGAAAAAATCACCGAATTCAGAACTCAGAGTCAACGGATATTCACAAAACCGTTTACGTAAAGAAACCACATTTCGCGGCTAAATAGGTGAATCGAGACCTACTAGCCACGAGTTCTGAAATCAAAATCCGAAATGCCAGGATTGTAGAGCTCAAAAAGTAGTGTGAAATCAAGCTAAAAATCACCGAATTCAGAACTCGGAGTCAACGGATATTCATAAAACCGTTTACGTAAAGAAACCACATTTCGCGGCTAACTAGGTGAAACGAGACCTACTGGCCATAAGTTCTGAAATCAAAATTCGAAACACCAAGATTGTAGAGCTCGAAAAGTAGTGTGAAATCAAGCTAAAAATCAACGAATTCAGAATTCGGAGTCAACGGATATTCATAAAACTGTTTACGTAAAGAAACCACAGTTTGCGGCTAACTAGATGAAACGAGACCTACTAGCCACGAGTTCTGAAATCGAAAACCGAAAACCCAGGATTGTAGAGCTCGAAAAGTAGTGTGAAATCAAGCTAAGTCAACGGATATTCATAAAACCGTTTACGTAAAGAAACCACATTTCGTGGCTAACTAGGTGAAACGAGACCTACTAGCCACGAGTTCTGAAATCAAAATCCGAAACACCAGGATTGTAGAGCTCGAAAAGTAGTGTGAAATCAAGCTAAAAATCACCGAATTCAGAACTCGGAGTCAACGGATATTCATAAAACTGTTTACGTAAAGAAACCACATTTCGCGGCCAACTAGGTGAAACGAGACCAACTAGCCACGAGTTCTGAAATCAAAATCCAAAACGCCAGGATCGTAGAGCTCAAAAAGTAGTTTGAAATCAAGCTAAAAATCACCGAATTCAGAACTCGGAGTCAACGGATATTCATAAAACCGTTTACGTAAAGAAACCACATTTCGCGGCTAACTTGGTGAAAGGATACTAACTAGCCACGAGTTCTGAAATCAAAATCCGAAAACCCAGGATTGTAGAGCTCTTAAAGTAGTGTGAAATCAAGCTAAAAATCACCGAATTCAGAACTCGGAGTCAACGGATATTCATAAAACCGTTTACGTAAAGAAACCACATTTCGCGGCTAACTAGGTGAAACGAGACCAACTAGCCACGAGTTCTGAAATCCAAATCCGTAATGCCAGGATTGTAGAGCTCGAAAAGTAGTGTGAAATCAAGCTAAAAATCACCGAATTCAGAACTCGCAGTCAACGGATATTCATAAAACCGTTTACGTAAAGAAACCACGTTTCGCGGCTAACTAGGTGAAACGAGACCTACAAGCCACGAGTTCTGAAATCAAAATCCGAAACCCCAGGATTGTAGAGCTCGAAATGTAGTGTGAAATCAAGCTAAAAATCACCGAATTCAGAACTCGCAGTCAACGGATATTCATAAAACCGTTTACGTAAAGAAACCACATTTCGCGGCTAACTAGGTGAAACGAGACCTATTATCCACCAGTTCTAAAATCAAAATCCGAAAAGCCAGGATTGTAGAGCTCGAAAAGTAGTGTGAAATCAAGCAAAAAATCGCCGAATTCAGAACTCGGAGTCAACTTATATTCATAAAACTGTTTACGAAAAGAAACCACATTTCGCGTCTAACTAGGTGAAACGAGACCTATTATCCACCAGTTCTGAAATCAAAATCCGAAAACCCAGGATTGTAGAGCTCGAAAAGTAGTGTGAAATCAAGCTAAAAATCGCCGAATACAGAACTCGCAGTCAACTGATATTCATAAAACTGTTTACGCAAAGAAACCACATTTCGCGGCTAACTACGTGAAACGAGACCTACTAGCCCCGAGTTCTGAAATCAAAAACCAATACGCCATGATTGTAGAGCTCGAAAATTAGTGTGAAATCAAGCAAAAAATCGCCGAATTCAGAACTCGGACTTAACGGATATTCATAAAACCGTTTACGTAAAGAAACCACATTTCGCGGCTAATTAGGTGAAAAGAGACCCACTAGCCACGAGTTCTGAAATCAAAATCCGAAACACCAGGATTGTAGAGCTCGAAAAGTAGTGCGAAATCAAGTTAAAAATCACCGAATTCAGAACTCGGAGTCAATGGATATTCATAAAACCGTTTACCTAAAGAAACCACATTTCGCGGCTAACTAGGTGAAACGAGACCTACAAGCCACGAGTTCTGAAATTAAAATCCGAAACGCCAAGATTGTAGAGCTCGAAAAGTAGTGTGAAATCAAGCAAAAAATCGCCGAATTCAGAACTCGGAGTCAACTGATATTCATAAAACTGTTTACGAAAAGAAACCACATTTCGCGTCTAACTAGGTGAAACGAGACCTATTATCCACCAGTTCTGAAATCAAAATTCGAAAACCCAGGATTGTAGAGCTCGAAAAGTAGTGTGAAATCAAGCTAAAAATCGCCGAATACAGAACTTTCAGTCAACTGATATTCATAAAACTGTTTACGCAAAGAAACCACATTTCGCGGCTAACTACGTGAAACGAGACCTACTTGCCCCGAGTTCTGAAATCAAAAACCAATATGCCATGATTGTAGAGCTCGAAAATTAGTGTGAAATCAAGTTAAAATTTGCCGAATTCAGAAATCGGAGTCAACGGATATTCATAAAACCGTTTACGTAAAGAAACCACATTTCGCGGCTAACTAGGTGAAACGAGACCTACTAGCCACGAATTCTGAAATCAAAATCCGAAACACCAGGATTGTAGAGCTCGAAAAGTAGTGTGAAATCAAGCTAAAAATCACCGAATTCAGAACTCGGAGTCAACGGATATTCATAAAACCGTTTACGTAAAGAAACCACGTTTCGCGACTAAATAGGTGAATAGAGACCTACTAGCCACGAGTTCTGAAATCAAAATCCGAAATGCCAGGATTGTAGAGCTCGAAAAGTAGTGTGAAATCAAGCTAAAAATCACCGAATTCAGAACTCGGAGTCAACGGATATTCATAAAACCGTTTACGTAAAGAAACCACATTTCGCGGCTAACTAGGTGAAACGAGACCTAATAGCCACGAGTTCTGAAATCAAAATCCGAAACGCTAGGATAGTAGAGCTCGAAAAGTAGTGTGTAATCAAGCAAAAAATAACCGAATTCAGAACTCGGAGTCAACGGATATTCACAAAACCGTTTACGTTAAGAAACCACATTTCGCGGCTAAATAGGTGAATCGAGACCTACTAGCCACGAGTTCTGAAATCAAAATCCGAAATGCCAGGATTGTAGAGATCAAAAAGTAGTGTGAAATCAAGCTAAAAATCACCGAATTCAGAACTCCGAGTCAACGGATATTCATAAAACCGTTTACGTAAAGAAACCACATTTCGCGGCTAACTAGGTGAAACGAGACCTACTAGCCACGAGTTCTGAAATCAAAATTCGAAACACCAAGATTGTAGAGCTCGAAAAGTAGTGTGAAATCAAGCTAAAAATCACCGAATTCAGAACTCGGAGTCAACGGATATTCATAAAACTGTTTACGTAAAGAAACCACATTTCGCGGCTAACTAGATGAAACGAGACCTACTAGCCACGAGTTCTGAAATCGAAAACCGAAAACCCAAGATTGTAGAGTTCGAAAAGTAGTGTGAAATCAAGCTAAAAATCACCGAATTCAGAACTCGGAGTCAACGGATATTCATAAAACCGTTTACGTAAAGAAACCACATTTCGCGGCTAACTAGGTGAAACGTGACCAACTAGCCACGAGTTCTGAAATCAAAATCCGAAAACACAGGATTGTAGAGCTCGAAAAGTAGTGTGAAATCAAGCTAAAAATCACCGAATTCAGAACTCGAAGTCAACGGATATTCATAAAACCGTTTACATAAAGAAACCACATTTCGCGGCTAACTAGGTGAAACGAGACCTACTAGCCACGAGTTCTGAAATCAAAATCCGAAACGCTAGGATAGTAGAGCTCGAAAAGTAGTGTGTAATCAAGGAAAAAATAACCGAATTCAGAACTCGGAGTCAACGGATATTCACAAAACCGTTTACGTAAAGAAACCACGTTTCGCGGCAAAATAGGTGAATCGAGACCTACTAGCCACGAGTTCTGAAATCAAAATCCGAAATGCCAGTATTGTAGATCTCGAAAAGTAGTGTGAAATCAAGCTAAAAATCACCGAATTCAGAACTCGGAGTCAACGGATATTCATAAAACCGTTTACGTAAAGAAACCACATTTCGCGGCTAACTAGGTGAAACGAGACCAACTAGCCACGAGTTCTGAAATAAAAATCCGAAAACACAGGATTGTAGAGCTCGAAAAGTAATGTGAAATCAAGCTAAAAATCAGCGAATTCAGAACTCGGAGTCAACGGATATTCATAAAACCGTTTACGTAAAGAAACCACATTTCGCGGCTAATTAGGTGAAACGAGACCTACTAGCCACGAGTTCTGAAATCAAAATCCGAAACGCTAGGATAGTAGAGCTCGAAAATTAGTGTGTAATCAAGCAAAAAATCACCGAATTCAGAACTCGGAGTCAACGGATATTCACAAAACCGTTTACGTAAAGAAACCACATTTCGCGGCTAAATAGGTGAATCGAGACCTACTAGCCACGAGTTCTGAAATCAAAATCCGAAATTCCAGGATTGTAGAGCTCAAAAAGTAGTGTGAAATCAAGCTAAAAATCACCGAATTCAGAACTCCAAGTCAACGGATATTCATAAAACCGTTTACATAAAGAAACCACATTTCGCGGCTAAGTAGGTGAAACGAGACCTACTAGCCACGAGTTCTGAAACAAAATCCGAAACGCTAGGATAGTAGAGCTCGAAAAGTAGTGTGTAATCAAGGAAAAAATCACCGATCTCAGAACTCGGAGTCAACGGATATTCACAAAACCGTTTATGTAAAGAAACCACGTTTCGCGGCTAAATAGGTGATTTGAGACCTACTAGCCACGAGTTCTGAAATCAAAATCCGAAATGCCAGTATTGTAGAGCTCGAAAAGTAGTGTGAAATCAAGCTAAAAATCACCGAATTCAGAACTCGGAGTCAACGGATATTCATAAAACCGTTTACGTAAAGAAACCACATTTCGCGGCTAACTAGGTGAAACGAGACCAACAAGCCACGAGTTGTGAAATCAAAATCCGAAAACACAGGATTGTAGAGCTCGAAAAGTAGTCTGAAATCAAGCTAAAAATCAGCGAATTCAGAACTCGGAGTCAACGGATATTCATAAAACCGTTTACGTAAAGAAACCACATTTCGCGGCTAATTAGGTGAAACGAGACCTACTAGCCACGAGTTCTGAAATCAAAATCCGAAATGCCAGGATTGTAGAGCTCGAAAAGTAGTGTGAAATCAAGCTAAAAATCACCGAATTCAGAACTCGGAGTCAACGGATATTCATAAAACCGTTTACGTAAAGAAACCACATTTCGCGGCTAACTAGGTGAAACGAGACCTACTAGCCACAAGTTCTGAAATCAAAATTCGAAACACCAAGATTGTAGAGCTCGAAAAGTAGTGTGAAATCAAGCTAAAAATCAACGAATTCAGAATTCGGAGTCAACGGATATTCATAAAACTGTTTACGTAAAGAAACCACATTTTGCGGCTAACTAGATGAAACGAGACCTACTAGCCACGAGTTCTGAAATCGAAAACCGAAAACCCAGGATTGTAGAGCTCGAAAAGTAGTGTGAAATCAAGCTAAGTCAACGGATATTCATAAAACCGTTTACGTAAAGAAACCACATTTTGTGGCTAACTAGGTGAAACGAGACCTACTAGCCACGAGTTCTGAAATCAAAATCCGAAACACCAGGATTGTAGAGCTCGAAAAGTAGTGTGAAATCAAGCTAAAAATCACCGAATTCAGAACTCGGAGTCAACGGATATTCATAAAACTGTTTACGTAAAGAAACCACATTTCGCGGCCAACTAGGTGAAACGAGACCAACTAGCCACGAGTTCTGAAATCAAAATCCAAAATGCCAGGATCGTAGAGCTCAAAAAGTAGTTTGAAATCAAGCTAAAAATCACCAAATTCAGAACTCGGAGTCAACGGATATTCATAAAACCGTTTACGTAAAGAAACCACATTTCGCGGCTAACTTGGTGAAAGGATACTAACTAGCCACGAGTTCTGAAATCAAAATCCGAAAACCCAGGATTGTAGAGCTCGAAAAGTAGTGTGAAATCAAGCTAAAAATCACCGAATTCAGAACTCGGAGTCAACGGATATTCATAAAACCGTTTACGTAAACAAACCACATTTCGCGGCTAACTAGGTGAAACGAGACCAACTAGCCACGACTTCTGAAATCCAAATCCGTAATGCCAGGATTGTAGAGCTCGAAAAGTAGTGTGAAATCAAGCTAAAAATCACCGAATTCAGAACTCGCAGTCAACGGATATGCATAAAACCGTTTACGTAAAGAAACCACGTTTCGCGGCTAACTAGGTGAAACGAGACCTACTAGCCACGAGTTCTGGAATCAAAATCCGAAACCCCAGGATTGTAGAGCTCGAAATGTAGTGTGAAATCAAGCTAAAAATCACCGAATTCAGAACTCGCAGTCAACGGATATTCATAAAACCGTTTACGTAAAGAAACCACATTTCGCGGCTAACTAGGTGAAACGAGACCTATTATCCACCAGTTCTAAAATCAAAATCCGAAAAGCCAGGATTGTAGAGCTCGCAAAGTAGTGTGAAATAAAGCAAAAAATCGCCGAATTCAGAACTCGGAGTCAACTGATATTCATAAAACTGTTTACGAAAAGAAACCACATTTCGCGTCTAACTAGGTGAAACGAGACCTATTATCCACCAGTTCTGAAATCAAAATCCGAAAACCCAGGATTGTAGAGCTCGAAAAGTAGTGTGAAATCAAGCTAAAAATCGCCGAATACAGAACTCGCAGTCAACTGATATTCATAAAACTGTTTACGCAAAGAAACCACATTTCGCGGCTAACTACGTGAAACGAGACCTACTAGCCCCGAGTTCTGAAATCAAAAACCAATATGCCATGATTGTAGAGCTCGAAAATTAGTGTGAAATCAAGCTAAAAATCGCCGAATTCAGAACTCGGACTTAACGGATATTCATAAAACCGTTTACGTAAAGAAACCACATTTCGCGGCTAATTAGGTGAAAAGAGACCTACTAGCCACGAGTTCTGAAATCAAAATCCGAAACACCAGGATTGTAGAGCTCGAAAAGTAGTGCGAAATCAAGTTAAAAATCAGCGAATTCAGAACTCGGAGTCAATGGATATTCATAAAACCGTTTACCTAAAGAAACCACATTTCGCGGCTAACTAGGTGAAACGAGACCTACAAGCCACGAGTTCTGAAATTAAAATCCGAAACGCCAAGATTGTAGAGCTCGAAAAGTAGTGTGAAATCAAGCAAAAAATCGCCGAATTCAGAACTCGGAGTCAACTGATATTCATAAAACTGTTTACGAAAAGAAACCACATTTCGCGTCTAACTAGGTGAAACGAGACCTATTATCCACCAGTTCTGAAATCAAAATCCGAAAACCCAGGATTGTAGAGCTCGAAAAGTAGTGTGAAATCAAGCTAAAAATCACCGAATACAGAACTTTCAGTCAACTGATATTCATAAAACTGTTTACGCAAAGAAACCACATTTCGCGGCTAACTACGTGAAACGAGACCTACTAGCCCCGAGTTCTGAAATCAAAAACCAATATGCCATGATTGTAGAGCTCGAAAATTAGTGTGAAATCAAGTTAAAATTCGCCGAATTCAGAAATCGGAGTCAACGGATATTCATAAAACCGTTTACGTAAAGAAACCACATTTCGCGGCTAACTAGGTGAAACAAGACCTACTAGCCACGAGTTCAGAAATCAAAATCCGTAATGCCAGGTTTGTAGAGCTCGAAAAGTAGTGTGAAATCAATCTAAAAATCGCCGAATTCAGAACTCGGACTCAACGGATATTCATAAAACCGTTTACCTAAAGAAACCACATTTCGCGGCTAACTAGGTGAAACGAGACCTACAAGCCACGAGTTCTGAAATTAAAATCCGAAACGCCAAGATTGTAGAGCTCGAAAAGTAGTGTGAAATCAAGCAAAAAATCGCCGACTTCAGAACTCGGAGTCAACTGATATTCATAAAACTGTTTACGAAAAGAAACCACATTTCGCGTCTAACTAGGTGAAACGAGACCTATTATCCACCAGTTCTGAAATCAAAATCCGAAAACCCAGGATTGTAGAGCTCGAAAAGTAGTGTGAAATCAAGCTAAAAATCGCCGAATACAGAACTTTCAGTCAACTGATATTCATAAAACTGTTTACGCAAAGAAACCACATTTCGCGGCTAACTACGTGAAACGAGACCTACTAGCCCCGAGTTCTGAAATCAAAAACCAATATGCCATGATTGTAGAGCTCGAAAATTAGTGTGAAATCAAGTTAAAATTCGCCGAATTCAGAAATCGGAGTCAACGGATATTCATAAAACCGTTTACGTAAAGAAACCACATTTCGCGGCTAACTAGATGAAACAAGACCTACTAGCCACGAGTTCGGAAATCAAAATCCGTAATGCCAGGTTTGTAGAGCTCGAAAAGTAGTGTGAAATCAATCTAAAAATCGCAGAATTCAGAACTCGGACTCAACGGATATTCATAAAACCGTTTACCTAAAGAAACCACATTTCGCGGCTAACTAGGTGAAACGAGACCTACAAGCCACGAGTTCTGAAATTAAAATCCGAAACGCCAGAATTGTAGAGCTCGAAATGTAGTGTGAAATAAAGCTAAAAATCACCGAATTCAGAACTCGCAGTCAACTGATATTCATAACACCGTTTACGTAAAGAAAGCACATTTCGCGGCTAACTAGGTGAAACGAGACCTACTATCCACGAGTTCTGTAATCAAAATCCGAAATGCCAAGATTGTAGAGCTCGAAAAGTAGTGTGAAATCAAGCTAAAAATCGCCGAATTCAGAACTCGGAGTCAACGGATATTCATAAAACTGTTTACATAAAGAAACCACATTTCGCGGCCAACTAGGTGAAACGAGACCAACTAGCCACGAGTTCTGAAATCAAAATCCAAAACGCCAGGATCGTAGAGCTCAAAAAGTAGTGTGAAATCAAGCTAAAAATCACCGAATTCAGAACTCGAAGTCAACGGATATTCATAAAACTGTTTACGTAAAGAAACCACATTTCGCGGCCAACTAGGTGAAACGAGACCAACTAGCCACGAGTTCTGAAATCAAAATCCAAAACGCCAGGATCGTAGAGCTCAAAAAGTAGTGTGAAATCAAGCTAAAAATCACCGAATTCAGAACTCGTAGTCAACGGATATTCATAAAACCGTTTACGTAAAGAAACCACATTTCGCGGCTAACTTGGTGAAAGGATACTAACTAGCCACGAGTTCTGAAATCAAAATCCGAAAACCCAGGATTGTAGAGCTCGAAAAGTAGTGTGAAATCAAGCTGAAAATCACAAAATTCAAAACTCGGAGTCAACGGATATTCATAAAACCGTTTACGTAAAGAAACCACATTTCGCGGCTAACTAGGTGAAACGAGACCTACTAGCCACGAGTTCTGAAATCAAAATCCGAAACGCTAGGATTGTAGAGCTCGAAAAGTAGTGTCTAATCAAGCAAAAAAGCACCGAATTCAGAACTCGGAGTCAACGGATATTCAAAAAACCGTTTACGTAAAGAAACCACATTTCGCGGCTAACTAGGTGAAACGAGACCTACTAGCCACGAGTTCTGAAATCAAAATCCGAAACGCTAGGATTGTAGAGCTCGAAAAGTAGTGTGTAATCAAGCAAAAAAGCACCGAATTCAGAACTCGGAGTCAACGGATATTCATAAAACCGTTTACGTAAAGAAACCACATTTCGCGGCTAAATAGGTGAATCGAGACCTACTAGCCACGAGTTCTGAAATCGAAATCCGAAAACCCAAGATTGTAGAGCTCGAAATGTAGTGTGAAATCAAGCTAAAAATCACCGAATTCAGAACTCGCAGTCAACGGATATTCATAAAACCGTTTACGTAAAGAAACCACATTTCGCGGCTAACTAGGTGAAACGAGACCTACTAGCCACGAGTTCTGAAATCCAAATCCGTAATGCCAGGATTGTAGAGCTCGAAAAGTAGTGTGAAATCAAGCTAAAAATCACTGAATTCAGAACTCGCAGTCAACGGATATTCATAAAACCGTTTACGTAAAGAAACCACGTTTCGCGGCTAACTAGGTGAAACGAGACCTACTAGCCACGAGTTCTGAAATCAAAATCCGAAACCCCAGGATTGTAGAGCTCGAAATGTAGTGTGAAATCAAGCTAAAAATCACCGAATTCAGAACTCGCAGTCAACGAATATTCATAAAACCGTTTACGTAAAGAAACCACATTTCGCGGCTAACTAGGTGAAACGAGACCTATTATCCACCAGTTCTAAAATCAAAATCCGAAAAGCCAGGATTGTAGAGCTCAAAAAGTAGTGTGAAATCAAGCAAAAAATCGCCGAATTCAGGACTCGGAGTCAACTGATATTCATAAAACTGTTTACAAAAAGAAACCACATTTCGCGTCTAACTAGGTGAAACGAGACCTATTATCCACCAGTTCTGAAATCAAAATCCGAAAACCCAGGATTGTAGAGCTCGAAAAGTAGTGTGAAATCAAGCTAAAAATCGCCGAATACAGAACTTTTAGTCAACTGATATTCATAAAACTGTTTACGCAAAGAAACCACATTTCGCGGCTAACTACGTGAAAGGAGACCTACTAGCCCCGAGTTCTGAAATCAAAAACCAATATGCCATGATTGTAGAGCTCGAAAATTAGTGTGAAATCAAGTTAAAACTCGCCGAATTCAGAAATCGGAGTCAACGGATATTCATAAAACCGTTTACGTAAAGAAACCACATTTCGCGGCTAACTAGGTGAAACAAGACCTACTAGCCACGAGTTCTGAAATCAAAATCCGTAATGCCAGGTTTGTAGAGCTCGAAAAGTAGTGTGAAATCAATCTAAAAATCGCCGAATTCTGAACTCGGACTCAACGGATATTCATAAAACCGTTTACCTAAAGAAACCACATTTCGCGGCTAACTAGGTGAAACGAGACCTACAAGCCACGAGTTCTGAAATTAAAATCCGAAACGCCAGAATTGTAGAGCTCGAAATGTAGTGTGAAATAAAGCTAAAAATCACCGAATTCAGAACTCGCAGTCAACTGATATTCATAACACCGTTTACATAAAGAAAGCACATTTCGCGGCTAACTAGGTGAAACGAGACCTACTATCCACGAGTTCTGTAATCAAAATCCGAAATGCCAAGATTGTAGAGCTCGAAAAGTAGTGTGAAATCAAGCTAAAAATCGCCGAATTCAGAACTCGGAGTCAAAGGATATTCATAAAACTGTTTACGTAAAGAAACCACATTTCGCGGCCAACTAGGTGAAACGAGACCAACTAGCCACGAGTTCTGAAATCAAAATCCAAAACGCCAGGATCGTAGAGCTCAAAAAGTAGTGTCAAATCAAGCTAAAAATCACCGAATTCAGAACTCGGAGTCAACGGATATTCATAAAACTGTTTAAGTAAAGAAACCACATTTCGCGGCCAACTAGGTGAAACGAGACCAACTAGCCACGAGTTCTGAAATCAAAATCCAAAACGCCAGGATCGTAGAGCTCAAAAAGTAGTGTGAAATCAAGCTAAAAATCACCGAATTCAGAACTCGGAGTCAACGGATATTCATAAAACCGTTTACGTAAAGAAACCACATTTCGCGGCTAACTAGGTGAAACGAGACCTATTATCCACCAGTTCTAAAATCAAAATCCGAAAAGCCAGGATTGTAGAGCTCGAAAAGTAGTGTGAAATAAAGCAAAAAATCGCCGAATTCAGAACTCGGAGTCAACTGATATTCATAAAACTGTTTACGAAAAGAAACCACATTTCGCGTCTAACTAGGTGAAACGAGACCTATTATCCACCAGTTCTGAAATCAAAATCCGAAAACCCAGGATTGTAGAGCTCGAAAAGTAGTGTGAAATCAAGCTAAAAATCGCCGAATACAGAACTCGCAGTCAACTGATATTCATAAAACCGTTTACGTAAAGAAACCACATTTCGCGGCTAACTAGGTGAAACGAGACCTATTATCCACCAGTTCTAAAATCAAAATCCGAAAATCCAGGATTGTAGAGCTCGAAAAGTAGTGTGAAATAAAGCAAAAAATCGCCGAATTCAGAACTCGGAGTCAACTGATATTCATAAAACTGTTTACGAAAAGAAACCACATTTCGCGTCTAACTAGGTGAAACGAGACCTATTATCCACCAGTTCTGAAATCAAAATCCGAAAACCCAGGATTGTAGAGCTCGAAAAGTAGTGTGAAATAAAGCAAAAAATCGCCGAATTCAGAACTCGGAGTCAACTGATATTCATAAAACTGTTTACGAAAAGAAACCACATTTCGCGTCTAACTAGGTGAAACGAGACCTATTATCCACCAGTTCTGAAATCAAAATCCGAAAACCCAGGATTGTAGAGCTCGAAAAGTAGTGTGAAATCAAGCTAAAAATCGCCGAATACAGAACTCGCAGTCAACTGATATTCATAAAACTGTTTACGCAAAGAAACCACATTTCGCGGCTAACTACGTGAAACGAGACCTACTAGCCCCGAGTTCTGAAATCAAAAACCAATATGCCATGATTGTAGAGCTCAAAAATTAGTGTGAAATCAAGCTAAAAATCGCCGAATTCAGAACTCGGACTTAACGGATATTCATAAAACCGTTTACGTAAAGAAACCACATTTCGCGGCTAATTAGGTGAAAAGAGACCTACTAGCCACGAGTTCTGAAATCAAAATCCGAAACACCAGGATTGTAGAGCTCGAAAAGTAGTGCGAAATCAAGTTAAAAATCACCGAATTCAGAACTCGGAGTCAATGGATATTCATAAAACCGTTTACCTAAAGAAACCACATTTCGCGGCTAACTAGGTGAAACGAGACCTACAAGCCACGAGTTCTGAAATTAAAATCCGAAACGCCAAGATTGTAGAGCTCGAAAAGTAGTGTGAAATCAAGCAAAAAATCGCCGAATTCAGAACTCGGAGTCAACTGATATTCATAAAACTGTTTACGAAAAGAAACCACATTTCGCGTCTAACTAGGTGAAACGAGACCTATTATCCACCAGTTCTGAAATCAAAATCCGAAAACCCAGGATTGTAGAGCTCGAAAAGTAGTGTGAAATCAAGCTAAAAATCGCCGAATACAGAACTTTCAGTCAACTGATATTCATAAAACTGTTTACGCAAAGAAACCACATTTCGCGGCTAACTACGTGAAACGAGACCTACTAGCCCCGAGTTCTGAAATCAAAAACCAATATGCCATGATTGTAGAGCTCGAAAATTAGTGTGAAATCAAGTTAAAATTCGCCGAATTCAGAAATCGGAGTCAACGGATATTCATAAAACCGTTTACGTAAAGAAACCACATTTCGCGGCTAACTAGGTGAAACAAGACCTACTAGCCATGAGTTCAGAAATCAAAATCCGTAATGCCAGGTTTGTAGAGCTCGAAAAGTAGTGTGAAATCAATCTAAAAATCGCCGAATTCAGAACTCGGACTCAACGGATATTCATAAAACCGTTTACCTAAAGAAACCACATTTCGCGGCTAACTAGGTGAAACGAGACCTACAAGCCACGAGTTCTGAAATTAAAATCCGAAACGCCAAGATTGTAGAGCTCGAAAAGTAGTGTGAAATCAAGCAAAAAATCGCCGACTTCAGAACTCGGAGTCAACTGATATTCATAAAACTGTTTACGAAAAGAAACCACATTTCGCGTCTAACTAGGTGAAACGAGACCTATTATCCACCAGTTCTGAAATCAAAATCCGAAAACCCAGGATTGTAGAGCTCGAAAAGTAGTGTGAAATCAAGCTAAAAATCGCCGAATACAGAACTTTCAGTCAACTGATATTCATAAAACTGTTTACGCAAAGAAACCACATTTCGCGGCTAACTACGTGAAACGAGACCTACTAGCCCCGAGTTCTGAAATCAAAAACCAATATGCCATGATTGTAGAGCTCGAAAATTAGTGTGAAATCAAGTTAAAATTCGCCGAATTCAGAAATTGGAGTCAACGGATATTCATAAAACCGTTTACGTAAAGAAACCACATTTCGCGGCTAACTAGATGAAACAAGACCTACTAGCCACGAGTTCAGAAATCAAAATCCGTAATGCCAGGTTTGTAGAGCTCGAAAAGTAGTGTGAAATAAATCTAAAAATCGCCGAATTCAGAACTCGGACTCAACGGATATTCATAAAACCGTTTACCTAAAGAAACCACATTTCGCGGCTAACTAGGTGACACGAGACCTACAAGCCACGAGTTCTGAAATTAAAATCCGAAACGCCAGAATTGTAGAGCTCGAAATGTAGTGTGAAATAAAGCTAAAAATCACCGAATTCAGAACTCGCAGTCAACTGATATTCATAACACCGTTTACGTAAAGAAAGCACATTTCGCGGCTAACTAGGTGAAACGAGACCTACTATCCACGAGTTCTGTAATCAAAATCCAAAATGCCAAGATTGTAGAGCTCGAAAAGTAGTGTGAAATCAAGCTAAAAATCGCCGAATTCAGAACTCGGAGTCAACGGATATTCATAAAACTGTTTACGTAAAGAAACCACATTTCGCGGCCAACTAGGTGAAACGAGACCAACTAGCCACGAGTTCTGAAATCAAAATCCAAAATGCCAGGATCGTAGAGCTCAAAAAGTAGTGTGAAATCAAGCTAAAAATCACCGAATTCAGAACTCGGAGTCAACGGATATTCATAAAACTGTTTACGTAAAGAAACCACATTTCGCGGCCAACTAGGTGAAACGAGACCAACTAGCCACGAGTTCTGAAATCAAAATCCAAAACGCCAGGATCGTAGAGCTCAAAAAGTAGTGTGAAATCAAGCTAAAAATCACCGAATTCAGAACTCGGAGTCAACGGATATTCATAAAACCGTTTACGTAAAGAAACCACATTTCGCGGCTAACTTGGTGAAAGGATACTAACTAGCCACGAGTTCTGAAATCAAAATCCGAAAACCCAGGATTGTAGAGCTCGAAAAGTAGTGTGAAATCAAGCTGAAAATCACCGAATTCAGAACTCGGAGTCAACGGATATTCATAAAACCGTTTACGTAAAGAAACCACATTTCGCGGCTAACTAGGTGAAACGAGACCTACTAGCCACGAGTTCTGAAATCAAAATCCGAAATGCTAGGATTGTAGAGCTCGAAAAGTAGTGTCTAATCAAGCAAAAAAGCACCGAATTCAGAACTCGGAGTCAACGGATATTCAAAAAACCGTTTACGTAAAGAAACCACATTTTGCGGCTAACTAGGTGAAACGAGACCTACTAGCCACGAGTTCTGAAATCAAAATCCGAAACGCTAGGATTGTAGAGCTCGAAAAGTAGTGTGTAATCAAGCAAAAAAGCACCGAATTCAGAACTCGGAGTCAACGGATATTCATAAAACCGTTTACGTAAAGAAACCACATTTCGCGGCTAAATAGGTGAATCGAGACCTACTAGCCACGAGTTCTGAAATCGAAATCCGAAAACCCAAGATTGTAGAGCTCGAAATGTAGTGTGAAATCAAGCTAAAAATCACCGAATTCAGAACTCGCAGTCAACGGATATTCATAAAACCGTTTACGTAAAGAAACCACATTTCGCGGCTAACTAGGTGAAACGAGACCTACTAGCCACGAGTTCTGAAATCCAAATCCGTAATGCCAGGATTGTAGAGCTCGAAAAGTAGTGTGAAATCAAGCTAAAAATCACCGAATTCAGAACTCGCAGTCAACGGATATTCATAAAACCGTTTACGTAAAGAAACCACGTTTCGCGGCTAACTAGTTGAAACGAGACCTACTAGCCACGAGTTCTGAAATCAAAATCCGAAACCCCAGGATTGTAGAGCTCGAAATGTAGTGTGAAATCAAGCTAAAAATCACCGAATTCAGAACTCGCAGTCAACGGATATTCATAAAACCGTTTACGTAAAGAAACCACATTTCGCGGCTAACTAGGTGAAACGAGACCTATATCCACCAGTTCTAAAATCAAAATCCGAAAAGCCAGGATTGTAGAGCTCAAAAAGTAGTGTGAAATCAAGCAAAAAATCGCCGAATTCAGGACTCGGAGTCAACTGATATTCATAAAACTGTTTACAAAAAGAAACCACATTTCGCGTCTAACTAGGTGAAACGAGACCTATTATCCACCAGTTCTGAAATCAAAATCCGAAAACCCAGGATTGTAGAGCTCGAAAAGTAGTGTGAAATCAAGCTAAAAATCGCCGAATACAGAACTCGCAGTCAACTGATATTCATTAAACTGTTTACGCAAAGAAACCACATTTCGCGGCTAACTACGTGAAATGAGACCTACTAGCCCCGAGTTCTGAAATCAAAAACTAATACGCCAGATTGTAGAGCTCAAAAATTAGTGTGAAATCAAGCTAAAAATCGCCGAATTCAGAACTCGGACTTAACGGATATTCATAAAACCGTTTACGTAAAGAAACCACATTTCGCGGCTAATTAGGTGAAACGAGACCTACTAGCCACGAGTTCTGAAATCAAAATTCGAAACACCAGGATTGTAGAGCTCGAAAAGTAGTGCGAAATCAAGTTAAAAATCACCGAATTCAGAACTCGGAGTCAATGGATATTCATAAAACCGTTTACCTAAAGAAACCACATTTCGCGGCTAACTAGGTGAAACGAGACCTACAAGCCACGAGTTCTGAAATTAAAATCCGAAACGCCAAGATTGTAGAGCTCGAAAAGTAGTGTGAAATCAAGCAAAAAATCGCCGAATTCAGAACTCGGAGTCAACTGATATTCATAAAACTGTTTACGAAAAGAAACCACATTTCGCGTCTAACTAGGTGAAACGAGACCTATTATCCACCAGTTCTGAAATCAAAATCCGAAAACCCAGGATTGTAGAGCTCGAAAAGTAGTGTGAAATCAAGCTAAAAATCGCCGAATACAGAACTTTCAGTCAACTGATATTCATAAAACTGTTTACGCAAAGAAACCACATTTCGCGGCTAACTACGTGAAACGAGACCTACTAGCCCCGAGTTCTGAAATTAAAAACCAATATGCCATGATTGTAGAGCTCGAAAATTAGTGTGAAATCAAGTTAAAACTCGCCGAATTCAGAAATCGGAGTCAACGGATATTCATAAAACCGTTTACGTAAAGAAACCACATTTCGCGGCTAACTAGGTGAAACAAGACCTACTAGCCACGAGTTCTGAAATCAAAATCCGTAATGCCAGGTTTGTAGAGCTCGAAAAGTAGTGTGAAATCAATCTAAAAATCGCCGAATTCAGAACTCGGACTCAACGGATATTCATAAAACCGTTTACCTAAAGAAACCACATTTCGCGGCTAACTAGGTGAAACGAGACCTACAAGCCACGAGTTCTGAAATTAAAATCCGAAACGCCAGAATTGTAGAGCTCGAAATGTAGTGTGAAATAAAGCTAAAAATCACCGAATTCAGAACTCGCAATCAACTGATATTCATAACACCGTTTACGTAAAGAAAGCACATTTCGCGGCTAACTAGGTGAAACAAGACCTACTATCCACGAGTTCTGTAATCAAAATCCGAAATGCCAAGATTGTAGAGCTCGAAAAGTAGTGTGAAATCAAGCTAAAAATCGCCGAATTCAGAACTCGGAGTCAAAGGATATTCATAAAACTGTTTACGTAAAGAAACCACATTTCGCGGCCAACTAGGTGAAACGAGACCAACTAGCCACGAGTTCTGAAATCAAAATCCAAAACGCCAGGATCGTAGAGCTCAAAAAGTAGTGTCAAATCAAGCTAAAAATCACCGAATTCAGAACTCGGAGTCAACGGATATTCATAAAACTGTTTACGTAAAGAAACCACATTTCGCGGCCAACTAGGTGAAACGAGACCAACTAGCCACGAGTTCTAAAATCAAAATCCAAAACGCCAGGATCGTAGAGCTCAAAAAGTAGTGTGAAATCAAGCTAAAAATCACCGAATTCAGAACTCGGAGTCAACGGATATTCATAAAACCGTTTACGTAAAGAAACCACATTTCGCGGCTAACTTGGTGAAAGGATACTAACTAGCCACGAGTTCTGAAATCAAAATCCGAAAACCCAGGATTGTAGAGCTCGAAAAGTAGTGTGAAATCAAGCTGAAAATCACCGAATTCAGAACTCGGAGTCAACGGATATTCATAAAACCGTTTACGTAAAGAAACCACATTTCGCGGCTAACTAGGTGAAACGAGACCTACTAGCCACGAGTTCTGAAATCAAAATCCGAAACGCTAGGATTGTAGAGCTCGAAAAGTAGTGTCTAATCAAGCAAAAAAGCACCGAATTCAGAACTCGGAGTCAACGGATATTCAAAAAACCGTTTACGTAAAGAAACCACATTTCGCGGCTAACTAGGTGAAACGAGACCTACTAGCCACGAGTTCTGAAATCAAAATCCGAAATGCTAGGATTGTAGAGCTCGAAAAGTAGTGTGTAATCAAGCAAAAAAGCACCGAATTCAGAACTCGGAGTCAACGGATATTCATAAAACCGTTTACGTAAAGAAACCACATTTCGCGGCTAAATAGGTGAATCGAGACCTACTAGCCACGAGTTCTGAAATCGAAATCCGAAAACCCAAGATTGTAGAGCTCGAAATGTAGTGTGAAATCAAGCTAAAAATCACCGAATTCAGAACTCGCAGTCAACGGATATTCATAAAACCGTTTACGTAAAGAAACCACATTTCGCGGCTAACTAGGTGAAACGAGACCTACTAGCCACGAGTTCTGAAATCCAAATCCGTAATGCCAGGATTGTAGAGCTCGAAAAGTAGTGTGAAATCAAGCTAAAAATCACCGAATTCAGAACTCGCAGTCAACGGATATTCATAAAACCGTTTACGTAAAGAAACCACGTTTCGCGGCTAACTAGGTGAAACGAGACCTACTAGCCACGAGTTCTGAAATCAAAATCCGAAAACCCAGGATTGTAGAGCTCGAAATGTAGTGTGAAATCAAGCTAAAAATCACCGAATTCAGAACTCGCAGTCAACGGATATTCATAAAACCGTTTACGTAAAGAAACCACATTTCGCGGCTAACTAGGTGAAACGAGACCTATTATCCACCAGTTCTAAAATCAAAATCCGAAAAGCCAGGATTGTAGAGCTCAAAAAGTAGTGTGAAATCAAGCAAAAAATCGCCGAATTCAGGACTCGGAGTCAACTGATATTCATAAAACTGTTTACAAAAAGAAACCACATTTCGCGTCTAACTAGGTGAAACGAGACCTATTATCCACCAGTTCTGAAATCAAAATCCGAAAACCCAGGATTGTAGAGCTCGAAAAGTAGTGTGAAATCAAGCTAAAAATCGCCGAATACAGAACTCGCAGTCAACTGATATTCATTAAACTGTTTACGCAAAGAAACCACATTTCGCGGCTAACTACGTGAAATGAGACCTACTAGCCCCGAGTTGTGAAATCAAAAACTAATACGCCATGATTGTAGAGCTCGAAAATTAGTGTGAAATCAAGCTAAAAATCGCCGAATTCAGAACTCGGACTTAACGGATATTCATAAAACCGTTTACGTAAAGAAACCACATTTCGCGGCTAATTTGGTGAAACGAGACCTACTAGCCACGAGTTCTGAAATCAAAATCCGAAACACCAGGATTGTAGAGCTCGAAAAGTAGTGCGAAATCAAGTTAAAAATCACCGAATTCAGAACTCGGAGTCAATGGATATTCATAAAACCGTTTACCTAAAGAAACCACATTTCGCGGCTAACTAGGTGAAACGAGACCTACAAGCCACGAGTTCTGAAATTAAAATCCGAAACGCCAAGATTGTAGAGCTCGAAAAGTAGTGTGAAATCAAGCAAAAAATCGCCGAATTCAGAACTCGGAGTCAACTGATATTCATAAAACTGTTTACGAAAAGAAACCACATTTCGCGTCTAACTAGGTGAAACGAGACCTATTATCCACCAGTTCTGAAATCAAAATCCGAAAACCCAGGATTGTAGAGCTCGAAAAGTAGTGTGAAATCAAGCTAAAAATCGCCGAATACAGAACTTTCAGTCAACTGATATTCATAAAACTGTTTACGCAAAGAAACCACATTTCGCGGCTAACTACGTGAAACGAGACCTACTAGCCCCGAGTTCTGAAATCAAAAACCAATATGCCATGATTGTAGAGCTCGAAAATTAGTGTGAAATCAAGTTAAAATTCGCCGAATTCAGAAATCGGAGTCAACGGATATTCATAAAACCGTTTACGTAAAGAAACCACATTTCGCGGCTAACTAGGTGAAACAAGACCTACTAGCCACGAGTTCTGAAATCAAAATCCGTAATGCCAGGTTTGTAGAGCTCGAAAAGTAGTGTGAAATCAATCTAAAAATCGCCGAATTCAGAACTCGGACTCAACGGATATTCATAAAACCGTTTACCTAAAGAAACCACATTTCGCGGCTAACTAGGTGAAACGAGACCTACAAGCCACGAGTTCTGAAATTAAAATCCGAAACGCCAGAATTGTAGAGCTCGAAATGTAGTGTGAAATAAAGCTAAAAATCACCGAATTCAGAACTCGCAGTCAACTGATATTCATAACACCGTTTACGTAAAGAAAGCACATTTCGCGGCTAACTAGGTGAAACGAGACCTACTATCCACGAGTTCTGTAATCAAAATCCGAAATGCCAAGATTGTAGAGCCCGAAAAGTAGTGTGAAATCAAGCTAAAAATCGCCGAATTCAGAACTCGGAGTCAACGGATATTCATAAAACTGTTTACGAAAAGAAACCACATTTCGCGGCCAACTAGGTGAAACGAGACCAACTAGCCACGAATTCTGAAATCAAAATCCAAAACGCCAGGATCGTAGAGCTCAAAAAGTTGTGTGAAATCAAGCTAAAAATCACCGAATTCAGAACTCGGAGTCAACGGATATTCATAAAACCGTTTACGTAAAGAAACCACATTTCGCGGCTAACTTGGTGAAAGGATACTAACTAGCCACGAGTTCTGAAATCAAAATCCGAAAACCCAGGATTGTAGAGCTCGAAAAGTAGTGTGAAATCAAGCTGAAAATCACTGAATTCAGAACTCGGAGTCAACGGATATTCATAAAACCGTTTACGTAAAGAAACCACATTTCGCGGCTAAATAGGTGAATCGAGACCTACTAGCCACGAGTTCTGAAATCGAAATCCGAAAACCCAAGATTGTAGAGCTCGAAATGTAGTGTGAAATCAAGCTAAAAATCACCGAATTCAGAACTCGCAGTCAACGGATATTCATAAAACCGTTTACGTAAAGAAACCACATTTCGCGGCTAACTAGGTGAAACGAGACCTACTAGCCACGAGTTCTGAAATCCAAATCCGAAACACCAGGATTGTAGAGCTCGAAAAGTAGTGCGAAATCAAGTTAAAAATCACCGAATTCAGAACTCGGAGTCAATGGATATTCATAAAACCGTTTACCTAAAGAAACCACATTTCGCGGCTAACTAGGTGAAATGAGACCTACAAGCCACGAGTTCTGAAATTAAAATCCGAAACGCCAGGATTGTAGAGCTCGAAAAGTAGTGTGAAATCAAGCAAAAAATCGCTGAATTCAGAACTCGGAGTCAACTGATATTCATAAAACTGTTTACGAAAAGAAACCGCATTTCGCGTCTAACTAGGTGAAACGAGACCTATTATCCACCAGTTCTGAAATCAAAATCCGAAAACCCAGGATTGTAGAGCTCGAAAAGTAGTGTGAAATCAAGCTAAAAATCGCCGAATACAGAACTTTCAGTCAACTGATATTCATAAAACTGTTTACGCAAAGAAACCACATTTCGCGGCTAACTACCTGAAACGAGACCTACTAGCCCCGAGTTCTGAAATCAAAAACCAATACGCCATGATTGTAGAGCTCGAAAATTAGTGTGAAATCAAGTTAAAATTCGCCGAATTCAGAAATCGGAGTCAACGGATATTCATAAAACCGTTTACGTAAAGAAACCACATTTCGCGGCTAACTAGGTGAAACAAGACCTACTAGCCACGAGTTCTGAAATCAAAATCCGTAATGCCAGGTTTGTAGAGCTCGAAAAGTAGTGTGAAATCAATCTAAAAATCGCCGAATTCAGAACTCGGACTCAACGGATATTCATAAAACCGTTTACCTAAAGAAACCACATTTCGCGGCTAACTAGGTGAAACGAGACCTACAAGCCACGAGTTCTGAAATTAAAATCCGAAACGCCAGAATTGTAGAGCTCGAAATGTAGTGTGAAATAAAGCTAAAAATCACCGAATTCAGAACTCGCAGTCAACTGATATTCATAACACCGTTTACGTAAAGAAAGCACATTTCGCGTCTAACTAGGTGAAACGAGACCTACTATCCATGAGTTCTGTAATCAAAATCCGAAACGCTAGGATTGTAGAGCTCGAAAAGTAGTGTCTAATCAAGCAAAAAAGCACCGAATTCAGAACTCGGAGTGAACGGATATTCAAAAAACCGTTTACGTAAGGAAACCACATTTCGCGGCTAACTAGGTGAAACGAGACCTACTAGCCACGAGTTCTGAAATCAAAATCCGAAACGCTAGGATTGTAGAGCTCGAAAAGTAGTGTGTAATCAAGCAAAAAAGCACCGAATTCAGAACTCGGAGTCAACGGATATTCATAAAACTGTTTACGTAAAGAAACCACATTTCGCGGCCAACTAGGTGAAACGAGACCAACTAGCCACGAGTTCTGAAATCAAAATCCAAAACGCCAGGATCGTAGAGCTCAAAAAGTAGTGTCAAATCAAGCTAAAAATCACCGAATTCAGAACTCGGAGTCAACGGATATTCATAAAACTGTTTACGTAAAGAAACCACATTTCGCGGCCAACTAGGTGAAACGAGACCAACTAGCCACGAGTTCTAAAATCAAAATCCAAAACGCCAGGATCGTAGAGCTCAAAAAGTAGTGTGAAATCAAGCTAAAAATCACCGAATTCAGAACTCGGAGTCAACGGATATTCATAAAACCGTTTACGTAAAGAAACCACATTTCGCGGCTAACTTGGTGAAAGGATACTAACTAGCCACGAGTTCTGAAATCAAAATCCGAAAACCCAGGATTGTAGAGCTCGAAAAGTAGTGTGAAATCAAGCTGAAAATCACCGAATTCAGAACTCGGAGTCAACGGATATTCATAAAACCGTTTACGTAAAGAAACCACATTTCGCGGCTAACTAGGTGAAACGAGACCTACTAGCCACGAGTTCTGAAATCAAAATCCGAAACGCTAGGATTGTAGAGCTCGAAAAGTAGTGTCTAATCAAGCAAAAAAGCACCGAATTCAGAACTCGGAGTCAACGGATATTCAAAAAACCGTTTACGTAAAGAAACCACATTTCGCGGCTAACTAGGTGAAACGAGACCTACTAGCCACGAGTTCTGAAATCAAAATCCGAAATGCTAGGATTGTAGAGCTCGAAAAGTAGTGTGTAATCAAGCAAAAAAGCACCGAATTCAGAACTCGGAGTCAACGGATATTCATAAAACCGTTTACGTAAAGAAACCACATTTCGCGGCTAAATAGGTGAATCGAGACCTACTAGCCACGAGTTCTGAAATCGAAATCCGAAAACCCAAGATTGTAGAGCTCGAAATGTAGTGTGAAATCAAGCTAAAAATCACCGAATTCAGAACTCGCAGTCAACGGATATTCATAAAACCGTTTACGTAAAGAAACCACATTTCGCGGCTAACTAGGTGAAACGAGACCTACTAGCCACGAGTTCTGAAATCCAAATCCGTAATGCCAGGATTGTAGAGCTCGAAAAGTAGTGTGAAATCAAGCTAAAAATCACCGAATTCAGAACTCGCAGTCAACGGATATTCATAAAACCGTTTACGTAAAGAAACCACGTTTCGCGGCTAACTAGGTGAAACGAGACCTACTAGCCACGAGTTCTGAAATCAAAATCCGAAACCCCAGGATTGTAGAGCTCGAAATGTAGTGTGAAATCAAGCTAAAAATCACCGAATTCAGAACTCGCAGTCAACGGATATTCATAAAACCGTTTACGTAAAGAAACCACATTTCGCGGCTAACTAGGTGAAACGAGACCTATTATCCACCAGTTCTAAAATCAAAATCCGAAAAGCCAGGATTGTAGAGCTCAAAAAGTAGTGTGAAATCAAGCAAAAAATCGCCGAATTCAGGACTCGGAGTCAACTGATATTCATAAAACTGTTTACAAAAAGAAACCACATTTCGCGTCTAACTAGGTGAAACGAGACCTATTATCCACCAGTTCTGAAATCAAAATCCGAAAACCCAGGATTGTAGAGCTCGAAAAGTAGTGTGAAATCAAGCTAAAAATCGCCGAATACAGAACTCGCAGTCAACTGATATTCATTAAACTGTTTACGCAAAGAAACCACATTTCGCGGCTAACTACGTGAAATGAGACCTACTAGCCCCGAGTTGTGAAATCAAAAACTAATACGCCATGATTGTAGAGCTCGAAAATTAGTGTGAAATCAAGCTAAAAATCGCCGAATTCAGAACTCGGACTTAACGGATATTCATAAAACCGTTTACGTAAAGAAACCACATTTCGCGGCTAATTTGGTGAAACGAGACCTACTAGCCACGAGTTCTGAAATCAAAATCCGAAACACCAGGATTGTAGAGCTCGAAAAGTAGTGCGAAATCAAGTTAAAAATCACCGAATTCAGAACTCGGAGTCAATGGATATTCATAAAACCGTTTACCTAAAGAAACCACATTTCGCGGCTAACTAGGTGAAACGAGACCTACAAGCCACGAGTTCTGAAATTAAAATCCGAAACGCCAAGATTGTAGAGCTCGAAAAGTAGTGTGAAATCAAGCAAAAAATCGCCGAATTCAGAACTCGGAGTCAACTGATATTCATAAAACTGTTTACGAAAAGAAACCACATTTCGCGTCTAACTAGGTGAAACGAGACCTATTATCCACCAGTTCTGAAATCAAAATCCGAAAACCCAGGATTGTAGAGCTCGAAAAGTAGTGTGAAATCAAGCTAAAAATCGCCGAATACAGAACTTTCAGTCAACTGATATTCATAAAACTGTTTACGCAAAGAAACCACATTTCGCGGCTAACTACGTGAAACGAGACCTACTAGCCCCGAGTTCTGAAATCAAAAACCAATATGCCATGATTGTAGAGCTCGAAAATTAGTGTGAAATCAAGTTAAAATTCGCCGAATTCAGAAATCGGAGTCAACGGATATTCATAAAACCGTTTACGTAAAGAAACCACATTTCGCGGCTAACTAGGTGAAACAAGACCTACTAGCCACGAGTTCTGAAATCAAAATCCGTAATGCCAGGTTTGTAGAGCTCGAAAAGTAGTGTGAAATCAATCTAAAAATCGCCGAATTCAGAACTCGGACTCAACGGATATTCATAAAACCGTTTACCTAAAGAAACCACATTTCGCGGCTAACTAGGTGAAACGAGACCTACAAGCCACGAGTTCTGAAATTAAAATCCGAAACGCCAGAATTGTAGAGCTCGAAATGTAGTGTGAAATAAAGCTAAAAATCACCGAATTCAGAACTCGCAGTCAACTGATATTCATAACACCGTTTACGTAAAGAAAGCACATTTCGCGGCTAACTAGGTGAAACGAGACCTACTATCCACGAGTTCTGTAATCAAAATCCGAAATGCCAAGATTGTAGAGCCCGAAAAGTAGTGTGAAATCAAGCTAAAAATCGCCGAATTCAGAACTCGGAGTCAACGGATATTCATAAAACTGTTTACGAAAAGAAACCACATTTCGCGGCCAACTAGGTGAAACGAGACCAACTAGCCACGAATTCTGAAATCAAAATCCAAAACGCCAGGATCGTAGAGCTCAAAAAGTTGTGTGAAATCAAGCTAAAAATCACCGAATTCAGAACTCGGAGTCAACGGATATTCATAAAACCGTTTACGTAAAGAAACCACATTTCGCGGCTAACTTGGTGAAAGGATACTAACTAGCCACGAGTTCTGAAATCAAAATCCGAAAACCCAGGATTGTAGAGCTCGAAAAGTAGTGTGAAATCAAGCTGAAAATCACTGAATTCAGAACTCGGAGTCAACGGATATTCATAAAACCGTTTACGTAAAGAAACCACATTTCGCGGCTAAATAGGTGAATCGAGACCTACTAGCCACGAGTTCTGAAATCGAAATCCGAAAACCCAAGATTGTAGAGCTCGAAATGTAGTGTGAAATCAAGCTAAAAATCACCGAATTCAGAACTCGCAGTCAACGGATATTCATAAAACCGTTTACGTAAAGAAACCACATTTCGCGGCTAACTAGGTGAAACGAGACCTACTAGCCACGAGTTCTGAAATCCAAATCCGAAACACCAGGATTGTAGAGCTCGAAAAGTAGTGCGAAATCAAGTTAAAAATCACCGAATTCAGAACTCGGAGTCAATGGATATTCATAAAACCGTTTACCTAAAGAAACCACATTTCGCGGCTAACTAGGTGAAATGAGACCTACAAGCCACGAGTTCTGAAATTAAAATCCGAAACGCCAGGATTGTAGAGCTCGAAAAGTAGTGTGAAATCAAGCAAAAAATCGCTGAATTCAGAACTCGGAGTCAACTGATATTCATAAAACTGTTTACGAAAAGAAACCGCATTTCGCGTCTAACTAGGTGAAACGAGACCTATTATCCACCAGTTCTGAAATCAAAATCCGAAAACCCAGGATTGTAGAGCTCGAAAAGTAGTGTGAAATCAAGCTAAAAATCGCCGAATACAGAACTTTCAGTCAACTGATATTCATAAAACTGTTTACGCAAAGAAACCACATTTCGCGGCTAACTACCTGAAACGAGACCTACTAGCCCCGAGTTCTGAAATCAAAAACCAATACGCCATGATTGTAGAGCTCGAAAATTAGTGTGAAATCAAGTTAAAATTCGCCGAATTCAGAAATCGGAGTCAACGGATATTCATAAAACCGTTTACGTAAAGAAACCACATTTCGCGGCTAACTAGGTGAAACAAGACCTACTAGCCACGAGTTCTGAAATCAAAATCCGTAATGCCAGGTTTGTAGAGCTCGAAAAGTAGTGTGAAATCAATCTAAAAATCGCCGAATTCAGAACTCGGACTCAACGGATATTCATAAAACCGTTTACCTAAAGAAACCACATTTCGCGGCTAACTAGGTGAAACGAGACCTACAAGCCACGAGTTCTGAAATTAAAATCCGAAACGCCAGAATTGTAGAGCTCGAAATGTAGTGTGAAATAAAGCTAAAAATCACCGAATTCAGAACTCGCAGTCAACTGATATTCATAACACCGTTTACGTAAAGAAAGCACATTTCGCGTCTAACTAGGTGAAACGAGACCTACTATCCATGAGTTCTGTAATCAAAATCCGAAACGCTAGGATTGTAGAGCTCGAAAAGTAGTGTCTAATCAAGCAAAAAAGCACCGAATTCAGAACTCGGAGTGAACGGATATTCAAAAAACCGTTTACGTAAGGAAACCACATTTCGCGGCTAACTAGGTGAAACGAGACCTACTAGCCACGAGTTCTGAAATCAAAATCCGAAACGCTAGGATTGTAGAGCTCGAAAAGTAGTGTGTAATCAAGCAAAAAAGCACCGAATTCAGAACTCGGAGTCAACGGATATTCATAAAACCGTTTACGTAAAGAAACCACATTTCGCGGCTAAATAGGTGAATCGAGACCTACTAGCCACGAGTTCTAAAATCGAAATCCGAAAACCCAAGATTGTAGAGCTCGAAATGTAGTGTGAAATCAAGCTAAAAATCACCGAATTCAGAACTCGCAGTCAACGGATATTCATAAAACCGTTTACGTAAAGAAACCACATTTCGCGGCTAACTAGGTGAAACGAGACCTACTAGCCACGAGTTCTGAAATCCAAATCCGTAATGCCAGGATTGTAGAGCTCGAAAAGTAGTGTGAAATCAAGCTAAAAATCACCGAATTCAGAACTCGCAGTCAACGGATATTCATAAAACCGTTTACGTAAAGAAACCACGTTTCGGCTAACTAGGTGAAACGAGACCTACTAGCCACGAGTTCTGAAATCAAAATCCGAAACCCCAGGATTGTAGAGCTCGAAATGTAGTGTGAAATCAAGCTAAAAATCACCGAATTCAGAACTCGCAGTCAACGGATATTCATAAAACCGTTTACGTAAAGAAACCACATTTCGCGGCTAACTAGGTGAAACGAGACCTATTATCCACCAGTTCTAAAATCAAAATCCGAAAAGCCAGGATTGTAGAGCTCAAAAAGTAGTGTGAAATCAAGCAAAAAATCGCCGAATTCAGAACTCGGAGTCAACTGATATTCATAAAACTGTTTACAAAAAGAAACCACATTTCGCGTCTAACTAGGTGAAACGAGACCTATTATCCACCGGTTCTGAAATAAAAATCCGAAAACCCAGGATTGTAGAGCTCGAAAAGTAGTGTGAAATCAAGCTAAAAATCGCCGAATACAGAACTCGCAGTCAACTGATATTCATAAAACTGTTTACGCAAAGAAACCACATTTCGCGGCTAACTACGTGAAACGAGACCTACTAGCCCCGAGTTCTGAAATTAAAAACCAATACGCCATGATTGTAGAGCTCGAAAATTAGTGTGAAATCAAGCTAAAAATCGCCGAAATCAGAACTCGGACTTAACGGATATTCATAAAACCGTTTACGTAAAGAAACCACATTTCGCGGCTAATTAGGTGAAACAAGACCTACTAGCCACGAGTTCTGAAATCAAAATCCGAAACACCAGGATTGTAGAGCTCGAAAAGTAGTGCGAAATCAAGTTAAAAATCACCGAATTCAGAACTCGGAGTCAATGGATATTCATAAAACCGTTTACCTAAAGAAACCACATTTCGCGGCTAACTAGGTGAAATGAGACCTACAAGCCACGAGTTCTGAAATTAAAATCCGAAACGCCAGGATTGTAGAGCTCGAAAAGTAGTGTGAAATCAAGCAAAAAATCGCCAAATTCAGAACTCGGAGTCAACTGATATTCATAAAACTGTTTACGAAAAGAAACAGCATTTCGCGTCTAACTAGGTGAAACGAGACCTATTATCCACCAGTTCTGAAATCAAAATCCGAAAACCCAGGATTGTAGAGCTCGAAAAGTAGTGTGAAATCAAGCTAAAAATCGCCGAATACAGAACTTTCAGTCAACTGATATTCATAAAACTGTTTACGCAAAGAAACGACATTTCGCGGCTAACTACGTGAAACGAGACCTACTAGCCCCGAGTTCTGAAATCAAAAACCAATACGCCATGATTGTAGAGCTCGAAAATTAGTGTGAAATCAAGTTAAAATTCGCCGAATTCAGAAATCGGAGTCAACGGATATTCATAAAACCGTTTACGTAAAGAAACCACATTTCGCGGCTAACTAGGTGAAACAAGACCTACTAGCCACGAGTTCTGAAATCAAAATCCGTAATGCCAGGTTTGTAGAGCTTGAAAAGTAGTGTGAAATCAATCTAAAAATCGCCGAATTCAGAACTCGGACTCAACGGATATTCATAAAACCTTTTACCTAAAGAAACCATATTTCGCGGCTAACTAAGTGAAACGAGACCTACAAGCCACGAGGTCTGAAATTAAAATCCGAAACGCCAGAATTGTAGAGCTCGAAATGTAGTGTGAAATAAAGCTAAAAATCACCGAATTCAGAACTCGCAGTCAACTGATATTCATAACACCGTTTACGTAAAGAAAGCACATTTCGCGTCTAACTAGGTGAAACGAGACCTACTATCCATGAGTTCTGTAATCAAAATCCGAAATGCCAAGATTATAGAGCTCGAAAAGTAGTGTGAAATCAAGCTAAAAATCGCCGAATTCAGAACTCGGAGTCAACGGATATTCATAAAACCGTTTACGTAAAGAAACCACATTTCGCGGCTAACTAGGTGAAACGAGACCTACTAGCCACGAGTTCTGAAATCAAAATCCGAAACCCCAGGATTGCAGAGCTCGAAAAGTAGTGTGAAATGAAGCTAAAAATCGAAGAATTCAGAACTCGGACTCAACGGATATTCATAAAACCGTTTACGTAAAGAAACCACATTTCGCGACTAACTAGGTGAAACGAGACCTACTAGCCACGAGTTCTGAAATCAAAATCGAAAACGCCAGGATTGTAGAGCTCGAAATGTAGTGTGAAATAAAGCTAAAAATCACCGGATTCAGAACTCGCACTCAACTGATATTTATAAAACCGTTTACGTAAAGAAACCATATTTCGCGGCTAACTAGGTGAAACGAGACCTACTAGCCACGAGTTCTGAAAATCAAACTCCGAAATGCCAGGACTGTAGAGCTCGAAAAGTAGCGTGAAATCAAGCTAAAATTCGCCAAATTCAGAACTCGCAGTCAACAGATATTCATAAAACCGTTTACATAAAGAAACCACATTTCGCAGCTAACTAGGTGAAACGAGACCTACAAGCCACGAGTTCTGAAATTAAAATCCGAAATGCCAAGATTGTAGAGCTCGAAATGTAGTGTGAAATAAAGCTAAAAATCACCGAATTCAGAACTCGCAGTCAACTGATATTCATAAAACCGTTTAAGTAAAGAAAGCACATTTCGCGGCTAACTAGGTGAAACGAGACCTACTATCCACGAGTTCTGAAATCAAAATACGAAATGCCAGGATTGTAGAGCTCGAAAATTAGTGTGAAATCAAGCTAAAAATCGCCGAATTCAGAAATCGGAGTCAATGGATATTCATAAAACCGTTTACGTAAAGAAACCACATTTCGCGGCTAACTAGGTGAAACGAGACCTACTAGCCACGAGTTCTGAAATAAAAATCCGTAATGACAGGATTGTAGAGCTCGAAAAGTAGTGTGAAATCAAGCTAAAAATTGCCGAATTCAGAACTCGGACTCAACGGATATTCATAAAACCGTTTACGTAAAGAAACCACATTTCGCGGCTAACTAGGTGAAACGAGACCTACTAGCCACGAGTTCTGAAATCAAAAACCAATACGCCAGGATTGTAGAGCTCGAAAAGTAGTATGAAATCAAGCTGCAAATCACCGAATTCAGAACTCACAGTCAACGGATATTCATAAAACCGTTTACGTAAAGAAACCACATTTCGCGGCTAACTAGGTGAAACGAGACCTACTAGCCACGAGTTCTGAAAATCAAACTCCGAAATGCCAGGACTGTAGAGCTCGAAAAGTAGTGTGAAATCAAGCAAAAAATCGCCGAATTCAGAACTCGGAGTCAACTGATATTCATAAAACTGTTTACGAAAAGAAACCGCATTTCGCGTCTAACTAGGTGAAACGAGACCTATTATCCACTAGTTCTGAAATCAAAATCCGAAAACCCAGGATTGTAGAGCTCGAAAAGTAGTGTGAAATCAAGCTAAAAATCGCCGAATACAGAACTTTCGGTCAACTGATATTCATAAAACTGTTTACGCAAAGAAACCACATTTCGCGGCTAACTACGTGAAACGAGACCTACTAGCCCCGAGTTCTGAAATCAAAAACCAATACGCCATGATTGTAGAGCTCGAAAATTAGTGTGAAATCAAGTTAAAATTCGCCGAATTCAGAAATTGGAGTCAACGGATATTCATAAAACCGTTTACGTAAAGAAACCACATTTCGCGGCTAACTAGGTGAAACAAGACCTACTAGCCACGAGTTCTGAAATCAAAATCCGTAATGCCAGGTTTGTAGAGCTCGAAAAGTAGTGTGAAATCAATCTAAAAATCGCCGAATTCAGAACTCGGACTCAACGGATATTCATAAAACCGTTTACCTAAAGAAACCACATTTCGCGGCTAACTAGGTGAAACGAGACCTACAAGCCACGAGTTCTGAAATTAAAATCCGAAACGCCAGAATTGTAGAGCTCGAAATGTAGTGTGAAATAAAGCTAAAAATCACCGAATTCAGAACTCGCAGTCAACTGATATTCATAACACCGTTTACGTAAAGAAAGCACATTTCGCGTCTAACTAGGTGAAACGAGACCTACTATCCATGAGTTCTGTAATCAAAATCCGAAATGCCAAGATTGTAGAGCTCGAAAAGTAGTGTGAAATCATGCTAAAAATCGCCGAATTCAGAACTCGGAGTCAACGGATATTCATAAAACCGTTTACGTAAAGAAACCACATTTCGCGGCTAACTAGGTGAAACGAGACCTACTAGCCACGAGTTCTGAAATCAAAATCCGAAACCCCAGGATTGCAGAGCTCGAAAAGTAGTGTGAAATGAAGCTAAAAATCGAAGAATTCAGAACTCGGACTCAACGGATATTCATAAAACCGTTTACGTAAAGAAACCACATTTCGCGGCTAACTAGGTGAAACGAGACCTACTAGCCACGAGTTCTGAAATCAAAATCGAAAACGCCAGGATTGTAGAGCTCGAAATGTAGTGTGAAATAAAGCTAAAAATCACCGGATTCATAACTCGCACTCAACTGATATTTATAAAACCGTTTACGTAAAGAAACCACATTTCGCGGCTAACTAGGTGAAACGAGACCTACTAGCCACGAGTTCTGAAAATCAAACTCCGAAATGCCAGGACTGTAGAGCTCGAAAAGTAGCGTGAAATCAAGCTAAAATTCGCCAAATTCAGAACTCGCAGTCAACAGATATTCATAAAACCGTTTACATAAAGAAACCACATTTCGCAGCTAACTAGGTGAAACGAGACCTACAAGCCACGAGTTCTGAAATTAAAATCCGAAATGCCAAGATTGTAGAGCTCGAAATGTAGTGTGAAATAAAGCTAAAAATCATCGAATTCAGAACTCGCAGTCAACTGATATTCATAAAACCGTTTAAGTAAAGAAAGCACATTTCGCGGCTAACTAGGTGAAACGAGACCTACTATCCACGAGTTCTGAAATCAAAATACGAAATGCCAGGATTGTAGAGCTCGAAAATTAGTGTGAAATCAAGCTAAAAATCGCCGAATTCAGAAATCGGAGTCAATGGATATTCATAAAACCGTTTACGTAAAGAAACCACATTTCGCGGCTAACTAGGTGAAACGAGACCTACTAGCCACGAGTTCTGAAATAAAAATCCGTAATAACAGGATTGTAGAGCTCAAAAAGTAGTGTGAAATCAAGCTAAAAATTGCCGAATTCAGAACTCGGACTCAACGGATATTCATAAAACCGTTTACGTAAAGAAACCACATTTCGCGGCTAACTAGGTGAAACGAGACCTACTAGCCACGAGTTCTGAAATCAAAAACCAATACGCCAGGATTGTAGAGCTCGAAAAGTAGTATGAAATCAAGCTGAAAATCACCGAATTCAGAACTCACAGTCAACGGATATTCATAAAACCGTTTACGTAAAGAAACCACATTTCGCGGCTAACTAGGTGAAACGAGACCTACTGGCCACGAGTTCTGAAATCAAAATCCGAAATGCCAGGATTGTAGAGCTCGAAATGTAGTGTGAAATCAAGCTAAAAATCACCGAATTCAGAACTCGCAGTCAACGGATATTCATAAAACCGTTTACGTAAAGAAACCACGTTTCGCGGCTAACTAGGTGAAACGAGACCTACTAGCCACGAGTTCTGAAATCCAAATCCGTAATGCCAGGATTGTAGAGCTCGAAAAGTAGTGTGAAATCAAGCAAAAAATCGCCGAATTCACAACTCAGAGTCAACTGATATTCATAAAATTGTTTACGTAAAGAAACCACATTTCGCGGCTAACTAGGTGAAACGAGACCTACTATCTACCAGTTCTGAAATCAAAATCCGAAAACCCAAGATTGTAGAGCTCGAAAAGTAGTGTGAAATCAAGCTAAAAATCGCCGAATACAGAACTCGCAGTCAACTGATATTCAAAAAACTTTTTACGCAAAGAAACCACATTTCGCGGCTAACTACGTGAAACGAGACCTACTAGCCACGAGTTCTAAAATCAAAAACAAATACGCCAGGATTGTAGAGCTCGAAAATTAGTGTGAAATCAAGCTAAAAATCGCCGAATTCAGAACTCAGACTCAACGGATATTCATAAAACCGTTTACCTAAAGAAACCACATTTCGCGGCTAACTAGGTGAAACGAGACCTACAAGCCACGAGTTCTGAAATTAAAATCCGAAACGCCAGAATTGTAGAGCTCGAAATGTAGTGTGAAATAAAGCTAAAAATCACCGAATTCAGAACTCGCAGTCAACTGATATTCATAACACCGTTTACGTAAAGAAAGCACATTTCGCGGCTAACTAGGTGAAACGAGACCTACTATCCACGAGTTCTGTAATCAAAATCCGAAATGCCAAGATTGTAGAGCTCGAAAAGTAGTGTGAAATCAAGCTAAAAATCGCCGAATTCAGAACTCGGAGTCAACGGATATTCATAAAACCGTTTACGTAAAGAAACCACATTTCGCGGCTAACTAGGTGAAACGAGACCTACTAGCCCCGAGTTCTGAAATCAAAATCCGAAACCCCAGGATTGCAGAGCTCGAAAAGTAGTGTGAAATGAAGCTAAAAATCGAAGAATTCAGAACTCGGACTCAACGGATATTCATAAAACCGTTTACGTAAAGAAACCACATTTCGCGGCTAACTAGGTGAAACGAGACCTACTAGCCACGAGTTCTAAAATCAAAATCGAAAATGCCAGGATTGTAGAGCTCGAAATATAGTGTGAAATAAAGCTAAAAATCACCGGATTCAGAACTCGCACTCAACTGATATTTATAAAACCGTTTACGTAAACAAACCACATTTCGCGGCTAACTAGATGAAACGAGACCTACTAGCCACGAGTTCTGAAATCAAACTCCGAAATGCCAGGACTGTAGAGCTCGAAAAGTAGCGTGAAATCAAGCTAAAATTCGGCAAATTCAGAACTCGCAGTCAACGGATATTCATAAAACCGTTTACGTAAAGAAACCACATTTCGCAGCTAACTAGGTGAAACAAGACCTACAAGCCACGAGTTCTGAAATTAAAATCCGAAATGCCAGGATTGTAGAGCTCGAAATGTAGTGTGAAATAAAGCTAAAAATCACCGAATTCAGAACTCGCAGTCAACTGATATTCATAAAACCGTTTAAGTAAAGAAAGCACATTTCGCGGCTAACTAGGTGAAACGAGACCTACTATCCACGTGTTCTGAAATCAAAATACGAAATGCCAGGATTGTAGAGCTCGAAAATTAGTGTGAAATCAAGCTAAAAATCGCCGAATTCAGAAATCGGAGTCAATGGATATTCATAAAACCGTTTACGTAAAGAAACCACATTTTGCGGCTAACTAGGTGAAACGAGACCTACTAGCCACGAGTTCTGAAATAAAAATCCGTAATGACAGGATTGTAGAGCTCGAAAAGTAGTGTGAAATCAAGCTAAAAATTGCCGAATTCAGAACTCGGACTCAACGGATAATCGTAAAACCGTTTACGTAAAGAAACCACATTTCGCGGCTAACTAGGTGAAACGAGACCTACTAGCCACGAGTTCTAAAATCAAAAACCAATACGCCAGGATTGTAGAGCTCGAAAAGTAGTGTGAAATCACGCTGAAAATCACCGAATTCAGAACTCACAGTCAACGAATATTCATAAAACCGTTTACGTAAAGAAACCACATTTCGCGGCTAACTAGGTGAAACGAGACCTACTAGCCACGAGTTCTGAAATCAAACTCCGAAATGCCAGGAGAGTAGAGCTCGAAAAGTAGCGTGAAATCAAGCTAAAATTCGCCAAATTCAGAACTCGCAGTCAACGGATATTCATAAAACCGTTTACGTAAAGAAACCACATTTCGCAGCTAACTAGGTGAAACGAGACCTACAAGCCACTTGTTCTGAAATTAAAATCCGAAATGCCAGGATTGTAGAGCTCGAAATGTAGTGTGAAATAAAGCTAAAAATCACCGAATTCAGAACTCGCAGTCAACTGATATTCATAAAACCGTTTAAGTAAAGAAAGCACATTTCGCGGCTAACTAGGTGAAACGAGACCTACTATCCACGAGTTCTGAAATCAAAATACGAAATGCCAGGATTGTAGAGCTCGAAAATTAGTGTGAAATCAAGCTAAAAATCGCCGAATTCAGAAATCGGAGTCAATGGATATTCATAAAACCGTTTACGTAAAGAAACCACATTTCGCGGCTAACTAGGTGAAACGAGACTTACTAGCCACGAGTTCTGAAATAAAAATCCGTAATGACAGGATTGTAGAGCTCGAAAAGTAGTGTGAAATCAAGCTAAAAATTGCCGAATTCAGAACTCGGACTCAACGGATATTCATAAAACCGTTTACGTAAAGAAACCACATTTCGCGGCTAACTAGGTGAAACGAGACCTACTAGCCACGAGTTCTGAAATCAAAAACCAATACGCCAGGATTGTAGAGCTCGAAAAGTAGTATGAAATCAAGCTGCAAATCACCGAATTCAGAACTCACAGTCAACGGATATTCATAAAACCGTTTACGTAAAGAAACCACATTTCGCGGCTAACTAGGTGAAACGAGACCTACTAGCCACGAGTTCTGAAAATCAAACTCCGAAATGCCAGGACTGTAGAGCTCGAAAAGTAGTGTGAAATCAAGCAAAAAATCGCCGAATTCAGAACTCGGAGTCAACTGATATTCATAAAACTGTTTACGAAAAGAAACCGCATTTCGCGTCTAACTAGGTGAAACGAGACCTATTATCCACCAGTTCTGAAATCAAAATCCGAAAACCCAGGATTGTAGAGCTCGAAAAGTAGTGTGAAATCAAGCTAAAAATCGCCGAATACAGAACTTTCGGTCAACTGATATTCATAAAACTGTTTACGCAAAGAAACCACATTTCGCGGCTAACTACGTGAAACGAGACCTACTAGCCCCGAGTTCTGAAATCAAAAACCAATACGCCATGATTGTAGAGCTCGAAAATTAGTGTGAAATCAAGTTAAAATTCGCCGAATTCAGAAATCGGAGTCAACGGATATTCATAAAACCGTTTACGTAAAGAAACCACATTTCGCGGCTAACTAGGTGAAACAAGACCTACTAGCCACGAGTTCTGAAATCAAAATCCGTAATGCCAGGTTTGTAGAGCTCGAAAAGTAGTGTGAAATCAATCTAAAAATCGCCGAATTCAGAACTCGGACTCAACGGATATTCATAAAACCGTTTACCTAAAGAAACCACATTTCGCGGCTAACTAGGTGAAACGAGACCTACAAGCCACGAGTTCTGAAATTAAAATCCGAAACGCCAGAATTGTAGAGCTCGAAATGTAGTGTGAAATAAAGCTAAAAATCACCGAATTCAGAACTCGCAGTCAACTGATATTCATAACACCGTTTACGTAAAGAAAGCACATTTCGCGTCTAACTAGGTGAAACGAGACCTACTATCCATGAGTTCTGTAATCAAAATCCGAAATGCCAAGATTGTAGAGCTCGAAAAGTAGTGTGAAATCATGCTAAAAATCGCCGAATTCAGAACTCGGAGTCAACGGATATTCATAAAACCGTTTACGTAAAGAAACCACATTTCGCGGCTAACTAGGTGAAACGAGACCTACTAGCCACGAGTTCTGAAATCAAAATCCGAAACCCCAGGATTGCAGAGCTCGAAAAGTAGTGTGAAATGAAGCTAAAAATCGAAGAATTCAGAACTCGGACTCAACGGATATTCCTAAAACCGTTTACGTAAAGAAACCACATTTCGCGGCTAACTAGGTGAAACGAGACCTACTAGCCACGAGTTCTGAAATCAAAATCGAAAACGCCAGGATTGTAGAGCTCGAAATGTAGTGTGAAATAAAGCTAAAAATCACCGGATTCATAACTCGCACTCAACTGATATTTATAAAACCGTTTACGTAAAGAAACCACATTTCGCGGCTAACTAGGTGAAACGAGACCTACTAGCCACGAGTTCTGAAAATCAAACTCCGAAATGCCAGGACTGTAGAGCTCGAAAAGTAGCGTGAAATCAAGCTAAAATTCGCCAAATTCAGAACTCGCAGTCAACAGATATTCATAAAACCGTTTACATAAAGAAACGACATTTCGCAGCTAACTAGGTGAAACGAGACCTACAAGCCACGAGTTCTGAAATTAAAATCCGAAATGCCAAGATTGTAGAGCTCGAAATGTAGTGTGAAATAAAGCTAAAAATCATCGAATTCAGAACTCGCAGTCAACTGATATTCATAAAACCGTTTAAGTAAAGAAAGCACATTTCGCGGCTAACTAGGTGAAACGAGACCTACTATCCACGAGTTCTGAAATCAAAATACGAAATGCCAGGATTGTAGAGCTCGAAAATTAGTGTGAAATCAAGCTAAAAATCGCCGAATTCAGAAATCGGAGTCAATGGATATTCATAAAACCGTTTACGTAAAGAAACCACATTTCGCGGCTAACTAGGTGAAACGAGACCTACTAGCCACGAGTTCTGAAATAAAAATCCGTAATAACAGGATTGTAGAGCTCAAAAAGTAGTGTGAAATCAAGCTAAAAATTGCCGAATTCAGAACTCGGACTCAACGGATATTCATAAAACCGTTTACGTAAAGAAACCACATTTCGCGGCTAACTAGGTGAAACGAGACCTACTAGCCACGAGTTCTGAAATCAAAAACCAATACGCCAGGATTGTAGAGCTCGAAAAGTAGTATGAAATCAAGCTGAAAATCACCGAATTCAGAACTCACAGTCAACGGATATTCATAAAACCGTTTACGTAAAGAAACCACATTTCGCGGCTAACTAGGTGAAACGAGACCTACTGGCCACGAGTTCTGAAATCAAAATCCGAAATGCCAGGATTGTAGAGCTCGAAATGTAGTGTGAAATCAAGCTAAAAATCACCGAATTCAGAACTCGCAGTCAACGGATATTCATAAAACCGTTTACGTAAAGAAACCACGTTTCGCGGCTAACTAGGTGAAACGAGACCTACTAGCCACGAGTTCTGAAATCCAAATCCGTAATGCCAGGATTGTAGAGCTCGAAAAGTAGTGTGAAATCAAGCAAAAAATCGCCGAATTCACAACTCAGAGTCAACTGATATTCATAAAATTGTTTACGTAAAGAAACCACATTTCGCGGCTAACTAGGTGAAACGAGACCTACTATCTACCAGTTCTGAAATCAAAATCCGAAAACCCAAGATTGTAGAGCTCGAAAAGTAGTGTGAAATCAAGCTAAAAATCGCCGAATACAGAACTCGCAGTCAACTGATATTCAAAAAACTTTTTACGCAAAGAAACCACATTTCGCGGCTAACTACGTGAAACGAGACCTACTAGCCACGAGTTCTAAAATCAAAAACCAATACGCCAGGATTGTAGAGCTCGAAAATTAGTGTGAAATCAAGCTAAAAATCGCCGAATTCAGAACTCAGACTCAACGGATATTCATAAAACCGTTTACCTAAAGAAACCACATTTCGCGGCTAACTAGGTGAAACGAGACCTACAAGCCACGAGTTCTGAAATTAAAATCCGAAACGCCAGAATTGTAGAGCTCGAAATGTAGTGTGAAATAAAGCTAAAAATCACCGAATTCAGAACTCGCAGTCAACTGATATTCATAACACCGTTTACGTAAAGAAAGCACATTTCGCGGCTAACTAGGTGAAACGAGACCTACTATCCACGAGTTCTGTAATCAAAATCCGAAATGCCAAGATTGTAGAGCTCGAAAAGTAGTGTGAAATCAAGCTAAAAATCGCCGAATTCAGAACTCGGAGTCAACGGATATTCATAAAACCGTTTACGTAAAGAAACCACATTTCGCGGCTAACTAGGTGAAACGAGACCTACTAGCCCCGAGTTCTGAAATCAAAATCCGAAACCCCAGGATTGCAGAGCTCGAAAAGTAGTGTGAAATGAAGCTAAAAATCGAAGAATTCAGAACTCGGACTCAACGGATATTCATAAAACCGTTTACGTAAAGAAACCACATTTCGCGGCTAACTAGGTGAAACGAGACCTACTAGCCACGAGTTCTAAAATCAAAATCGAAAATGCCAGGATTGTAGAGCTCGAAATATAGTGTGAAATAAAGCTAAAAATCACCGGATTCAGAACTCGCACTCAACTGATATTTATAAAACCGTTTACGTAAACAAACCACATTTCGCGGCTAACTAGATGAAACGAGACCTACTAGCCACGAGTTCTGAAATCAAACTCCGAAATGCCAGGACTGTAGAGCTCGAAAAGTAGCGTGAAATCAAGCTAAAATTCGGCAAATTCAGAACTCGCAGTCAACGGATATTCATAAAATCGTTTACGTAAAGAAACCACATTTCGCAGCTAACTAGGTGAAACAAGACCTACAAGCCACGAGTTCTGAAATTAAAATCCGAAATGCCAGGATTGTAGAGCTCGAAATGTAGTGTGAAATAAAGCTAAAAATCACCGAATTCAGAACTCGCAGTCAACTGATATTCATAAAACCGTTTAAGTAAAGAAAGCACATTTCGCGGCTAACTAGGTGAAACGAGACCTACTATCCACGTGTTCTGAAATCAAAATACGAAATGCCAGGATTGTAGAGCTCGAAAATTAGTGTGAAATCAAGCTAAAAATCGCCGAATTCAGAAATCGGAGTCAATGGATATTCATAAAACCGTTTACGTAAAGAAACCACATTTTGCGGCTAACTAGGTGAAACGAGACCTACTAGCCACGAGTTCTGAAATAAAAATCCGTAATGACAGGATTGTAGAGCTCGAAAAGTAGTGTGAAATCAAGCTAAAAATTGCCGAATTCAGAACTCGGACTCAACGGATAATCGTAAAACCGTTTACGTAAAGAAACCACATTTCGCGGCTAACTAGGTGAAACGAGACCTACTAGCCACGAGTTCTAAAATCAAAAACCAATACGCCAGGATTGTAGAGCTCGAAAAGTAGTGTGAAATCACGCTGAAAATCACCGAATTCAGAACTCACAGTCAACGAATATTCATAAAACCGTTTACGTAAAGAAACCACATTTCGCGGCTAACTAGGTGAAACGAGACCTACTAGCCACGAGTTCTGAAATCAAACTCCGAAATGCCAGGAGAGTAGAGCTCGAAAAGTAGCGTGAAATCAAGCTAAAATTCGCCAAATTCAGAACTCGCAGTCAACGGATATTCATAAAACCGTTTACGTAAAGAAACCACATTTCGCAGCTAACTAGGTGAAACGAGACCTACAAGCCACTTGTTCTGAAATTAAAATCCGAAATGCCAGGATTGTAGAGCTCGAAATGTAGTGTGAAATAAAGCTAAAAATCACCGAATTCAGAACTCGCAGTCAACTGATATTCATAAAACCGTTTAAGTAAAGAAAGCACATTTCGCGGCTAACTAGGTGAAACGAGACCTACTATCCACGAGTTCTGAAATCAAAATACGAAATGCCAGGATTGTAGAGCTCGAAAATTAGTGTGAAATCAAGCTAAAAATCGCCGAATTCAGAAATCGGAGTCAATGGATATTCATAAAACCGTTTACGTAAAGAAACCACATTTCGCGGCTAACTAGGTGAAACGAGACCTACTAGCCACGAGTTCTGAAATAAAAATCCGTAATGACAGGATTGTAGAGCTCGAAAAGTAGTGTGAAATCAAGCTAAAAATTGCTGAATTCAGAACTCGGACTCAACGGATAATCATAAAACCGTTTACGTAAAGAAACCACATTTCGCGGCTAACTAGGTGAAATGAGACCTACTAGCCACGAGTTCTAAAATCAAAAACCAATACGCCAGGATTGTAGAGCTCGAAAAGTAGTGTGAAATCAAGCTGAAAATCACCGAATTCAGAACTCACAGTCAACGGATATTCATAAAACCGTTTACGTAAAGAAACCACATTTCGCGGCTAACTAGGTGAAACGATACCTACTAGCCACGAGTTCTGAAATCAAAATCCGAAATGCCAGGATTGTAGAGCTCGAAATGTAGTGTGAAATCAAGCTAAAAATCACCGAATTCAGAACTCGCTGTCAACGGATATTCATAAAACCGTTTACGTAAAGAAACCACGTTTCGCGGCTAACTAGGTGAAACGAGACCTACTAGCCACGAGTTCTGAAATCCAAATCCGTAATGCCAGGATTGTAGAGCACGAAAAGTAGTGTGAAATCAAGCAAAAAATCGCCGAATTCACAACTCATAGTCAACTGATATTCATAAAACTGTTTACGTAAAGAAACCACATTTCGCGGATAACTAGGTGAAACGAGACCTATTATCTACCAGTTCTGAAATCAAAATCCAAAAACCCAGGATTGTAGAGCTCGAAAAGTAGTGTGAAATCAAGCTAAAAATCGCCGAATACAGAACTCGCAGTCAACTGATATTCAAAAAACTTTTTACGCAAAGAAATCACATTTCGCGGCTAACTAGGTGAAACGAGACCTACTATCCACGAGTTCTGAAATCAAAATCTGTAATGCCAGGATTGTAGAGCTCGAAAAGTAGTTTGAAATCAATCAAAAAATCGCCGAATTCAGAACTCGGACTCAACGGATATTCATAAAACCGTTTACGTAAAGAAACCACATTTCGCAGCTAACTAGGTGAAACGAGACCTACTAGCCAAGAGTTCTGAAATCAAAATCCGAAAATCCAGGATTGTAGAGCTCGAAAAGTAGTGTGAAATCAAGGAAAAAATCGCCGAATTCAGAACTCGGAGTCAACTGATATTCATAAAACTGTTTACGGAAAGAAACCACATTTCGCGGCTAACTAGGTGAAACGAGACCTATTATCCACCAGTTCTGAAATCAAAATCCGAAAACCCAGGATTGTAGAGCTCGAAAAGTAGTGTGAAATCAAGCTAAAAATCGCCGAATACAGAACTCGCAGTCAACTGATATTCATAAAACTGTTTACGCAAAGAAACCACATTTCGCGGCTAACTACATGAAACGAGACGTACTAGCCCCGACTTTTGAAATCAAAAACCAATACGCCATGATTGTAGAGCTCGAAAATTAGTGTGAAATCAAGCTAAAAATCGCCGAATTCAGAACTCGCAGTCAACTGATATTCATAAAACCGTTTACGTAAAGAAAGCACATTTCGCGGCTAACTAGGTGAAACGAGTCCTACTATCCACGAGTTCTGAAATCAAAATCTGAAATTTCAGGATTGTAGAGCTCGAAAATTAGTGTGAAATCAAGCTAAAAGTCGCCGAATTCAGAAATCGGAGTCAACGGATATTCATAAAACCGTTTACGTAAAGAAACCACATTTCGCGGCTAAATAGGTGAAACGAGACCTACTAGCCAGGAGTTCTGAAATCAAAATCCGTAATGCCAGGATTGTAGAGCTCGAAAAGTAGTGTATAATCAATCTAAAAATCGCCGAATTCAGAACTCGCAGTCAACGGATATTCATAAAACCGTTTACGTAAACAAATCACATTTCGCGGCTAACTAGGTGAAACGAGACCTACTAGCCACGAGTTCTGAAATCAAAATCTGTAATGCCAGGATTGTAGAGCTCGAAAAGTAGTTTGAAATCAATCAAAAAATCGCCGAATTCAGAACTCGGACTCAACGGATATTCATAAAACCGTTTACGTAAAGAAACCACATTTCGCAACTAACTAGGTGAAACGAGACCTACTAGCCACGAGTTCTGAAATCAAAATCCGAAAACCCAGGATTGTAGAGCTCGAAAAGTAGTGTGAAATCAAGCTAAAAATCGCCGAATACAGAACTCGCAGTCAACTGATATTCATAAAACTGTTTACGCAAAGAAACCACATTTCGCGGCTAACTACGTGAAACGATACCTACTAGCCACGACTTCTGAAATCAAAAACCAATACGCCAGGATTGTAGAGCTCGAAAATTAGTGTGAAATCAAGCAAAAAATCGCCGAATTCAGAACTCGGACTCAACGGATATTCATAAAACCGTTTACGTAAAGAAACCACATTTCGCGGCTAACTAGGTGAAACGAGACCTATTATCCACCAGTTCTGAAATCAAAATCCGAAAACCCAGGATTGTAGAGCTCGAAAAGTAGTGTGAAATCAAGCTAAAAATCGCCGAATACAGAACTCGCAGTCAACTGATATTCATAAAACAGTTTACGCAAAGAAACCACATTTCGTGGCTAACTACGTGAAACGATACCTACTAGCCACGAGTTCTGAAATCAAAAACCAATACGCCAGGATTGTAGAGCTCGAAAATTAGTGTGAAATCAAGCTAAAAATCGCCGAATTCAGAACTCGGACTCAACGGATATTCATAAAACCGTTTACGTAAAGAAACCACATTTCGCGGCTAACTAGGTGAAACGAGACCTATTATCCACCATTTCTGAAATCAAAATCCGAAAAGCCAGGATTGTAGAGCTCGAAAAGTAGTGTGAAATCAAGCAAAAAATCGCCGAATTCAGAACTCGGAGTCAACTGATATTCATAAAATTGTTTACGGAAAGAAACCACATTTCGCGTCCAACTAGGTGAAACGAGACCTATTATCCACTAGTTCTGAAATCAAAATCCGAAAACCCAGGATTGTAGAGCTCGAAAAGTAGTGTGAAATCAAGCTAAAAATCGCCGAATACAGAACTCGCAGTCAACTGATATTCATAAAACCGTTTACGTAAACAAATCACATTTCGCGGCTAACTAGGTGAAACGAGACCTACTAGCCACGAGTTCTGAAATCAAAATCTGTAATGCCAGGATTGTAGAGCTCGAAAAGTAGTTTGAAATCAATCAAAAAATCGCCGAATTCAGAACTCGGACTCAACGGATATTCATAAAACCGTTTACGTAAAGAAACCACATTTCGCGGCTAACTAGGTGAAACGAGACCTATTATCCACCAGTTCTGAAATCAAAATCCGAAAACCCAGGATTGTAGAGCTCGAAAAGTAGTGTGAAATCAAGCTAAAAATCGCCGAATACAGAACTCGCAGTCAACTGATATTCATAAAACTGTTTACGCAAAGAAAACACACTTCGCGGCTAACTACGTGAAACGATACCTAGTAGCCACGAGTTCTGAAATGAAAAACCAATACGCCAGGATTGTAGAGCTCGAAAATTAGTGCGAAATCAAGCTAAAAATCGCCGAATTCAGAACTCGGACTCAACGGATATTCATAAAACCGTTTACGTAAAGAAACCACATTTCGCGGCTAACTAGGTGAAAGGAGACCTACTATCCACGAGTTCTGAAATCAAAATCTGAAATGCCAGGATTGTAGAGCTCGAAAATTAGTGTGAAATCAAGCTAAAATTCGCCGAATTCAGAAATCGGAGTCAACGGATATTCATAAAACCGTTTACGTAAAGAAACCACATTTCGCGGCTAACTAGGTGAAATGAGACCTACTAGCCATGAGTTCTGAAATCAAAATCCGTAAAGCCAGGATTGTAGAGCTCGAAAAGTAGTGTGAAATCAATCTAAAAATCGCCGAATTCAGAACTCGGACTCAACGGATATTCATAAAACCGTTTACGTAAAGAAACCACATTTCGCGGCTAACTAGGTGAAACGAGACCTACTAGCCACGAGTTCCGAAATCAAAAACCAATACGCCAGGATTGTAGAGCTCGAAAAGTAGTGTGAAATCAAGCTGAAAATCACCGAATTCAGAACTCACAGTCAACGGATATTCATAAAACCGTTTACGTAAAGAAACCACATTTCGCGGCTAACTAGGTGAAACGAGACCTACTATCCACGAGTTCTGAAATCAAAATATGAAATGCCAGGATTGTAGGGCTCGAAAATTAGTGTGAAATCAAGCTAAAAGTCGCCGAATTCAGAAATCGGAGTCAACGATATTCATAAAACCGTTTATGTAAAGAAACCACATTTCGCGGCTAACTAGGTGAAACGAGACCCACTAGCCATGAGTTCTGAAATCAAAATCCGTAATGCCAGGATTGTAGAGCTCGAAAAGTAGTGTATAATCAATCTAAAAATCGCCGAATTCAGAACTCGGACTCAACGGATATTCATAAAACCGTTTACGTAAAGAAACCACATTTCGCGGCTAACTAGGTGAAACGAGACCTACTAGCCACGAGTTCTGAAATCAAAATCCAATACGCCATGATTGTAGAGCTCGAAATGTAGTGTGAAATCAAGCTAAAAATCACCGAATTCGGAACTCGCAGTCAACGGATATTCATAAAACCGTTTACGTAAACAAATCACATTTCGCGGCTAACTAGGTGAAACGAGACCTACTAGCCACGAGTTCTGAAATCAAAATCTGTAATGCCAGGATTGTAGAGCTCGAAAAGTAGTTTGAAATCAATCAAAAAATCGCCGAATTCAGAACTCGGACTCAACGGATATTCATAAAACCGTTTACGTAAAGAAACCACATTTCGCAGCTAACTAGGTGAAACGAGACCTACTAGCCACGAGTTCTGAAATCAAAATCCGAAAATCCAGGATTGTAGAGCTCGAAAAGTAGTGTGAAATCAAGGAAAAAATCGCCGAATTCAGAACTCGGAGTCAACTGATAGTCATAAAACTGTTTACGGAAAGAAACCACATTTCGCGGCTAACTAGGTGAAACGAGACCTATTATCCACCAGTTCTGAAATCAAAATCCGAAAACCCAGGATTGTAGAGCTCGAAAAGTAGTGTGAAATCAAGCTAAAAATCGCCGAATACAGAACTCGTAGTCAACTGATATTCATAAAACTGTTTACGCAAAGAAACCACATTTCGCGGCTAACTACGTGAAACGATACCTACTAGCCACGAGTTCTGAAATCAAAAACCAATACGCCAGGATTGTAGAGCTGGAAAATTAGTGTGAAATCAAGCTAAAAATCGCCGAATTCAGAACTCGGACTCAACGGATATTCATAAAACCGTTTACGTAAAGAAACCACATTTCGCGGCTAACTAGGTGAAACGAGACCTATTATCCACCATTTCTGAAATCAAAATCCGAAAAGACAGGATTGTAGAGCTCAAAAATTAGTGTGAAATCAAGCAAAAAATCGCCGAATTCAGAACTCGGAGTCAACAGATATTCATAAAATTGTTTACGAAAAGAAACCACATTTCGCGTCCAACTAGGTGAAACGAGACCTATTATCCACTAGTTCTGAAATCAAAATCCAAAAACCCAGGATTGTAGAGCTCGAAAAGTAGTGTGAAATCAAGCTAAAAATCGCCGAATACAGAACTCGCAGTCAACTGATATTCATAAAACTGTTTACGCAAAGAAACCACATTTCGCGGCTAACTACGTGAAACGAGACCTACTAGCCCCGAGTTCTGAAATCAAAAACCAATACGCCATGATTGTAGAGCTCAAAAATTAGTGTGAAATCAAGCTAAAAATCGGCGAATTCAGAACTCGCAGTCAACTGATATTCATAAAACCGTTTACGTAAAGAAACCACATTTCGCGGCTAACTAGGTGAAACGAGACCTACTATCCACGAGTTCTGAAATCAAAATCTGAAATGCCAGGATTGTAGAGCTCGAAAATTAGTGTGAAATCAAGCTAAAAGTCGCCGAATTCAGAAATCGGAGTCAACGATATTCATAAAACCGTTTATGTAAAGAAACCACATTTCGCGGCTAACTAGGTGAAACGAGACCCACTAGCCATGAGTTCTGAAATCAAAATCCGTAATTCCAGGATTGTAGAGCTCGAAAAGTAGTGTATAATCAATCTAAAAATCGCCGAATTCAGAACTCGGACTCAACGGATATTCATAAAACCGTTTACGTAAAGAAACCACATTTCGCGGCTAACTAGGTGAAACGAGACCTACTAGCCACGAGTTCCGAAATCAAAAACCAATACGCCAGTATTGTAGAGCTCGAAAAGTAATGTGAAATCAAGCTGAAAATCACCGAATTCAGAACTCACAGTCAACGGATATTCATAAAACCGTTTACGTAAAGAAACCACATTTCGCGGCTAACTAGGTGAAACGAGACCTACTAGCCACGAGTTCTGAAATTAAAATCCGAAATGCCAGGATTGTAGAGCTCGAAATGTAGTGTGAAATCAAGCTAAAAATCACCGAATTCGGAACTTGCAGTCAACGGATATTCATAAAACCGTTTACGTAAACAAATCACATTTCGCGGCTAACTAGGTGAAACGAGACCTAATAGCCACGAGTTCTGAAATCAAAATCTGTAATGCCAGGATTGTAGAGCTCGAAAAGTAGTTTGAAATCAATCAAAAAATCGCCGAATTCAGAACTCGGACTCAACGGATATTCATAAAACCGTTTACGTAAAGAAACCACATTTCGCAGCTAACTAGGTGAAACGAGACCTACTAGCCACGAGTTCTGAAATCAAAATCCGAAAATACAGGATTGTAGAGCTCGAAAAGTAGTGTGAAATCAAGGAAAAAATCGCCGAATTCAGAACTCGGAGTCAACTGATAGTCATAAAACTGTTTACGGAAAGAAACCACATTTCGCGGCTAACTAGGTGAAACGAGACCTATTATCCACCAGTTCTGAAATCAAAATCCGAAAACCCAGGATTGTAGAGCTCGAAAAGTAGTGTGAAATCAAGCTAAAAATCGCCGAATACAGAACTTGCAGTCAACTGATATTCATAAAACTGTTTACGCAAAGAAACCACATTTCGCGGCTAACTACGTGAAACGATACCTACTAGCCACGAGTTCTGAAATCAAAAACCAATACGCCAGGATTGTAGAGCTGGAAAATTAGTGTGAAATCAAGCTAAAAATCCCCGAATTCAGAACTCGGACTCAACGGATATTCATAAAACCGTTTACGTAAAGAAACCACATTTCGCGGCTAACTAGGTGAAACGAGACCTATTATCCACCATTTCTGAAATCAAAATCCGAAAAGACAGGATTGTAGAGCTCAAAAATTAGTGTGAAATCAAGCAAAAAATCGCCGAATTCAGAACTCGGAGTCAACAGATATTCATAAAATTGTTTACGAAAAGAAACCACATTTCGCGTCCAACTAGGTGAAACGAGACCTATTATCCACTAGTTCTAAAATCAAAATCCAAAAACCCAGGATTGTAGAGCTCGAAAAGTAGTGTGAAATCAAGCTAAAAATCGCCGAATACAGAACTCGCAGTCAACTGATATTCATAAAACTGTTTACGCAAAGAAACCACATTTCGCGGCTAACTACGTGAAACGAGACCTACTAGCCCCGAGTTCTGAAATCAAAAACCAATACGCCATGATTGTAGAGCTCGAAAATTAGTGTGAAATCAAGCTAAAAATCGGCGAATTCAGAACTCGCAGTCAACTGATATTCATAAAACCGTTTACGTAAAGAAACCACATTTCGCGGCTAACTAGGTGAAACGAGACCTACTATCCACGAGTTCTGAAATCAAAATCTGAAATGCCAGGATTGTAGAGCTCGAAAATTAGTGTGAAATCAAGCTAAAAGTCGCCGAATTCAGAAATCGGAGTCAACGATATTCATAAAACCGTTTATGTAAAGAAACCACATTTCGCGGCTAACTAGGTGAAACGAAAACCCACTAGCCATGAGTTCTGAAATCAAAATCCGTAATGCCAGGATTGTAGAGCTCGAAAAGTAGTGTATAATCAATCTAAAAATCGCCGAATTCAGAACTCGGACTCAACGGATATTCATAAAACCGTTTACGTAAAGAAACCACATTTCGCGGCTAACTAGGTGAAACGAGACCTACTAGCCACGAGTTCCGAAATCAAAAACCAATACGCCAGTATTGTAGAGCTCGAAAAGTAATGTGAAATCAAGCTGAAAATCACCGAATTCAGAACTCACAGTCAACGGATATTCATAAAACCGTTTACGTAAAGAAACCACATTTCGCGGCTAACTAGGTGAAACGAGACCTACTAGCCACGAGTTCTGAAATCAAAATCCGAAATGCCAGGATTGTAGAGCTCGAAATGTAGTGTGAAATCAAGCTAAAAATCACCGAATTCGGAACTCGCAGTCAACGGATATTCATAAAACCGTTTACGTAAACAAATCACATTTCGCGGCTAACTAGGTGAAACGAGACCTAATAGCCACGAGTTCTGAAATCAAAATCTGTAATTCCAGGATTGTAGAGCTCGAAAAGTAGTTTGAAATCAATCAAAAAATCGCCGAATTCAGAACTCGGACTCAACGGATATTCATAAAACCGTTTACGTAAAGAAACCACATTTCGCAGCTAACTAGGTGAAACGAGACCTACTAGCCACGAGTTCTGAAATCAAAATCCGAAAATCCAGGATTGTAGAGCTCGAAAAGTAGTGTGAAATCAAGGAAAAAATCGCCGAATTCAGAACTCGGAGTCAACTGATAGTCATAAAACTGTTTACGGAAAGAAACCACATTTCGCGGCTAACTAGGTGAAACGAGACCTATTATCCACCAGTTCTGAAATCAAAATCCGAAAACCCAGGATTGTAGAGCTCGAAAAGTAGTGTGAAATCAAGCTAAAAATCGCCGAATACAGAACTCGCAGTCAACTGATATTCATAAAACTGTTTACGCAAAGAAACCACATTTCGCGGCTAACTACGTGAAACGATACCTACTAGCCACGAGTTCTGAAATCAAAAACCAATACGCCAGGATTGTAGAGCTGGAAAATTAGTGTGAAATCAAGCTAAAAATCGCCGAATTCAGAACTCGGACTCAACGGATATTCATAAAACCGTTTACGTAAAGAAACCACATTTCGCGGCTAACTAGGTGAAACGAGACCTATTATCCACCATTTCTGAAATCAAAATCCGAAAAGACAGGATTGTAGAGCTCAAAAATTAGTGTGAAATCAAGCAAAAAATCGCCGAATTCAGAACTCGGAGTCAACAGATATTCATAAAATTGTTTACGAAAAGAAACCACATTTCGCGTCCAACTAGGTGAAACGAGACCTATTATCCACTAGTTCTGAAATCAAAATCCAAAAACCAAGGATTGTAGAGCTCGAAAAGTAGTGTGAAATCAAGCTAAAAATCGCCGAATACAGAACTCGCAGTCAACGGATATTCATAAAACTGTTTACGCAAAGAAACCACATTTCGCGGCTAACTACGTGAAACGAGACCTACTAGCCCCGAGTTCTGAAATCAAAAACCAATACGCCATGATTGTAGAGCTCAAAAATTAGTGTGAAATCAAGCTAAAAATCGCCGAATTCAGAACTCGCAGTCAACTGATATTCATAAAACCGTTTACGTAAAGAAAGCACATTTTGCGGCTAACTAGGTGAAACGAGACCTACTATCCACGAGTTCCAAAATCAAAATCTGAAATGCCAGGATTGTAGAGCTGGAAAATTAGTGTGAAATCAAGCTAAAAATCGCCGAATTCAGAACTCGGACTCAACGGATATTCATAAAACCGTTTACGTAAAGAAACCACATTTCGCGGCTAACTAGGTGAAACGAGACCTATTATCCACCATTTCTGAAATCAAAATCCGAAAAGCCAGGATTGTAGAGCTCGAAAAGTAGTGTGAAATCAAGCAAAAAATCGCCGAATTCAGAACTCGGAGTCAACTGATATTCATAAAATTGTTTACGGAAAGAAACCACATTTCGCGTCCAACTAGGTGAAACGAGACCTATTATCCACTAGTTCTGAAATCAAAATCCAAAAACCCAGGACTGTAGAGCTCGAAAAGTAGTGTGAAATCAAGCTAAAAATCGCCGAATACAGAACTCGCAGTCAACTGATATTCATAAAACTGTTTACGCAAAGAAACCACATTTCGCGGCTAACTACGTGAAACGAGACCTACTATCCCCGAGTTCTAAAATCAAAAACCAATACGCCATGATTGTAGAGCTCGAAAATTAGTGTGAAATCAAGCTAAAAATCGCCGAATTCAGAACTCGCAGTCAACTGATATTCATAAAACCGTTTACGTAAAGAAAGCACATTTCGCGGCTAACTAGGTGAAACGAGACCTACTATCCACGAGTTCTGAAATCAAAATCTGAAATGCCAGGATTGTAGAGCTCAAAAATTAGTGTGAAATCAAGCTAAAAGTCGCCGAATTCAGAAATCGGAGTCAACGGATATTCATAAAACCGTTTATGTAAAGAAACCACATTTCGCGGCTAACTAGGTGAAACGAGACCTACTAGCCATGAGTTCTGAAATCAAAATCCGTAATGCCAGGATTGTAGAGCTCGAAAAGTAGTGTATAATCAATCTAAAAATCGCCGAATTCAGAACTCGGACTCAACGGATATTCATAAAACCGTTTACGTAAAGAAACCACATTTCGCGGCTAACTAGGTGAAACGAGACCTGCTAGCCACGAGTTCCGAAATCAAAAACCAATATGCCAGGATTGTAGAGCTCGAAAAGTAGTGTGAAATCAAGCTGAAAATCACCGAATTTAGAACTCACAGTCAACGGATATTCATAAAACCGTTTACGTAAAGAAACCTCATTTCGCGGCTAACTAGGTGAAACGAGACCTACTAGCCACGAGTTCTGAAATCAAAATACGAAATGCCAGGATTGTAGAGCTCGAAATGTAGTGTGAAATCAAGCTAAAAATCACCGAATTCAGAACTCGCAGTCAACGGATATTCATAAAACCGTTTACGTAAACAAATCACATTTCGTGGCTAACTAGGTGAAACGAGACCTACTAGCCACGAGTTCTGAAATCAAAATCTGTAATGCCAGGATTGTAGAGCTCGAAAAGTAGTTTGAAATCAATCAAAAAATCGCCGAATTCAGAACTCGGACTCAATGGATATTCATAAAACCGTTTACGTAAAGAAACCACATTTCGCAGCTAACTAGGTGAAACGAGAACTACTAGCCACGAGTTCTGAAATCAAAATCCGAAAACCCAGGATTGTAGAGCTCGAAAAGTTGTGTGAAATCAAGCTAAAAATCGCCGAATACAGAACTCGCAGTCAACTGATATTCATAAAACTGTTTACGCAAAGAAACCACATTTCGCGGCTAACTACGTGAAACGATACCTACTAGCCACGAGTTCTGAAATCAAAAACCAATACGCCAGGATTGTAGAGCTCGAAAATTAGTGTAAAATCATGCTAAAATCGCCGAATTCAGAACTCGGACTCAACGGATATTCATAAAACCGTTTACGTAAAGAAACCACATTTCGCGGCTAACTAGGTGAAACGAGACCTATTATCCACCATTTCTGAAATCAAAATCCGAAAGGCCAGGATTGTAGAGCTCGAAAAGTAGTGTGAAATCAAGCAAAAAATCGCCGAATTCAGAACTCGGAGTCAACGGATATTCATAAAACCGTTTACGTAAAGAAACCACATTTCGCGGCTAACTAGGTGAAACGAGACCTATTATCCACCATTTCTGAAATCAAAATCCAAAAACCCAGGATTGTAGAGCTCGAAAAGTAGTGTGAAATCAAGCTAAAAATCGCCGAATATAGAACTCGCAGTCAACTGATATTCATAAAACTGTTTACGCAAAGAAACCACATTTCGCGGCTAACTACGTGAAACGAGACCTACTAGCCCCGAGTTCTGAAATCAAAAACCAATACGCCATGATTGTAGAGCTCAAAAATTAGTGTGAAATCAAGCTAAAAATCGCCGAATTCAGAACTCGAAGTCAACTGATATTCATAAAACCGTTTACGTAAAGAAAGCACATTTCGCGGCTAAATAGGTGAAACGAGACCTACTATCCACGAGTTTTGAAATCAAAATCTGAAATGCCAGGATTGTAGAGCTCGAAAATTAGTGTGAAATCAAGCTAAAAGTCGCTGAATTCAGAAATCGGAGTCAACGGATATTCATAAAACCGTTTACGTAAAGAAACCACATTTCGCGGCTAACTAGGTGAAATGAGACCTACTAGCCATGAGTTCTGAAATCAAAATCCGTAGTGCCAGGATTGTAGAGGTCGAAAAGTACTGTGAAATCAATCTAAAAATCGCAGAATTCAGAACTCGGACTCAACGGATATTCATAAAACCGTTTACGTAAAGAAACCACATTTCGCGGCTAACTAGGTGAAACGAGACCTACTAGCCACGAGTTCCGAAATCAAAAACCAATACGCCAGGATTGTAGAGCTCGAAAAGTAGTGTGAAATCAAGCTGAAAATCACCGAATTCAGAACTCACAGTCAACGGATATTCATAAAACCGTTTACGTAAAGAAACCACATTTCGCGGCTAACTAGGTGAAACGAGACCTACTAGCCACGAGTTCTGAAATCAAAATCCGAAATGCCAGGATTGTAGAGCTCGAAATGTAGTGTGAAATCAAGCTAAAAATCACCGAATTCAGAACACGCAGTCAACGGATATTCATAAAACCGTTTACGTAAAGAAACCACATTTCGCGGCTAACTAGGTGAAACGAGACCTACTAGCCACGAGTTCTGAAATCAAAATCTGTAATGCCAGGATTGTAGAGCTCGAAAAGTAGTTTGAAATCAATCAAAAAATCGCCGAATTCAGAACTCGGACTCAACGGATATTCATAAAACCGTTTACGTAAAGAAACCACATTTCGCGGCTAACTAGGTGAAACGAGACCTACTAGCCACGAGTTCTGAAATCAAAATCTGTAATGCCAGGATTGTAGAGCTCGAAAAGTAGTTTGAAATCAATCAAAAAATCGCCGAATTCAGAACTCGGACTCAACGGATATTCATAAAACCGTTTACGGAAAGAAACCACATTTCGCGGCTAACTAGGTGAAACGAGACCTATTATCCACCAGTTCTGAAATCAAAATTCGGAAACCCAGGATTGTACAGCTCGAAAAGTAGTGTGAAATCAAGCTAAAAATCGCCGAATACAGAACTCGCAGTCAACTGATATTCATAAAACTGTTTACGCAAAGAAACCACATTTCGCGGCTAACTACGTGAAACGATACCTACTAGCCACGAGTTCTGAAATCAAAAACCAATATGCCAGGATTGTAGAGCACGAAAATTAGTGTGAAATCAAGCAAAAAATCGCCGAATTCAGAACTCGGAGTCAACTGATATTCATAAAATTGTTTACGGAAAGAAACCACATTTCGCGTCCAACTAGGTGAAACGAGACCTATTATCCACTAGTTCTGAAATCAAAATCCGAAAACCCAGGATTGTAGAGCTCGAAAAGTAGTGTGAAATCAAGCTAAAAATCGCCGAATACAGAACTCGCAGTCAATCGATATTCATAAAACTGTTTACGCAAAAAAACCACATTTCGCGGCTAACTACGTGAAACGAGACCTACTAGCCACGAGTTCTGAAATCAAAAACCAATACGCCATGATTGTAGAGCTCGAAATTTAGTGTGAAATCAAGCTAAAAATCGCCGAATTCAGAACTCGCAGTCAACTGATATTCATAAAACTGTTTACGTAAAGAAACCACATTTCGCGGCAAACTAGGTGAAACGAGACCTATTATCCACTAGTTCTGAAATCAAAATCCGAAAACCCAGGATTGTAGAGCTCGAAAAGTAGTGTGAAATCAAGCTAAAAATCGCCGAATACAGAACTCGCAGTCAACCGATATTCATAAAACAGTTTACGCAAAAAAACCACATTTCGCGGCTAACTACGTGAAACGAGACCTACTAGCCACGAGTTCTGAAATCAAAAACAAATACGCCATGATTGTAGAGCTCGAAATTTAGTGTGAAATCAAGCTAAAAATCGCCGAATTCAGAACTCGCAGTCAACTGATATTCATAAAACCGTTTACGTAAAGAAAGCACATTTCGCGGCTAACTAGGTGAAACGAGACCTACTATCCACGAGTTCTGAAATCAAAATCTGAAATGCCAGGATTGTAGAGCTCGAAAATTAGTGTGAAATCAAGCTAAAATTCGCCGAATTCAGAAATCGGAGTCAACGGATATTCATAAAACCGTTTACGTAAAGAAACCACATTTCGCGGCTAACTAGGTGAAATGAGACCTACTACCCATGAGTTCTGAAATCAAAATCCGTAAAGCCAGGATTGTAGAGCTCGAAAAGTAGTGTGAAATCAATCTAAAAGTCGCCGAATTCAGAACTCGGACTCAACGGATATTCATAAAACCGTTTACGTAAAGAAACCACATTTCGCGGCTAACTAGGTGAAACGAGACCTACTAGCCACGAGTTCCGAAATCAAAAACCAATACGCCAGGATTGTAGAGCTCGAAAAGTAGTGTGAAATCAAGCTGAAAATCACCGAATTCAGAACTCCCAGTCAACGGATATTCATAAAACCGTTTACGTAAAGAAACCACATTTCGCGGCTAACTAGGTGAAACGAGACCTACTAGCCACGAGTTCTGAAATCAAATTCCGAAATTCCAGGATTGTAGAGCTCGAAATGTAGTGTGAAATCAAGCTAAAAATCACCGAATTCAGAACTCGCAGTCAACGGATATTCATAAAACCGTTTACGTAAAGAAATCACATTTCGCGGCTAACTAGGTGAAACGAGACCTACTAGCCATGAGTTCTGAAATCAAAATCCGTAATGCCAAGATTGTAGAGCTCGAAAAGTAGTTTGAAATCAATCTAAAAATCGCCGAATTCAGAACTCGGACTCAACGGATATTCATAAAACCGTTTACGTAAAGAAACCACATTTTGCGGCTAACTAGGTGAAACGAGACCTACTAGCCACGAGTTCTGAAATCAAAATACGTAATGCTAGGATTGTAGAGCTCGAAAAGTAGTGTGAAATCAAGCAAAAAATTGCCGAATTCAGAACTCGGAGTCAACAGATATTCATAAAACCGTTTACGTAAAGAAACCACATTTCGCGGCTAACTAGGTGAAACGAGACCTACTAGCCACGAGTTCTGAAATCAAAATCCGTAAATCCAGGATTGTAGAGCTCGAAAAGTAGTGTGAAATCAAGCTAAAAATCATCGAATTCAGAACTCGGACTCAACGGATACTGATAAAACCGTTTACGTAAAGAAACCACATTTCGCGGCTAACTAGATGCAACGAGACCTACTAGCCACGAGTTCTGAAATCAAAATACGTAATGCCAGGATTGTAGAGCTCGAAAAGAAGTGTGAAATCAAGCAAAAAATTGCCGAATTCAGAACTCGGAGTCATTTGATATTCATAAAACTGTTTACGTAAAGAAACCACATTTCGCGGCTAACTACGTGAAACGTGACCTACTAGCCACGAGTTCTGAAATCAAAAACCAATACGCCAGGATTGTAGAGCTCGAAAAGTAGTGTGAAATCAAGCTGAAAATCACCGAATTCAGAACTCACAGTCAACGGATATTCATAAAACCGTTTACGTAAAGAAACCACATTTCGCGGCTAATTAGGTGAAACGAGACCTACAAGCCACGAGTTCTGAAATCAAAATCCGAAATGTCATGATTGTAGAGCACGAAATGTAGTGTGAAATCAAGCTAAAAATCACCGAATTCAGAACTCGCAGTCAACGGATATTCATAAAACCGTTTACGTAAAGAAACCACGTTTCGGGCTAACTAGGTGAAACGAGACCTACTAGCCACGAGTTCTGAAATCAAAATCCGTAATGCCAGGATTGTAGAGCTCGAAAAGTAGTGTGAAATCAAGCAAAAAATCGCCGAATTCAGAACTCAGAGTCAACTGATATTCATAAAACTGTTTATGTAAAGAAACCGCATTTCGCGGCTAACTAGGTGAAACGAGACCTAATATCCACCAGTTCTGAAATCAAAATCCTGAAAAGCCAGGATTGTAGAGCTCGAAAAGTAGTGTGAAATCAAGCAAAAAATCGCCGAATTCAGAACTCGGAGTCAACTGATATTCATAAAATTGTTTACGGAAAGAAACCATATTTCGCGTCTAACTAGCTGAAACGAGACTTATTATCCACCAGTTCTGAAATCAAAATCCGAAAACCCAGGATTGTAGAGCTCGAAAATTAGTGTGAAATCAAGCTAAAAATCGCCGAATACAAAACTCGCAGTCAACTGATATTCATAAAACTGTTTACGCAAAGAAACCACATTTCGCGGCTAACTACGTGAAACGAGACCTACTAGCCACGAGTTTTGAAATCAAAAACCAATAAGCCATGATTGTAGAGCTCGAAAATTAGTGTGAAATCAAGCTAAAAATCGCCGAATTCAGAACTCGGACTCAACGGATATTCATAAAACCGTTTACGTAAAGAAACCACATTTCGCGGCTAACTAGGTGAAACGAGACCTATTATCCACCATTTCTGAAATCAAAATCCGAAAACCCAGGATTGTAGAGCTCGAAAAGTAGTGTGAAATCAAGCAAAAAATCGCCGAATTCAAAACTCAGAGTCAACTGATATTCATAAAATTGTTTACGGAAAGAAACCACATTTCGCGTCCAACTAGGTGAAACGAGACCTATTATCCACTAGTTCTGAAATCAAAATCCGAAAACCCAGGATTGTAGAGCTCGAAAAGTAGTGTGAAATCAAGCTAAAAATCGCCGAATACGAAACTCGCAGTCAACTGATATTCATAAAACTGTTTACGCAAAGAAACCACATTTCGCGGCTAACTAGGTGAAACGAGACCTACTAGCCACGAGTTCTGAAATCAAAAACCAATACGCCAAGATTGTAAAGCTCGAAATGTAGTGCGAAATCAAACTGAAAATCAACGAATTCAGAACTCCCAGTCAACGGATATTCATAAAACCGTTTACGTAAAGAACCACATTTCGCGGCTAACTAGGTGAAACGAGACCTACAAGACACGAGTTCTGAAATCAAAACCCAAAACGCCAGGATTGTAGAGCTCGAAAAGTATTGTGAAATCAAGCTAAAAATCACCAAATGCAGAACTCGCAGTCAACGGATATTCATAAAACCGTTTGCGTAAAGAAACCACATTTTGCGGCTAACTAGGTGAAAAGAGACCTACTAGCCACGAGTTCTGAAATCAAAATCTGAAATGTCAGGATTGTAGAGCTCGAAAATTAGTGTGAAATCATGCTAAAAATCGCCGAATTCAGAACTCGGACTAAACGGATATTCATAAAACCGTTTACGTAAAGAAACCACATTTCGCGGCTAACTAGGTGAAACGAGACCTATTATCCACCATTTCTGAAATCAAAATCCGAAAAGCCAGGATTGTAGAGCTCGAAAAGTAGTGTGAAATCAAGCAAAAAATCGCAGAATTCAGAACTCGGAGTCAACTGATATTCATAAAATTGTTTACGGAAAGAAACCACATTTCGCGTCCAACTAGGTGAAACGAGACCTATTATCCACTAGTTCTGAAATCAAAATCCAAAAACCCAGGATTGTAGAGCTCAAAAAGTAGTGTGAAATCAAGCTAAAAATCGCCGAATATAGAACTCGCAGTCAACTGATATTCATAAAACTGTTTACGGAAAGAAACCACATTTCGCGGCTAACTACGTGAAACGAGACCTACTAGCAACGAGTTCTGAAATCAAAATCTGAAATGTCAGGATTGTAGAGCTAGAAAAGTAGTATGAAATCAAGCTAAAAATCGCCGAATTCAGAACTCGCAGTCAACTGATATTCATAAAACTATTTACGTAAAGAAACCACATTTCGCGGCTAACTAGGTGAAAAGAGACCTACTAGCAACGAGTTCTGAAATCAAAATCTGAAATGTCAGGATTGTAGAGCTAGAAAAGTAGTACGAAATCAAGCTAAAAATCGCCGAATTCAGAACTCGCAGCCAACTGATATTCATAAAACTGTTTACGTAAAGAAACCACATTTCGCGGCTAACTAGGTGAAACGAGACCTATTGTCCACCAGTTCTGAAATCAAAATCCGAAAAGCCAGGATTGTAGAGCTCGAAAAGTAGTGTGAAATCAAGCTAAAAATCGCAGAATACAGAACTCGCAGTCAACTGGTATTCATAAAACTGTTTACGGAAAGAAACCACATTTCGCGGCTAACTACGTGAAATGTGACCTACTAGCCACGACTTCTGAAATCAAAAACCAATACGCCAAGATTGTAGAGCTCGAAAAGTAGTGTGAAATCAAACTGAAAATCAACGAATTCAGAACTCCCAGTCAACGGATATTCATAAAACCGTTTACGTAAAGAACCACATTTCGCGGCTAACTAGGTGAAACGAGACCTACAAGACACGAGTTCTGAAATCAAAACCCAAAAAGCCAGGATTGTAGAGCTCGAAAAGTAGTGTGAAATCAAGCTAAAAATCACCGAATTCAGAACTCGCAGTCAACGGATATTCATAAAACCGTTTACGTAAAGAAACCACATTTCGCGTCTATTTAGGTGAAAAGAGACCTACTTGCCACGAGTTCTGAAATCAAAATCTGAAATGTCAGGATTGTAGAGCTAGAAAAGTAGTGTGAAATCAAGCAAAAAATCGCCGAATTCAGAACTCGCAGTCAACTGATATTCATAAAACCGTTTACGTAAAGAAACCACATTTCGCGGCTAACTTGGTGAAACGTGACCTACTAGCCACGAGTTCTGAAATCAAAAACCAATACGCCAAGATTGTAGAGCTCGAAAAGTAGTGTGAAATCAAACTGAAAATCAACGAATTCAGAACTCCCAGTCAACGGATATTCATAAAACCGTTTACGTAAAGAACCACATTTCGCGGCTAACTAGGTGAAACGAGACCTACAAGACACGAATTCTGAAATCAAAACCCAAAAAGCCAGGATTGTAGAGCTCAAAAAGTAGTGTGAAATCAAGCTAAAAATCACCGAATTCAGAACTTGCAGTCAACGGATATTCATAAAACCGTTTACATAAAAAAACCACATTTCGCGGCTAACTAGGTGAAAAGAGACCTACTAGCCACGAGATCTGAAATGAAAATCTGAAATGTCAGGATTGTAGAGCTCGAAAAGTAGTGTGAAATCATGCAAAAAATCGCCGAATTCAGAACTCGGAGTCAACTGATATTCATAAAACCGTTTCGTAAAGAAACCAAATTTCGCGGCTAACTAGGTGAAACGAGACCTATTATCCACCAGTTCTGAAATCAAAATCCGAAATGCCAGGATTGTAGAGCTAGAAAATTAGTGTGAAATCAAGCTAAAAATCGCCGAATTCAGAACTCGCCGTCAACTGATATTCATAAAACCGTTTACGTAAAGAAACCACTTTTCGCGGCTAACTAGGCGAAACTAGACCTACTAGCCACGAGTTCTGAAATCAAAATACGTAATGTCAGGATTGTAGAGCTCGAAAAGTAGTGTGAAATCAAGCTAAAAATCGCCGAATACAGAACTCGTAGTCAACTGGTATTCATAAAACTGTTTACGGAAAGAAACCACATTTCGCGGCTAACTACGTGAAACGTGACCTACTAGCCACGAGTTCTGAAATCAAAAACCAATACGCCAAGATTGTAGAGATCGAAAAGTAGTGTGAAATCAAGCAGAAAATCAACGAATTCAGAACTCCCAGTCAACGGATATTCATAAAACCGTTTATGTAAAGAACCACATTTCGCGGCTAACTAGGTGAAGCGAGACCTACAAGCCACGAGTTCTGAAATCAAAACCCAAAAAGCCAGGATTGTAGAGCTCGAAAAGTAGTGTGAAATCAAGCTAAAAATCACCGAATTCAGAACTCACAGTCAACGGATATTCATAAAAGCGTTTACGTAAAGAAAGCACTTTTCGCGGCTAACTAGGTGAAACGAGACCTACTAGACACGAGTTCTGAAATCAAAATCTGAAATGTCAGGATTGTAGAGCTAGAAAAGTAGTGTGAAATCAAGCTAAAAATCGCCGAATTCAGAACTCGCAGTCAACTAATATTCATAAAACCGTTTACGTAAAGAAACCACATTTCGCGGCTAACTTGGTGAAACAAGATCTACTAGCCACGAATTCTGAAATCAAAATCCAAAATGCCAGGATTGTAGAGCTCAAAAAGTAGTGTGAAATCAAGCTAAAAATCGCCGAATTCAGAACTCGGACTCAACGGATAATCATAAAACCGTCTACGTAAAGAAACCACATTTCACGGCTAACTAGGTGAAACAAGACCTACTAGCCACGAGTTATGAAATCAAAATCCGTATTGCCAGGATTGTGGAGCTCGAAATGTAGTGTGAAATCAAGCAAAAAATCGACGAATTCAGAACTCGGAGTCAACTGATATTCATAAAACTGTTTCGTAAAGAAACCAAATTTCGCGGCTAACTAGGTGAAACGAGACCTATTATCCACCAGTTCTGAAATCAAAATCCGAAATGCCAGGATTGTAGAGCTAGAAAAGTAGTGTGAAATCAAGCTAAAAATCGCCGAATTCAGAACTCGCTGTCAACTGATATTCATAAAACCGTTTACGTAAAGAAACCACATTTCGTGGCTAACTAGGTGAAGCGAGACCTACTAGCCACGAGTTCCGAAATGAAAATCAGAAACCCCAGGATTGTAGAGCTCAAAATGTAGCGTGAAATCAAGCTAAAAATCTCTGAATTCAGAACTCGGGGTCAACGGATATTCATAAAACCGTTTACGTAAAGAAACCACATTTCACGGCTAACTAGGTGAAACGATACCTACAAGCCACGAGTTCTGAAATCAAAATCTGTCATGCCAAGATTATAGAGCTCGAAAAGTAGTGTGAAATCAAGCTAAAAATCGCCGAATTCAGAACTCGGACTCAACGGATATTCATAAAACCGTTTACGTAAAGAAACCACATTTTGCGGCTAACTAGGTGAAAAAGACCTACTAGCCACGAGTTCTGAAATCAAAATACGTAACGCCAGGATTGTAGAGCTCGAAAAGTAGTGTAAAATCAAGCAAAAAATCGCCGAATTCAGAACTCGGAGTCAACTGATATTCATAAAACTGTTTACGTAAAGAAACCATATTTCGCGGCTAACTAGGTGAAACGAGACCTATTATCCAGCAGTTCTGAAATCAAAATCCGAAATGCCAGGATTTTAGAACTCGAAAAGTAGTGTGAAATCAAGCTAAAAATCGCCGAATACAGAACTCGCAGTCAACTGATATTCATGAAACTGTTTACGCAAAGAAACCACATTTCCCGGCTAACTACGTGAAACAAGACCTACTAGCCACGAGTTCTGAAATAAAAAACCAATACGCCAGGATTGTAGAGCTCAAAAAGTAGTGTGAAATCAAGATAAAAATCACCGAATTCAAAACTCACAGTCATCGGATATTCAGAAAACCGTTTACGAAAAGATACCACATTTCGCGGCTAACTAGGTGAAACGAGACGTACTAGCCACGAGTTCTGAAATCAAAATCCGAAATGCCAGGATTCTAGAGATCGAAATGTAGTGTGAAATCAAGCTAAAAAACGCCGAATCCAGAACTCGCAGTCAACGGATATTCATAAAACCGTTTACGTAAAGAAACCACATTTCGCGGCTAACTAGGTGAAACGAGACCTACAAGCCACGAGTTCTGAAATCAAAATCCGAAACTCCAGGATTGTAGAGCTCGAAATGTAGTGTGAAATCAAGCTAAAAATCACCGAATTCAGAACTCGCAGTCAACTGATATTCATAAAACCGTTTACGTAAAAAAACCACATTTCGCGGCTAACTAGGTGAAACGAGCCCTACTGGCCACGAGTTCTGAAATCAAAATCCGTAATGCCAGGATTGTAGAGCTCGAAAAGTAGTGTGAAATCAATCTAAAAATCGCCGAATTCAGAACTCGAACTCAACGGATATTCATAAAACCGTTTACGTAAAGAAACCACATTTCGCGGCTAACTAGGTGAAACGAGACTTACTAGCCACGAGTTCTGAAATCAAAATCCGAAATGCCAGGACTGTAGAGCTCGAAAAGTAGTGTGAAATGAAGATAAAAATTACCGAATTCAGAACTCGCAGTCAACTGATATTCATAAAACCGTTTACCTAAAGAAACCACATTTCGCGGGTAACTAGGTGAAACGAGACCTACTTGCCACCAGTTCTGAAGTAAAAATCTGAAACGCCAGGATTTTAGAGCTCGAAAATTAGTTTGAAATCAATCTAAAAATCGCTGAATTCAGAACACGGAGTCAACGAATATTCATAAAACCGTTTACGTAAAGAAACCACATTTCACGGCTAACTAGGTGAAACGAGACCTACTAACCACGAGTTCTGAAATCAAAATCCCAAAAGCCAGGATTGTAGAGATCAAAATGTAGTGTGAAATCAAGCTAATAATCGCCGAATTCAGAACTCGGAGTCAACTGATATTCATAAAACCGTTTACGTAAAGAAACCACATTTTGCGGCTAACTATCTGATACGAGACCTACTAGCCACGAGTTCTGAAATCAAAATCCGTAAAGCCAGGATTGTAGAGCTCGAAAAGTAGTGTGAAATCAAACTAAAAATCGCCGAATTCATAACTCCCAGTCAACAGATATTCATAAACCCGTTTACGTAAAGAAACCACATTTCGCGGCGAACTAGGTGAAACGAGACCTACTAGCCACGAGTTCTGAAATCAAAATCCGTAATGCCAGGATTGTAGAGATCGAAATGTAGTGTGAAATCAAGCTAAAAATCGCCGAATTCAGAACTCGGAGTCAACTGATATTCATAAAACCGTTTACGTAAAGAAACCACATTTCGCGGCTAACTAGGTAAAACGAGACCTACTAGCCACGAGTTCTGAAATCAAAATCCGTAATGCCAGGATTGTAGAGCTCGAAAATTAGTGTGAAATCAAGCTAAAAATCGCCGTATTCAGAACTCGAACTCAACGGATATTCATAAAATCGTTTACGTAAAGAAACCACATTTCGCGGCTAACTAGGTGAAACGAGACTTACTAGCCACGAGTTCTGAAATCAAAATCCGAAATGCCAGGACTGTAGAGCTCGAAAAGTAGTGTGAAATGAAGATAAAAATTACCGAATTCAGAACTCGCAGTCAACTGATATTCATAAAACCGTTTACGTAAAGAAACCACATTTCGCGGGTAACTAGGTGAAACGAGACCTACTTGCCACCAGTTCTGAAGTAAAAATCTGAAATGCCAGGATTTTAGAGCTCGAAAATTAGTGTGAAATCAATCTAAAAATCGCCGAATTCAGAACTCGGAGTCAACGAATATTCATAAAACCGTTTACGTAAAGAAACCACATTTCGCGGCTAACTAGGTGAAATGAGACCTACTAACCACGAGTTCTGAAATCAAAATCCGAAAAGCGAGGATTGTAGAGATCAAAATGTAGTGTGAAATCAAGCTAAAAATCGCCGAATTCAGAACTCGGAGTCAACTGATATTCATAAAACCGTTTACGTAAAGAAACCACATTTCGCGGCTAACTAGGTGAAACGAGACCTACTAGCCACGAGTTCTGAAATCAAAATCCGTAATGCCAGGATTGTAGAGCTCGAAAAGTAGTGTGAAATCAAGCTAAAAATTTCCGAATTCAGAACTCGAACTCAACGGATATTCATAAAACCGTTTACGTAAAGAAACCACATTTCGCGGCTAACTAGGTGAAACGAGACTTACTAGCCACAAGTTCTGAAATCAAAATCCGAAATGCCAGGACTGTAGAGCTCGAAAAGTAGTGTGAAAACAAGATAAAAATTACCGAATTCAGAACTCGCAGTCAACTGATATTCATAAAACCGTTTACGTTAAGAAATCACATTTCGCGGGTAACTAGGTGAAAGGAGACCTACTTGCCACCAGTTCTGAAATAAAAATCTGAAACGCCAGGATTGTAGAGCTCGAAAATTAGTGCGAAATCAAGCTAAAAATCGCCGAATTCAGAACTCGGAGTCAACGAATATTCATAAAACCGTTTACGTAAAGAAACCACATTTCGCGGCTAACTAGGTGAAACGAGACCTACTATCCACGAGTTCTGAAATCAAAATCCGTAAAGCCAGGATTGTAGAGATCGAAATGTAGTGTGAAATCAAGCTAAAATATGCCGAATTTAGAACTCGGAGTCAACTGATATTCATAAAACCGTTTACGTTCCGAAACCACATTTCGCGGCTAACTAGGTGAAACGAGACCTACTAGCCACGAGTTCTGAAATAAAAATCCGTAATGCCAGGTTTGTAGAGTTCGAAAAGTAGTGTGAAATCAAGCTAAAAATCGCCGTATTCAGAACTCGGAGTCAGCGAATATTCATAAAACCGTTTACGTAAAGAAACCACATTTCGCGGCTAACTAGGTGAAACGAGACCTACTAGCCACGAGTTCTGAAATCAAAATCCGAAATGCCAGGATTGTAGAGATCGAAATGTTGTGTGAAATCAAGCTAAAAATCGCCGAATTCAGAACTCGGAGTCAACGAATATTCATAAAACCGTTTACGTAAAGAAACCACATTTCGCGGCTAACTAGGTGAAACGAGACCTACTAGCCACGAGTTCTGAAATCAAAATCCGTAATGCCAGGATTGTAGAGATCGAAATGTAGTTTGAAATCAAGCTAAAAATCGCCGAATTCAGAACTCGGAGTCAACTGATATTCATAAAACCGTTTACGTAAAGAAACCACATTTCGCGGCTAACTAGGTGAAACGAGACCTACTAGCCACGAGTTCTGAAATTAAAATCCGTAATGCCAGGATTGTAGAGCTAAAAAATTAGTATGAAATCAAGCTAAAAATCGCCGTATTCAGAACTCGAACTCAACGGATATTCATAAAACCGTTTACGTAAAGAAACCACATTTCGCGGCTAACTAGGTGAAACGAGACTTACTAGCCACGAGTTCTGAAATCAAAATCCGAAATGCCAGGACTGTAGAGCTCGAAAAGTAGTGTGAAATGAAGATAAAAATTACCGAATTCAGAACTCGCAGTCAACTGATATTCATAAAACCGTTTACGTAAAGAAACCACATTTCGCGGGTAACTAGGTGAAACGAGACCTACTTGCCACCAGTTCTGAAGTAAAAATCTGAAACGCCAGGATTTTAGAGCTCGAAAATTAGTTTGAAATCAATCTAAAAATCGCTGAATTCAGAACACGGAGTCAACGAATATTCATAAAACCGTTTACGTAAAGAAACCACATTTCGCGGCTAACTAGGTGAAACGAGACCTACTAACCACGAGTTCTGAAATCAAAATCCCAAAAGCCAGGATTGTAGAGATCAAAATGTAGTGTGAAATCAAGCTAAAAATCGCCGAATTCAGAACTCGGAGTCAACTGATATTCATAAAACCGTTTACGTAAAGAAACCACATTTCGCGGCTAACTAGGTGATACGAGACCTACTAGCCACGAGTTCTGAAATCAAAATCCGTAATGCCAGGATTGTAGAGCTCGAAAAGTAGTGTGAAATCAAGCTAAAAATCGCCGAATTCAGAACTCCCAGTCAACAGATATTCATAAACCCGTTTACGTAAAGAAACCACATTTCGCGGTGAACTAGGTGAAACGAGACCTACTAGCCACGAGTTCTGAAATCAAAATCCGTAATGCCAGGATTGTAGAGATCGAAATGTAGTGTGAAATCAAGCTAAAAATCGCCGAATTCAGAACTCGGAGTCAACTGATATTCATAAAACCGTTTACGTAAAGAAACCACATTTCGCGGCTAACTAGGTAAAACGAGACCTACTAGCCACGAGTTCTGAAATCAAAATCCGTAATGCCAGGATTGTAGAGCTCGAAAATTAGTGTGAAATCAAGCTAAAAATCGCCGTATTCAGAACTCGAACTCAACGGATATTCATAAAATCGTTTACATAAAAAAACCACATTTCGCGGCTAACTAGGTGAAACGAGACTTAGTAGCCACGAGTTCTGAAATCAAAATCCGAAATGCCAGGACTCTAGAGCTCGAAAAGTAGTGTGAAATGAAGATAAAAATTACCGAATTCAGAACTCGCAGTCAACTGATATTCATAAAACCGTTTACGTAAAGAAATCACATTTCGCGGGTAACTAGGTGAAACGAGACCTACTTGCCACCAGTTCTGAAATAAAAATCTGAAACGCCAGGATTGTAGAGCTCGAAAATTAGTGTGAAATCAATCGAAAAATCGCCGAATTCCGAACTCGGAGTCAACGAATATTCATAAAACCGTTTACGTAACGAAACCACATTTCGCGGCTAACTAGGTGAAACGAGACCTACTAGCCACGAGTTCTGAAATAAAAATCCGTAATGCCAGGATTGTAGAGATCGAAATGTAGTGTGAAATCAAGCTAAAAATCGCCGAATTCAGAACTCGGAGTCAACCGATATTCATAAAACCGTCAACTGATAGAAACCACATTTCGCGGCTAACTAGGTAAAACGAGACCTACTAGCCACGAGTTCTGAAATCAAAATCCGTAATGCCAGGATTGTAGAGCTCGAAAAGTAGTGTGAAATGAAGCTAAAAATCGCCGTATTCAGAACTCGAACTCAACGGATATTCATAAAATCGTTTACGTAAAGAAACCACATTTCGCGGCTAACTAGGTGAAACGAGACTTACTAGCCACGAGTTCTGAAATCAAAATCCGAAATGCCAGGACTGTAGAGCTCGAAAAGTAGTGTGAAATGAAGATAAAAATTACCGAATTCAGAACTCGCAGTCAACTGATATTCATAAAACCGTTTACGTAAAGAAACCACATTTCGCGGGTAACTAGGTGAAACGAGACCTACTTGCCACCAGTTCTGAAATAAAAATCTGAAACGTCGGGATTGTAGAGCTCGAAAAGTAGTGTGAAATCAAGCTAAAAATCGCCGAATTCAGAACTCGGAGTCAACTGATATTCATAAAACCGTTTACGTAAAGAAACCACATTTCGCGGCTAACTAGGTAAAACGAGACCTACTAGCCACGAGTTCTGAAATCAAAATCCGTAATGCCAGGATTGTAGAGCTCGAAAATTAGTGTGAAATCAAGCTAAAAATCGCCGTATTCAGAACTCGAACTCAACGGATATTCATAAAATCGTTTTCGTAAAGAAAACACATTTCGCGGCTAACTAGGTGAAACGAGACTTACTAGCCACGAGTTCTGAAATCAAAATCCGAAATTCCAGGACTGTAGAGCTCGAAAAGTAGTGTGAAATGAAGATAAAAATTACCGAATTCAGAACTCGCAGTCAACTGATATTCATAAAACCGTTTACGTAAAGAAACCACATTTCGCGGGTAACTAGGTGAAAATAGACCTACTTGCCACCAGTTCTGAAATAAAAATCTGAAACGCCGGGATTGTAGAGCTCGAAAATTAGTGTGAAATCAATCAAAAAATCACCGAATTCAGAACTCGGAGTCAACGAATATTCATAAAACCGTTTACGTAAAGAAACCACATTTTGCGGCTAACTAGGTGAAACGAGACTTACTAGCCACAAGTTCTGAAATCAAAATCCGAAATGCCAGGACTGTAGAGCTCGAAAAGTAGTGTGAAAACAAGATAAAAATTACCGAATTCAGAACTCGCAGTCAACTGATATTCATAAAACCGTTTACGTAAAGAAATCACATTTCGCGGGTAACTAGGTGAAAGGAGACCTACTTGCCACCAGTTCTGAAATAAAAATCTGAAACGCCAGGATTGTAGAGCTCGAAAATTAGTGTGAAATCAAGCTAAAAATCGCCGAATTCAGAACTCGGAGTCAACGAATATTCATAAAACCGTTTACGTAAAGAAACCACATTTCGCGGCTAACTAGGTGAAACGAGACCTACTATCCACGAGTTCTGAAATCAAAATCCGTAAAGCCAGGATTGTAGAGATCGAAATGTAGTGTGAAATCAAGCTAAAATATGCCGAATTTAGAACTCGGAGTCAACTAATATTCATAAAACCGTTTACGTTCCGAAACCACATTTCGCGGCTAACTAGGTGAAACAAGACCTACTAGCCACGAGTTCTGAAATAAAAATCCGTAATGCCAGGTTTGTAGAGTTCGAAAAGTAGTGTGAAATCAAGCTAAAAAACGCCGAATTCAGAACTCGGAGTCAGCGAATATTCATAAAACCGTTTACGTAAAGAAACCACATTTCGCGGCTAACTAGGTGAAACGAGACCTACTAGCCACGAGTTCTGAAATCAAAATTCGTAATGCCAGGATTGTAGAGATCGAAATGTTGTGTGAAATCAAGCTAAAAATCGCCGAATTCAGAACTCGGAGTCAACCGATATTCATAAAACCGTTTACGTAAAGAAACCACATTTCGCGGCTAACTAGGTGAAACGAGACCTACTAGCCACGAGTTCTGAAATCAAAATCCGAAATGCCAGGACTGTAGAGCTCGAAAAGTGAGTGAAATCAAGATAAAAATTACCGAATTCAGAACTCGCAGTCAACTGATATTCATAAAACCGTTTACGTAAAGAAACACATTTCGCGGGTAACTAGGTGAAACGAGACCTACTTGCCAACAGTTCTGAAATAAAAATCTGAAATGCCAGGATTGTAGAGCTCGAAAATTAGTGTCAAATCAAGCTAAAAATCGCCGAATTCAGAACTCGGAGTCAACGAATATTCATAAAACCGTTTACGTAAAGAAACCACATTTCGCGGCTAACAAGGTGAAACGAGACCTACTAGCCACGAGTTCTGAAATAAAAATCCGTAAAGCCAGGATTGTAGAGATCGATATGTAGTGTGAAATCAAGCTAAAAATCGCCGAATTCAGAACTCGGAGTCAACTGATATTCATAAAACCGTTTACGTTCCGAAACCACATTTCGCGGCTAACTAGGTGAAACCAGACCTACTAGCTACGAGTTCTGAAATAAAAATCCGTAATGCCAGGATTGTAGAGCTTGAAAAGTAGTGTGAAATCAAGCTAAAAATCGCCGAATTTAGAACTCGGAGTCAACGAATATTCATAAAACCGTTTACGTAAAGAAACCACATTTCGCGGCTAACTAGGTGGAACGAGACCTACTAGCCACGAGTTCTGAAATCAAAATCCGTAATGCCAGGATTGTAGAGATCGAAATGTAGTGTGAAATCAAGCTAAAAATCGCCGAATTCAGAACTCGGAGTCAACTGATATTCATAAAACCGTTTACGTAAAGAAACCACATTTCGCGGCTAACTAGGTGAAACGAGACCTACTAGCCACGAGTTCTGAAATCAAAATCCGTAATGCCAGGATTGTAGAGCTAAAAAATTAGTGTGAAATCAAGCTAAAAATCGCCGTATTCAGAACTCGAACTCAACGGATATTCATAAAACCGTTTACGTAAAGAAACCACATTTCGCGGCTAACTAGGTGAAACGAGACTTACTAGCCACGAGTTCTGAAATCAAAATCCGAATTGCCAGGACTGTAGAGCTCGAAAAGTAGTGTGAAATGAATATAAAAATTACCAAATTCAGAAATCGCAGTCAACTGATATTCATAAAACCGTTTACGTAAAGAAACCACATTTCGCGGGTAACTAGGTGAAACGAGACCTACTTGCCACCAGTTCTGAAGTAAAAATCTGAAACGCTAGGATTTTAGAGCTCGAAAATTAGTTTGAAATCAATCGAAAAATCGCTGAATTCAGAACACGGAGTCAACGAATATTCATAAAACCATTTACGTAAAGAAACCACATTTCGCGGCTAACTAGGTGAAACGAGACCTACTAAGCACGAGTTCTGAAATCAAAATCCCAAAAGCCAGGATTGTAGAGATCAAAATGTAGTGTGAAATCAAGCTAAAAATCGCCGAATTCAGAACTCGGATTCAACTGATATTCATAAAACCGTTTACGTAAATAAACCACATTTCGCGGCTAACTAGGTGATACGAGACCTACTAGCCACGAGTTCTGAAATCAAAATCCGTAATGCCAGGATTGTAGAGCTCGAAAAGTAGTGTGAAATCAAGCTAAAAATCGCCGAATTCAGAACTCCCAGTCAACGGATATTCATAAACCCGTTTTCGTAAAGAAACCACATTTCGCGGCGAACTAGGTGAAACGAGACCTACTAGCCACGAGTTCTGAAATCAAAATCCGTAATGCCAGGATTGTAGAGATCGAAATGTAGTGTGAAATCAAGCTAAAAATCGCCGAATTCAGAACTCGGAGTCAACTGATATTCATAAAACCGTTTACGTAAAGAAACCACATTTCGCGGCTAACTAGGTAAAACGAGACCTACTAGCCACGAGTTCTGAAATCAAAATCCGTAATGCCAGGATTGTAGAGCTCGAAAATTAGTGTGAAATCAAGCTAAAAATCGCCGTATTCAGAACTCGAACTCAACGGATATTCATAAAATCGTTTACGTAAAGAAACCACATTTCGCGGCTAACTAGGTGAAACGAGACTTAGTAGCCACGAGTTCTGAAATCAAAATCCGAAATGCCAGGACTGTAGAGCTCGAAAAGTAGTGTGAAATGAAGATAAAAATTACCGAATTCAGAACTCGCACTCAACTGATATTCATAAAACCGTTTACGTAAAGAAACCACATTTCGCGGGTAACTAGGTGAAACGAGACCTACTTGCCACCAGTTCTGAAATAAAAATCTGAAACGGCAGGATTGTAGAGCTCGAAAATTAGTGTGAAATCAATAGAAAAATCGCCGAATTCCGAACTCGGAGTCAACGAATATTCATAAAACCATTTACGTAACGAAACCACATTTCGCGGCAAACTAGGTGAAACGAGACCTACTAACCACGAGTTCTGAAATCAAAATCCGAAAATCCAGGATTGTAGAGATCAAAATGTAGTGTGAAATCAAGCTAAAAATCGCCGAATTCAGAACTCGGAGTCAACTGATATTCATAAAACCGTTTACGTAAAGAAACCACATTTCGCGGCTAACTAGGTGAAACGAGACCTACTAGCCACGAGTTCTGAAATCAAAATCCGTAATGCCAGGATTGTAGAGCTCGAAAGTAGTGTGAAATCAAGCAAAAAATCGCCGAATTCAGAACTCGAACTCAACGGATATTCATAAAACCGTTTACGTAAAGAAACCACATTTCGCGGCTAACTAGGTGAAACGAGACTTACTAGCCACGAGTTCTGAAATCAAAATCCGAAATGCCAGGACTGTAGAGCTCGAAAAGTAGTGTGAAATCAAGATAAAAATTACCGAATTCAGAACTCGCAGTCAACTGATATTCATAAAACCGTTTACGTAAAGAAACCGCATTTCGCGGGTAACTAGGTGAAAGGAGACCTACTTGCCACCAGTTCTGAAATAAAAATCTGAAACTCCAGGATTGTAGAGCTCGAAAATTAGTATGAAATCAAGCTAAAAATCGCCGAATTCAGAACTCGGAGTCAACGAATATTCATAAAACCGTTTACGTAAAGAAACCACATTTCGCGGCTAACTAGGTGAAATGAGACCTACTAGCCACGAGTTCTGAAATCAAAATCCGTAATTCCAGGATTGTAGAGATCAAAATGTAGTGTGAAATCAAGCTAAAAATCGCCGAATTCAGAACTCGGAGTCAACCGATATTCATAAAACCGTTTACGTAAAGAAACCACATTTCACGGCTCACTAGGTGAAACGAGACCTACTAGCGACGAGTTCTGAAATCAAAATCCGTAATGCCAGGATTGTAGAGCTCGAAGATTAGTGTGAAATCAAGCTAAAAATCGCCGAATTCAGAACTCGGAGTCAACGAATATTCGTAAAACCGTTTAGGTAAAGAAACCACATTTCGCGGCTAACTAGGTGAAACGAGACCTACTAACCACGAGTTCTGAAATCAAAATCCGAAAAGCCAGGATTGTAGAGATCGAAATGTAGTGGGAAATCAAGCTTAAAATCGCCGAATTCAGAACTCGGAGTTAACTGATATTCATAAAACCGTTTACGTAAAGAAACACATTTCGCGGCTAACTAGGTGAAACGAGACCTACTAGCCACGAGTTCTGAAATCAAAATCCGTAATGCCAGGATTGTAGAGCTCGAAAAGTAGTGTGAAATCAAGCTAAAAATCGCCGAATTCAGAAGTCGGAGTCAACGAATATTCATAAAACCGTTTACGTAAAGAAACCACATTTCGCGGCTAACTAGGTGAAACGAGACCTACTAGCCACGAGTTCTGAAAAAAATATCCGTAATGCCAGGATTGTATAGCTCGAAAATTAGTGTGAAATCAAGCTAAAAATCGCCGAATTCAGAACTCGGACTCAGCGGATATTCATAAAACCGTTTACGTAAAGAAACCACATTTCGCGGCTAACTAGGTGAAACGAGACCTACTAGCCACGAGTTCTGAAATCAAAATCCATAATGCCAGGATTGTAGAGCTCGAAAAGTAGTGTGAAATCAAGCTAAAAATCGCCGAATTCAGAACTCGGACTCAACGGATATTCATAAAACCGTTTACGTAAAGAAACCACGTTTCGCATTTAAATAAGTGAAACATGACCTACTAGCCACGAGTTCTGAAATCAAAATACGTAATTCCAGGATTGTAGAGCTCGAAAAGTAGTGTGAAATCAAGCAAAAAATCGCCGAATTCAGAACTCGGAGTCAGCTGATATTCATAAAACTGTTTACGTAAAGAAACCACATTTCGCGGCTAACTAGATGAAACGAGACCTATTATCCACCAGTTCTGAAATCAAAATCCGAAAAGCCAGGATTGTAGAGCTCGAAATGTAGTGTAAAATCAAGCTAATAATCGCCGAATACAGAAATCGCAGTCAACTAATATTCATAAAACTGTTTACGCAAAGAAACCACATTTCGCGGCTAACTAGGTGAAACAAGACCTACAAGCCACGAGTTCTGAAATCAAAATCCGAAACGCCAGGATTGTAGAGCTCGAAATGTAGTGTGAAATCATGCTAAAAATCACCGAATTCAGATCTCGCAGTCAACTGATATTCATAAAACCGTTTACGTAAAGAAACCACATTTCGCGGCTAACTAGGGGAAACAAGACCTACAAGCCACGAGTTCTGAAATCAAAATCCAAAAATCCAGGATTGTAGAGTTTGAAAAGTAGTGTGAAATCAAGCTAAAAATCACCGAATTCAGAACTTGCAGTCAACGGATATTCATAAAACTGTTTACGTAAAGAAACCACATTTCGCGGCTAACTAGGTGAAACGAGACCTACTTGCCACGAGTTCTGAAATCAAAATACGTAATGCCAAGATTGTAGAGCTTGAAAAGTAGTGTGAAATCAAGCTAAAAATCGCCGAATTCAGAACTCGGACTCAACGGATATTCATAAAACCGTTTACGTAAAGAAACCACATTTCGCGGCTAACTAGGTGAAACGAGACCTACTAGCCACGAGTTCTGAAATCAAAATCCGTAATGCCAGGATTGTAGAGCTCGAAGAGTAGTGTGAAATCAAGCAAAAAATCGGCGAATTCAGAACTCGGAGTCAACTGATATTCATAAAACTGTTTACGTAAAGAAACCATGTTTCGCGGCTAACTAGGTGAAACGAGACCTATTATCCACCAGTTCTGAAATCGAAATTCGAAATGCCAGGATTGTAGAGCTCGAAAAGTGGTGTGAAATCAAGCTAAAATTTGTCGAATTCAGAACTCGGAGTCAATGGATATTCATAAAACCGTTTACGGAAAGAAACAACATTTCGCGGCTAACTAGGTGAAACGAGACCTACTAGCCACGAGTTCTGAAATCAAAATCCGAAATGGCAGGATTGTAGAACTCAAAAATTAGTGTGAAATCAAGCTAAAAATCGTCGAATTCAGAACTCGCAGTCAACTGATATTCAAAAAACCATTTACGTAAAAAAACCACATTTCGCGGCTAACTAGGTTAAACGAGACCTACTAGCCACCAGTTCTGAAATCGAAATCTGAAATTCCAGGATTGTAGAGCTCGAAAAGTAGTGTGAAATCAAGCTAAAAATCGCCGAATTCAGAACTCGCAGTCAACGGATATTCATAAAACCGTTTACGTAAAGAAACCACATTTCGCGGCTAACTAGGTGAAACGAGACCTACTAGCCACAAGTTCTGAAATCAAAATCTGTAATGCCAGGATTGTAGAGCTCGAAAAGTAGTGTGAAATCAAGCTAAAAATCGCCGAATTCAGAACTCGGACTCAACGGATATTCGTAAAACCGTTTACGTAAAGAAACCACATTTCGCGGCTAACTAGGTGAAACGAGACCTACTAGCCACGAGTTCTGAAATCAAAATCCGAAATACCAGGATTGTAGAGCTCGAAAAGTAGTGTGAAATCAAGCAAAAAATCGGCGAATTCAGAACTCGGAGTCACCTGATATTCGTAAAACTGTTTACGTAAAGAAACCACATTTCGCGGCTAACTAGATGAAACGGGACCTATTATCCACCAGTTCTGAAATCAAAATCCGAAAAGCCAGGATTGTAGAGCTCGAAATGTAGTGTAAAATCAAGCTAATAATCGCCGAATTTAGAACTCGCAGTCAACTGATATTCATAAAACCATTTACGTAAAAAAACCACATTTCGCGGCTAACTAGGTTAAACGAGACCTACTAGCCACCAGTTCTGAAATCAAAATCTGAAATGCCAGGATTGTAGAGCTCGAAAAGTAGTGTGAAATCAAGCTAAAAATTGCCGAATTCAGAACTCGCAGTCAACGGATATTCATAAAACCGTTTACGTAAAGAAACCACATTTCGCGGCTAACTAGGTGAAACGAGACCTACTAGCCACAAGTTCTGAAATCAAAATCTGTAATGCCAGGATTGTAGAGCTCGAAAAGTAGTGTGAAATCAAGCTAAAAATCGCCGAATTCAGAACTCGGACTCAACGGATATTCATAAAACCGTTTACGTAAAGAAACCACATTTCGCGGCTAACTAGGTGAAACGAGACCTACTAGCCACGAGTTCTGAAATCAAAATCCGAAATACCAGGATTGTAGAGCACGAAAAGTAGTGTGAAATCAAGATAAAAATCGCCGAATTTAGAACTCGGAGTCAACTGATATTCATAAAACCGTTTACGTAAAGAAACCACATTTCGCGGCTAACTAGGTGAAACGAGACCTACTAGCCACGAGTTCTGAAATCAAAATCCGTAGTGCCAGGATTGTAGAGATCGAAAAGTAGTGTGAAATCAAGCAAAAAATCGGCGAATTCAGAACTCGGAGTCACCTGATATTCGTAAAACTGTTTACGTAAAGAAACCACATTTCGCGGCTAACTAGATGAAACGAGACCTATTATCCACCAGTTCTGAAATCAAAATCCGTAAAGCCAGGATTGTAGAGCTCGAAATGTATTGTAAAATCAAGCTAATAATCGCCGAATACAGAACTCGCAGTCAACTAATATTCATAAAACTGTTTACGCAAAGAAACCACATTTCGCGGCTAACTAGGTGAAACAGGACCTACAAGCCACGAGTTCTGAAATCAAAATCCGAAACGCCAGGAATGTAGAGCTCGAAATGTAGTGTGAAATCATGCTAAAAATCACGGAATTCAGATCTCGCAGTCAACTGATATTCATAAAACTGTTTACGTAAAGAAACCACATTTCGCGGCTAACTAGGTGAAACAAGACCTACAAGCCACGAGTTCTGAAATCAAAATCCAAAAATCGAGGATTGTAGAGTTCGAAAAGTAGTGTGAAATCAAGCTAAAAATCAAAGAATTCAGAACTCGCAGTCAACGGATATTCATAAAACTGTTTACGTAAAGAAACCACATTTCGCGGCTAACTAGGTGAAACGAGACCTACTAGCCACGAGTTCTGAAATCAAAATCCGTAATGCCAAGATTGTAGAGCTTGAAAAGTAGTGTGAAATCAAGCTAAAAATCGCCGAATTCAGAACTCGGACTCAACGGATATTCATAAAACCGTTTACGTAAAGAAACCACATTTCGCGGCTAACTAGGTGAAACGAGACCTACTAGCCACGAGTTCTGAAATCAAAATCCGTAATGCCAGGATTGCAGAGCTCAAAAAGTAGTTTGAAATCAAGCAAAAAATCGGCGAATTCAGAACTCGGAGTCAACTGATATTCATAAAACTGTTTACGTAAAGAAACCACATTTCGCGGCTAACTAGGTGAAACGAGACCTATTATCCACCAGTTCTGAAATCGAAATTCGAAATTCCAGGATTGTAGAGCTCGAAAAGTAGTGTGAAATCAAGCTAAAATTTGCCGAATTCAGAACTCGGAGTCAATGGATATTCATAAAACCGTTTACGGAAAGAAACAACATTTCGCGGCAAACCAGGTGAAACGAGACCTACTAGCCACGAGTTCTGAAATCAAAATCCGAAATTCCAGGATTGTAGAACTCAAAAATTAGTGTGAAATCAAGCTAAAAATCGTCGAATTCAGAACTCGCAGTCAACTGATATTCATAAAACCATTTACGTAAAAAAACCACATTTCGCGGCTAACTAGGTTAAACGAGACCTATTAGCCACCAGTTCTGAAATCAAAATCCGAAATGCCAGGATTGTAGAGCTCGAAAAGTAGTGTGAAATCAAGCTAAAAATCGCCGAATTCAGAACTCGCTGTCAACGGATATTCATAAAACCATTTACGTAAAAAAACCACATTTCGCGGCTAACTAGGTGAAACGAGACCTATTATCCACCAGTTCTGAAATCGAAATTCGAAATGCCAGGATTGTAGAGCTCGAAAAGTAGTGTGAAATCAAGCTAAAATTTGCCGAATTCAGAACTCGGAGTCAATGGATATTCATAAAACCGTTTACGGAAAGAAACAACATTTCGCGGCTAACCAGGTGAAACGAGACCTACTAGCCACGAGTTCTGAAATCAAAATCCGAAATGCCAGGATTGTAGAACTCAAAAATTAGTGTGAAATCAATCTAAAAATCGTCGAATTCAGAACTCGCAGTCAACTGATATTCATAAAACCATTTACGTAAAAAAACCACATTTCGCGGCTAAATAGGTTAAACGAGACATACTAGCCACCAGTTCTGAAATCAAAATCCGAAATGCCAGGATTGTAGAGCTCGAAAAGTAGTGTGAAATCAAGCTAAAAATCGTCGAATTCAGAACTCGCAGTCAACTGATATTCATAAAACCATTTACGTAAAAAAACCACATTTCGCGGCTAACTAGGTTAAACGAGACCTACTAGCCACCAGTTCTGAAATCAAAATCCGTAATGCCAGGATTGTAGAGCTCAAAAAGTAGTGTGAAATCAAGCAAAAAATCGGCGAATTCAGAACTCGGAGTCACCTGATATTCGTAAAACTGTTTACCTAAAGAAACCACATTTCGCGGCTAACTAGATGAAACGAGACCTATTATCCACCAGTTCTGAAATCAAAATCCGAAAAGTCAGGATTGTAGAGCTCGAAATGTAGTGTAAAATCAAGCTAATAATCGCCGAATACAGAACTCGCAGTCAACTAATATTCATAAAACTGTTTACGCAAAGAAACCACATTTCGCGGCTAACTAGGTGAAACAAGACCTACAAGCCACGAGTTCTGAAATCAAAATCCGAAACGCCAGGAATGTAGAGCTCGAAATGTAGTGTGAAATCATGCTAAAAATCACCGAATTCAGATCTCACAGTCAACTGATATTCATAAAACCGTTTACGTAAAGAAACCACATTTCGCGGCTAACTAGGTGAAACAAGACCAACAAGCCACGAGTTCTGAAATCAAAATCCAAAAATCGAGGATTGTAGAGTTCGAAAAGTAGTGTGAAATCAAGCTAAAAATCACCGAATTCAGAACTCGCAGTCAACGGATATTCATAAAACTGTTTACGTAAAGAAACCACATTTCGCGGCTAACTAGGTGAAACGAGACCTACTAGCCACGAGTTCTGAAATCAAAATCCGTAATGACAAGATTGTAGAGCTTGAAAAGTAGTGTGAAATCAAGCTAAAAATCGCCGAATACAGAACTCGCAGTCAACTAATATTCATAAAACTGTTTACGCAAAGAAACCACATTTCGCGGCTAACTAGGTGAAACAAGACCTACAAGCCACGAGTTCTGAAATCAAAATCCGAAATGCCAGGAATGTAGAGCTCGAAATGTAGTGTGAAATCATGCTAAAAATCACCGAATTCAGATCTCACAGTCAACTGATATTCATAAAACCGTTTACGTAAAGAAACCACATTTCGCGGCTAACTAGGTGAAACAAGACCTACAAGCCACGAGTTCTGAAATCAAAATCCAAAAATCGAGGATTGTAGAGTTCGAAAAGTAGTGTGAAATCAAGCTAAAAATCACCGAATTCAGAACTCGCAGTCAACGGATATTCATAAAACTGTTTACGTAAAGAAACCACATTTCGCGGCTAACTAGGTGAAACGAGACCTACTAGCCACGAGTTCTGAAATCAAAATCCGTAATGCCAAGATTGTAGAGCTTGAAAAGTAGTGTGAAATCAAGCTAAAAATCGCCGAATACAGAACTCGCAGTCAACTAATATTCATAAAACTGTTTACGCAAAGAAACCACATTTCGCGGCTAACTAGGTGAAACAAGACCTACAAGCCACGAGTTCTGAAATCAAAATCCGAAATGCCAGGAATGTAGAGCTCGAAATGTAGTGTGAAATCATGCTAAAAATCACCGAATTCAGATCTCACAGTCAACTGATATTCATAAAACCGTTTACGTAAAGAAACCACATTTCGCGGCTAACTAGGTGAAACGAGGCCTATTATCCACCAGTTCTGAAATCGAAATTCGAAATGCCAGGATTGTAGAGCTCGAAAAGTAGTGTGAAATCAAGCTAAAATTTGCCGAATTCAGAACTCGGAGTCAATGGATATTAATAAAACCGTTTACGGAAAGAAACAACATTTCGCGGCTAACCAGGTGAAACGAGACCTACTAGCCACGAGTTCTGAAATCAAAATCCGAAATGCCAGGATTGTAGAACTCAAAAATTAGTGTGAAATCAAGCTAAAAATCGTCGAATTCAGAACTCGCAGTCAACTGATATTCATAAAACCATTTACGTAAAGAAACCACATTTCGCGGCTAACTAGGTTAAACGAGACCTACTAGCCACCAGTTCTGAAATCAAAATCCGAAATGCCAGGATTGTAGAGCTCGAAAAGTAGTGTGAAATCAAGCTAAAAATCGGCGAATTCAGAACTCGGAGTCACCTGATATTCGCAAAACTGTTTACGTAAAGAAACCACATTTCGCGGCTAACTAGATGAAACGAGACCTATTATCCACCAGTTCTGAAATCAAAATCCGAAAAGCCAGGATTGTAGAGCTCGAAATGTAGTGTAAAATCAAGCTAAAAATCACCGAATTCAGAACTCGAAGTCAACGGATATTCATAAAACCGTTTACGTAAAGAAACCACATTACGCGGCTAACTAGGTGAAACGTCACTTACCAGCCACGAGTACTGAAATCAAAATTCGAAACTCTAGGATTGTAGAGCTCGAAAAGTAGTGTGAAATCAAGCTAAAAATCACCGAATTCAGAACTCGGAGTCAACGGATATTCATAAAACCGTTTACGTAAAGAAACCACATTTCGCGGCTAACTAGGTGAAACGAGACCTACATGCCACGAGTTCTGAAATCAAAATCCGAAATGCCAGGATTGTAGAGCTCGAAAAGTAGTGTGAAATCAAGCTAAAAATCACCGAATTCAGAACTCGGAGTCAACGGATATTCATAAAACCGTTTACGTAAAGAAACCACATTTTGGGCCTAACTAGGTGAAACGAGACCTACAAGCCACGAGTTCTGAAATTAAAATCCGAAATGCCAGTATTGTAGATCTCGAAAAGTAGTGTGAAATCAAGCTAAAAATCACCGAATTCAGAACTCGGAGTCAACGGATATTCATAAAACCGTTTACGTAAAGAAACCACATTTCGCGCCTAACTATTTGAAACGAGACCTACTTGCCACGAGTTCTGAAATCAAAATCCGAAATGCCAGGATTGTAGAGCTCGAAAAGTAGTGTGAAATCAAGCTAAAAATCACCGAATTCAGAACTCGGAGTCAACGGATATTCATAAAACCGTTTACGTAAACAAACCACATTTCGCACCTAACTAGGTGAAATGAGACCTACTAGCCACGGGTTCTGAAATCAAAATCCGAAATGCGATGATTGTAGAGCTCAAAAAGTAGTGTTAAATCAAGCTAAAAATCACCGAATTCAGAACTCGGAGTCAACGGATATTCACAAAACCGTTTACGTAAAGTAAACACATTTCGCGCCTAACTAGGTGAAACGAGACCTACTAGCCACGAGTTCTGAAATAAAAATCCAAAACTCCAGGATTGTAGAGATCGAAAAGTAGTGTTAAATCAAGCTAAAAATCACCGAATTCAAAACTCGGAGTCAACGGATATTAATAAAACCGTTTACGTAAAGTAACCACATTTCGCGCCTAACTATGTGAAACGAGACGTACTAGCCACGAGTTATGAAATCAAAATCCGAAACTCCAAGATTTTAGATCTCGAAAAGTAGTGTGAAATCAAGCTAAAAATCACCGAATTCAGAACTCGGAGTCAACGGATATTCATAAAACCGTTTACGTAAAGAAACCACATTTCGCGCCTAACTATTTGAAACGAGACCTACTTGCCACGAGTTCTGAAATCAAAATCCGAAATGCCAGGATTGTAGAGCTCGAAAAGTAGTGTGAAATCAAGCTAAAAATCACCGAATTCAGAACTCGGAGTCAACGGATATTCATAAAACCGTTTACGTAAACAAACCACATTTCGCACCTAACTAGGTGAAATGAGACCTACTAGCCACGGCTTCTGAAATCAAAATCCGAAATGCGATGATTGTAGAGCTCAAAAAGTAGTGTTAAATCAAGCTAAAAATCACCGAATTCAGAACTCGGAGTCAACGGATATTCACAAAACCGTTTACGTAAAGTAAACACATTTCGCGCCTAACTAGGTGAAACGAGACCTACTAGCCACGAGTTCTGAAATAAAAATCCAAAACTCCAGGATTGTAGAGATCGAAAAGTAGTGTTAAATCAAGCTAAAAATCACCGAATTCAAAACTCGGAGTCAACGGATATTAATAAAACCGTTTACGTAAAGTAACCACATTTCGCGCCTAACTATGTGAAACGAGACGTACTAGCCACGAGTTATGAAATCAAAATCCGAAACTCCAAGATTTTAGATCTCGAAAAGTAGTGTGAAATCAAGCTAAAAATCACCGAATTCAGAACTCGGAGTCAACGGATATTCATAAAACCGTTTACGTAAAGAAACCACATTTCGCGCCTAACTATTTGAAACGAGACCTACTTGCCACGAGTTCTGAAATCAAAATCCGAAATGCCAGGATTGTAGAGCTCGAAAAGTAGTGTGAAATCAAGCTAAAAATCACCGAATTCAGAACTCGGAGTCAACGGATATTCATAAAACCGTTTACGTAAACAAACCACATTTCGCACCTAACTAGGTGAAATGAGACCTACTAGCCACGGGTTCTGAAATCAAAATCCGAAATGCGATGATTGTAGAGCTCAAAAAGTAGTGTTAAATCAAGCTAAAAATCACCGAATTCAGAACTCGGAGTCAACGGATATTCACAAAACCGTTTACGTAAAGTAAACACATTTCGCGCCTAACTAGGTGAAACGAGACCTACTAGCCACGAGTTCTGAAATAAAAATCCAAAACTCCAGGATTGTAGAGATCGAAAAGTAGTGTTAAATCAAGCTAAAAATCACCGAATTCAAAACTCGGAGTCAACGGATATTAATAAAACCGTTTACGTAAAGTAACCACATTTCGCGCCTAACTATGTGAAACGAGACGTACTAGCCACGAGTTATGAAATCAAAATCCGAAACTCCAAGATTTTAGATCTCAAAAAGTAGTGTGAAATCAAGCTGAAAATCACCGAATTCAGAACTCGGAGTCAACGGATATTCACAAAACCGTTTACGTAAAGAAACCACATTTCGCGCCTAACTAGGTGAAACGAGACCTATTAGCCACGAGTTCTGAAATCAAAATCCGAAATGCCAGGATTGTAGAGCTCGAAAAGTAGTGTGAAATCAAGCTAAAAATCACCGAATTCAGAACTCGGAGTCAACGGATATTCATAAAACCGTTTACGTAAAGAAACCACATTTCGCGCCTAACTATGTGAAACGAGACCTACTTGCCACGAGTTCTGAAATCAAAATCCGAAATGCCAGGATTGTAGATCTCGAAAAGTAGTGGGAAATCAAGCTAAAAATCACCGAATTCAGAACTCGGAGTCAACGGATATTCATAAAACCGTTTACGTAAAGAAACCACATTTCGCGCCTAACTATGTGAAACGATTACGTAAAGAAACCACATTTCGCGCCTAACTATGTGAAACGAGACCTACTAGCCACGAGTTCTGAAATCAAAATCCGAAATGCAAGGATTGTAGAGCTCGAAAAGTAGTGTGAAATCAAGCTAAAAATCACCGAATTCAGAACTCGGAGTCAACGGATATTCATAAAACCGTTTACGTAAACAAACCACATTTCGCACCTAACTAGGTGAAATGAGACCTACTAGCCACGGGTTCTGAAATCAAAATCCGAAATGCGAGGATTATAGAGCTCAAAAAGTAGTGTTAAATCAAGCTAAAAATCACCGAATTCAGAACTCGGAGTCAACGGATATTCACAAAACCGTTTACGTAAAGTAAACACATTTCGCGCCTAACTAGGTGAAACGAGACCTACTAGCCACGAGTTCTGAAATAAAAATCCAAAACACCAGGATTGTAGAGATCGAAAAGTAGTGTTAAATCAAGCTAAAAATCACCGAATTCAGAACTCGGAGTCAACGGATATTAATAAAACCGTTTACGTAAAGTAACCACATTTCGCGCCTAACTATGTGAAACGAGACGTACTAGCCACGAGTTATGAAATCAAAATCCGAAACTCCAAGATTTTAGATCTCGAAAAGTAGTGTGAAATCAAGCTAAAAATCACCGAATTCAGAACTCGGAGTCAACGGATATTCACAAAACCGTTTACGTAAAGAAACCACATTTCGCGCCTAACTAGGTGAAACGAGACCTATTAGCCACGAGTTCTGAAATCAAAATCCGAAATGCCAGGATTGTAGAGCTCGAAAAGTAGTGTGAAATCAAGCTAAAAATCATCGAATTCAGAACTCGGAGTGAACGGATATTCATAAAACCGTTTACGTAAACAAACCACATTTCGCACCTAACTAGGTGAAATGAGACCTACTAGCCACGGCTTCTGAAATCAAAATCCGAAATGCGATGATTGTAGAGCTCAAAAAGTAGTGTTAAATCAAGCTAAAAATCACCGAATTCAGAACTCGGAGTCAACGGATATTCACAAAACCGTTTACGTAAAGTAAACACATTTCGCGCCTAACTAGGTGAAACGAGACCTACTAGCCACGAGTTCTGAAATAAAAATCCAAAACTCCAGGATTGTAGAGATCGAAAAGTAGTGTTAAATCAAGCTAAAAATCACCGAATTCAAAACTCGGAGTCAACGGATATTAATAAAACCGTTTACGTAAAGTAACCACAGTTCGCGCCTAACTATGTGAAACGAGACGTACTAGCCACGAGTTATGAAATCAAAATCCGAAACTCCAAGATTTTAGATCTCGAAAAGTAGTGTGAAATCAAGCTAAAAATCACCGAATTCAGAACTCGGAGTCAACGGATATTCACAAAACCGTTTACGTAAAGAAACCACATTTCGCGCCTAACTAGGTGAAACGAGACCTATTAGCCACGAGTTCTGAAATCAAAATCCGAAATTCCAGGATTGTAGAGCTCGAAAAGTAGTGTGAAATCAAGCTAAAAATCACCGAATTCAGAACTCGGAGTCAACGGATATTCATAAAACCGTTTACGTAAAAAAACCACATTTCGCGCCTAACTATGTGAAACGAGACCTACTTGCCACGAGTTCTGAAATCAAAATCCGAAATGCCAGGATTGTAGATCTCGAAAAGTAGTGGGAAATCAAGCTAAAAATCACCGAATTCAGAACTCGGAGTCAACGGATATTCATAAAACCGTTTACGTAAAGAAACCACATTTCGCGCCTAACTATGTGAAACGAGACCTACTAGCCACGAGTTCTGAAATCAAAATCCGAAATGCAAGGATTGTAGAGCTCGAAAAGTAGTGTGAAATCAAGCTAAAAATCACCGAATTCAGAACTCGGAGTCAACGGATATTCATAAAACCGTTTACGTAAACAAACCACATTTCGCACCTAACTAGGTGAAATGAGACCTACTAGCCACGGGTTCTGAAATCAAAATCCGAAATGCGAGGATTATAGAGCTCAAAAAGTAGTGTTAAATCAAGCTAAAAATCACCGAATTCAGAACTCGGAGTCAACGGATATTCACAAAACCGTTTACGTAAAGTAAACACATTTCGCGCCTAACTAGGTGAAACGAGACCTACTAGCCACGAGTTCTGAAATAAAAATCCAAAACACCAGGATTGTAGAGATCGAAAAGTAGTGTTAAATCAAGCTAAAAATCACCGAATTCAGAACTCGGAGTCAACGGATATTAATAAAACCGTTTACGTAAAGTAACCACATTTCGCGCCTAACTATGTGAAACGAGACGTACTAGCCACGAGTTATGAAATCAAAATCCGAAACTCCAAGATTTTAGATCTCGAAAAGTAGTGTGAAATCAAGCTAAAAATCACCGAATTCAGAACTCGGAGTCAACGGATATTCACAAAACCGTTTACGTAAAGAAACCACATTTCGCGCCTAACTAGGTGAAACGAGACCTATTAGCCACGAGTTCTGAAATCAAAATCCGAAATGCCAGGATTGTAGAGCTCGAAAAGTAGTGTGAAATCAAGCTAAAAATCACCGAATTCAGAACTCGGAGTGAACGGATATTCATAAAACCGTTTACGTAAAGAAACCACATTTCGCGCCTAACTATGTGAAACGAGACCTACTAGCCACGAGTTCTGAAATCAAAATCCGAAATGCCAGGATTGTAGAGCTCGAAAAGTAGTGTGAAATCAAGCTAAAAATCACCGAATCAGAACTCGGAGTGAACGGATATTCATAAAACCGTTTACGTAAAGAAACCACATTTCGCGCCTAACTAGGTGAAACGAGACCTACTAGCCACGAGTTCTGAAATCAAAATCCGAAATTCCAGGATTGTAGAGCTCGAAAAGTAGTGTGAAATCAAGCTAAAAATCACCGAATTCAGAACTCGGAGTCAACGGATATTCATAAAACCGTTACGTAAAGAAACCACATTTCGCGCCTAACTAGGTGAAACGAGACCTACAAGCCACGAGTTCTGAAATAAAAATCCGAAACGCCAGGATTATAGATCTCGAAAATTAGTGTGAAATCAAGCTAAAAATCACCGAATTCAGAACTCGGAGTCAACGGATATTCATAAAACCGTTTCGTAAAGAAACCACATTTCGCGCCTAACTATGTGAAATGAGACCTACTAACCACGAGTTTTGAAATCAAAATCCGAAATGCCAGGATTTTAGATCACGAAAAAGTAGTGTGAAATCAAGCTAAAAATCATCGAATTTAGAACTCGGAGTCAACGGATATTCATAAAACCGTTTACGTAAAGAAACCACATTTTGCGCCTAACTATGTGAAACGAGACCTACTAGCCACGAGTTCTGAAATCAAAATCCGAAACCCCAGGATTGTAGAGCTCGAAAAGTAGTGTGAAATCAAGCTAAAAATCACCGAATTCAGAACTCGGAGTCAACGGATATTCATAAAACCGTTTACGTAAACAAACCACATTTCGCGCCTAACTAGGTGAAACGAGACCTACTAGCCACGAGTTCTGAAATCAAAATCCGAAATGCGAGGATTGTAGAGCTCGAAAAGTAGTGTGAAATCATGCTAAAAATCACCGAAGTTAGAACTCGGAGTCAACAGATATTCATAAAAACGTTTACGTAAAGACACCACATTTCGCGCCCAACTTGGTGAAACGAGACCTACTAGCCACGAGTTCTGAAATAAAAATCCGAAATGCCAGGATTGTAGAGCTCGAAAAGTAGTGTTAAATAAAGCTAAAAATCAACAAATTCAGAACTCGGAGTCAACGGATATTCACAAAACCGTTTACGTAAAGTAACCACATTTCGCGCCTAACTAGGTGAAACGAGACCTACTAGCCACGAGTTCTGAAATAAAAATCCGAAACACCAGGATTGTAGAGCTCGAAAAGTAGTGTTAACTTAAGCTAAAAATCACAGGAATTCAGAACTCGGAGTCAACGGATATTCACAAAACCGTTTACGTTAAGTAACCACATTTCGCGCCTAACTAGGTGAAACGAGACCTACTAGCCACGAGTTATGAAATAAAAATCCGAAACCCCAGGATTGTAGAGCTCGAAAAGTAGTGTGAAATCAAGCTAAAAATCACCGAATTAAGAACTCGGAGTCAATGGATATTCATAAAACCGTTTACGTAAAGAAACCACATTTCGCGCCTAACTAGGTGAAACGAGACCTACTAGCCACGAGTTCTGAAATAAAATTCCGAAATGCCAGGATTGTAGAGCTCGAAAAGTAGTGTGAAATCAAGCGAAAAATCACCGAAGTCAGAACTCGGAGTCAACGGAAATTCATAAAACCGTTTACGTAAAGAAACCACATTTCGCGCCGAACTAGGTGAACGAGACCTACTAGCCACGAGTTCTAAAATAAAAATCCGAAACACCAGGATTGTAGATCTCGAAAAGTAGTGTTAAATCAAGCTAAAAATCACCGAATTCAGAACTCAGAGTCAACGGATATTCACAAAACCGTTTACGTAAAGTAACCACATTTTGCGCCTAACTAGGTGAAACGAGACCTACTAGCCACGAGTTATGAAATAAAAATCCGAAACTCCATGATTGTAGAGCTCGAAAAGTAGTGTGAAATCAAGCTAAAAATCAACGAATTCAGAACTCGGAGTCAAAGGATATTCATAAAACCGTTTACGTAAACAAACCACATTTCGCGGCTAACTAGGTGAAACGAGACCTACTAGCCACGAGTTCTGAAATCAAAATCCGAAATTCCAGGATTGTAGAGCTCGAAAAGTAGTGTGAAATCAAGCTAAAAATCACCGAAGTCAGAACTCGGAGTCAACGGATATTCATAAAACCGTTTACGTAAAGAAACCACATTTCCCGCCTAACTAGGTGAAACGAGACCTACTAGCCACGAGTTCTGAAATAAAAATCCGAAATGCGAGGATTGTAGAGCTCGAAAAGTAGTGTTAAATCAAGCTAAAAATCACCAAATTCAGAACTCGGAGTCAACGGATATTCACAAAACCGTTTACGTAAAGTAACCACATTTCGCGCCTAACTAGGTGAAACGAGACCTACTAGCCACGAGTTATGAAATCAAAATCCGAAACTCAAGGATTGTAGAGCTCGAAAAGTAGTGGGAAATCAAGCTAAAAATCACCGAATTCAGAACTCGGAGTCAATGGACATTCATAAAACCGTTTACGTAAAGAAACCACATTTCGCGCCTAACTAGGTGAAACGAGACCTACTTGCCACGAGTTCTGAAATCAAATTCCGAAACGCCAGGATTGTAGAGCTCGAAAAGTAGTGTGAAATCAAGCTAAAAATCACCGAAGTCAGAAATCGGAGTCAACGGATATTCATAAAACCGTTTACGTAAAGAAACCACATTTCGCGCCTAACTAGGTGAAACGAGACCTACTAGCCACGAGTTCTGAAATAAAAATCCGAAATGCGAGGATTGTAGAGCTCGAAAAGTAGTGTTAAATCAAGCTAAAAATCACCGAATTCAGAACTCGGAGTCAACGGATATTCATAAAACCGTTTACGTAAAGAAACCACATTTCGCGCCTAACTATGTGAAACGAGACCTACTTGCCACGAGTTCTGAAATCAAAATTCGAAATGCCAGGATTGTAGATCTCGAAAAGTAGTGGGAAATCAAGCTAAAAATCACCGAATTCAGAACTCGGAGTCAACGGATATTCATAAAACCGTTTACGTAAAGAAACCACATTTCGCGCCTAACTATGTGAAACGAGACCTACTAGCCACGAGTTCTGAAATCAAAATCCGAAATGCCAGGATTGTAGAGCTCGAAAAGTAGTGTGAAATCAAGCTAAAAATCACCGAATTCAGAACTCGGAGTCAACGGATATTCATAAAACCGTTTACGTAAACAAACCACATTTCGCACCTAACTAGGTGAAATGAGACCTACTAGCCACGGGTTCTGAAATCAAAATCCGAAATGCGATGATTGTAGAGCTCAAAAAGTAGTGTTAAATCAAGCTAAAAATCACCGAATTCAGAACTCGGAGTCAACGGATATTCACAAAACCGTTTACGTAAAGTAAACACATTTCGCGCCTAACTAGGTGAAACGAGACCTACTAGCCACGAGTTCTGAAATAAAAATCCAAAACACCAGGATTGTAGAGATCGAAAAGTAGTGTTAAATCAAGCTAAAAATCACCGAATTCAGAACTCGGAGTCAACGGATATTAATAAAACCGTTTACGTAAAGTAACCACATTTCGCGCCTAACTATGTGAAACGAGACGTACTAGCCACGAGTTATGAAATCAAAATCCGAAACTCCAAGATTTTAGATCTCAAAAAGTAGTGTGAAATCAAGCTGAAAATCACCGAATTCAGAACTCGGAGTCAACGGATATTCACAAAACCGTTTACGTAAAGAAACCACATTTCGCGCCTAACTAGGTGAAACGAGACCTATTAGCCACGAGTTCTGAAATCAAAATCCGAAATGCCAGGATTGTAGAGCTCGAAAAGTAGTGTGAAATCAAGCTAAAAATCACCGAATTCAGAACTCGGAGTCAACGGATATTCATAAAACCGTTTACGTAAAGAAACCACATTTCGCGCCTAACTATGTGAAACGAGACCTACTTGCCACGAGTTCTGAAATCAAAATCCGAAATGCCAGGATTGTAGATCTCGAAAAGTAGTGGGAAATCAAGCTAAAAATCACCGAATTCAGAACTCGGAGTCAACGGATATTCATAAAACCGTTTACGTAAAGAAACCACATTTCGCGCCTAACTATGTGAAACGAGACCTACTAGCCACGAGTTCTGAAATCAAAATCCGAAATGCCAGGATTGTAGAGCTCGAAAAGTAGTGTGAAATCAAGCTAAAAATCACCGAATTCAGAACTCGGAGTCAACGGATATTCATAAAACCGTTTACGTAAACAAACCACATTTCGCACCTAACTAGGTGAAATGAGACCTACTAGCCACGGGTTCTGAAATCAAAATCCGAAATGCGAGGATTATAGAGCTCAAAAAGTAGTGTTAAATCAAGCTAAAAATCACCGAATTCAGAACTCGGAGTCAACGGATATTCACAAAACCGTTTACGTAAAGTAAACACATTTCGCGCCTAACTAGGTGAAACGAGACCTACTAGCCACGAGTTCTGAAATAAAAATCCAAAACACCAGGATTGTAGAGATCGAAAAGTAGTGTTAAATCAAGCTAAAAATCACCGAATTCAGAACTCGGAGTCAACGGATATTAATAAAACCGTTTACGTAAAGTAACCACATTTCGCGCCTAACTATGTGAAACGAGACGTACTAGCCACGAGTTATGAAATCAAAATCCGAAACTCCAAGATTTTAGATCTCGAAAATTAGTGTGAAATCAAGCTAAAAATCACCGAATTCAGAACTCGGAGTCAACGGATATTCACAAAACCGTTTACCTAAAGAAACCACATTTCGCGCCTAACTAGGTGAAACGAGACCTATTAACCACGAGTTCTGAAATCAAAATCCGAAATGCCAGGATTGTAGAGGTCGAAAAGTAGTGTGAAATCAAGCTAAAAATCACCGAATTCAGAACTCGGAGTGAACGGATATTCATAAAACCGTTTACGTAAAGAAACCACATTTTGCGCCTAACTAGGTGAAACGAGACCTACTAGCCACGAGTTCTGAAATCAAAATCCGAAATTCCAGGATTGTAGAGCTCGAAAAGTAGTGTGAAATCAAGCTAAAAATCACCGAATTCAGAACTCGGAGTGAACGGATATTCATAAAACCGTTTACGTAAAGAAACCACATTTCGCGCCTAACTAGGTGAAACGAGACCTACTAGCCACGAGTTCTGAAATCAAAATCCGAAATGCCAGGATTGTAGAGCTCGAAAAGTAGTGTGAAATCAAGCTAAAAATCACCGAATTCAGAACTCGGAGTCAACGGATATTCACAAAACCGTTTACGTAAAGAAACCACATTTCGCGCCTAACTAGGTGAAACGAGACCTACTAGCCACGAGTTCTGAAATCAAAATCCGAAATGCCAGGATTGTAGAGCTCGAAAAGTAGTGTGAAATCAAGCTAAAAATCACCGAATTCAGAACTCGGAGTCAACGGATATTCACAAAACCGTTTACGTAAAGAAACCACATTTCGCGCCTAACTAGGTGAAACGAGACCTATTAGCCACGAGTTCTGAAATCAAAATCCGAAATGCCAGGATTGTAGAGCTCGAAAAGTAGTGTGAAATCAAGCTAAAAATCACCGAATTCAGAACTCGGAGTGAACGGATATTCATAAAACCGTTTACGTAAAGAAACCACATTTTGCGCCTAACTAGGTGAAACGAGACCTACTAGCCACGAGTTCTGAAATCAAAATCCGAAATTCCAGGATTGTAGAGCTCGAAAAGTAGTGTGAAATCAAGCTAAAAATCACCGAATTCAGAACTCGGAGTGAACGGATATTCATAAAACCGTTTACGTAAAGAAACCACATTTCGCGCCTAACTAGGTGAAACGAGACCTACTAGCCACGAGTTCTGAAATCAAAATCCGAAATGCCAGGATTGTAGAGCTCGAAAAGTAGTGTGAAATCAAGCTAAAAATCACCGAATTCAGAACTCGGAGTGAACGGATATTCATAAAACCGTTTACGTAAAGAAACTACATTTCTGGCCTAACTAGGTGAAACGAGACCTACTAGCCACGAGTTCTGAAATCAAAATCCGAAATGCCAGGATTGTAGAGCTCGAAAAGTAGTGTGAAATCAAGCTAAAAATCACCGAATTCAGAACTCGGAGTCAACGGATATTCATAAAACCGTTACGTAAAGAAACCACATTTCGCGCCTAACTAGGTGAAACGAGACCTACAAGCCACGAGTTCTGAAATAAAAATCCGAAACGCCAGGATTTTAGATCTCGAAAATTAGTGCGAAATCAAGCTAAAAATCACCGAATTCAGAACTCGGAGTCAACGGATATTCATAAAACCGTTTCGTAAAGAAACCACATTTCGCGCCTAACTATGTGAAATGAGACCTACTAACCACGAGTTTTGAAATCAAAATCCGAAACGCCAGGATTTTAGATCACGAAAAGTAGTGTGAAATCAAGCTAAAAATCATCGAATTTAGAACTCGGAGTCAACGGATATTCATAAAACCGTTTACGTAAAGAAACCACATTTTGCGCCTAACTATGTGAAACGAGACCTACTAGCCACGAGTTCTGAAATCAAAATCCGAAACACCAGGATTGTAGAGCTCGAAAAGTAGTGTGAAATCAAGCTAAAAATCACCGAATTCAGAACTCGGAGTCAACGGATATTCATAAAACCGTTTACGTAAACAAACCACATTTCGCGCCTAACTAGGTGAAACGAGACCTACTAGCCACGAGTTCTGAAATCAAAATCCGAAATGCGAGGATTGTAGAGCTCGAAAAGTAGTGTGAAATCATGCTAAAAATCACCGAAGTTAGAACTCGGAGTCAACAGATATTCATAAAACCGTTTACGTAAAGACACCACATTTTGCGCCCAACTTGGTGAAACGAGACCTACTAGCCACGAGTTCTGAAATAAAAATCCGAAATGCCAGGATTGTAGAGCTCGAAAAGTAGTGTTAAATAAAGCTAAAAATCACCAAATTCAGAACTCGGAGTCAACGGATATTCACAAAACCGTTTACGTAAAGTAACCACATTTCGCGCCTAACTAGGTGAAACGAGACCTACTAGCCACGAGTTCTGAAATAAAAATCCGAAACACCAGGATTGTAGAGCTCGAAAAGTAGTGTTAACTTAAGCTAAAAATCACAGGAATTCAGAACTCGGAGTCAACGGATATTCACAAAACCGTTTACGTAAAGTAACCACATTTCGCGCCTAACTAGGTGAAACGAGACCTACTAGCCACGAATTATGAAATAAAAATCTGAAACCCCAGGATTGTAGAGCTCGAAAAGTAGTGTGAAATCAAGCTAAAAATCACCGAATTAAGAACTCGGAGTCAATGGATATTCATAAAACCGTTTACGTAAAGAAACCACATTTTGCGCCTAACTAGGTGAAACGAGACCTACTAGCCACGAGTTCTGAAATAAAATTCCGAAATGCCAGGATTGTAGAGCTCGAAAAGTAGTGTGAAATCAAGCGAAAAATCACCGAAGTCAGAACTCGGAGTCAACGGATATTCATAAAACCGTTTACGTAAAGAAACCACATTTCGCGCCGAACTAGATGAACGAGACCTACTAGCCACGAGTTCTAAAATAAAAATCCGAAACACCAGGATTGTAGATCTCGAAAAGTAGTGTTAAATCAAGCTAAAAATCACCGAATTCAGAATTCAGAGTCAACGGATATTCACAAAACCGTTTACGTAAAGTAACCACATTTTGCGCCTAACTAGGTGAAACGAGACCTACTAGCCACGAGTTATGAAATAAAAATCCGAAACTCCATGATTGTAGAGCTCGAAAAGTAGTGTGAAATCAAGCTAAAAATCAACGAATTCAGAACTCGGAGTCAAAGGATATTCATAAAACCGTTTACGTAAACAAACCACATTTCGCGGCTAACTAGGTGAAATGAGACCTACTAGCCACGAGTTCTGAAATCAAAATCCGAAATTCCAGGATTGTAGAGCTCGAAAAGTAGTGTGAAATCAAGCTAAAAATCACCGAAGTCAGAACTCGGAGTCAACGGATATTCATAAAACCGTTTACGTAAAGAAACCACATTTCCCGCCTAACTAGGTGAAACGAGACCTACTAGCCACGAGTTCTGAAATAAAAATCCGAAATGCGAGGATTGTAGAGCTCGAAAAGTAGTGTTAAATCAAGCTAAAAATCGCCGAATTCAGAACTCGGAGTCAACGGATATTCATAAAACCGTTTACGTAAAGAAACCACATTTCGCGCCTAACTAGGTGAAACGAGACCTACTAGCCACGAGTTCTGAAATCAAAATCCGAAATTCCAGGATTGTAGAGCTCAAAAATGAGTGTTAAATCAAGCCAAAAAACACCGAATTCAGAACTCGGAGTCAACGGATATTCATAAAACCGTTTACGCAAAGAAACCACATTTCGCGCCCAACTAGGTGTAACGAGACCTACTAGCCACGAGTTCTGAAATAAAAATCCGAAATGCCAGGATTGTAGAGCTCGAAAATTAGTGTTAAATAAAGCTAAAAATCACCAAATTCAGAACTCGGAGTCAACGGATATTCACAAAACTGTTTACGTAAAGTAACCACATTTCGCGCCTAACTAGGTGAAACGAGACCTACTAGCCACGAGTTCTGAAATAAAAATCCGAAACACCAGGATTGTAGAGCTCGAAAAGTAGTGTTAACTCAAGCTAAAAATAACAGGAATTCAGAACTCGGAGTCAACGGATATTCACAAAACCGTTTACGTAAAGTAACCACATTTCGCGCCTAACTAGGTGAAACGAGACCTACTAGCCACGAGTTATGAAATCAAAATCCGAAACTCAAGGATTCTAGAGCTCGAAAAGTAGTGGGAAATCAAGCTAAAAATCACCGAATTCAGAACTCGGAGTCAATGGACATTCATAAAACCGTTTACGTAAAGAAACCACATTTCGCGCCTAAGTAGGTGAAACGAGACCTACTAGCCACGAGTTCTGAAATCAAATTCCGAAACGCCAGGATTGTAGAGCTCAAAAAGTAGTGTGAAATCAAGCTAAAAATCACCGAAGTCAGAAATCGGAGTCAACGGATATTCATAAAACCGTTTACGTAAAGAAACCACATTTCGCGCCTAACTAGGTGAAACGAGACCTACTAGCCACGAGTTCTGAAATAAAAATCCGAAATGCGAGGATTGTAGAGCTCGAAAAGTAGTGTTAAATCAAGCTAAAAATCACCGAATTCAGAACTCGGAGTCAACGGATATTCATAAAACCGTTTACGTAAAGAAACCATATTTCGCGCCTAACTAGGTGAAACGAGACCTACTAGCCAGGAGTTCTGAAATCAAAATCCGAAATGCCAGGATTGTAGAGCTCAAAAATTAGTGTTAAATCAAGCCAAAAATCACCGAATTCAGAACTCGGAGTCAACGGATATTCATAAAACCGTTTACGTAAAGAAACCACATTTCGCGGCTAACTAGGTGAAACGAGACCTACTAGCCATGAGTTCTGAAATCAAAATCCGAATCGCCAGGATTGTAGAGCTCGAAAAGTAGTGTGAAATCAAGTTAAATATCACCGAATTCAGAACTCGGAGTCAACGGATATTCATAAAACCGTTTACGTAAACAAACCACATTTCGCGCCTAACTAGGTGAAACGAGACCTACTAGCCACGAGTTCTGAAATCAAAATCCGAAATGCCAGGATTGTAGAGCTCCAAAAGTAGTGTGAAATCAAGCTAAAAATCACCGAATTCAGAACTCGGAGTCAACGGATATTCATAAAACCGTTTACGTAAACAAACCACATTTCGCGCCTAACTAGGTGAAACGAGACGTACTAGCCACGAGTTCTGAAATCAAAATCCGAAATGCGAGGATTGTAGAGCTCGAAAAGTAGTGTGAAATCACGCTAAAAATCACCGAAGTCAGAACTCGGAGTCAACGGATATTCATAAAACCGTTTACGTAAAGAAACCACATTTCGCGGTTAACTAGGTGAAGCGAGACCTACTAGCCAAGAGTTCTGAAATCAAAATCCGAAACGCCAGGATTGTAGAGCTCGAAAAGTAGTGTGAAATCAAGCTAAAAATCACCGAATTCAGAACTCGGAGTCAACGGATATTCATAAAACCGTTTACGTAAACAAACCACATTTCGCGCCTAACTAGGTGAAACGAGACCTACTAGCCACGAGTTCTGAAATCAAAATCCGAAATGCGAGGATTGTAGAGCTCGAAAAGTAGTGTGAAATCATGCTAAAAATCACCGAAGTTAGAACTCGGAGTCAACAGATATTCATAAAACCGTTTACGTAAAGACACCACATTTCGCGCCCAACTTGGTGAAACGAGACCTACTAGCCACGAGTTCTGAAATAAAAATCCGAAATGCCAGGATTGTAGAGCTCGAAAAGTAGTGTTAAATAAAGCTAAAAATCACCAAATTCAGAACTCGGAGTCAACGGATATTCACAAAACCGTTTACGTAAAGTAACCACATTTCGCGCCTAACTAGGTGAAACGAGACCTACTAGCCACGAGTTCTGAAATAAAAATCCGAAACACCAGGATTGTAGAGCTCGAAAAGTAGTGTTAACTTAAGCTAAAAATCACAGGAATTCAGAACTCGGAGTCAACGGATATTCACAAAACCGTTTACGTAAAGTAACCACATTTCGCGCCTAACTAGGTGAAACGAGACCCACTAGCCACGAATTATAAAATAAAAATCCGAAACCCCAGGATTGTAGAGCTCGAAAAGTAGTGTGAAATCAAGCTAAAAATCACCGAATTAAGAACTCGGAGTCAACGGATATTCATAAAACCGTTTACGTAAAGAAACCACATTTCGCGGCTAACTAGGTGAAACGAGACCTACTAGCCATGAGTTCTGAAATCAAAATCCGAAACGCCAGGATTGTAGAGCTCAAAAAGTAGTGTGAAATCAAGCTAAAAATCACCGAATTCAGAACTCGGAGTCAACGGATATTCATAAAACCGTTTACGTAAACAAACCACATTTCGCGCCTAACTAGGTGATACGAGACCTACTAGCCACGAGTTCTGAAATCAAAATCCGAAATGAGAGGATTGTAGAGCTCGAAAAGTAGTGTGAAATCATGCTAAAAATCATCGAAGTCAGAACTCGGAGTCAACGGATATTCAGAGAACCGTTTACGTAAAGAAACCACATTTCGCGCCCAACTTGGTGAAACGAGACCTACAAGCCACGAGTTCTGAAATAAAAATCCGAAATTCCAGGATTGTAGAGCTCGAAAAGTAGTGTTAAATCAAGCTAAAAATCACCGAATTCAGAACTCGGAGTCAACGGATATTCACAAAACCGTTTACGTAAAGTAAACACATTTCGCGTCTAACTAGGTGAAACGAGACCTACTAGCCACGAGTTCTGAAATCAAAATCCGAAATGCGAGGATTGTAGAGCTCGAAAAGTAGTGTGAAATCAAGCTAAAAATCACCGAATTCAGAACACGGAGTCAACAGATATTCATAAAACCGTTTATGTAAACAAACCACATTTCGCGCCTAACTATGTGAAACGAGACCTACTAGCCACGAGTTCTGAAATCAAAATCCGAACTGCGAGGATTGTAGAGCTCGAAAAGTAGTGTGAAATCAAGCTAAAAATCAACGAATTCAGAACTCGGAGTCAACGGATATTCATAAAACCGTTTACGTAAACAAACCACATTTCGGGCCTAACTAGGTGAAACGAGACCTACTAGCCACGAGTTCTGAAATCAAAATCCGAAATGCGAGGATTGTAGAGCTCGAAAAGTAGTTTGAAATCAAGCTAAAAATCACCGAAGTCAGAACTCGGAGTCAACGGATATTCATAAAACCGTTTACGTAAAGAAACCACATTTCGCGCCCAACTAGGTGAAACGAGACCTACTAGCCACGAGTTCTGAAATAAAAATCCGAAATGCCAGGATTGTAGAGCTCGAAAAGTAGGGTTAAATCAAGCTAAAAATCACCGAATTCAGAACTCGAAGTCAATGGATATTCACAAAACCGTTTACGTAAAGTAACCACATTTCGCGCCTAACTAGGTGAAACGAGACCTACTAGCCACGAGTTCTGAAATAAAAATACGAAACACCAGGATTGTAGAGCTCGAAAAGTAGTGTTAAATCAAGCTAAAAATCACAGGAATTCAGAACTCGGAGTCAACGGATATTCACAAAACCGTTTACGTAAAGTAACCACATTTCGCGCCTATCTAGGTGAAACGAGGCCAACTAGCCACGAGTTATGAAATCAAAATCCGAAACTCCAGGATTGTAGAGCTCGAAAAGTAGTGTGAAATCAAGCTAAAAATCACCGAATTCAGAACTCGTAGTCAACGGATATTCATAAAACCGTATACGTAAAGAAACCACATTTCGCGCCTAACTAGGTGAAATGAGACCTACTAGCCACGAGTTCTGAAATAAAAATCCGAAATGCGAGGATTGTAGAGCTCGAAAAGTAGTGTTAAATCAAGCTAAAAATCACCGAATTCAGAACTCGGAGTCAACGGATATTCATAAAACCGTTTACGTAAAGAAACCACATTTCGCGGCTAACTAGGTGAAACGAGACCTACTAGCCATGAGTTCTGAAATAAAAATCCGAAACCCCAGGATTGTAGAGCTCGAAAAGTAGTGTGAAATCAAGCTAAAAATCACCGAATTCAGAACTCGGAGTCAACGGATATTCATAAAACCGTTTACGTAAACAAACCACATTTCGCGCCTAACTAGGTGATACGAGACCTACTAGCCACGAGTTCTGAAATCAAAATCCGAAATGAGGGGATTGTAGAGCTCGAAAAGTAGTGTGAAATCATGCTAAAAGTCATCGAAGTCAGAACTTGGAGTCAACGGATATTCAGAAAACCGTTTACGTAAAGAAACCACATTTCGCGCCCAACTAGGTGAAACGAGACCTACAAGCCACGAGTTCTGAAATAAAAATCCGAAATGCCAGGATTGTAGAGCTCGAAAAGTAGTGTTAAATCAAGCTAAAAATCACCGAATTCAGAACTCGGAGTCAACGGATATTCACAAAACCGTTTACGTAAAGTAACCACATTTCGCGTCTAACTAGGTGAAACGAGACCTACTAGCCACGAGTTCTGAAATCAAAATCCGAAATGCGAGGATTGTAGAGCTCGAAAAGTAGTGTGAAATCAAGCTAAAAATCACCGAATTCAGAACTCGGAGTCAACGGATATTCATAAAACCGTTTATGTAAACAAACCACATTTTGCGCCTAACTAGGTGAAACGAGACCTACTAGCCACGAGTTCTGAAATCAAAATCCGAAAGGCGAGGATTGTAGAGCTCGAAAAGTAGTGTGAAATCAAGCTAAAAATCAACGAATTCAGAACTCGGAGTCAACGAATATTCATAAAACCGTTTACGTAAACAAACCACATTTCGCGCCTAACTAGGTGAAACGAGACCTACTAGCCACGAGTTCTGAAATCAAAATCCGAAATGCGAGGATTGTAGAGCTCGAAAAGTAGTGTGAAATCAAGCTAAAAATCACCGAAGTCAGAACTCGGAGTCAACGGATATTCATAAAACCGTTTACGTAAAGAAACCAAATTTCGCGGCCAACTAGGTGAAACGAGACCTACTAGCCACGAGTTCTGAAATAAAAATCCGAAATGCCAGGATTGTAGAGCTCGAAAAGTAGGGTTAAATCAAGCTAAAAATCACCGAATTCAGAACTCGAAGTCAATGGATATTCACAAAACCGTTTACGTAAAGTAACCACATTTCGCGCCTAACTAGGTGAAACGAGACCTACTAGCCACGAGTTCTGAAATAAAAATACGAAACACCAGGATTGTAGAGCTCGAAAAGTAGTGTTAAATCAAGCTAAAAATCACAGGAATTCAGAACTCGGAGTCAACGGATATTCACAAAACCGTTTACGTAAAGTAACCACATTTCGCGCCTATCTAGGTGAAACGAGGCCAACTAGCCACGAGTTATGAAATCAAAATCCGAAACTCCAGGATTGTAGAGCTCGAAAAGTAGTGTGAAATCAAGCTAAAAATCACCGAATTCAGAACTCGTAGTCAACGGATATTCATAAAACCGTATACGTAAAGAAACCACATTTCGCGCCTAACTAGGTGAAATGAGACCTACTAGCCACGAGTTCTGAAATAAAAATCCGAAATGCGAGGATTGTAGAGCTCGAAAAGTAGTGTTAAATCAAGCTAAAAATCACCGAATTCAGAACTCGGAGTCAACGGATATTCATAAAACCGTTTACGTAAAGAAACCACATTTCGCGGCTAACTAGGTGAAACGAGACCTACTAGCCATGAGTTCTGAAATAAAAATCCGAAACCCCAGGATTGTAGAGCTCGAAAAGTAGTGTGAAATCAAGCTAAAAATCACCGAATTCAGAACTCGGAGTCAACGGATATTCATAAAACCGTTTACGTAAACAAACCACATTTCGCGCCTAACTAGGTGATACGAGACCTACTAGCCACGAGTTCTGAAATCAAAATCCGAAATGAGGGGATTGTAGAGCTCGAAAAGTAGTGTGAAATCATGCTAAAAGTCATCGAAGTCAGAACTTGGAGTCAACGGATATTCAGAAAACCGTTTACGTAAAGAAACCACATTTCGCGCCCAACTAGGTGAAACGAGACCTACAAGCCACGAGTTCTGAAATAAAAATCCGAAATGCCAGGATTGTAGAGCTCGAAAAGTAGTGTTAAATCAAGCTAAAAATCACCGAATTCAGAACTCGGAGTCAACGGATATTCACAAAACCGTTTACGTAAAGTAACCACATTTCGCGTCTAACTAGGTGAAACGAGACCTACTAGCCACGAGTTCTGAAATCAAAATCCGAAATGCGAGGATTGTAGAGCTCGAAAAGTAGTGTGAAATCAAGCTAAAAATCACCGAATTCAGAACTCGGAGTCAACGGATATTCATAAAACCGTTTATGTAAACAAACCACATTTTGCGCCTAACTAGGTGAAACGAGACCTACTAGCCACGAGTTCTGAAATCAAAATCCGAAAGGCGAGGATTGTAGAGCTCGAAAAGTAGTGTGAAATCAAGCTAAAAATCAACGAATTCAGAACTCGGAGTCAACGAATATTCATAAAACCGTTTACGTAAACAAACCACATTTCGCGCCTAACTAGGTGAAACGAGACCTACTAGCCACGAGTTCTGAAATCAAAATCCGAAATGCGAGGATTGTAGAGCTCGAAAAGTAGTGTGAAATCAAGCTAAAAATCACCGAAGTCAGAACTCGGAGTCAACGGATATTCATAAAACCGTTTACGTAAAGAAACCAAATTTCGCGGCCAACTAGGTGAAACGAGACCTACTAGCCACGAGTTCTGAAATAAAAATCCGAAATGCCAGGATTGTAGAGCTCGAAAAGTAGGGTTAAATCAAGCTAAAAATCACCGAATTCAGAACTCGAAGTCAATGGATATTCACAAAACCGTTTACGTAAAGTAACCACATTTCGCGCCTAACTAGGTGAAACGAGACCTACTAGCCACGAGTTCTGAAATAAAAATACGAAACACCAGGATTGTAGAGCTCGAAAAGTAGTGTTAAATCGAGCTAAAAATCACAGGAATTCAGAACTCGGAGTCAACGGATATTCACAAAACCGTTTACGTAAAGTAACCACATTTCGCGCCTATCTAGGTGAAACGAGGCCAACTAGCCACGAGTTATGAAATCAAAATCCGAAACTCCAGGATTGTAGAGCTCGAAAAGTAGTGAGAAATCAAGCTAAAAATCACCGAATTCAGAACTCGGAGTCAACGGATATTCATAAAACCGTATACGTAAAGAAACCACATTTCGCGCCTAACTAGGTGAAATGAGACCTACTAGCCACGAGTTCTGAAATAAAAATCCGAAATGCGAGGATTGTAGAGCTCGAAAAGTAGTGTTAAATCAAGCTAAAAATCACCGAATTAAGAACTCGGAGTCAACGGATATTCATAAAACCGTTTACGTAAAGAAACCACATTTCGCGGCTAACTAGGTGAAACGAGACCTACTAGCCAGGAGTTCTGAAATCAAAATCTGAAATGCCAGGATTGTAGAGCTCGAAAAGTAGTGTGAAATCAAGCTAAAAATCACCGAATTCAGAACTCGGAGTCAACGGATATTCATAAAATCGTTTACGTAAACAAACCACATTTCGCGCCTAACTAGGTGAAACGAGACCTACTAGCCACGAGTTCTGAAATCAAAATCCGAAATGCGAGGATTGTAGAGCTCGAAAAGTAGTGTGAAATCATGCTAAAAATCACCGAAGTCAGAACTCGGAGTCAACGGATATTCATAAAACCGTTTACGTAAAGAAACCACATTTCGCGCCCAACTAGGTGAAACGAGACCTACTAGCCACGAGTTCTGAAACAAAAATTCGAAATTCCAGGATTGTAGAGCTCGAAAAGTAGTGTTAAATCAAGCTAAAAATCACCGAATTCAGAACTCGGAGTCAACGGATATTCACAAAACCGTTTACGTAAAGTAACCACATTTCGCGCCTAACTAGGTGAAACGAGACCTACTAGCCACGAGTTCTGAAATCAAAATCAGAAATGCGAGGATTGTAGAGCTCAAAATGTAGTGTGAAATCAAGCTAAAAATCACCGAATTCAGAACTCGGAGTCAACGGATATTCATAAAACCGTTTACATAAAGAAACCACATTTCGCGGCTAACTAGGTGAAACGAGACCTACTAGCCATGAGTTCTGAAATCAAAATCCGAAACGCCAGGATTGTAGAGCTCGAAAAGTAGTGTGAAATCAAGCTAAAAATCACCGAATTCAGAACCCGGAGTCAACGGATATTCATAAAACCGTTTACGTAAACAAACCACATTTCGCGCCTAACTAGGTGAAACGAGACCTACTAGCCCCGAGTTCTGAAATCAAAATCCGAAATGCGAGGATTGTAGAGCTCGAAAAGTAGTGTGAAATCATGCTAAAAATCACCGAAGTCAGAACTCGGAGTCAACGGATATTCATAAAACCGTTTACGTAAAGAAATCACATTTCGCGCCCAACTAGATGAAACGAGACCTACTAGCCACGAGTTCTGAAATAAAAATTCGAAATGCCAGGATTGTAGAGCTCGAAAAGTAGTGTTAAATCAAGCTAAAAATCACCGAATTCAGAACTCGGAGTCAACGGATATTCACAAAACCGTTTACGTAAAGTAACAACATTTCCCGCCTAACTAGGTGAAACGAGACCTACTAGCCACGAGTTCTGAAATCAAAATCCGAAATGCGAGGATTGTAGAGCTTGAAAAGTAGTGTGAAATCAAGCTAAAAATCACCGAATTCAGAACTCGGAGTCAACGGATATTCATAAAACCGTTTACGTAAACAAACCACATTTCGCGCCTAACTAGGTGAAACGAGACCTACTAGCCAAGAGTTCTGAAATCAAAATCCGAAATGCAAGGATTGTAGAGCTCGAAAAGTAGTGTGAAATCAAGCTAAAAATCACCGAATTCAGAACTCGGAGTCAACGGATATTCATAAAACCGTTTACGTAAACAAACCACATTTCGCGCCTAACTAGGTGAAACGAGACCTACTGGCCACGAGTTCTGAAATCAAAATCCAAAATGCGAGGATTGTAGAGCTCGAAAAGTAGTGTGAAAACATGCTAAAAATCACCGATGTCAGAACTCGGAGTCAACGGATATTCATAAAACCGTTTACGTAAAGAAACCACATTTCGCGCCCAACTAGGTGAAACGAGACCTACTAGCCACGAGTTCTAAAATAAAAATCCGAAATGCCAGGATTGTAGAGCTCGAAAAGTAGTCTTAAATCAAGCTAAAAATCAGCGAATTCAGAACTCGGAGTCAACGGATATTCATAAAACCGTTTACGTAAACAAACCACATTTCGCGCCTAACTAGGTGAAACGAGACCTACTAGCCACGAGTTCTGAAATCAAAATCCGAAATGCGAGGATCATAGAGCTCGAAAAGTAGTGTGAAATCAAGCTAAAAATCACCGAATTCAGAACTCGGAGTCAACGGATATTCATAAAACCGTATACGTAAAGAAACCACATTTCGCGCCTAACTAGGTGAAATGAGACCTACTAGCCACGAGTTCTGAAATAAAAATCCGAAATGCGAGGATTGTAGAGCTCGAAAAGTAGTGTTAAATCAAGCTAAAAATCACCGAATTCAGAACTCGGAGTCAACGGATATTCATAAAACCGTTTACGTAAAGAAACCACATTTCGCGGCTAACTAGGTGAAACGAGACCTACTAGCCAGGAGTTCTGAAATCAAAATCCGAAATGCCAGGATTGTAGAGCTCGAAAAGTAGTGTGAAATCAAGCTAAAAATCACCGAATTCAGAACTCGGAGTCAACGGATATTCATAAAATCGTTTACGTAAACAAACCACATTTCGCGCCTAACTAGGTGAAACGAGACCTACTAGCCACGAGTTCTGAAATCAAAATCCGAAATGCGAGGATTGTAGAGCTCGAAAAGTAGTGTGAAATCATGCTAAAAATCACCGAAGTCAGAACTCGGAGTCAACGGATATTCATAAAACCGTTTACGTAAAGAAACCACATTTCGCGCCCAACTAGGTGAAACGAGACCTACTAGCCACGAGTTCTGAAATCAAAATCAGAAATGCGAGGATTGTAGAGCTCAAAAAGTAGTGTGAAATCAAGCTAAAAATCACCGAATTCAGAACTCGGAGTCAACGGATATTCATAAAACCGTTTACATAAAGAAACCACATTTCGCGGCTAACTAGGTGAAACGAGACCTACTAGCCATGAGTTCTGAAATCAAAATCCGAAACGCCAGGATTGTAGAGCTCGAAAAGTAGTGTGAAATCAAGCTAAAAATCACCGAATTCAGAACCCGGAGTCAACGGATATTCATAAAACCGTTTACGTAAACAAACCACATTTCGCGCCTAACTAGGTGAAACGAGACCTACTAGCCCCGAGTTCTGAAATCAAAATCCGAAATGCGAGGATTGTAGAGCTCGAAAAGTAGTGTGAAATCATGCTAAAAATCACCGAAGTCAGAACTCGGAGTCAACGGATATTCATAAAACCGTTTACGTAAAGAAATCACATTTCGCGCCCAACTAGATGAAACGAGACCTACTAGCCACGAGTTCTGAAATAAAAATTCGAAATGCCAGGATTGTAGAGCTCGAAAAGTAGTGTTAAATCAAGCTAAAAATCACCGAATTCAGAACTCGGAGTCAACCGATATTCACAAAACCGTTTACGTAAAGTAACAACATTTCCCGCCTAACTAGTTGAAACGAGACCTACTAGCCACGAGTTCTGAAATCAAAATCCGAAATGCGAGAATTGTAGAGCTTGAAAAGTAGTGTGAAATCAAGCTAAAAATCACCGAATTCAGAACTCGGAGTCAACGGATATTCATAAAACCGTTTACGTAAACAAACCACATTTCGCGCCTAACTAGGTGAAACGAGGACTACTAGCCAAGAGTTCTGAAATCAAAATCCGAAATGCAAGGATTGTAGAGCTCGAAAAGTAGTGTGAAATCAAGCTAAAAATCACCGAATTCAGAACTCGGAGTCAACGGATATTCATAAAACCGTTTACGTAAACAAACCACATTTCGCGCCTAACTAGGTGAAACGAGACCTACTGGCCACGAGTTCTGAAATCAAAATCCGAAATGCGAGGATTGTAGAGCTCGAAAAGTAGTGTGAAAACATGCTAAAAATCACCGATGTCAGAACTCGGAGTCAACGGATATTCATAAAACCGTTTACGTAAAGAAACCACATTTCGCGCCCAACTAGGTGAAACGAGACCTACTAGCCACGAGTTCTAAAATAAAAATCCGAAATGCCAGGATTGTAGAGCTCGAAAAGTAGTCTTAAATCAAGCTAAAAATCACCGAATTCAGAACTCGGAGTCAACGGATATTCATAAAACCGTTTACGTAAACAAACCACATTTCGCGCCTAACTAGGTGAAACGAGACCTACTAGCCACGAGTTCTGAAATCAAAATCCGAAATGCGAGGATTGTAGAGCACAAAAAGTAGTGTGAAATCATGCTAAAAATCACCGAAGTCAGAACTCGGAGTCAACGGATATTCATAAAACCGTTTACGTAAAGAAACCACATTTCGCGCCCAACTAGGTGAAACGAGACCTACTAGCCACGAGTTCTGAAATAAAAATCCGAAATGCCAGGATTGTAGAGCTCGAAAAGTAGTGTTAAATCAAGCTAAAAATCACCGAATTCAGAACTCGGAGTCAACGGATATTCACAAAACCGTTTACGTAAAGTAACCACATTTCGCGCCTAACTAGGTGAAACGAGACCTACTAGCCACGTGTTCTGAAATCAAAATCCGAAATGCGAGGATTGTAGAGCTCAAAAAGTAGTGTGAAATCAAGCTAAAAATCACCGAATTCAGAACTCGGAGTCAACGGATATTCATAAAACCGTTTACATAAAGAAACCACATTTCGCGGCTAACAAGGTGAAACGAGACCTACTAGCCATGAGTTCTGAAATGAAAATCCGAAACACCATGATTGTAGAGCTCGAAAAGTAGTGTGAAATCAAGCTAAAAATCACCGAATTCAGAACTCGGAGTTAACGGATATTCATAAAACCGTTTACGTAAACAAAACACATTTCGCGCCTAACTAGGTGAAACGAGACCTACTAGCCACGAGTTCTGAAATAAAAATCCGAAATGCCAGGATTGTAGAGCTCGAAAAGTAGTGTTAAATCAAGCGAAAAATCACCGAATTCAGAACTCGGAGTCAACGGATATTCACAAAACCGTTTGCGTAAAGTAACCACATTTCGCGCCTAACTAGGTGAAACGAGACCTACTAGCGACGAGTTCTGAAATCAAAATCCCAAATGCGAGGATTGTAGAGCTCGAAAAGTAGGGTGAAATCAAGCTAAAAATCAACGAATTCAGAACTCGGAGTCAGCGGATATTCATAAAACCGTTTACGTAAACAAACCACATTTCGCGCCTAACTAGGTGAAACGAGACCTACTAGCCACGAGTTCTGAAATCAAAATCCGAAATGCGAGGATTGTAGAGCTCGAAAAGTAGTGTGAAATCAAGCTAAAAATCACCGAATTCAGAACTCGGAGTCAACGGATATTCATAAAACCGTTTACATAAACAAACCACATTTTGCGCCTAACTAGGTGAAACGAGACCTACTAGCCACCAGTTCTGAAATCAAAATCCGAAATGCGAGGATTGTAGAGCTCGAAAAGTAGTGTGAAATCATGCTAAAAATCACCGAAGTTAGAACTCGGAGTCAACGGATATTCATAAAACCGTTTACGTAAAGAAACCACATTTCGCGCCCAACTAGGTGAAACGAGACCTACTAGCCACGAGTTCTGAAATCAAAATCCGAAATGCGAGGATTGTAGAGCTCGAAAAGTAGTGTGAAATCAAGCTAAAAATCACCGAATTCAGAACTCGGAGTCAACGGATATTCATAAAACCGTTTACGTAAAGTAACCACATTTCGCGCCTAACTAGGTGAAACGAGACCTACTAGCCACGAGTTCTGAAATAAAAATCAGAAATGCGAGGATTGTAGAGCTCAAAAAGTAGTGTGAAATCAAGCTAAAAATCACCGAATTCAGAACTCGGAGTCAACGGATATTCATAAAACCGTTTACATAAACAAACCACATTTCGCGCCTAACTAGGTGAAACGAGACCTACTAGCCACCAGTTCTGAAATCAAAATCCGAAATGCGAGGATTGTAGAGCTCGAAAAGTAGTGTGAAATCATGCTAAAAATCACCGAAGTCAGAACTCGGAGTCAACGGATATTCATAAAACCGTTTACGTAAAGAAACCACATTTCGCGCCCAACTAGGTGAAACGAGACCTACTAGCCACGAGTTCTGAAATCAAAATCCGAAATGCGAGGATTGTAGAGCTCGAAAAGTAGTGTGAAATCAAGCTAAAAATCACCGAATTCAGAACTCGGAGTCAACGGATATTCATAAAACCGTTTACGTAAAGTAACCACATTTCGCGCCTAACTAGGTGAAACGAGACCTACTAGCCAAGAGTTCTGAAATCAAAATCAGAAATGCGAGGATTGTAGAGCTCAAAAAGTAGTGTGAAATCAAGCTAAAAATCACCGAATTCAGAACTCGGAGTCAACGGATATTCATAAAACCGTTTACATAAAGAAACCACATTTCGCGGCTAACTAGGTGAAACGAGACCTACTAGCCATGAGTTCTGAAATCAAAATCCGAAACGCCAGGATTGTAGAGCTCGAAAAGTAGTGTGAAATCAAGCTAAAAATCACCGAATTCATAACCCGGAGTCAACGGATATTCATAAAACCGTTTACGTAAACAAACCACATTTCGCGCCTAACTAGGTGAAACGAGACCTACTAGCCCCGAGTTCTGAAATCAAAATCCGAAATGCGAGGATTGTAGAGCTCGAAAAGTAGTGTGAAATCATGCTAAAAATCACCGAAGTCAGAACTCGGAGTCAACGGATATTCATAAAACCGTTTACGTAAAGAAATCACATTTCGCGCCCAACTAGATGAAACGAGACCTACTAGCCACGAGTTCTGAAATAAAAATTCGAAATGCCAGGATTGTAGAGCTCGAAAAGTAGTGTTAAATCAAGCTAAAAATCACCGAATTCAGAACTCGGAGTCAACGGATATTCACAAAACCGTTTACGTAAAGTAACAACATTTCCCGCCTAACTAGGTGAAACGAGACCTACTAGCCACGAGTTCTGAAATCAAAATCCGAAATGCGAGGATTGTAGAGCTTGAAAAGTAGTGTGAAATCAAGCTAAAAATCACCGAATTCAGAACTCGGAGTCAACGGATATTCATAAAACCGTTTACGTAAACAAACCACATTTCGCGCCTAACTAGGTGAAACGAGACCTACTAGCCAAGAGTTCTGAAATCAAAATCCGAAATGCAAGGATTGTAGAGCTCGAAAAGTAGTGTGAAATCAAGCTAAAAATCACCGAATTCAGAACTCGGAGTCAACGGATATTCATAAAACCGTTTACGTAAACAAACCACATTTCGCGCCTAACTAGGTGAAACGAGACCTACTGGCCACGAGTTCTGAAATCAAAATCCGAAATGCGAGGGTTGTAGAGCTCGAAAAGTAGTGTGAAAACATGCTAAAAATCACCGATGTCAGAACTCGGAGTCAACGGATATTCATAAAACCGTTTACGTAAAGAAACCACATTTCGCGCCCAACTAGGTGAAACGAGACCTACTAGCCACGAGTTCTAAAATAAAAATCCGAAATGCCAGGATTGTAGAGCTCGAAAAGTAGTCTTAAATCAAGCTAAAAATCACCGAATTCAGAACTCGGAGTCAACGGATATTCATAAAACCGTTTACGTAAACAAACCACATTTCGCGCCTAACTAGGTGAAACGAGACCTACTAGCCACGAGTTCTGAAATCAAAATCCGAAATGCGAGGATTGTAGAGCACAAAAAGTAGTGTGAAATCATGCTAAAAATCACCGAAGTCAGAACTCGGAGTCAACGGATATTCATAAAACCGTTTACGTAAAGAAACCACATTTCGCGCCCAACTAGGTGAAACGAGACCTACTAGCCACGAGTTCTGAAATAAAAATCCGAAATGCCAGGATTGTAGAGCTCGAAAAGTAGTGTTAAATCAAGCTAAAAATCACCGAATTCAGAACTCGGAGTCAACGGATATTCACAAAACCGTTTACGTAAAGTAACCACATTTCGCGCCTAACTAGGTGAAACGAGACCTACTAGCCACGTGTTCTGAAATCAAAATCCGAAATGCGAGGATTGTAGAGCTCGAAAAGTAGTGTGAAATCAAGCTAAAAATCACCGAATTCAGAACTCGGAGTCAACGGATATTCATAAAACCGTTTACATAAAGAAACCACATTTCGCGGCTAAGAAGGTGAAACGAGACCTACTAGCCATGAGTTCTGAAATGAAAATCCGAAACACCATGATTGTAGAGCTCGAAAAGTAGTGTGAAATCAAGCTAAAAATCACCGAATTCAGAACTCGGAGTTAACGGATATTCATAAAACCGTTTACGTAAACAAAACACATTTCGCGCCTAACTAGGTGAAACGAGACCTACTAGCCACGAGTTCTGAAATAAAAATCCGAAATGCCAGGATTGTAGAGCTCGAAAAGTAGTGTTAAATCAAGCGAAAAATCACCGAATTCAGAACTCGGAGTCAACGGATATTCACAAAACCGTTTACGTAAAGTAACCACATTTCGCGCCTAACTAGGTGAAACGAGACCTACTAGCGACGAGTTCTGAAATCAAAATCCCAAATGCGAGGATTGTAGAGCTCGAAAAGTAGGGTGAAATCAAGCTAAAAATCAACGAATTCAGAACTCGGAGTCAACGGATATTCATAAAACCGTTTACGTAAACAAACCACATTTCGCGCCTAACTAGGTGAAACGAGACCTACTAGCCACGAGTTCTGAAATCAAAATCCGAAATGCGAGGATTGTAGAGCTCGAAAAGTAGTGTGAAATCAAGCTAAAAATCACCGAATTCAGAACTCGGAGTCAACGGATATTCATAAAACCGTTTACATAAACAAACCACATTTCGCGCCTAACTAGGTGAAACGAGACCTACTAGCCACCAGTTCTGAAATCAAAATCCGAAATGCGAGGATTGTAGAGCTCGAAAAGTAGTGTGAAATCATGCTAAAAATCACCGAAGTTAGAACTCGGAGTCAACGGATATTCATAAAACCGTTTACGTAAAGAAACCACATTTCGCTCCCAACTAGGTGAAACGAGACCTACTAGCCACGGGTTCTGAAATAAAAATCCGAAAGGCCAGGATTGTAGAGCTCGAAAAGTAGTGTTAAATCAAGCTAAAAATCACAGAATTCAGAACTCGGAGTCAACGGATATTCATAAAACCATTTACGTAAAGAAACAACATTTTGCGGCTAACTAGGTGAAACGAGACCTACTAGCCACGAGTTCTGAAATAAGAATCCGAAATGCCAGGATTGTAGAGCTCGAAAAGTAGTGTTAAATCAAGCTAAAAATCACCGAATTCAGAACTCGGAGTCAACGGATATTCACAAAACCGTTTACGTAAAGTAACCACATTTTGCGCCTAACTAGGTGAAACGAGACCTACTAGCCACGAGTTCTGAAATCAAAATCCGAAATGCGAGGATTGTAGAGCTCGAAAAGTAGTGTGAAATCAAGCTAAAAATCACCGAATTCAGAACTCGGAGTCAACGGATATTCACAAAAACGTTTACGTAAAGTAACCACATTTCGCGCCTAACTAGGTGAAACGAGACCTACTAGCCACGAGTTCTGAAATCAAAATCCGAAATGCGAGGATTGTAGAGCTCGAAAAGTAGTGTGAAATCAAGCTAAAAATCACCGAATTCAGAACTCGGAGTCAACGGATATTCATAAAACCGTTTACATAAACAAACCACATTTCGCGCCTAACTAGGTGAAACGAGACCTACTAGCCACCAGTTCTGAAATCAAAATCCGAAATGCGAGGATTGTAGAGCTCGAAAAGTAGTGTGAAATCATGCTAAAAATCACCGAAGTTAGAACTCGGAGTCAACGGATATTCATAAAACCGTTTACGTAAAGAAACCACATTTCGCGCCCAACTAGGTGAAACGAGACCTACTAGCCACGGGTTCTGAAATAAAAATCCGAAAGGCCAGGATTGTAGAGCTCGAAAAGTAGTGTTAAATCAAGCTAAAAATCACAGAATTCAGAACTCGGAGTCAGCGGATATTCATAAAACCATTTACGTAAAGAAAGCACATTTTGCGGCTAACTAGGTGAAACGAGACCTACTAGCCACGAGTTCTGAAATAAGAATCCGAAATGCCAGGATTGTAGAGCTCGAAAAGTAGTGTTAAATCAAGCTAAAAATCACCGAATTCAGAACTCGGAGTCAAGGGATATTCACAAAACCGTTTACGTAAAGTAACCACATTTCGCACCTAACTAGGTGAAACGAGACCTACTAGCCACGAGTTCTGAAATCAAAATCCAAAATGCGAGGATTGTAGAGCTCGAAAAGTAGTGTGAAATCAAGCTAAAAATCACCGAATTCAGAACTCGGAGTCAACGGATATTCACAAAACCGTTTACGTAAAGTAACCACATTTCGCGCCTAACTAGGTGAAACGAGACCTACTAGCCACGAGTTCTGAAATCAAAATCCGAAATGCGAGGATTGTAGAGCTCGAAAAGTAGTGTGAAATCAAGCTAAAAATTACCGAATTCAGAACTCGGAGTCAACGGATATTCATAAAATCGTTTACGTAAAGAAACCACATTTCGAGGCTAACAAGGTGAAACGAGACCTACTAGCCATGAGTTCTGAAATCAAAATCCGAAAAGCCAGGATTGTAGAGCTCGCAAAGTAGTGTGAAATCAAGCTAAATATCACCGAATTCAGAACTCGGAGTCAACGGATATTCATAAAACCGTTTACGTAAACAAACCACATTTTGCGCCTAACTAGGTGAAACGAGACCTACTAGCCACGAGTTCCGAAATCAAAATCCGAAATTCGAGGATTGTAGAGCTCGAAAAGTAGTGTGAAATCATGCTAAAAATCACCGAAGTCAGAACTCGGAGTCAACGGATATTCATAAAACCGTTTACGTAAAGAAACCACATTTCGCGCCCAACTAGGTGAAACGAGACCTACTAGCCACGAGTTCTGAAATAAAAATCCAAAATCCCAGGATTGTAGAGCTCGAAAAGTAGTGTGAAATCAAGCTAAAAATCACCGAATTCAGAACTCGGAGTCAACGGATATTCAAAAAACCGTTTACGTAAAGAAACTACATTTCGCGGCTAACTAGGTGAAACAAGACCTACTAGCCACGAGTTCTGAAATCAAAATCCGAAATGCCAGGATTGTAGAGATCGAAAAGTAGTGTGAAATCAAGCTAAAAATCACCGAATTCAGAACTCGGAGTCAACGGATATTCATAAAACCGTTTACGTAAAGAAACCACATTTCGCGCCTAAGTGGGTGAAACGAGACCTACTAGCCACGAGTTATGAAATCAAAATCCGAAAATCCAGGATTGTAAAGCTCGAAAAGTAGTGTGAAATCAAGCTAAAAATCACCGAATTCAGAACTCGGAGTCAACGGATATTCATAAAACCGTTTACGTAAAGAAACCACATTTCGCGGCTAACTAGGTGAAACGAGACCTACTAGCCATGAGTTCTGAAATCAAAATCCGAAATGCCAGGATTGTAGAGCTCGAAAAGTAGTGTGAAATCAAGCTAAAAATCACCGAATCAGAACTCGGAATCAACGGATATTCATAAAACCGTTTACGTAAAGAAACCACATTTTGCGCCCAACTAGGTGAAACGAGACCTACTAGCCACGAGTTCTGAAATAAAAATCCGAAATGCCAGGATTGTAGAGCTCGAAAAGTAGTGTTAAATCAAGCTAAAAATAACCGAATTCGGAACTCTGAGTCAACGGATATTCACAAAACCGTTTACGTAAAGTAACCACATTTCGCGCCTAACTAGGTGAAACGAGACCTACTAGCTACGAGTTATGAAATAAAAATCCGAAACCCCAGGATTGTAGAGCTCGAAAATTAGTGTTAAATCAAGCTAAAAATCACAGGAATTCAGAACTCGGAGTCAACGGATATTCACAAAACCGTTTACGTAAAGTAACCACATTTTGCGCCTAACTAGGTGAAACGAGACCTACTAGCCACGAGTTATGAAATCAAAATCCAAAACTCCAGGATTGTAGAGCTCGAGTGTGAAATCAAGCTAAAAATCACCGAATTCAGAACTCGGAGTCAACGGATATTCATAAAACCGTTTACGTAAAGAAACCACATTTCGCGCCTAAGTGGGTGAAACGAGACCTACTAGCCACGAGTTATGAAATCAAAATCCGAAAATCCAGGATTGTAGAGCTCGAAAAGTAGTGTGAAATCAAGCTAAAAATCACCGAATTCAGAACTCGGAGTCAACGGATATTCAAAAAACCGTTTACGTAAAGAAACCACATTTCGCGCCTAACTAGGTGAAACAAGACCTACTAGCCACGAGTTCTGAAATCAAAATCCGAAATGCCAGGATTGTAGAGATCGAAAAGTAGTGTGAAATCAAGCTAAAAATCACCGAATCAGAACTCGGAATCAACGGATATTCACAAAACCGTTTACGTAAAGAAACCACATTTCGCGCCCAACTAGGTGAACGAGACCTACTAGCCACGAGTTCTAAAATAAAAATCCGAAATGCCAGGATTGTAGAGCTCGAAAAGTAGTCTTAAATCAAGCTAAAAATCACCGAATTCAGAACTCGGAGTCAACGGATATTCATAAAACCGTTTACGTAAAGAAACCACATTTCGCGCCTAACTAGGTGAAACGAGACCTACTAGCCACGAGTTCTGAAATCAAAATCCGAATTCCAGGATTGTAGAGCTCGAAAAGTAGTGTGAAATCAAGCTAAAAATCACCGAATTCAGAACTCGGAGTCAACGGATATTCATAAAACCGTTTACGTAAAGTAACCACATTTCGCGCCTAACTAGGTGAAACGAGACCTACTAGCCACGAGTTCTGAAATAAAAATCCGAAAAGGCAGGATTGTAGAGCTCGAAAAGTAGTGTTAAATCAAGCTAAAAACCACCGAATTCAGAACTCGGAGTCAACGGATATTCACAAAACCGTTTACGTAAAGTAACCACATTTCGCGCCAAACTAGGTGAAACGAGACCTACTAGCCACGAGTTCTGAAATAAAAATCCGAAATGCCAGGATTGTAGAGCTCGAAAAGTAGTGTTAAATCAAGCTAAAAATCACCGAATTCAGAACTCGGAGTCAATGGATATTCATGAAACCGTTTACGTAAAGTAACCACATTTCGCGCCTAACTAGGTGAAACGAGACCTACTAGCCACGAGTTATGAAATAAAAATCCGAAACACCAGGATTGTAGAGCTCGAAAATTAGTGTTAAATCAAGCTAAAAATCACAGGAATTCAGAACTCGGAGTCAACGGATATTCAAAAAACCGTTTACGTAAAGAAACCACATTTCACGCCTAACTAGGTGAAACGAGACCTACTAGCCACGAGTTATGAAATCAAAATCCGAAACTCCAGGATTGTAGAGCTCGAAAAGTAGTGTGAAATCAAGCTAAAAATCACCGAATTCAGAACTCGGAGTCAACGGATATTCATAAAACCGTTTACGTAAAGAAACCACATTTCGCGACTAAGTGGGTGAAACGAGACCTACTAGCCACGAGTTATGAAATCAAAATCCGAAACTCCAAGATTTTAGATCTCGAAAAGTAGTGTGAAATCAAGCTAAAAATCAACGAATTCAGAACTCGGAGTCAACGGATATTCACAAAACCGTTTACGTAAAGAAACCACATTTCGCGCCTAACTAGGTGAAACGAGGCCTATTAGCCACGAGTTCTGAAATCAAAATCCGAAATGCCAGGATTGTAGAGATCGAAAAGTAGTGTGAAATCAAGCTAAAAATCACCGAATTCAGAACTCTGAGTGAACGGATATTCATGAAACCGTTTACGTAAAGAAACCACATTTCGCGCCTAACTAGGTGAAACGAGACCTATAAGCCACGAGTTCTGAAATCAAAATCCGAAACTCCAGGATTGTAGAGCTCGAAAATTAGTGCGAAATCAAGCTAAAAATCACCGAATTCAGAACTCGGAGTCATCGGATATTCACAAAACCGTTTACGTAAAGTAACCACATTTCGCGCCTAACTAGGTGAAACGAGACCTACTAGCCACAAGTTCTGAAATCAAAATCCGAAATCCGTGGATTGTAGAGCTCGAAAAATAGTGCGAAATCAAGCTAAAAATCACCGAATTCAGAACTCGGAGTCAACGGATATTTACAAAACCGTTTACGTAAAGAAACCATATTTTGCGGCTAACTAGGTGAAACGAGACCTACTAGACACGAGTTCTGAAATCAAAATCCGAAAACCATGATTGTAGAGCTCGAAAAGTAGTGCGAAATCAAGCTAAAAATCACCGAATTCAGAACTCGGAGTCAACGGATATTCACAAAACCGTTTACGTAAAGAAACCATATTTTGCGGCTAACTAGGTGAAACGAGACCTACTAGACACGAGTTCTGAAATCAAAATCCGAAACACTAGGATTGTAGAGCTCGAAAAGTAGTGCGAAATCAAGCTAAAAATCACCGAATTCAGAACTCGGAGTCAACGGATATTCATAAAACCGTTTACGTAAAGAAAACACATTTCGCTGCTAAATAGGTGAAACGAGACCTACTAGCCACGAGTTCTGAAATCAAAATCCGAAAACCAGGATTGTAGAGCTCGAAAAGTAGTGCGAAATCAAGCTAAAAATCACCGAATTCTGAACTCGGAGTCAACGGATATTCATAAAACCGTTTACGTAAAGAAACCACATTTCGCGGCTTACTAGGTGAAACGAGACCAACTAGCCACGAGTTCTGAAATCAAAATCCGGAACGCCAGGATTGTAGAGCTCGAAAATTAGTGCGAAATCAAGCTAAAAATCACCGAATTCTGAACTCGGAGTCAATGGATATTCATAAAACCGTTTACGTAAAGAAACCACATTTCGCGGCTAACTAGGTAAAACGAGACCAACTAGCCACGAGTTCTGAAATCAAAATCCAAAACACCAGGATTGTAGAGTTCGAAAAGTAGTGCGAAATCAAGCTAAAAATCACAGAATTCAGAACTCGGAGTCAACGGATATTCATAAAACCGTTTACGTAAAGAAACCACATTTCGCGGCTAACTAGGTGAAACGAGACCTACTAGCCACGAGTTCTGAAATCAAAATCCGGAACGCCAGGATTGTAGAGCTCGAAAATTAGTGCGAAATCAAGCTAAAAATCACCGAATTCTGAACTCGGAGTCAACGGATATTCATAAAACCGTTTACGTAAAGAAACCACATTTCGCGGCTAATTAGGTGAAACGAGACCTACTAGCCACGAGTTCTGAAATCAAAATCCGAAAACCATGATTGTAGAGCTCGAAAAGTAGTGTGAAATCATGCTAAAAATCACCGAATTCTGAACTCGTAGTCAACGGATATTCATAAAACCGTTTACGTAAAGAAACCACATTTCGCGGCTAACTAGGTGAAACGAGACCTACTAGCCACGAGTTCTGAAATCAAAATCTGAAGCGCCAGGATTGTAGAGCTCGAAAAGTAGTGGGAAATCAAGCTAAAATTCACCGAATTCAGAACTCGGAGTCAACGGATATTCACAAAACCGTTTACGTAAAGTAACCACATTTCGCACCTAACTAGGTGAAACGAGACCTACTAGCCACGAGTTCTGAAATAAAAATCCGAAACACCAGGATTGTAGAGCTCGAGAAGTAGTGTTAAATCAATCTAAAAATTACAGGAATTAAAAAATCGGAGTCAACGGATATTCACAAAACCGTTTACGTAAAGTAACCACATTTCGCGCCTAACTAGGTGAAACGAGACCTACTAGCCACGGGTTATGAAATCAAAATCCGAAATGAGAGGATTGTAAAGCTCGAAAAGTAGTGTGAAATCATGCTAAAAATCATCGAAGTCAGAACTCGGAGTCAACGGATATTCACAAAACCGTTTACGTAAAGTAACCACATTTCGCGCCTAACTAGGTGAAACGAGACCTACTAGCCATGAGTTCTGAAATCAAAATCCGAAACGCCAGGATTGTAGAGCTCGAAAGGTAGTGTGAAATCAAGCTAAAAATCACCGAATTCAGAACTCGTAGTCAACGGATATTCATAAAACCGTTTACGTAAACAAACCACATTTCGCGCCTAACTAGGTGATACGAGACCTACTAGCCACGAGTTCTGAAATCAAAATCCGAAATGAGAGGATTGTAGAGCTCGAAAAGTAGTGTGAAATCATGCTAAAAATCATCGAAGTCAGAACTCGGAGTCAACGGATATTCATAAAACCGTTTACGTAAAGAAACCACATTTCGCGCCCAACTAGGTGAAACGAGACCTACTAGCCACGAATTTTGAAATGAAAATCCGAAATGCCAGGATTGTAGAGCTCGAAAAGTAGTGTGAAATCATGCTAAAAATCATCGAAGTCAGAACTCGGAGTCAACGGATATTCATGAAACCGTTTACGTAAAGAAACCACATTTCGCGGCCAACTAGGTGAAACGAGACCTAGTAGCCACGAGTTCTGAAACAAAAATCCGAAATGCCAGGATTGTAGAGCTCGAAAAATAGTGTGAAATCAAGCTAAAAATCACCGAATTCAGAACTCGGAGTCAACGGATATTCATAAAACCGTTTACGTAAAGAAACCACATTTCGCGCCCAACTAGGTGAAACGAGACCTACTAGCCACGAGTTCTGAAATAAAAATCCGAAACACCAGGATTGTAGAGCTCGAAAAGTAGTGTTAAATCAATCTAAAAATCACCGAATTCAGAACTCGGAGTCAATGGATATTCACAAAACCGTTTACGTAAAGTAACCACATTTCGCGCCTAACTAGGTGAAACGAGACCTACTAGCCACGAGTTCTGAAAAAAAAATCCGAAATGCGAGGATTTTAGAGCTCTAAAAGTAGTGTTAAATCAAGCTAAAATTCACCGAATTCAGAACTCGGAGTCAACGGATATTCATAAAACCGTTTACGTAAAGAAACCACATTTCGCGGCTAACTAGGTGAAACGAGACCTACTAGCCATGAGTTCTGAAATCAAAATCCAAAACGCCAGGATTGTAGAGCTCGAAAAGTAGTGCGAAATCAAGCTAAAAATCACCGAATTCAGAACTCGGAGTCAACGGATATTCATAAAACCGTTTACGTAAACAAACCACATTTCGCGCCTAACTAGGTGATACGAGACCTACTAGCCATGAGTTCTGAAATCAAAATCCGAAATGAGAGGATTGTAGAGCTTGAAAAGTAGTGTGAAATCATGCTAAAAATCATCGAAGTCAGAACTCGGAGTCAACGGATATTCATAAAACCGTTTACGTAAAGAAACCACATTTCGCGCCCAACTAGGAGAAACGAGACCTACTAGCCACGAGTTCTGAAATAAAAATCCGAAATGCCAGGATTGTAGAGCTCGAAAAGTAGTGTTAAATCAAGCTAAAAATCACCGAATTCAGAACTCGGAGTCAACGGATATTCACAAAACCGTTTACGTAAAGTAACCACATTTCGCGCCTAACTAGGTGAAACGAGACCTACTAGCCACGAGTTCTGAAATCAAAATCCGAAATGCGAGGATTGTAGAGCTCGAAAAGTAGTGTTAAATCAAGCTAAAAATAACCGAATTCAGAACTCGGAGTCAACGGATATTCACAAAACCGTTTACGTAAAGTAACCACATTTCGCGCCTAACTAGGTGAAACGAGACCTACTAGCCACGAGTTCTGAAATTAAAATCCGAAACACTAGGATTTTTGAGCTCGAAAAGTAGTGTTAAATCAATCTAAAAATCACCGAATTCAGAACTCTGAGTCAACGGATATTCACAAAACCGTTTACGTAAAGTAACCACATTTCGCGGCTAACTAGGTGAAACGAGACCTACTAGCCATGAGTTCTGAAATCAAAATCCGAAACGCCAGGATTGTAGAGCTCGAAAAGTAGTGTGAAATCAAGCTAAAAATCACCGAATTCAGAACTCGTAGTCAACGGATATTCATAAAACCGTTTACGTAAACAAACCACATTTCGCGCCTAACTAGGTGATACGAGACCTACTAGCCACGAGTTCTGAAATCAAAATCCGAAATGAGAGGATTGTAGAGCTCGAAAAGTATTGTGAAATCATGCTAAAAATCATCGAAGTCAGAACTCGGAGTCAACGGATATTCATAAAACCGTTTACGTAAAGAAACCACATTTCGCGCCCAACTAGGTGAAACGAGACCTACTAGCCACGAATTTTGAAATGAAAATCCGAAATGCCAGGATTGTAGAGCTCGAAAAGTAGTGTGAAATCATGCTAAAAATCATCGAAGTCAGAACTCGGAGTCAACGGATATTCATAAAACCGTTTACGTAAAGAAACCATATTTCGCGGCCAACTAGGTGAAACGAGACCTACTAGCCACGAGTTCTGAAATAAAAATCCGAAATGCCAGGATTGTAGAGCTCGAAAAATAGTGTGAAATCAAGCTAAAAATCACCGAATTCAGAACTCGGAGTCAACGGATATTCATAAAACCGTTTACGTAAAGAAACCACATTTCGCGCCCAACTAGGTGAAACGAGACCTACTAGCCACGAGTTCTGAAATAAAAATCCGAAACAACAGGATTGTAGAGCTCGAAAAGTAGTGTTAAATAAAGCTAAAAATCACAGGAATTAAGAACTCGGAGTCAACGGATATTCACAAAACCGTTTACGTAAAGTAACCACATTTCGCGCCTAACTAGGTGAAACGAGACCTACTAGCCACGGGTTATGAAATCAAAATCCGAAATGAGAGGATTGTAAAGCTCGAAAAGTAGTGTGAAATCATGCTAAAAATCATCGAAGTCAGAACTCGGAGTCAACGGATATTCATAAAACCGTTTACGTAAAGAAACCACATTTCGCGCCCAACTAGGTGAAACGAGACCTACTAGCCACGAGTTCTGAAATCAAAATCCGAAATGAGAGGACTGTAGAGCTCGAAAAGTAGTGTGAAATAATGCTAAAAATCATCGAAGTCAGAACTCGGAGTCAACGGATATTCATAAAACCGTTTACGTAAAGAAACCACATTTCGCGCCCAACTAGGTGAAACGAGACCTACTAGCCACGAGTTCTGAAATAAAAATCCGAAATGCCAGGATTGTAGAGCTCGAAAACTAGTGTTAAATCAAGCTAAAAATCACCGAATTCAGAACTCGGAGTCAACGGATATTCACAAAACCGTTTACGTAAAGTAACCACATTTCGCGCCTAACTAGGTGAAGCGAGACCTACTAGCCACGAGTTCTGAAATCAAAATCCGAAATGCGAGGATTGTACAGCTCGAAAAGTAGTATTAAATCAAGCTAAAAATAACCGAATTCAGAACTCGGAGTCAACGGATATTCACAAAACCGTTTACGTAAAGTAACCACATTTCGCGCCTAACTAGGTGAAACGAGACCTACTAGCCACGAGTTCTGAAATAAAAATCCGAAACACCAGGATTGTAGAGCTCGAAAATTAGTGTTAAATCAATCTAAAAATCACCGAATTCAGAACTCGGAGTCAACGGATATTCACAAAACCGTTTACGTAAAGTAACCACATTTCGCGGCTAACTAGGTGAAACGAGACCTACTAGCCATGAGTTCTGAAATCAAAATCCGAAACGCCAGGATTGTAGAGCTCGAAAAGTAGTGTGAAATCAAGCTAAAAATCACCGAATTCAGAACTCGGAGTCAACGGATATTCATAAAACCGTTTACGTAAACAAACCACATTTCGCGCCTAACTAGGTGATACGAGACCTACTAGCCACGAGTTCTGAAATCAAAATCCGAAATGAGAGGATTGTAGAGCTCGAAAAGTAGTGTGAAATCATGCTAAAAACCATCTAAGTCAGAACTCGGAGTCAACGGATATTCATAAAACTGTTTACGTAAAGAAACCACATTTCGCGCCCAACTAGGTGAAACGAGACCTACTAGCCACGAGTTTTGAAATAAAAATCCCAAATGCCAGGATTGTAGAGCTCGAAAAGTAGTGTGAAATCATGCTAAAAATCATCGAAGTCAGAACTCGGAGTCAACGGATATTCATAAAACCGTTTACGTAAAGAAACCACATTTCGCGGCCAACAAGGTGAAACGAGACCTACTAGCCACGAGTTCTGAAATAAAAATCCGAAATGCCAGGATTGTAGAGATCGAAAAAAATAGTGTGAAATCAAGCTAAAAATCACCGAATTCAGAACTCGGAGTCAACGGATATTCATAAAACCGTTTACGTAAAGAAACCACATTTCGCGCCCAACTAGGTAAAACGAGACCTACTAGCCACGAGTTCTGAAATAAAAATCCGAAATGCCAGGATTGTAGAGCTCGAAAAGTAGTGTTAAATCAAGCTAAAAATAACCGAATTCAGAACTCGGAGTCAACGGATATTCACAAAACCGTTTACGTAAAGTAACCACATTTCGCGCCTAACTAGGTGAAACGAGACCTACTAGCCACGAGTTCTGAAATAAAAATCCGAAACACCAGGATTGTAGAGCTCGAAAAGTAGTGTTAAATAAAGCTAAAAATCACAGGAATTAAGAACTCGGAGTCAACGGATATTCACAAAACCGTTTACGTAAAGTAACCACATTTCGCGCCTAACTAGGTGAAACGAGACCTACTAGCCACGAGTTATGAAATCAAAATCCGAAACGCCAGGATTGTAGAGCTCAAAAAGTAGTGTGAAATAAAGCAAAAAATCATTGAATTCAGAATTCGGAGTCAACGGATATTCACAAAACCGTTTACGTAAAGTAACCACATTTCGCGCCTAACTAGGTGAAACGAGACCTACTAGCCACGAGTTCTGAAATAAAAATCCGAAACACCAGGATTGTAGAGCTCGAAAAGTAGTGTTAAATCAATCTAAAAATCACCGAATTCAGAACTCGGAGTCAACGGATATTCACAAAACCGTTTACGTAAAGTAACCACATTTCGCGCCTAACTAGGTGAAACGAGACCTACTAGCCACGAGTTCTGAAATAAAAATCCGAAACACCAGGATTGTAGAGCTCGAAAAGTAGTGTTAAATCAATCTAAAAATCACCGAATTCAGAACTCGGAGTCAACGGATATTCACAAAACCGTTTACGTAAAGTAACCACATTTCGCGGCTAACTAGGTGAAACGAGACCTACTAGCCATGAGTTCTGAAATCAAAATCCGAAACGCCAGGATTGTAGAGCTCGAAAAGTAGTGTGAAATCAAGCTAAAAATCACCGAATTCAGAACTCGGAGTCAACGGATATTCATAAAACCGTTTACGTAAACAAACCACATTTCGCGCCTAACTAGGTGATACGAGACCTACTAGCCACGAGTTCTGAAATCAAAATCCGAAATGAGAGGATTGTAGAGCTCGAAAAGTAGTGTGAAATCATGCTAAAAATCATCTAAGTCAGAACTCGGAGTCAACGGATATTCATAAAACTGTTTACGTAAAGAAACCACATTTCGCGCCCAACTAGGTGAAACGAGACCTACTAGCCACGAGTTTTGAAATAAAAATCCCAAATGCCAGGATTGTAGAGCTCGAAAAGTAGTGTGAAATCATGCTAAAAATCATCGAAGTCAGAACTCGGAGTCAACGGATATTCATAAAACCGTTTACGTAAAGAAACCACATTTCGCGGCCAACAAGGTGAAACGAGACCTACTAGCCACGAGTTCTGAAATAAAAATCCGAAATGCCAGGATTGTAGAGATCGAAAAAAATAGTGTGAAATCAAGCTAAAAATCACCGAATTCAGAACTCGGAGTCAACGGATATTCATAAAACCGTTTACGTAAAGAAACCACATTTCGCGCCCAACTAGGTAAAACGAGACCTACTAGCCACGAGTTCTGAAATAAAAATCCGAAATGCCAGGATTGTAGAGCTCGAAAAGTAGTGTTAAATCAAGCTAAAAATAACCGAATTCAGAACTCGGAGTCAACGGATATTCACAAAACCGTTTACGTAAAGTAACCACATTTCGCGCCTAACTAGGTGAAACGAGACCTACTAGCCACGAGTTCTGAAATAAAAATCCGAAACACCAGGATTGTAGAGCTCGAAAAGTAGTGTTAAATAAAGCTAAAAATCACAGGAATTAAGAACTCGGAGTCAACGGATATTCACAAAACCGTTTACGTAAAGTAACCACATTTCGCGCCTAACTAGGTGAAATGAGACCTACTAGCCACGAGTTATGAAATCAAAATCCGAAACGCCAGGATTGTAGAGCTCAAAAAGTAGTGTGAAATAAAGCAAAAAATCATTGAATTCAGAATTCGGAGTCAACGGATATTCACAAAACCGTTTACGTAAAGTAACCACATTTCGCGCCTAACTAGGTGAAACGAGACCTACTAGCCACGAGTTCTGAAATAAAAATCCGAAACACCAGGATTGTAGAGCTCGAAAAGTAGTGTTAAATCAATCTAAAAATCACCGAATTCAGAACTCGGAGTCAACGGATATTCACAAAACCGTTTACGTAAAGTAACCACATTTCGCGCCTAACTAGGTGAAACGAGACCTACTAGCCACGAGTTCTGAAATAAAAATCCGAAACACCAGGATTGTAGAGCTCGAAAAGTAGTGTTAAATCAATCTAAAAATCACCGAATTCAGAACTCGGAGTCAACGGATATTCACAAAACCGTTTACGTAAAGTAACCACATTTCGCGGCTAACTAGGTGAAACGAGACCTACTAGCCATGAGTTCTGAAATCAAAATCCGAAACGCCAGGATTGTAGAGCTCGAAAAGTAGTGTGAAATCAAGCTAAAAATCACCGAATTCAGAACTCGGAGTCAACGGATATTCATAAAACCGTTTACGTAAACAAACCACATTTCGCGCCTAACTAGGTGATACGAGACCTACTAGCCACGAGTTCTGAAATCAAAATCCGAAATGAGAGGATTGTAGAGCTCGAAAAGTAGTGTGAAATCATGCTAAAAATCATCTAAGTCAGAACTCGGAGTCAACGGATATTCATAAAACCGTTTACGTAAAGAAACCACATTTCGCGCCCAACTAGGTGAAACGAGACCTACTAGCCACGAGTTTTGAAATAAAAATCCCAAATGCCAGGATTGTAGAGCTCGAAAAGTAGTGTGAAATCATGCTAAAAATCATCGAAGTCAGAACTCGTAGTCAACGGATATTCATAAAACCGTTTACGTAAAGAAACCACATTTCGCGGCCAACAAGGTGAAACGAGACCTACTAGCCACGAGTTCTGAAATAAAAATCCGAAATGCCAGGATTGTAGAGATCGAAAAAAATAGTGTGAAATCAAGCTAAAAATCACCGAATTCAGAACTCGGAGTCAACGGATATTCATAAAACCGTTTACGTAAAGAAACCACATTTCGCGCCCAACTAGGTGAAACGAGACCTACTAGCCACGAGTTCTGAAATAAAAATCCGAAATGCCAGGATTGTAGAGCTCGAAAAGTAGTGTTAAATCAAGCTAAAAATAACCGAATTCAGAACTCGGAGTCAACGGATATTCACAAAACCGTTTACGTAAAGTAACCACATTTCGCGCCTAACTAGGTGAAACGAGACCTACTAGCCACGAGTTCTGAAATAAAAATCCGAAACACCAGGATTGTAGAGCTCGAAAAGTAGTGTTAAATAAAGCTAAAAATCACAGGAATTAAGAACTCGGAGTCAACGGATATTCACAAAACCGTTTACGTAAAGTAACCACATTTCGCGCCTAACTAGGTGAAACGAGACCTACTAGCCACGAGTTATGAAATCAAAATCCGAAACGCCAGGATTGTAGAGCTCAAAAAGTAGTGTGAAATAAAGCAAAAAATCATTGAATTCAGAATTCGGAGTCAATGGATATTCACAAAACCGTTTACGTAAAGTAACCACATTTCGCGCCTAACTAGGTGAAACGAGACCTACTAGCCACGAGTTCTGAAATAAAAATCCGAAACACCAGGATTGTAGAGCTCGAAAAGTAGTGTTAAATCAATCTAAAAATCACCGAATTCAGAACTCGGAGTCAACGGATATTCAAAAAACCGTTTATGTAAAGTAACCACATTTCGCGCCTAACTAGGTGAAACGAGACCTACTAGCCACGAGTTCTGAAATAAAAATCCGAAATGCGAGGATTGTAGAGCTCGAAAAGTAGTGTTAAATCAAGCTAAAAATCAACGAATTCAGAACTCGGAGTCAACGGATATTCATAAAACCGTTTACGTAAAGAAACCACATTTCGCGGCTAACTAGGTGAAACGAGACCTACTAGCCATGAGTTCTGAAATCAAAATCCGAAATGCCAGGATTGTAGAGCTCAAAAAGTAGTGTGAAATCAAGCTAAAAATCACCGAATTCAGAACTCGGAGTCAACGGATATTCATAAAACCGTTTACGTAAACAAACCACATTTCGCGCCTAACTAGGTGATACGAGACCTACTAGCCACGAGTTCTGAAATCAAAATCCGAAATGAGAGGATTGTAGAGCTCAAAAAGTAGTGTGAAATCATGCTAAAAATCATCGAAGTCAGAACTCGGAGTCAACGGATATTCAGAAAACCGTTTACGTAAAGAAACCACATTTCGCGCCCAACTTGGTGAAACGAGACCTACAAGCCACGATTTCTGAAATAAAAATCCGAAATGCCAGGATTGTAGAGCTCGAAAAGTAGTGTTAAATCAAGCTAAAAATCACCGAATTCAGAACTCGGAGTCAACGGATATTCACAAAACCGTTTACGTAAAGTAACCACATTTCGCGTCTAACTAGGTGAAACGAGACCTACTAGCCACGAGTTCTGAAATCAAAATCCGAAATGCGAGGATTGTAGAGCTCGAAAAGTAGTGTTAAATCAAGCTAAAAATCAACGAATTCAGAACTCGGAGTCAACGGATATTCATAAAACCGTTTACGTAAAGAAACCACATTTCGCGGCTAACTAGGTGAAACGAGACCTACTAGCCATGAGTTCTGAAATCAAAATCCGAAACGCCAGGATTGTAGAGCTCAAAAAGTAGTGTGAAATCAAGCTAAAAATCACCGAATTCAGAACTCGGAGTCAACGGATATTCATAAAACCGTTTACGTAAACAAACCACATTTCGCGCCTAACTAGGTGATACGAGACCTACTAGCCACGAGTTCTGAAATCAAAATCCAAAATGAGAGGATTGTAGAGCTCGAAAAGTAGTGTTAAATCAAGCTAAAAATCACCGAATTCAGAACTCGGAGTCAACGGATATTCACAAAACCGTTTACGTAAAGTAACCACATTTCGCGTCTAACTAGGTGAAACGAGACCTACTAGCCACGAGTTCTGAAATAAAAATCCGAAATGCCAGGATTGTAGAGCTCGAAAAGTAGGGTTAAATCAAGCTAAAAATCACCGAATTCAGAACTCGAAGTCAATGGATATTCACAAAACTGTTTACGTAAAGTAACCACATTTCGCGCCTAACTAGGTGAAACGAGACCTACTAGCCACGAGTTCTGAAATAAAAATACGAAACACCAGGATTGTAGAGCTCGAAAAGTAGTGTTAAATCAAGCTAAAAATCACAGGAATTCAGAACTCGGAGTCAACGGATATTCACAAAACCGTTTACGTAAACTAACCACATTTCGCGCCTATCTAGGTGAAACGAGGCCAACTAGCCACGAGTTATGAAATCAAAATCCGAAACTCCAGGATTGTAGAGCTCGAAAAGTAGTGTGAAATCAAGCTAAAAATCACCGAATTCAGAACTCGTAGTCAACGGATATTCATAAAACCGTATACGTAAAGAAACCACATTTCGCGCCTAACTAGGCGAAACGAGACCTACTAGCCACGAGTTCTGAAATAAAAATCCGAAATGCGAGGATTGTAGAGCTCGAAAAGTAGTGTTAAATCAAGCTAAAAATCACCGAATTCAGAACTCGGAGTCAACGGATATTCATAAAACCGTTTACGTAAAGAAACCACATTTCGCGGCTAACTAGGTGAAACGAGACCTACTAGCCATGAGTTCTGAAATCAAAATCCGAAACCCCAGGATTGTAGAGCTCGAAAAGTAGTGTGAAATAACGCTAAAAATCACCGAATTCAGAACTCGGAGTCAACGGATATTCATAAAACCGTTTACGTAAACAAACCACATTTCGCGCCTAACTAGGTGATACGAGACCTACTAGCCACGAGTTCTGAAATCAAAATCCGAAATTAGGGGATTGTAGAGCTCGAAAAGTAGTGTGAAATCATGCTAAAAATCATCGAAGTCAGAACTTGGAGTCAACGGATATTCAGAAAACCGTTTACGTAAAGAAACCACATTTCGCGCCCAACTAGGTGAAACGAGACCTACAAGCCACGAGTTCTGAAATAAAAATCCGAAATGCCAGGATTGTAGAGCTCGAAAAGTAGTGTTAAATCAAGCTAAAAATCACCGAATTCAGAACTCGGAGTCAACGGATATTCACAAAACCGTTTACGTAAAGTAACCACATTTCGCGTCTAACTAGGTGAAACGAGACCTACTAGCCACGAGTTCTGAAATCAAAATCCGAAATGCGAGGACTGTAGAGCTCGAAAAGTAGTGTGAAATCAAGCTAAAAATCACCGAATTCAGAACTCGGAGTCAACGGATATTCATAAAACCGTTTATGTAAACAAACCACATTTCGCGCCTAACTAGGTGAAACGAGACCTACTAGCCACGAGTTCTGAAATCAAAATCCGAAAGGCGAGGATTGTAGAGCTCGAAAAGTAGTGTGAAATCAAGCTAAAAATCAACGAATTCAGAACTCGGAGTCAACGGATATTCATAAAACCGTTTACGTAAACAAACCACATTTCACGCCTAACCAGGTGAAACGAGACCTACTAGCCACGAGTTCTGAAATCAAAATCCGAAGTGCGAGGATTGTAGAGCTCGAAAAGTAGTGTGAAATCAAGCTAAAAATCACCGAAGTCAGAACTCGGAGTCAACGTATATTCATAAAACCGTTTACGTAAAGAAACCAAATTTCGCGCCCAACTAGGTGAAACGAGACCTACTAGCCACGAGTTCTGAAATAAAAATCCGAAATGCCAGGATTGTAGAGCTCGAAAAGTAGGGTTAAATCAAGCTAAAAATCACCGAATTCAGAACTCGAAGTCAATGGATATTCACAAAACCGTTTACGTAAAGTAACCACATTTCGCGCCTAACTAGGTGAAACGAGACCTACTAGCCAAGAGTTCTGAAATCAAAATCCGAAATGCAAGGATTGTAGAGCTCGAAAAGTAGTGTGAAATCAAGCTAAAAATCACCGAATTCAGAACTCGGAGTCAACGGATATTCATAAAACCGTTTACGTAAACAAACCACATTTCGCGCCTAACTAGGTGAAACGAGACCTACTGGCCACGAGTTCTGAAATCAAAATCCGAAATGCGAGGATTGTAGAGCTCGAAAAGTAGTGTGAAAACATGCTAAAAATCACCGATGTCAGAACTCGGAGTCAACGGATATTCATAAAACCGTTTACGTAAAGAAACCACATTTCGCGCCCAACTAGGTGAAACGAGACCTACTAGCCACGAGTTCTAAAATAAAAATCCGAAATGCCAGGATTGTAGAGCTCGAAAAGTAGTCTTAAATCAAGCTAAAAATCATCGAATTCAGAACTCGGAGTCAACGGATATTCATAAAACCGTTTACGTAAACAAACCACATTTCGCGCCTAACTAGGTGAAACGAGACCTACTAGCCACGAGTTCTGAAATCAAAATCCGAAATGCGAGGATTGTAGAGCACAAAAAGTAGTGTGAAATCATGCTAAAAATCACCGAAGTCAGAACTCGGAGTCAACGGATATTCATAAAACCGTTTACGTAAAGAAACCACATTTCGCGCCCAACTAGGTGAAACGAGACCTACTAGCCACGAGTTCTGAAATAAAAATCCGAAATTCCAGGATTGTAGAGCTCGAAAAGTAGTGTTAAATCAAGCTAAAAATCACCGAATTCAGAACTCGGAGTCAACGGATATTCACAAAACCGTTTACGTAAAGTAACCACATTTCGCGCCTAACTAGGTGAAACGAGACCTACTAGCCACGAGTTCTGAAATCAAAATCCGAAATGCGAGGATTGTAGAGCTCGAAAAGTAGTGTGAAATCAAGCTAAAAATCACCGAATTCAGAACTCGGAGTCAACGGATATTCATAAAACCGTTTACATAAATAAACCACATTTCGCGGCTAACAAGGTGAAACGAGACCTACTAGCCATGAGTTCTGAAATGAAAATCCGAAACACCATGATTGTAGAGCTCGAAAAGTAGTGTGAAATCATGCTAAAAATCACCGAATTCAGAACTCGGAGTTAACGGATATTCATAAAACCGTTTACGTAAACAAAACACATTTCGCGCCTAACTAGGTGAAACGAGACCTACTAGCCACGAGTTCTGAAATAAAAATCCGAAATGCCAGGATTGTAGAGCTCGAAAAGTAGTGTTAAATCAAGCGAAAAATCACCGAATTCAGAACTCGGAGTCAACGGATATTCACAAAACCGTTTACGTAAAGTAACCACATTTCGCGCCTAACTAGGTGAAACGAGACCTACTAGCGACGAGTTCTGAAATCAAAATCCGAAATGCGAGGATTGTAGAGCTCGAAAAGTAGTGTGAAATCAAGCTAAAAATCAACGAATTCAGAACTCGGAGTCAACGGATATTCATAAAACCGTTTACGTAAACAAACCACATTTCGCGCATAACTAGGTGAAACGAGACCTACTAGCCACAAGTTCTGAAATCAAAATCCGAAATGCGAGGATTGTAGAGCTCGAAAAGTAGTGTGAAATCAAGCTAAAAATCACCGAATTCAGAACTCGGAGTCAACGGATATTCATAAAACCGTTTACATAAACAAACCACATTTCGCGCCTAACTAGGTGAAACGAGACCTACTAGCCACCAGTTCTGAAATCAAAATCCGAAATGCGAGTATTGTAGAGCTCGAAAAGTAGTGTGAAATCATGCTAAAAATCACCGAAGTTAGAACTCGGAGTCAACGGATATTCATAAAACCGTTTACGTAAAGAAACCATATTTCGCTCCCAACTAGGTGAAACGAGACCTACTAGCCACGGGTTCTGAAATAAAAATCCGAAAGGCCAGGATTGTAGAGCTCGAAAAGTAGTGTTAAATCAAGCTAAAAATCACAGAATTCAGAACTCGGAGTCAACGGATATTCATAAAACCATTTACGTAAAGAAACCACATTTTGCGGCTAACTAGGTGAAACGAGACCTACTAGCCACGAGTTCTGAAATAAGAATCCGAAATGCCAGGATTGTAGAGCTCGAAAAGTAGTGTTAAATCAAGCTAAAAATCACCGAATTCAGAACTCGGAGTCAACGGATATTCACAAAACCGTTTACGTAAAGTAACCACATTTCGCGCCTAACTAGGTGAAACGAGACCTACTAGCCACGAGTTCTGAAATCAAAATCCGAAATGCGAGGATTGTAGAGCTCGAAAAGTAGTGTGAAATCAAGCTAAAAATCACCGAATTCAGAACTCGGAGTCAACGGATATTCACAAAACCGTTTACGTAAAGTAACCACATTTCGCGCCTAACTAGGTGAAACGAGACCTAGTAGCCACGAGTTCTGAAATCAAAATCCGAAATGCGAGGATTGTAGAGCTCGAAAAGTAGTGTGAAATCAAGCTAAAAATCACCGAATTCAGAACTCGGAGTCAACGGATATTCATAAAACCGTTTACATAAATAAACCACATTTCGCGCCTAACTAGGTGAAACGAGACCTACTAGCCACCAGTTCTGATTCAAAATCCGAAATGCGAGGATTGTAGAGCTCGAAAAGTAGTGTGAAATCATGCTAAAAATCACCGAAGTTAGAACTCGGAGTCAACGGATATTCATAAAACCGTTTACGTAAAGAAACCACATTTCGCGCCCAACTAGGTGAAACGAGACCTACTAGCCACGGGTTCTGAAATAAAAATCCGAAAGGCCAGGATTGTAGAGCTCGAAAAGTAGTGTTAAATCAAGCTAAAAATCACAGAATTCAGAACTCGGAGTCAACGGATATTCATAAAACCATTTACGTAAAGAAACCACATTTTGCGGCTAACTAGGTGAAACGAGACCTACTAGCCACGAGTTCTGAAATAAGAATCCGAAATTCCAGGATTGTAGAGCTCGAAAAGTAGTGTTAAATCAAGCTAAAAATCACCGAATTCAGAACTCGGAGTCAACGGATATTCACAAAACCGTTTACGTAAAGTAACCACATTTCGCGCCTAACTAGGTGAAACGAGACCTACTAGCCACGAGTTCTGAAATCAAAATCCGAAATGCGAGGATTGTAGAGCTCGAAAAGTAGTGTGAAATCAAGCTAAAAATCACCGAATTCAGAACTCGGAGTCAACGGATATTCAGAAAACCGTTTACGTAAAGTAACCACATTTCGCGCCTAACTAGGTGAAACGAGACCTAATAGCCACGAGTTCTGAAATCAAAATCCGAAATGCGAGGATTGTAGAGCTCGAAAAGTAGTGTGAAATCAAGCTAAAAATTACCGAATTCAGAACTCGGAGTCAACGGATATTCATAAAACCGTTTACGTAAAGAAACCACATTTCGCGGCTAACAAGGTGAAACGAGACCTACTAGCCATGAGTTCTGAAATCAAAATCCGAAACGCCAGGATTGTAGAGCTCGCAAAGTAGTGTGAAATCAAGCTAAAAATCACCGAATTCAGAACTCGGAGTCAACGGATATTCATAAAACCGTTTACGTAAACAAACCACATTTTGCGCCTAACTAGGTGAAACGAGACCTACTAGCCACGAGTTCCGAAATCAAAATCCGAAATTCGAGGATTGTAGAGCTCGAAAAGTAGTGTGAAATCATGCTAAAAATCAACGAAGTCAGAACTCGGAGTCAACGGATATTCATAAAACCGTTTACGTAAAGAAACCACATTTCGCGCCCAACTAGGTGAAACGAGACCTACTAGCCACGAGTTCTGAAATAAAAATCCGAAATCCCAGGATTGTAGAGCTCGAAAAGTAGTGTGAAATCAAGCTAAAAATCACCGAATTCCGAACTCGGAGTCAACGGATATTCAAAAAACCGTTTACGTAAAGAAACTACATTTCGCGCCTAACTAGGTGAAACAAGACCTACTAGCCACGAGTTCTGAAATCAAAATCCGAAATGCCAGGATTGTAGAGATCGAAAAGTAGTGTGAAATCAAGCTAAAAATCACCGAATTCAGAACTCGGAGTCAACGGATATTCATAAAACCGTTTACGTAAAGAAACCACATTTCGCGCCTAAGTGGGTGAAACGAGACCTACTAGCCACGAGTTATGAAATCAAAATCCGAAAATCCAGGATTGTAGAGCTCGAAAAGTAGTATGAAATCAAGCTAAAAATCACCGAATTCAGAACTCGGAGTCAACGGATATTCATAAAACCGTTTACGTAAAGAAACCACATTTCGCGGCTAACTAGGTGAAACGAGACCTACTAGCCATGAGTTCTGAAATCAAAATCCGAAATGCCAGGATTGTAGAGCTCGAAAAGTAGTGTGAAATCAAGCTAAAAATCACCGAATCAGAACTCGGAATCAACGGATATTCATAAAACCGTTTACGTAAAGAAACCACATTTTGCGCCCAACTAGGTGAAACGAGACCTACTAGGCACGAGTTCTGAAATAAAAATCCGAAATGCCAGGATTGTAGAGCTCGAAAAGTAGTGTTAAATCAAGCTAAAAATAACCGAATTCGGAACTCTGAGTCAACGGATATTCACAAAACCGTTTACGTAAAGTAACCACATTTCGCGCCTAACTAGGTGAAACGAGACCTACTAGCCACGAGTTATGAAATAAAAATCCGAAACACCTGGATTGTAGAGCTCGAAAATTAGTGTTAAATCAAGCTAAAAATCACAGGAATTCAGAACTCGGAGTCAACGGATATTCACAAAACCGTTTACGTAAAGTAACCACATTATGCGCCTAACTAGGTGAAACGAGACCTACTAGCCACGAGTTATGAAATCAAAATCCAAAACTCCAGGATTGTAGAGCTCGAAAAGTAGTGTGAAATCAAGCTAAAAATCACCGAATTCAGAACTCGGAGTCAACGGATATTCATAAAACCGTTTACGTAAAGAAACCACATTTCGCGCCTAAGTGGGTGAAACGAGACCTACTAGCCACGAGTTATAAAATCAAAATCCGAAAATCCAGGATTGTAGAGCTCGAAAAGTAGTGTGAAATCAAGCTAAAAATCACCGAATTCAGAACTCGGAGTCAACGGATATTCAAAAAACCGTTTACGTAAAGAAACCACATTTCGCGCCTAACTAGGTGAAACAAGACCTACTAGCCACGAGTTCTGAAATCAAAATCCGAAATGCCAGGATTGTAGAGATCGAAAAGTAGTGTGAAATCAAGATAAAAATCACCGAATCAGAACTCGGAATCAACGGATATTCATAAAACCGTTTACGTAAAGAAACCACATTTTGCGCCCAACTAGGTGAAACGAGACCTACTAGCCACGAGTTCTGAAATCAAAATCCGAAATGCCAGGATTGTAGAGCTCGAAAAGTAGTGTTAAATCAAGCTAAAAATAACCGAATTCGGAACTCTGAGTCAACGGATATTCACAAAACCGTTTACGTAAAGAAACCACATTTCGCGCCCAACTAGGTGAAACGAGACCTACTAGCCACGAGTTCTAAAATAAAAATCCGAAATGCCAAGATTGTAGAGCTCGAAAAGTAGTCTTAAATCAAGCTAAAAATCACCGAATTCAGAACTTGGAGTCAACGGATATTCATAAAACCGTTTACGTAAAGAAACCACATTTCGCGCCTAACTAGGTGAAACGAGACCTACTAGCCACGAGTTCTGAAATCAAAATCCGAATTCCAGGATTGTAGAGCTCGAAAAGTAGTGTGAAATCAAGCTAAAAATCACCGAATTCAGAACTCGGAGTCAACGGATATTCATAAAACCGTTTACGTAAAGTAACCACATTTCGCGCCTAACTAGGTGAAACGAGACCTACTAGCCACGAGTTCTGAAATAAAAATCCGAAAAGGCAGGATTGTAGAGCTCGAAAAGTAGTGTTAAATCAAGCTAAAAATCACCGAATTCAGAACTCGGAGTCAAAGGATATTCACAAAACCGTTTACGTAAAGTAACCACATTTCGCGCCTAACTAGGTGAAACGAGACCTACTAGCCACGAGTTCTGAAATCAAAATCCGAAATTCGAGGATTGTAGAGCTCGAAAAGTAGTGTGAAATCAAGCTAAAAATCACCGAATTAAGAACTCGGAGTCAACGGATATTCACAAAACCGTTTACGTAAAGTAACCACATTTCGCGCCTAACTAGGTGAAACGAGACCTACTAGCCACGAGTTCTGAAATCAAAATCCGAAATGCAAGGATTGTAGAGCTCGAAAAGTAGTGTGAAATCAAGCTAAAAATTACCAAATTCAGAACTCGGAGTCAACGGATATTCATAAAACCGTTTACGTAAAGAAACCACATTTCGCGGCTAACAAGGTGAAACGAGACCTACTAGCCATGAGTTCTGAAATCAAAATCCGAAACGCCAGGATTGTAGAGCTCGCAAAGTAGTGTGAAATCAAGCTAAAAATCACCGAATTCAGAACTCGGAGTCAACGGATATTCATAAAACCGTTTACGTAAACAAACCACATTTTGCGCCTAACTAGGTGAAACGAGACCTACTAGCCACGAGTTCCGAATTCAAAATCCGAAATTCGAGGATTGTAGAGCTCGAAAAGTAGTGTGAAATCATGCTAAAAATAACCGAAGTCAGAACTCGGAGTCAACGGATATTCATAAAACCGTTTACGTAAAGAAACCACATTTCGCGCCCAACTAGGTGAAACGAGACCTACTAGCCACGTGTTCTGAAATAAAAATCCGAAATCCTAGGATTGTAGAGCTCGAAAAGTAGTGTAAAATCAAGCTAAAAATCATCGAATTCAGAACTCGGAGTCAACGGATATTCAAAAAACCGTTTACGTAAAGAAACTACATTTCGCGCCTAACTAGGTGAAACAAGACCTACTAGCCACGAGTTCTGAAATCAAAATCCGAAATGCCAGGATTGTAGAGATCGAAAAGTAGTGTGAAATCAAGCTAAAAATCACCGAATTCAGAACTCGGAGTCAACGGATATTCATAAAACCGTTTACGTAAAGAAACCACATTTCGCGCCTAAGTGGGTGAAACGAGACCTACTAGCCACGAGTTATGAAATCAAAATCCGAAAATCCAGGATTGTAGAGCTCGAAAAGTAGTGTGAAATCAAGCTAAAAGCCACCGAATTCAGAACTCGGAGTCAACGGATATTCATAAAACCGTTTACGTAAAGAAACCACATTTCGCGGCTAACTAGGTGAAACGAGACCTACTAGCCATGAGTTCTGAAATCAAAATCCGAAATGCCAGGATTGTAGAGCTCGAAAAGTAGTGTGAAATCAAGCTAAAAATCACCGAATCAGAACTCGGAATCAACGGATATTCATAAAACCGTTTACGTAAAGAAACCACATTTTGCGCCCAACTAGGTGAAACGAGACCTACTAGCCACGAGTTCTGAAATAAAAATCCGAAATGCCAGGATTGTAGAGCTCGAAAAGTAGTGTTAAATCAAGCTAAAAATAACCGAATTCGGAACTCTGAGTCAACGGATATTCACAAAACCGTTTACGTAAAGTAACCACATTTCGCGCCTAACTAGGTGAAACGAGACCTACTAGCCACGAGTTATGAAATAAAAATCCGAAACACCAGGATTGTAGAGCTCGAAAATTAGTGTTAAATCAAGCTAAAAATCACAGGAATTCAGAACTCGGAGTCAACGGATATTCACAAAACCGTTTACGTAAAGTAACCACATTTTGCGCCTAACTAGGTGAAACGAGACCTACTAGCCACGAGTTATGAAATCAAAATCCAAAACTCCAGGATTGTAGAGCTCGAAAAGTAGTGTGAAATCAAGCTAAAAATCACCGAATTCAGAACTCGGAGTCAACGGATATTCATAAAACCGTTTACGTAAAGAAACCACATTTCGCGCCTAAGTGGGTGAAACGAGACCTACTAGCCACGAGTTATAAAATCAAAATCCGAAAATCCAGGATTGTAGAGCTCGAAAAGTAGTGTGAAATCAAGCTAAAAATCACCGAATTCAGAACTCGGAGTCAACGGATATTCAAAAAACCGTTTACGTAAAGAAACCACATTTCGCGCCTAACTAGGTGAAACAAGACCTACTAGCCACGAGTTCTGAAATCAAAATCCGAAATGCCAGGATTGTAGAGATCGAAAAGTAGTGTGAAATCAAGCTAAAAATCACCGAATCAGAACTCGGAATCAACGGATATTCATAAAACCGTTTACGTAAAGAAACCACATTTTGCGCCCAACTAGGTGAAACGAGACCTACTAGCCACGAGTTCTGAAATCAAAATCCGAAATGCCAGGATTGTAGAGCTCGAAAAGTAGTGTTAAATCAAGCTAAAAATCACCGAATTCAGAACTCGGAGTCAACGGATATTCATAAAACCGTTTACGTAAAGAAACCACATTTCGCGCCTAACTAGGTGAAACGAGACCTACTAGCCACGAGTTCTGAAATCAAAATCCGAATTCCAGGATTGTAGAGCTCGAAAAGTAGTGTGAAATCAAGCTAAAAATCACAGAATTCAGAACTCGGAGTCAACGGATATTCATAAAACCGTTTACGTAAAGTAACCACATTTCGCGCCTAACTAGGTGAAACGAGACCTACTAGCCACGAGTTCTGAAATAAAAATCCGAAAAGGCAGGATTGTAGAGCTCGAAAAGTAGTGTTAAATCAAGCTAAAAACCACCGAATTCAGAACTCGGAGTCAACGGATATTCACAAAACCGTTTACGTAAAGTAACCACATTTCGCGCCAAACTAGGTGAAACGAGACCTACTAGCCACGAGTTCTGAAATAAAAATCCGAAATGCCAGGATTGTAGAGCTCGAAAAGTAGTGTTAAATCAAGCTAAAAATCACCGAATTCAGAACTCGGAGTCAACGGATATTCATGAAACCGTTTACGTAAAGTAACCACATTTCGCGCCTAACTAGGTGAAACGAGACCTACTAGCCACGAGTTATGAAATAAAAATCCGAAACACCAGGATTGTAGAGCTCGAAAATTAGTGTTAAATCAAGCTAAAAATCACAGGAATTCAGAACTCGGAGTCAACGGATATTCAAAAAACCGTTTACGTAAAGAAACCACATTTCACGCCTAACTAGGTGAAACGAGACCTACTAGCCACGATTTATGAAATCAAAATCCGAAACTCCAGGATTGTAGAGCTCGAAAAGTAGTGTGAAATCAAGCTAAAAATCACCGAATTCAGAACTCGGAGTCAACGGATATTCATAAAACCGTTTAAGTAAAGAAACCACATTTCGCGACTAAGTGGGTGAAACGAGACCTACTAGCCACGAGTTATGAAATCAAAATCCGAAACTCCAAGATTTTAGATCTCGAAAAGTAGTGTGAAATCAAGCTAAAAATCACCGAATTCAGAACTCGGAGTCAACGGATATTCACAAAACCGTTTACATAAAGAAACCACATTTCGCGCTTAACTAGGTTAAACGAGGCCTATTAGCCACGAGTTCTGAAATCAAAATCCGAAATGCCAGGATTGTAGAGATCGAAAAGTAGTATGAAATCAAGCTAAAAATCACCGAATTCAGAACTCTGAGTGAACGGATATTCATGAAACCGTTTACGTAAAGAAACCACATTTCGCGCCTAACTAGGTGAAACGAGACCTACTAGCCACGAGTTCTGAAATCAAAATCCGAAACACCAGGATTGTAGATCTCGAAAAGTAGTGTTAAATCAAGCTAAAAATCACCGAATTCAGAACTCGGAGTCAACGGATATTCACAAAACCGTTTACGTAAAGTATCCACATTTCGCGCCTAACTAGGTGAAACGAGACCTATTAGCCACGAGTTCTGAAATCAAAATCCGAAATTCCAGGATTGTAGAGCTCGAAAATTAGTGTGAAATCAATCTAAAAATCACCGAATTCAGAACTCTGAGTCAACGGATATTCATGAAACCGTTTACGTAAAGAAACCACATTTCGCGCCTAACTAGGTGAAACGAGACCTATAAGCCACGAGTTCTGAAATCAAAATCCGAAACTCCAGGATTGTAGAGCTCGAAAATTAGTGTGAAATCAAGCTAAAAATTACCGAATTCAGAACTCGGAGTCATCGGATATTCACAAAACCGTTTACGTAAAGTAACCACATTTCGCGCCCAACTAGGTGAAACGAGACCTATAAGCCACGAGGTCTGAAATCAAAATCCGAAACTCCAGGATTGTAGAGATCGAAAAGTAGTGTGAAATCAAGCTAAAAATCACCGAATTCAGAACTCGGAGTCAACGGATATTCACAAAACCGTTTACGTAAAGAAACCATATTTTGCGGCTAACTAGGTGAAACGAGACCTACTAGACACGAGTTCTGAAATCAAAATCCGAAACACCAGGATTGTAGAGCTCGAAAAGTAGTGCGAAATCAAGCTAAAAATCACCGAATTCAGAACTCGGAGTCAACGGATATTCATAAAACCGTTTACGTAAAGAAACCACATTTCGCTGCTAAATAGGTGAAACGAGACCTACTAGCCACGAGTTCTGAAATCAAAATCCGAAAACCAGGATTGTAGAGCTCGAAAAGTAGTGCGAAATCAAGCTAAAAATCACCGAATTCTGAACTCGGAGTCAACGGATATTCATAAAACCGTTTACGTAAAGAAACCACATTTCGCGGCTTACTAGGTGAAACGAGACCAACTAGCCACGAGTTCTGAAATCAAAATCCGGAACGCCAGGATTGTAGAGCTCGAAAATTAGTGCGAAATCAAGCTAAAAATCACCGAATTCTGAACTCGGAGTCAACGGATATTCATAAAACCGTTTACGTAAAGAAACCACATTTCGCGGCTAACTAGGTGAAACGAGACCAACTAGCCACGAATTCTGAAATCAAAATCCAAAACACCAGGATTGTAGAGTTCGAAAAGTAGTGCGAAATCAAGCTAAAAATCACAGAATTCAGAACTCGGAGTCAACGGATATTCATAAAACCGTTTACGTAAAGAAACCACATTTCGCGGCTAACTAGGTGAAACGAGACCTACTAGCCACGAGTTCTGAAATCAAAATCCGGAACGCCAGGATTGTAGAGCTCGAAAATTAGTGCGAAATCAAGCTAAAAATCACCGAATTCTGAACTCGGAGTCAACGGATATTCATAAAACCGTTTACGTAAAAAAACCACATTTCGCGGCTAACTAGGTGAAACGAGACCAACTAGCCACGAGTTCTGAAATCAAAATCAAAAATACCAGGATTGTAGAGTTCGAAAAGTAGTGCGAAATCAAGCTAAAAATCACAGAATTCAGAACTCGGAGTCAACGGATATTCATAAAACCGTTTACGTAAAGAAACCACATTTCGCGGCTAATTAGGTGAAACGAGACCTACTAGCCACGAGTTCTGAAATCAAAATCCGAAAACCATGATTGTAGAGCTCAAAAAGTAGTGTGAAATCATGCTAAAAATCACCGAATTCTGAACTCGTAGTCAACGGATATTCATAAAACCGTTTACGTAAAGAAACCACATTTCGCGGCTAACTAGGTGAAACGAGACCTACTAGCCACGAGTTCTGAAATCAAAATATGAAGCGCCAGGATTGTAGAGCTCGAAAAGTAGTGGGAAATCAAGCTAAAATTCACCGAATTCAGAACTCGGAGTCAACGGATATTCATAAAACCGTTTACGTAAAGAAACCACATTTCGCGGCTAACTAGGTGAAACGAGACCTACTAGCCACGAGTTCTGAAATCAAAATCCGAAACGCCAGGATTGTAGAGCTCAAAAAGTAGTGCGAAATCAAGCTAAAAATCACCGAATTCAGAACTCGGAGTCAACGGATATTCATAAAACCGTTCACGTAAAGAAAGCACATTTCGCGGCTAACTAGGTGAAACGAGACCTACTAGCCACGAGTTCTGAAATCAAAATCCGAAGCGCCAGGATTGTAGAGCTCGAAAATTAGTGCGAAATCAAGCTAAAATTCACCGAATTCAGAACTCGGAGTCAACGGATATTCATAAAACCGTTTACGTAAAGAAACCACATTTTGCGGATAACTAGGTGAAACGAGACCTACTAGCCACGAGTTCTGAAATCAAAATCCGGAACACCAGGATTGTAGAGCTCGAAAAGTAGTGCGAAATCAAGCTAAAAATCACCGAATTCAGAACTCGGAGTAAACGGATATTCATAAAACCGTTTACGTAAAGAAACCACATTTCGCGGCTAACTAGGTGAAACGAGACCAACTAGCCACGAGTTCTGAAATCAAAATCCAAAACGCTAGGATTGTAGAGCTCGAAAAGTAGTGGGAAGTCAAGCTAAAAATCACCGAATTCAGAACTCGGAGTCAACGGATATTCATAAAACCGTTTACGTAAAGAAACCACATTTCGCGGCTAACTAGGTGAAACAGGACCTACTAGCCATGAGTTCTGAAATCAAAATCCGAAACTCCAGGATTGTAGAGCTCAAAAAGTAGTGTGAAATCAAGCTAAAAATCACCGAATTCAGAACTCGTAATCAACGGATATTCATAAAACCGTTTACGTAAAGAAACCATATTTCGCGGCTTATTAGGTGAAACGAGACCTACTAGCCTCGAGTTCTGAAATCAAAATCCGAAACACCAGGATTGTAGAGCTCAAAAAGTAGTGCGAAATCAAGCTAAAAATCACCGAATTCAGAACTCGGAGTCAACGGATATTCATAAAACCGTTTACGTAAAGAAACCACATTTCGCTGCTAACTAGGTGAAATGAGACCTACTAGCCACGAGTTCTGAAATCAAAATCCGAAGCGCCAGGATTGTAGAGCTCGAAAAGTAGTGGGAAGTCAAGCTAAAAATCACCGAATCAGAACTCGGAATCAACGGATATTCATAAAACCGTTTACGTAAAGAAACCACATTTCGGGCCTAACTAGGTGAAACGAGACCTACTAGCCACGAGTTCTGAAATCAAAATCCGAAATGCCAGGATTGTAGAGATCGAAAAGTAGTGTGAAATCAAGCTAAAAATCACCGAATCAGAACTCGGAATCAACGGATATTCATAAAACCGTTTACGTAAAGAAACCACATTTTGCGCCCAACTAGGTGAAACGAGACCTACTAGCCACGAGTTCTGAAATCAAAATCCGAAATGCCAGGATTGTAGAGCTCGAAAAGTAGTGTTAAATCAAGCTAAAAATAACCGAATTCGGAACTCTGAGTCAACGGTTATTCACAAAACCGTTTACGTAAAGAAACCACATTTCGCGCCCAACTAGGTGAAACGAGACCTACTAGCCACGAGTTCTAAAATAAAAATCCGAAATGCCAGGATTGTAGAGCTCGAAAAGTAGTCTTAAATCAAGCTAAAATTCACCGAATTCAGAACTCGGAGTCAACGGATATTCATAAAACCGTTTACGTAAAGAAACCACATTTCGCGGCTAACTAGGTAAAACGAGACCTACTAGCCACGAGTTCTGAAATCAAAATCCGAAACGCCAGGATTGTAGAGCTCAAAAAGTAGTGCGAAATCAAGCTAAAAATCACCGAATTCAGAACTCGGAGTCAACGGATATTCATAAAACCGTTCACGTAAAGAAAGCACATTTTGCGGCTAACTAGGTGAAACGAGACCTACTAGCCACGAGTTCTGAAATCAAAATCCGAAGCGCCAGGATTGTAGAGCTCGAAAATTAGTGCGAAATCAAGCTAAAATTCACCGAATTCAGAACTCGGAGTCAACGGATATTCATAAAACCGTTTACGTAAAGAAACCACATTTTGCGGATAACTAGGTGAAACGAGACCTACTAGCCACGAGTTCTGAAATCAAAATCCGGAACACCAGGATTGTAGAGCTCGAAAAGTAGTGCGAAATCAAGCTAAAAATCACTGAATTCAGAACTCGGAGTAAACGGATATTCATAAAACCGTTTACGTAAAGAAACCACATTTCGCGGCTAACTAGGTGAAACGAGACCAACTAGCCACGAGTTCTGAAATCAAAATCCAAAACGCTAGGATTGTAGAGCTCGAAAAGTAGTGGGAAGTCAAGCTAAAAATCACCGAATTCAGAACTCGGAGTCAACGGATATTCATAAAACCGTTTACGTAAAGAAACCACATTTCGCGGCTAACTAGGTGAAACAGGACCTACTAGCCATGAGTTCTGAAATCAAAATCCGAAACTCCAGGATTGTAGAGCTCAAAAAGTAGTGTGAAATCAAGCTAAAAATCACCGAATTCAGAACTCGTAATCAACGGATATTCATAAAACCGTTTACGTAAAGAAACCATATTTCGCGGCTTATTAGGTGAAACGAGACCAACTACCCTCGAGTTCTGAAATCAAAATCCGAAACACCAGGATTGTAGAGCTCAAAAAGTAGTGCGAAATCAAGCTAAAAATCACCGAATTCAGAACTCGGAGTCAACGGATATTCATAAAACCGTTTACGTAAAGAAACCACATTTCGCTGCTAACTAGGTGAAATGAGACCTACTAGCCACGAGTTCTGAAATCAAAATCCGAAGCGCCAGGATTGTAGAGCTCGAAAAGTAGTGGGAAGTCAAGCTAAAAATCACCGAATCAGAACTCGGAATCAACGGATATTCATAAAACCGTTTACGTAAAGAAACCACATTTCGGGCCTAACTAGGTGAAACGAGACCTACTAGCCACGAGTTCTGAAATCAAAATCCGAAATGCCAGGATTGTAGAGATCGAAAAGTAGTGTGAAATCAAGCTAAAAATCACCGAATCAGAACTCGGAATCAACGGATATTCATAAAACCGTTTACGTAAAGAAACCACATTTTGCGCCCAACTAGGTGAAACGAGACCTACTAGCCACGAGTTATGAAATCAAAATCCGAAATGCCAGGATTGTAGAGCTCGAAAAGTAGTGTTAAATCAAGCTAAAAATAACCGAATTCGGAACTCTGAGTCAACGGATATTCACAAAACCGTTTACGTAAAGAAACCACATTTCGCGCCCAACTAGGTGAAACGAGACCTACTAGCCACGAGTTCTAAAATAAAAATCCGAAATGCCAGGATTGTAGAGCTCGAAAAGTAGTCTTAAATCAAGCTAAAAATCACCGAATTCAGAACTCGGAGTCAACGGATATTCATAAAACCGTTTACGTAAAGAAACCACATTTCGCGCCTAACTAGGTGAAACGAGACCTACTAGCCACGAGTTCTGAAATCAAAATCCGAATTCCAGGATTGTAGAGCTCGAAAAGTAGTGTGAAATCAAGCTAAAAATCACCGAATTCAGAACTCGGAGTCAACGGATATTCATAAAACCGTTTACGTAAAGTAACCACATTTCGCGCCTAACTAGGTGAAACGAGACCTACTAGCCACGAGTTCTGAAATAAAAATCCGAAAAAGCAGGATTGTAGAGCTCGAAAAGTAGTGTTAAATCAAGCTAAAAACCACCGAATTCAGAACTCGGAGTCAACGGATATTCACAAAACCGTTTACGTAAAGTAACCACATTTCGCGCCAAACTAGGTGAAACGAGACCTACTAGCCACGAGTTCTGAAATAAAAATCCGAAATGCCAGGATTGTAGAGCTCGAAAAGTAGTGTTAAATCAAGCTAAAAATCACCGAATTCAGAACTCGGAGTCAATGGATATTCATGAAACCGTTTACGTAAAGTAACCACATTTCGCGCCTAACTAGGTGAAACGAGACCTACTAGCCACGAGTTATGAAATAAAAATCCGAAACACCAGGATTGTAGAGCTCGAAAATTAGTGTTAAATCAAGCTAAAAATCACAGGAATTCAGAACTCGGAGTCAACGGATATTCAAAAAACCGTTTACGTAAAGAAACCACATTTCACGCCTAACTAGGTGAAACGAGACCTACTAACCACGAGTTATGAAATCAAAATCCGAAACTCCAGGATTGTAGAGCTCGAAAAGTAGTGTGAAATCAAGCTAAAAATCACCGAATTCAGAACTCGGAGTCAACGGATATTCATAAAACCGTTTACGTAAAGAAACCACATTTCGCGACTAAGTGGGTGAAACGAGACCTACTAGCCACGAGTTATGAAATCAAAATCCGAAACTCCAAGATTTTAGATCTCGAAAAGTAGTGTGAAATCAAGCTAAAAATCACCGAATTCAGAACTCGGAGTCAACGGATATTCACAAAACCGTTTACATAAAGAAACCACATTTCGCGCCTAACTAGGTTAAACGAGGCCTATTAGCCACGAGTTCTGAAATCAAAATCCGAAATGCCAGGATTGTAGAGATCGAAAAGTAGTGTGAAATCAAGCTAAAAATCACCGAATTCAGAACTCTGAGTGAACGGATATTCATGAAACCGTTTACGTAAAGAAATCACATTTCGCGCCTAACTAGGTCAAACGAGACCTACTAGCCACGAGTTCTGAAATCAAAATCCGAAACACCAGGATTGTAGATCTCGAAAAGTAGTGTTAAATCAAGCTAAAAATCACCGAATTCAGAACTCGGAGTCAACGGATATTCACAAAACCGTTTACGTAAAGTATCCACATTTCGCGCCTAACTAGGTGAAACGAGACCTATTAGCCACGAGTTCTGAAATCAAAATCCGAAATTCCAGGATTGTAGAGCTCGAAAATTAGTGTGAAATCAATCTAAAAATCACCGAATTCAGAACTCTGAGTCAACGGATATTCATGAAACCGTTTACGTAAAGAAACCACATTTCGCGCCTAACTAGGTGAAACGAGACCTATAAGCCACGAGTTCTGAAATCAAAATCCGAAACTCCAGGATTGTAGAGCTCGAAAATTAGTGTGAAATCAAGCTAAAAATCACCGAATTCAGAACTCGGAGTCATCGGATATTCACAAAACCGTTTACGTAAAGTAACCACATTTCGCGCCTAACTAGGTGAAACGAGACCTATAAGCCACGAGGTCTGAAATCAAAATCCGAAACTCCAGGATTGTAGAGATCGAAAAGTAGTGTGAAATCAAGCTAAAAATCACCGAATTCAGAACTCGGAGTCAACGGATATTCACAAAACCGTTTACGTAAAGAAACCATATTTTGCGGCTAACTAGGTGAAACGAGACCTACTAGACACGAGTTCTGAAATCAAAATCCGAAACACCAGGATTGTAGAGCTCGAAAAGTAGTGCGAAATCAAGCTAAAAATCACCGAATTCAGAACTCGGAGTCAACGGATATTCATAAAACTGTTTACGTAAAGAAACCACATTTCGCTGCTAAATAGGTGAAACGAGACCTACTAGCCACGAGTTCTGAAATCAAAATCCGAAAACCAGGATTGTAGAGCTCGAAAAGTAGTGCGAAATCAAGCTAAAAATCACCGAATTCTGAACTCGGAGTCAACGGATATTCATAAAACCGTTTACGTAAAGAAACCATATTTCGCGGCTTACTAGGTGAAACGAGACCAACTAGCCACGAGTTCTGAAATCAAAATCCGGAACGCCAGGATTGTAGAGCTCGAAAATTAGTGCGAAATCAAGCTAAAAATCACCGAATTCTGAACTCGGAGTCAACGGATATTCATAAAACCGTTTACGTAAAGAAACCACATTTCGCGGCTAACTAGGTGAAACGAGACCAACTAGCCACGAATTCTGAAATCAAAATCCAAAACACCAGGATTGTAGAGTTCGAAAAGTAGTGCGAAATCAAGCTAAAAATCACAGAATTCAGAACTCGGAGTCAACGGATATTCATAAAACCGTTTACGTAAAGAAACCACATTTCGCGGCTAACTAGGTGAAACGAGACCTACTAGCCACGAGTTCTGAAATCAAAATCCGGAACGCCAGGATTGTAGAGCTCGAAAATTAGTGCGAAATCAAGCTAAAAATCACCGAATTCTGAACTCGGAGTCAACGGATATTCATAAAACCGTTTACGTAAAAAAACCACATTTCGCGGCTAACTAGGTGAAACGAGACCAACTAGCCACGAGTTCTGAAATCAAAATCAAAAATACCAGGATTGTAGAGTTCGAAAAGTAGTGCGAAATCAAGCTAAAAATCACAGAATTCAGAACTCGGAGTCAACGGATATTCATAAAACCGTTTACGTAAAGAAACCACATTTCGCGGCTAATTAGGTGAAACGAGACCTACTAGCCACGAGTTCTGAAATCAAAATCCGAAAACCATGATTGTAGAGCTCAAAAAGTAGTGTGAAATCATGCTAAAAATCACCGAATTCTGAACTCGTAGTCAACGGATATTCATAAAACCGTTTACGTAAAGAAACCACATTTCGCGGCTAACTAGGTGAAACGAAACCTACTAGCCACGAGTTCTGAAATCAAAATATGAAGCGCCAGGATTGTAGAGCTCGAAAAGTAGTGGGAAATCAAGCTAAAATTCACCGAATTCAGAACTCGGAGTCAACGGATATTCATAAAACCGTTTACGTAAAGAAACCACATTTCGCGGCTAACTAGGTGAAACGAGACCTACTAGCCACGAGTTCTGAAATCAAAATCCGAAACGCCAGGATTGTAGAGCTCAAAAAGTAGTGCGAAATCAAGCTAAAAATCACCGAATTCAGAACTCGGAGTCAACGGATATTCATAAAACCGTTCACGTAAAGAAAGCACATTTCGCGGCTAACTAGGTGAAACGAGACCTACTAGCCACGAGTTCTGAAATCAAAATCCGAAGCGCCAGGATTGTAGAGCTCGAAAATTAGTGCGAAATCAAGCTATAATTCACCGAATTCAGAACTCGGAGTCAACGGATATTCATAAAACCGTTTACGTAAAGAAACCACATTTTGCGGATAACTAGGTGAAACGAGACCTACTAGCCACGAGTTCTGAAATCAAAATCCGGAACACCAGGATTGTAGAGCTCGAAAAGTAGTGCGAAATCAAGCTAAAAATCACCGAATTCAGAACTCGGAGTCAACGGATATTCATAAAACCGTTTACGTAAAGAAACCACATTTCGCGGCTAACTAGGTGAAACGAGACCAACTAGCCACGAGTTCTGAAATCAAAATCCAAAACGCTAGGATTGTAGAGCTCGAAAAGTAGTGGGAAGTCAAGCTAAAAATCACCGAATTCAGAACTCGGAGTCAACGGATATTCATAAAACCGTTTACGTAAAGAAACCACATTTCGCGGCTAACTAGGTGAAACAGGACCTACTAGCCATGAGTTCTGAAATCAAAATCTGAAACTCCAGGATTGTAGAGCTCAAAAAGTAGTGTGAAATCAAGCTAAAAATCACCGAATTCAGAACTCGTAATCAACGGATATTCATAAAACCGTTTACGTAAAGAAACCATATTTCGCGGCTTATTAGGTGAAACGAGACCTACTAGCCTCGAGTTCTGAAATCAAAATCCGAAACACCAGGATTGTAGAGCTCAAAAAGTAGTGCGAAATCAAGCTAAAAATCACCGAATTCAGAACTCGGAGTCAACGGATATTCATAAAACCGTTTACGTAAAGAAACCACATTTCGCTGCTAACTAGGTGAAATGAGACCTACTAGCCACGAGTTCTGAAATCAAAATCCGAAGCGCCAGGATTGTAGAGCTCGAAAAGTAGTGGGAAGTCAAGCTAAAAATCACCGAATCAGAACTCGGAATCAACGGATATTCATAAAACCGTTTACGTAAAGAAACCACATTTCGGGCCTAACTAGGTGAAACGAGACCTACTAGCCACGAGTTATGAAATAAAAATCCGAAACACCAGGATTGTAGAGCTCGAAAATTAGTGTTAAATCAAGCTAAAAATCACAGGAATTCAGAACTCGGAGTCAACGGATATTCACAAAACCGTTTACGTAAAGTAACCACATTTTGCGCCTAACTAGGTGAAACGAGACCTACTAGCCACGAGTTATGAAATCAAAATCCAAAACTCCAGGATTGTAGAGCTCGAAAAGTAGTGTGAAATCAAGCTAAAAATCACCGAATTCAGAACTCGGAGTCAACGGATATTCATAAAACCGTTTACGTAAAGAAACCACATTTCGCGCCTAAGTGGGAGAAACGAGACCTACTAGCCACGAGTTATGAAATCAAAATCCGAAAATCCAGGATTGTAGAGCTCGAAAAGTAGTGTGAAATCAAGCTAAAAATCACCGAATTCAGAACTCGGAGTCAACGGATATTCAAAAAACCGTTTACGTAAAGAAACCACATTTCGCGCCTAACTAGGTGAAACAAGACCTACTAGCCACAAGTTCTGAAATCAAAATCCGAAATGCCAGGATTGTAGAGATCGAAAAGTAGTGTGAAATCAAGCTAAAAATCACCGAATTCAGAACTCGGAGTCAACGGATATTCACAAAACCGTTTACGTAAAGAAACCACATTTCGCGCCTAACTAGGTGAAACGAGGCCTATTAGCCACGAGTTCTGAAATCAAAATCCGAAATGCCAGGATTGTAGAGATCGAAAAGTAGTGTGAAATCAAGCTAAAAATCACCGAATTCAGAACTCTGAGTGAACGGATATTCATGAAACCGTTTACGTAAAGAAACCACATTTCGCGCCTAACTAGGTGAAACGAGACCTACTAGCCACGAGTTCTGAAATCAAAATCCGAAACACCATGATTGTAGATCTCGAAAAGTAGTGTTAAATCAAGCTAAAAATCACCGAATTCAGAACTCGGAGTCAACGGATATTTACAAAACCGTTTACGTAAAGTAACCACATTTCGCGCCTAACTAGGTGAAACGAGACCTATTAGCCACGAGTTCTGAAATCAAAATCCGAAACGCCAGGATTGTAGAGCTCGAAAATTAGTGTGAAATCAATCTAAAAATCACCGAATTCAGAACTCTGAGTCAACGGATATTCATGAAACCGTTTACGTAAAGAAACCACATTTCGCGCCTAACTAGGTGAAAGGAGACCTATAAGCCACGAGTTCTGAAATCAAAATCCGAAACTCCAGGATTGTAGAGCTCGAAAATTAGTGTGAAATCAAGCTAAAAATCACCGAATTCAGAACTCGGAGTCATCGGATATTCACAAAACCGTTTACGTAAAGTAACCACATTTCGCGCCTAACTAGGTGAAACGAGACCTACTATCCACGAGTTCTGAAATCAAAATCCGAAATCCGAGGATTGTAGAGCTCGAAAAGTAGTGCGAAATCAAGCTAAAAATCACCGAATTCAGAACTCGGAGTCAACGGATATTCACAAAACCGTTTACGTAAAGAAATCATATTTTGCGGCTAACTAGGTGAAACGAGACCTACTAGACACGAGTTCTAAAATCAAAATCCGAAAACCATGATTGTAGAGCTCGAAAAGTAGTGCGAAATCAAGCTAAAAATCACCGAATTCAGAACTCGGAGTCAACGGATATTCACAAAACCGTTTACGTAAAGAAACCATATTTTGCGGCTAACTAGGTGAAACGAGACCTACTAGACACGAGTTCTGAAATCAAAATCCGAAACACCAGGATTGTAGAGCTCGAAAAGTAGTGCGAAATCAAGCTAAAAATCACCGAATTCAGAACTCGGAGTCAACGGATATTCATAAAACCGTTTACGTAAAGAAACCACATTTCGCTGCTAAATAGGTGAAACGAGACCTACTAGCCACGAGTTCTGAAATCAAAATCCGGAACGCCAGGATTGTAGAGCTCGAAATGTAGTGCGAAATCAAGCTAAAAATCACCGAATTCTGAACTCGGAGTCAACGGATATTCATAAAACCGTTTACGTAAAGAAACCACATTTCGCGGCTAACTAGGTGAAACGAGACCAACTAGCCACGAGTTCTGAAATCAAAATCCAAAACGCTAGGATTGTAGAGCTCGAAAAGTAGTGGGAAGTCAAGCTAAAAATCACCAAATTCAGAACTCGGAGTCAACGGATATTCATAAAACCGTTTACGTAAAGAAACCACATTTCGCGGCTAACTAGGTGAAACCGGACCTACTAGCCATGAGTTCTGAAATCAAAATCCGAAACTCCAGGATTGTAGAGCTCAAAAAGTAGTGCGAAATCAAGCTAAAAATCACCGAATTCAGAACTCGTAGTCAACGGATATTCATAAAACCGTTTACGTAAAGAAACCATATTTCGCGGCTTATTAGATGAAACGAGACCTACTAGCCTCGAGTTCTGAAATCAAAATCCGAAACACCAGGATTGTAGAGCTCAAAAAGTAGTGCGAAATCAAGCTAAAAATCACCGAATTCAGAACTCGGAGTCAACGGATATTCATAAAACCGTTTACGTAAAGAAACCACATTTCGCTGCTAACTAGGTGAAATGAGACCTACTAGCCACGAGTTCTGAAATCAAAATCCGAAAATCCAGGATTGTAGAGCTCGAAAAGTAGTGGGAAGTCAAGCTAAAAATCACCGAATCAGAACTCGGAATCAACGGATATTCATAAAACCGTTTACGTAAAGAAACCACATTTCGCGCCCAACTAGGTGAAACGAGACCTACTAGCCACGAGTTCTGAAATAAAAATCCGAAATGCCAGGATTGTAGAGCTCGAAAAGTAGTGTTAAATCAAGCTAAAAATAACCGAATTCGGAACTCTGAGTCAACGGATATTCACAAAACCGTTTACGTAAAGTAACCACATTTCGCGCCTAACTAGGTGAAACGAGACCTACTAGCCACGAGTTATGAAATAAAAATCCGAAACACCAGGATTGTAGAGCTCGAAAATTAGTGTTAAATCAAGCTAAAAATCACAGGAATTCAGAACTCGGAGTCAACGGATATTCACAAAACCGTTTACTTAACCACATTTTGCGCCTAACTAGGTGAAACGAGACCTACTAGCCACGAGTTATGAAATCAAAATCCAAAACTCCAGGATTGTAGATCTCGAAAAGTAGTGTGAAATCAAGCTAAAAATCACCGAATTCAGAACTCGGAGTCAACGGATATTCATAAAACCGTTTACGTAAAGAAACCACATTTCGCGCCTAAGTGGGAGAAACGAGACCTACTAGCCACGAGTTATGAAATCAAAATCCGAAAATCCAGGATTGTAGATTTCGAAAAGTAGTGTGAAATCAAGCTAAAAAGCACCGAATTCAGAACTCGGAGTCAACGGATATTCAAAAAACCGTTTACGTAAAGAAACCACATTTCGCGCCTAACTAGGTGAAACAAGACCTACTAGCCACGAGTTCTGAAATCAAAATCCGAAATGCCAGGATTGTAGAGATCGAAAAGTAGTGTGAAATCAAGCTAAAAATCACCGAATTCAGAACTCGGAGTCAACGGATATTCACAAAGCCGTTTACGTAAAGAAACCACATTTCGCGGCTAACTAGGTGAAACGAGGCCAACTAGCCACGAGTTCTGAAATCAAAATCCAAAACACCAGGATTGTAGAGTTCGAAAAGTAGTGCGAAATCAAGCTAAAAATCACAGAATTCAGAACTCGGAGTCAACAGATATTCATAAAACCGTTTACGTAAAGAAACCACATTTCGCGGCTAACTAGGTGAAACGAGACCTACTATCCACGAGTTCTGAAATCAAAATCTGGAACCCCAGGATTGTAGAGCTCGAAAATTAGTGCGAAATCAAGCTAAAAATCACCGAATTCTGAACTCGGAGTCAACGGGTATTCATAAAACTGTTTACGTAAAGAAACCACATTTCGCGGCTAACTAGGTGAAATGAGACCAACTAGCCACGAGTTCTGAAATCAAAATCCAAAACACCAGGATTGTAGAGTTCGAAAAGAGTGCGAAATCAAGCTAAAAATCACCGAATTCAGAACTCGGAGTCAACGGATATTCATAAAACCGTTTACGTAAAGAAACCACATTTCGCGGCTAATTAGGTGAAACGAGACCTACTAGCCACGAGTTCTGAAATCAAAATCCGAAAACCATGATTGTAGAGCTCGAAAAGTAGTGTGAAATCATGCTAAAAATCACCGAATTCTGAACTCGGAGTCAACGGATATTCATAAAACTGTTTACGTAAAGAAACCACATTTCGCGGCTAACTAGGTGAAACGAGACCTACTAGCCACGAGTTCTGAAATCAAAATCCGGAACGCCAGGATTGTAGAGCTCGAAAATTAGTGCGAAATCAAGCTAAAAATCACCGAATTCAGAACTCGGAGTCAACGGATATTCACAAAACCGTTTACGTAAAGAAACCATATTTTGCGGCTAACTAGGTGAAACGAGACCTACTAGACACGAGTTCTGAAATCAAAATCCGAAAACCATGATTGTAGAGCTCGAAAAGTAGTGCGAAATCAAGCTAAAAATCACCGAATTCAGAACTCGGAGTCAACGGATATTCACAAAACCGTTTACGTAAAGAAACCATATTTTGCGGCTAACTAGGTGAAACGAGACCTACTAGACACGAGTTCTGAAATCAAAATCCGAAACACCAGGATTGTAGAGCTCGAAAAGTAGTGCGAAATCAAGCTAAAAATCACCGAATTCAGAACTCGGAGTCAACGGATATTCATAAAACCGTTTACGTAAAGAAACCACATTTCGCTGCTAAATAGGTGAAACGAGACCTACTAGCCACGAGTTCTGAAATCAAAATCCGGAACGCCAGGATTGTAGAGCTCGAAAAGTAGTGCGAAATCAAGCCAAAAATCACCGAATTCTGAACTCGGAGTCAACGGATATTCATAAAACCGTTTACGTAAAGAAACCACATTTCGCGGCTAACTAGGTGAAACGAGACCAACTAGCCACGAGTTCTGAAATCAAAATCCAAAAAACCAGGATTGTAGAGGTCGAAAAGTAGTGCGAAATCAAGCTAAAAATCACCGAATTCAGAACTCGGAGTCAACGGATATTCATAAAACCGTTTACGTAAAGAAACCACATTTTGCGGCTAATTAGGTGAAACGAGACCTACTAGCCACGAGTTCTGAAATCAAAATCCGAAAACCATGATTGTAGAGCTCGAAAAGTAGTGTGAAATCATGCTAAAAATCACCGAATTCTGAACTCGGAGTCAACGGATATTCATAAAGCCGTTTACGTAAAGAAACCACATTTCGCGGCTAACTAGGTGAAACGAGACCAACTAGCCACGAGTTCCGAAATCAAAATCCAAAACACCAGGATTGTAGAGTTCGAAAAGTAGTGCGAAATCAAGCTAAAAATCACAGAATTCAGAACTCGGAGTCAACAGATATTCATAAAACCGTTTACGTAAAGAAACCACATTTCGCGGCTAACTAGGTGAAACGAGACCTACTAGCCACGAGTTCTGAAATCAAAATCCGGAACGCCAGGATTGTAGAGCTCGAAAATTAGTGCGAAATCAAGCTAAAAATCACCGAATTCAGAACTCGGAGTCAACGGATATTCACAAAACCGTTTACGTAAAGTAACCACATTTCGCGCCTAACTAGGTGAAACGAGACCTATTAGGCACGAGTTCTGAAATCAAAATCCGAAACGCCAGGATTGTAGAGCTCGAAAATTAGTGTGAAATCAATCTAAAAATCACCGAATTCAGAACTCTGAGTCAACGGATATTCATGAAACCGTTTACGTAAAGAAACCACATTTCGCGCCTAACTAGGTGAAAGGAGACCTATAAGCCACGAGTTCTGAAATCAAAATCCGAAACTCCAGGATTGTAGAGCTCGAAAATTAGTGTGAAATCAAGCTAAAAATCACCGAATTCAGAACTCGGAGTCATCGGATATTCACAAAACCGTTTACGTAAAGTAACCACATTTCGCGCCTAACTAGGTGAAACGAGACCTACTAGCCACGAGTTCTGAAATCAAAATCCGAAATCCGAGGATTGTAGAGCTCGAAAAGTAGTGCGAAATCAAGCTAAAAATCACCGAATTCTGAACTCGGAGTCAACGGATATTCACAAAACCGTTTACGTAAAGAAACCATATTTTGCGGCTAACTAGGTGAAACGAGACCTACTAGACACGAGTTCTGAAATCAAAATCCGAAAACCATGATTGTAGAGCTCGAAAAGTAGTGCGAAAGCAAGCTAAAAATCACCGAATTCAGAACTCGGAGTCAACGGATATTCACAAAACCGTTTACGTAAAGAAACCATATTTTGCGGCTAACTAGGTGAAACGAGACCTACTAGACACGAGTTCTGAAATCAAAATCCGAAACACCAGGATTGTAGAGCTCGAAAAGTAGAGCGAAATCAAGCTAAAAATCACCGAATTCAGAACTCGGAGTCAACGAATATTCATAAAACCGTTTACGTAAAGAAACCACATTTCGCTGCTAAATAGGTGAAACGAGACCTACTAGCCACGAGTTCTGAAATCAAAATCCGGAACGCCAGGATTGTAGAGCTCGAAAAGTAGTGCGAAATCAAGCTAAAAATCACCGAATTCTGAACTCGGAGTCAACGGATATTCATAAAACCGTTTACGTAAAGAAACCACATTTCGCGGCTAACTAGGTGAAACGAGACCAACTAGCCACGAGTTCTGAAATCAAAATCCAAAAAACCAGGATTGTAGAGGTCGAAAAGTAGTGCGAAATCAAGCTAAAAATCACCGAATTCAGAACTCGGAGTCAACGGATATTCATAAAACCGTTTACGTAAAGAAACCACATTTCGCGGCTAATTAGGTGAAACGAGACCTACTAGCCACGAGTTCTGAAATCAAAATCCGAAAACCATGATTGTAGAGCTCGAAAAGTAGTGTGAAATCATGCTAAAAATCACCGAATTCTGAACTCGGAGTCAACGGATATTCATAAAACCGTTTACGTAAAGAAACCACATTTCGCGGCTAACTAGGTGAAACGAGACCTACTAGCCACGAGTTCTGAAATCAAAATCCGGAACGCCAGGATTGTAGAGCTCAAAAATTAGTGCGAAATAAAGCTAAAAATCACCGAATTCTGAACTCGGAATCAAAGGATATTCATAAAGCCGTTTACGTAAAGAAACCACATTTCGCGGCTAACTAGGTGAAACGAGACCAACTAGCCACGAGTTCCGAAATCAAAATCCAAAACACCAGGATTGTAGAGTTCGAAAAGTAGTGCGAAATCAAGCTAAAAATCACAGAATTCAGAACTCGGAGTCAACAGATATTCATAAAACCGTTTACGTAAAGAAACCACATTTCGCGGCTAACTAGGTGAAACGAGACCTACTAGCCACGAGTTCTGAAATCAAAATCCGGAACGCCAGGATTGTAGAGCTCGAAAATTAGTGCGAAATCAAGCTAAAAATCACCGAATTCAGAACTCGGAGTCAACAGATATTCACAAAACCGTTTACGTAAAGTAACCACATTTCGCGCCTAACTAGGTGAAACGAGACCTATTAGCCACGAGTTCTGAAATCAAAATCCGAAACGCCAGGATTGTAGAGCTCGAAAATTAGTGTGAAATCAATCTAAAAATCACCGAATTCAGAACTCTGAGTCAACGGATATTCATGAAACCGTTTACGTAAAGAAACCACATTTCGCGCCTAACTAGGTGAAAGGAGACCGATAAGCCACGAGTTCTGAAATCAAAATCCGAAACTCCAGGATTGTAGAGCTCGAAAATTAGTGTGAAATCAAGCTAAAAATCACCGAATTCAGAACTCGGAGTCATCGGATATTCACAAAACCGTTTACGTAAAGTAACCACATTTCGCGCCTAACTAGGTGAAACAAGACCTACTAGCCACGAGTTCTGAAATCAAAATCCGAAATGCCAGGATTGTAGAGATCGAAAAGTAGTGTGAAATCAAGCTAAAAATCACCGAATTCAGAACTCGGAGTCAACGGATATTCACAAAGCCGTTTACGTAAAGAAACCACATTTCGCGGCTAACTAGGTGAAACGAGGCCAACTAGCCACGAGTTCTGAAATCAAAATCCAAAACACCAGGATTGTAGAGTTCGAAAAGTAGTTCGAAATCAAGCTAAAAATCACAGAATTCAGAACTCGGAGTCAACAGATATTCATAAAACCGTTTACGTAAAGAAACCACATTTCGCGGCTAACTAGGTGAAACGAGACCTACTATCCACGAGTTCTGAAATCAAAATCTGGAACCCCAGGATTGTAGAGCTCGAAAATTAGTGCGAAATCAAGCTAAAAATCACCGAATTCTGAACTCGGAGTCAACGGGTATTCATAAAACTGTTTACGTAAAGAAACCACATTTCGCGGCTAACTAGGTGAAACGATACCAACTAGCCACGAGTTCTGAAATCAAAATCCAAAACACCAGGATTGTAGAGTTCGAAAAGAGTGCGAAATCAAGCTAAAAATCACCGAATTCAGAACTCGGAGTCAACGGATATTCATAAAACCGTTTACGTAAAGAAACCACATTTCGCGGCTAATTAGGTGAAACGAGACCTACTAGCCACGAGTTCTGAAATCAAAATCCGAAAACCATGATTGTAGAGCTCGAAAAGTAGTGTGAAATCATGCTAAAAATCACCGAATTCTGAACTCGGAGTCAACGGATATTCATAAAACCGTTTACGTAAAGAAACCACATTTCGCGGCTAACTAGGTGAAACGAGACCTACTAGCCACGAGTTCTGAAATAAAAATCCGGAACGCCAGGATTGTAGAGCTCGAAAATTAGTGCGAAATCAAGCTAAAAATCACCGAATTCAGAACTCGGAGTCAACGGATATTCACAAAACCGTTTACGTAAAGAAACCATATTTTGCGGCTAACTAGGTGAAACGAGACCTACTAGACACGAGTTCTGAAATCAAAATCCGAAAACCATGATTGTAGAGCTCGAAAAGTAGTGCGAAATCAAGCTAAAAATCACCGAATTCAGAACTCGGAGTCAACGGATATTCACAAAACCGTTTACGTAAAGAAACCATATTTTGCGGCTAAATAGGTGAAACGAGACCTACTAGACACGAGTTCTGAAATCAAAATCCGAAACACCAGGATTGTAGAGCTCGAAAAGTAGTGCGAAATCAAGCTAAAAATCACCGAATTCAGAACTCGGAGTCAACGGATATTCATAAAACCGTTTACGTAAAGAAACCACATTTCGCTGCTAAATAGGTGAAACGAGACCTACTAGCCACGAGTTCTGAAATCAAAATCCGGAACGCCAGGATTGTAGAGCTCGAAAAGTAGTGCGAAATCAAGCTAAAAATCACCGAATTCTGTACTCGGAGTCAACGGATTTTCATAAAACCGTTTACGTAAAGAAACCACATTTCGCGGCTAACTAGGTGAAACGAGACCAACTAGCCACGAGTTCTGAAATCAAAATCCAAAACACCAGGATTGTAGAGTTCGAAAAGAGTGCGAAATCAAGCTAAAAATCACCGAATTCAGAACTCGGAGTCAACTGATATTCATAAAACCGTTTACGTAAAGAAACCACATTTCGCGGCTAATTAGGTGAAACGAGACCTACTAGACACGAGTTCTGAAATCAAAATCCGAAAACCATGATTGTAGAGCTCGAAAAGTAGTGCGAAATCAAGCTAAAAATCACCGAATTCAGAACTCGGAGTCAACGGATATTCACAAAACCGTTTACGTAAAGAAACCATATTTTGCGGCTAACTAGGTGAAACGAGACCTACTAGACACGAGTTCTGAAATCAAAATCCGAAAACCATGATTAGAGAGCTCGAAAAGTAGTGCGAAATCAAGCTAAAAATCACCGAATTCAGAACTCGGAGTCAACGGATATTCACAAAACCGTTTACGTAAAGAAACCATATTTTGCGGCTAACTAGGTGAAACGAGACCTACTAGACACGAGTTCTGAAATCAAAATCCGAAACACCAGGATTGTAGAGCTCGAAAAGTAGTGCGAAATCAAGCTAAAAATCACCGAATTCAGAACTCGGAGTCAACGGATATTCATAAAACCGTTTACGTAAAGAAACCACATTTCGCTGCTAAATAGGTGAAACGAGACCTACTAGCCACGAGTTCTGAAATCAAAATCCGGAACGCCAGGATTGTAGAGCTCGAAAAGTAGTGCGAAATCAAGCTAAAAATCACCGAATTCTGAACTCGGAGTCAACGGATATTCATAAAACCGTTTACGTAAAGAAACCACATTTCGCGGCTAACTAGGTGAAACGAGACCAACTAGCCACGAGTTCTGAAATCAAAATCCAAAAAACCAGGATTGTAGAGGTCGAAAAGTAGTGCGAAATCAAGCTAAAAATCACCGAATTCAGAACTCGGAGTCAACGGATATTCATAAAACCGTTTACGTAAAGAAACCACATTTTGCGGCTAATTAGGTGAAACGAGACCTACTAGCCACGAGTTCTGAAATCAAAATCCGAAAACCATGATTGTAGAGCTCGAAAAGTAGTGTGAAATCATGCTAAAAATCACCGAATTCTGAACTCGGAGTCAACGGATATTCATAAAACCGTTTACGTAAAGAAACCACATTTCGCGGCTAACTAGGTGAAACGAGACCTACTAGCCACGAGTTCTGAAATCAAAATCCGGAACGCCAGGATTGTAGAGCTCGAAAATTAGTGCGAAATAAAGCTAAAAATCACCGAATTCTGAACTCGGAATCAACGGATATTCATAAAGCCGTTTACGTAAAGAAACCACATTTCGCGGCTAACTAGGTGAAACGAGACCAACTAGCCACGAGTTCCGAAATCAAAATCCAAAACACCAGGATTGTAGAGTTTGAAAAGTAGTGCGAAATCAAGCTAAAAATCACAGAATTCAGAACTCGGAGTCAACAGATATTCATAAAACCGTTTACGTAAAGAAACCACATTTCGCGGCTAACTAGGTGAAACGAGACCTACAAGCCACGAGTTCTGAAATCAAAATCCGGAATGCCAGGATTGTAGAGCTCGAAAATTAGTGCGAAATCAAGCTAAAAATCACCGAATTCAGAACTCGGAGTCAACGGATATTCACAAAACCGTTTACGTAAAGTAACCACATTTCGCGCCTAACTAGGTGAAACGAGACCTATTAGGCACGAGTTCTGAAATCAAAATCCGAAACGCCAGGATTGTAGAGCTCGAAAATTAGTGTGAAATCAATCTAAAAATCACCGAATTCAGAACTCTGAGTCAACGGATATTCATGAAACCGTTTACGTAAAGAAACCACATTTCGCGCCTAACTAGGTGAAAGGAGACCTATAAGCCACGAGTGTGAAATCAAAATCCGAAACTCCAGGATTGTAGAGCTCGAAAATTAGTGTGAAATCAAGCTAAAAATCACCGAATTCAGAACTCGGAGTCAACGGATATTCACAAAGCCGTTTACGTAAAGAAACCACATTTCGCGGCTAACTAGGTGAAACGAGGCCAACTAGCCACGAGTTCTGAAATCAAAATCCAAAACACCAGGATTGTAGAGTTCGAAAAGTAGTGCGAAATCAAGCTAAAAATCACAGAATTCAGAACTCGGAGTCAACAGATATTCATAAAACCGTTTACGTAAAGAAACCACATTTCGCGGCTAACTAGGTGAAACGAGACCTACTATCCACGAGTTCTGAAATCAAAATCTGGAACCCCAGGATTGTAGAGCTCGAAAATTAGTGCGAAATCAAGCTAAAAATCACCGAATTCTGAACTCGGAGTCAACGGGTATTCATAAAACTGTTTACGTAAAGAAACCACATTTCGCGGCTAACTAGGTGAAACGAGACCAACTAGCCACGAGTTCTGAAATCAAAATCCAAAACACCAGGATTGTAGAGTTCGAAAAGAGTGCGAAATCAAGCTAAAAATCACCGAATTCAGAACTCGGAGTCAACGGATATTCATAAAACCGTTTACGTAAAGAAACCACATTTCGCGGCTAATTAGGTGAAACGAGACCTACTAGCCACGAGTTCTGAAATCAAAATCCGAAAACCATGATTGTAGAGCTCGAAAAGTAGTGTGAAATCATGCTAAAAATCACCGAATTCTGAACTCGGAGTCAACGGATATTCATAAAACCGTTTACGTAAAGAAACCACATTTCGCGGCTAACTAGGTGAAACGAGACCTACTAGCCACGAGTTCTGAAATAAAAATCCGGAACGCCAGGATTGTAGAGCTCGAAAATTAGTGCGAAATCAAGCTAAAAATCACCGAATTCAGAACTCGGAGTCAACGGATATTCACAAAACCGTTTACGTAAAGAAACCATATTTTGCGGCTAACTAGGTGAAACGAGACCTACTAGACACGAGTTCTGAAATCAAAATCCGAAAACCATGATTGTAGAGCTCGAAAAGTAGTGCGAAATCAAGCTAAAAATCACCGAATTCAGAACTCGGAGTCAACGGATATTCACAAAACCGTTTACGTAAAGAAACCATATTTTGCGGCTAACTAGGTGAAACGAGACCTACTAGACACGAGTTCTGAAATCAAAATCCGAAACACCAGGATTGTAGAGCTCGAAAAGTAGTGCGAAATCAAGCTAAAAATCACCGAATTCAGAACTCGGAGTCAACGGATATTCATAAAACCGTTTACGTAAAGAAACCACATTTCGCTGCTAAATAGGTGAAACGAGACCTACTAGCCACGAGTTCTGAAATCAAAATCCGGAACGCCAGGATTGTAGAGCTCGAAAAGTAGTGCGAAATCAAGCTAAAAATCACCGAATTCTGAACTCGGAGTCAACGGATATTCATAAAACCGTTTACGTAAAGAAACCACATTTCGCGGCTAACTAGGTGAAACGAGACCAACTAGCCACGAGTTCTGAAATCAAAATCCAAAAAACCAGGATTGTAGAGGTCGAAAAGTAGTGCGAAATCAAGCTAAAAATCACCGAATTCAGAACTCGGAGTCAACGGATATTCATAAAACCGTTTACGTAAAGAAACCACATTTTGCGGCTAATTAGGTGAAACGAGACCTACTAGCCACGAGTTCTGAAATCAAAATCCGAAAACCATGATTGTAGAGCTCGAAAAGTAGTGTGAAATCATGCTAAAAATCACCGAATTCTGAACTCGGAGTCAACGGATATTCATAAAACCGTTTACGTAAAGAAACCACATTTCGCGGCTAACTAGGTGAAACGAGAAATACTAGCCACGAGTTCTGAAATCAAAATCCGGAACGCCAGGATTGTAGAGCTCGAAAATTAGTGCGAAATAAAGCTAAAAATCACCGAATTCTGAACTCGGAATCAACGGATATTCATAAAGCCGTTTACGTAAAGAAACCACATTTCGCGGCTAACTAGGTGAAACGAGACCAACTAGCCACGAGTTCCGAAATCAAAATCCAAAACACCAGGATTGTAGAGTTCGAAAAGTAGTGCGAAATCAAGCTAAAAATCACAGAATTCAGAACTCGGAGTCAACAGATATTCATAAAACCGTTTACGTAAAGAAACCACATTTCGCGGCTAACTAGGTGAAACGAGACCTACTAGCCACGAGTTCTGAAATCAAAATCCGGAACGCCAGGATTGTAGAGCTCGAAAATTAGTGCGAAATCAAGCTAAAAATCACCGAATTCAGAACTCGGAGTCAACGGATATTCACAAAACCGTTTACGTAAAGTAACCACATTTCGCGCCTAACTAGGTGAAACGAGACCTATTAGGCACGAGTTCTGAAATCAAAATCCGAAACGCCAGGATTGTAGAGCTCGAAAATTAGTGTGAAATCAATCTAAAAATCACCGAATTCAGAACTCTGAGTCAACGGATATTCATGAAACCGTTTACGTAAAGAAACCACATTTCGCGCCTAACTAGGTGAAAGGAGACCTATAAGCCACGAGTTCTGAAATCAAAATCCGAAACTCCAGGATTGTAGAGCTCGAAAATTAGTGTGAAATCAAGCTAAAAATCACCGAATTCAGAACTCGGAGTCATCGGATATTCACAAAACCGTTTACGTAAAGTAACCACATTTCGCGCCTAACTAGGTGAAACGAGACCTACTAGCCACGAGTTCTGAAATCAAAATCCGAAATCCGAGGATTGTAGAGCTCGAAAAGTAGTGCGAAATCAAGCTAAAAATCACCGAATTCAGAACTCGGAGTCAACGGATATTCACAAAACCGTTTACGTAAAGAAACCATATTTTGCGGCTAACTAGGTGAAACGAGACCTACTAGACACGAGTTCTGAAATCAAAATCCGAAAACCATGATTGTAGAGCTCGAAAAGTAGTGCGAAAGCAAGCTAAAAATCACCGAATTCAGAACTCGGAGTCAACGGATATTCACAAAACCGTTTACGTAAAGAAACCATATTTTGCGGCTAACTAGGTGAAACGAGACCTACTAGACACGAGTTCTGAAATCAAAATCCGAAACACCAGGATTGTAGAGCTCGAAAAGTAGTGCGAAATCAAGCTAAAAATCACCGAATTCAGAACTCGGAGTCAACGAATATTCATAAAACCGTTTACGTAAAGAAACCACATTTCGCTGCTAAATAGGTGAAACGAGACCTACTAGCCACGAGTTCTGAAATCAAAATCCGGAACGCCAGGATTGTAGAGCTCGAAAAGTAGTGCGAAATCAAGCTAAAAATCACCGAATTCTGAACTCGGAGTCAACGGATATTCATAAAACCGTTTACGTAAAGAAACCACATTTCGCGGCTAACTAGGTGAAACGAGACCAACTAGCCACGAGTTCTGAAATCAAAATCCAAAAAACCAGGATTGTAGAGGTCGAAAAGTAGTGCGAAATCAAGCTAAAAATCACCGAATTCAGAACTCGGAGTCAACGGATATTCATAAAACCGTTTACGTAAAGAAACCACATTTCGCGGCTAATTAGGTGAAACGAGACCTACTAGCCACGAGTTCTGAAATCAAAATCCGAAAACCATGATTGTAGAGCTCGAAAAGTAGTGTGAAATCATGCTAAAAATCACCGAATTCTGAACTCGGAGTCAGCGGATATTCATAAAACCGTTTACGTAAAGAAACCACATTTCGCGGCTAACTAGGTGAAACGAGACCTACTAGCCACGAGTTCTGAAATCAAAATCCGGAATGCCAGGATTGTAGAGCTCGAAAATTAGTGCGAAATAAAGCTAAAAATCACCGAATTCTGAACTCGGAATCAACGGATATTCATAAAGCCGTTTACGTAAAGAAACCACATTTCGCGGCTAACTAGGTGAAAAGAGACCAACTAGCCACGAGTTCCGAAATCAAAATCCAAAACACCAGGATTGTAGAGTTCGAAAAGTAGTGCGAAATCAAGCTAAAAATCACAGAATTCAGAACTCGGAGTCAACAGATATTCATAAAACCGTTTACGTAAAGAAACCACATTTCGCGGCTAACTAGGTGAAACGAGACCTACTAGCCACGAGTTCTGAAATCAAAATCCGGAACGCCAGGATTGTAGAGCTCGAAAATTAGTGCGAAATCAAGCTAAAAATCACCGAATTCAGAACTCGGAGTCAACAGATATTCACAAAACCGTTTACGTAAAGTAACCACATTTCGCGCCTAACTAGGTGAAACGAGACCTATTAGCCACGAGTTCTGAAATCAAAATCCGAAACGCCAGGATTGTAGAGCTCGAAAATTAGTGTGAAATCAATCTAAAAATCACCGAATTCAGAACTCTGAGTCAACGGATATTCATGAAACCGTTTACGTAAAGAAACCACATTTCGCGCCTAACTAGGTGAAAGGAGACCTATAAGCCACGAGTTCTGAAATCAAAATCCGAAACTCCAGGATTGTAGAGCTCGAAAATTAGTGTGAAATCAAGCTAAAAATCACCGAATTCAGAACTCGGAGTCATCGGATATTCACAAAACCGTTTACGTAAAGTAACCACATTTCGCGCCTAACTAGGTGAAACGAGACCTACTAGCCACGAGTTCTGAAATCAAAATCCGAAATCCGAGGATTGTAGAGCTCGAAAAGTAATGCGAAATCAAGCTAAAAATCACCGAATTCAGAACTCGGAGTCAACGGATATTATCAAAACCGTTTACGTAAAGAAACCATATTTTGCGGCTAACTAGGTGAAACGAGACCTACTAGACACGAGTTCTGAAATCAAAATCCGAAAACCATGATTGTAGAGCTCGAAAAGTAGTGCGAAATCAAGCTAAAAATCACCGAATTCAGAACTCGGAGTCAATGGATATTCACAAAACCGTTTACGTAAAGAAACCATATTTTGCGGCTAACTAGGTGAAACGAGACCTACTAGACACGAGTTCTGAAATCAAAATCCGAAACAACAGGATTGTAGAGCTCGAAAAGTAGTGCGAAATCAAGCTAAAAATCACCGAATTCAGAACTCGGAGTCAACGGATATTCATAAAACCGTTTATGTAAAGAAACCACATTTCGCTGCTAAATAGGTGAAACGAGACCTACTAGCCACGAGTTCTGAAATCAAAATCCGGAACGCCAGGATTGTAGAGCTCGAAAAGTAGTGCGAAATCAAGCTAAAAATCACCGAATTCTGAACTCGGAGTCAGCGGATATTCATAAAACCGTTTACGTAAAGAAACCACATTTCGCGGCTAACTAGGTGAAAGGAGACCAACTACCCACGAGTTCTGAAATCAAAATCCAAAAAACCAGGATTGTAGAGGTCGAAAAGTAGTGCGAAATCAAGCTAAAAATCACCGAATTCAGAACTCGGAGTCAACGGATATTCATAAAACCGTTTACGTAAAGAAACCACATTTCGCGGCTAATTAGGTGAAACGAGACCTACTAGCCACGAGTTCTGAAATCAAAATCCGAAAACCATGATTGTAGAGCTCGAAAAGTAGTGTGAAATCATGCTAAAAATCACCGAATTCTGAACTCGGAGTCAACGGATATTCATAAAACCGTTTACGTAAAGAAACCACATTTCGCGGCTAACTAGGTGAAACGAGACCTACTAGCCACGAGTTCTGAAATCAAAATCCGGAACGCCAGGATTGTAGAGCTCGAAAATTAGTGCGAAATCAAGCTAAAAATCACCGAATTCTGAACTCGGAGTCAACGGATATTCATAAAGCCGTTTACGTAAAGAAACCACATTTCGCGGCTAACTAGGTGAAACGAGACCAACTAGCCACGAGTTCTGAAATCAAAATCCAAAACACCAGGATTGTAGAGTTCGAAAAGTAGTGCGAAATCAAGCTAAAAATCACAGAATTCAGAACTCGGAGTCAACAGATATTCATAAAACCGTTTACGTAAAGAAACCACATTTCGCGGCTAACTAGGTGAAACGAGACCTACTAGCCACGAGTTCTGAAATCAAAATCCGGAACGCCAGGATTGTAGAGCTCGAAAATTAGTGCGAAATCAAGCTAAAAATCACCGAATTCTGAACTCGGAGTCAACGGATATTCATAAAACCGTTTACGTAAAGAAACCACATTTCGCGGCTAACTAGGTGAAACGAGACCAACTAGCCACGAGTTCTGAAATCAAAATCCAAAACACCAGGATTGTAGAGTTCGAAAAGTAGTGCGAAATCAAGCTAAAAATCACAGAATTCAGAACTCGGAGTCAACGGATATTCATAAAACCGTTTACGTAAAGAAACCACATTTCGCGGCTAATTAGGTGAAACGAGACCTACTAGCCACGAGTTCTGAAATCAAAATCCGAAAACCATGATTGTAGAGCTCGAAAAGTAGTGTGAAATCATGCTAAAAATCACCGAATTCTGAACTCGTAGTCAACGGATATTCATAAAACCGTTTACGTAAAGAAACCACATTTCGCGGCTAACTAGGTGAAACGAGACCTACTAGCCACGAGTTCTGAAACCAAAATCCGAAGCGCCAGGATTGTAGAGCTCGAAAAGTAGTGGGAAATCAAGCTAAAATTCACCGAATTCAGAACTCGGAGTCAACGGATATTCATAAAACCGTTTACGTAAAGAAACCACATTTCGCGGCTAACTAGGTGAAACGAGACCTACTAGCCACGACTTCTGAAATCAAAATCCGAAAACCATGATTGTAGAGCTCGAAAAGTAGTGTGAAATCAAGCTAAAAATCACCGAATTCAGAACCCGGAGTCAACGGATATTCATAAAACCGTTTACGTAAAGAAACCACATTTCGCGGCTAATTAGGTGAAACGAGATCTACTAGCCACGAGTTCTGAAATCAAAATCCGAAGCGCCAGGATTGTAGAGCTCGAAAATTAGTGCGAAATCAAGCTAAAATTCACCGAATTCAGAACTCGGAGTCAACGGATATTCATAAAACCGTTTACGTAAAGAAACCACATTTTGCGGCTAACTAGGTGAAACGTGACCTACTAGCCACGAGTTCTGAAATCAAAATCCGGAACACCAGGATTGTAGAGCTCGAAAAGTAGTGCGAAATCAAGCTAAAAATCACCGAATTCAGAACTCGGAGTCAACGGATATTCATAAAACCGTTTACGTAAAGAAACCACATTTCACGGCTAACTAAGTGAAACGAGACCAACTAGCCACGCGTTCTGAAATCAAAATCCGAAACTCCAGGATTGTAGAGCTCGAAAAGTAGTGTGAAGTCAAGCTAAAAATCACCGAATTCAGAACTCGGAGTCAACGGATATTCATAAAACCGTTTACGTAAAGAAACCACATTTCGCGGCTAACTAGGTGAAACGAGACCTACTAGCCATGAGTTCTGAAATCAAAATCCAAAAAACCAGGATTGTAGAGCTCAAAAAGTAGTGCGAAATCAAGCTAAAAATCACCGAATTCAGAACTCGGAGTCAACGGATATTCATAAAACCGTTTACGTAAAGAAACCACATTTTGCGGCTAATTAGGTGAAACGAGACCAACTAGCCACGAGTTCTGAAATCAAAATCCGAAAACCATGATTGTAGAGCTCGAAAAGTAGTGTGAAATCATGCTAAAAATCAACGAATTCTGAACTCGGAGTCAACGGATATTCATAAAACCGTTTACGTAAAGAAACCACATTTCGCTGCTAACTAGGTGAAACGAGACCTACTAGCCACGAGTTCTGAAATCAAAATCCGAAGCGCCAGGATTGTAGAGCTCGAAAATTAGTGCGAAATCAAGCTAAAAATCACCGAATCAGAACTCGGAATCAACGGATATTCATAAAACCGTTTACGTAAAGAAACCACATTTCGCGCCCAACTAGGTGAAATGAGACCTACTAGCCACGAGTTCTGAAATAAAAATCCGAAATGCCAGGATTGTAGAGCTCGAAAAGTAGTGTTAAATCAAGCTAAAAATAACCGAATTCGGAACTCTGAGTCAACGGATATTCACAAAACCGTTTACGTAAAGTAACCACATTTCGCGCCTAACTAGGTGAAACGAGACCTACTAGCCACGAGTTATGAAATAAAAATCCGAAACACCAGGAATTTAGAGCTCGAAAATTAGTGTTAAATCAAGCTAAAAATCACAGGAATTCAGAACTCGGAGTCAACGGATATTCACAAAACCGTTTACGTAAAGTAACCACATTTTGCGCCTAACTAGGTGAAACGAGACCTACTAGCCACGAGTTATGAAATCAAAATCCAAAACTCCAGGATTGTAGAGCTCGAAAAGTAGTGTGAAATCAAGCTAAAAATCACCGAATTCAGAACTCGGAGTCAACGGATATTCATAAAACCGTTTACGTAAAGAAACCACATTTCGCGCCTAAGTGGGTGAAAGGAGACCTACTAGCCACGAGTTATGAAATCAAAATCCGAATATCCAGGATTGTAGAGCTCGAAAAGTAGTGTGAAATCAAGCTAAAAATCACCGAATTCAGAACTCGGAGTCAACGGATATTCATAAAACCGTTTACGTAAAGAAACCACATTTCCCGCCTAACTAGGTGAAACAAGACCTACTAGCCACGAGTTCTGAAATCAAAATCCGAAATGCCAGGATTGTAGAGATCGAAAAGTAGTGGGAAGTCAAGCTAAAATTCACCGAATTCAGAACTCGGAGTCAACGGATATTCATAAAACCGTTTACGTAAAGAAACCACATTTCGCGCGTAACTAGGTGAAACAAGACCTACTAGCCACGAGTTCTGAAATAAAAATCCGAAATGCCAGGATTGTAGAGCTCAAAAAGTAGTGCGAAATCAAGCTAAAAATCACCGAATTCAGAACTCGGAGTCAACGGATATTCATAAAACCGTTTACGTAAAGTAACCACATTTCGCGCCCAACTAGGTGAAACGAGACCTATTAGCCACGAGTTCTGAAATCAAAATCCGAAACGCCAGGATTGTAGAGCTCAAAAAGTAGTGCGAAATCAAGCTAAAAATCACCGAATTCAGAACTCGGAGTCAACGGATATTCATAAAACCGTTTATGTAAAGAAACCACATTTCGCGCCCAACTAGGTGAAACGAGACCTATTAGCCACGAGTTCTGAAATCAAAATCCGAAACGCCAGGATTGTAGAGCTCGAAAAGTAGTGGGAAGTCAAGCTAAAATTCACCGAATTCAGAACTCGGAGTCAGTGGATATTCATAAAACCGTTTACGTAAAGAAACCACATTTCGCGGCTAACTAGGTGAAACGAGACCTACTGGCCACGAGTTCTGAAATAAAAATCCGAAATTCCAGGATTGTAGAGCTCAAAAAGTAGTGCGAAATCAAGTTAAAAATCTCCGAATTCAGAACTCGGAGTCAACGGATTTTCATAAAACCGTTTACGTAAAGAAACCGCATTTCGCGGCTAACTAGGTGAAACGAGACCTACCAGCCACGAGTTCTGAAATAAAAATCCGAAATGCCAGGATTGTAGAGCTCAAAAAGTAGTGCGAAATCAGGCTAAAAATCTCCGAATTCAGAACTCGGAGTCAACGGATTTTCATAAAACCGTTTACGTAAAGACACCACATTTCGCGGCTTACTAGGTGAAACAAGACCTACTAGCCACGAGTTCTGAAATCAAAGTTCGAAACACCAAGATTGTAGAGCTCAAAAAGTAGTGTGAAATCAAGCTAAAAATCATCGAATTCAGAACTCGGAGTCAACGGATATTCATAAAACCGTTTACGTAAAGAAACCACATTTCGCGGCTAACTAGGTGAAACGAGACCAACTAGCCACGAGTTCTGAAATCAAAATCCAAAACACCAGGATTGTAGAGTTCGAAAAGTAGTGCGGAATCAAGCTAAAAATCACAGAATTCAGAACTCGGAGTCAACGGATATTCATAAAACCGTTTACGTAAAGAAACCACATTTCGCGGCTAACTAGGTGAAACGAGACTCACTAGCCACGAGTTCTGAAATCAAAATCCGAAGCGCCAGGATTGTAGAGCTCGAAAAGTAGTGGGAAGTCAAGCTAAAATTCACCGAATTCAGAACTCGGAGTCAACAGATATTCATAAAACCGTTTACGTAAAGAAACCGCATTTCGCGGCTAACTAGGTGAAACGAGACCTACTAGCCACGAGTTCTGAAATAAAAATCCGAAATGCCAGGATTGTAGAGCTCAAAAAGTAGTGCGAAATCAAGCTAAAAATCTCCGAATTCAGAACTCGGAGTCAACGGATATTCATAAAACCGTTTACGTAAAGAAACCACATTTCGCGGCTAACTAGGTGAAACGAGACCAACTAGCCACGAGTTCTGAAATCAAAATCCAAAATGCCAGGATTGTAGAGCTCGAAAAGTAGTGCGAAATCAAGCTAAAAATCACCGAATTCAGAACTCGGAGTCAACGGATATTCATAAAACCGTTTACGTAAAGAAACCACATTTCGCGGCTAACTAGGGGAAACGAGACCAACTAGCCACGAGTACTGAAATCAAAATCCGAAACGCCAGGATTGTAGAGCTCGAAAAGTAGTGGGAAGTCAAGCTAAAATTCACCGAATTCAGAACTCGGAGTCAGTGGATATTCATAAAACCGTTTACGTAAAGAAACCACATTTCGCGGCTAACTAGGTGAAACGAGACCTACTAGCCACGAGTTCTGAAATAAAAATCCGAAATTCCAGGATTGTAGAGCTCAAAAAGTAGTGCGAAATCAAGCTAAAAATCTCCGAATTCAGAAATCGGAGTCAACGGATTTTCATAAAACCGTTTACGTAAAGACACCACATTTCGCGGCTTACTAGGTGAAACAAGACCTACTAGCCACGAGTTCTGAAATCAAAGTTCGAAACACCAGGATTGTAGAGCTCAAAAAGTAGTGTGAAATCAAGCTAAAAATCATCGAATTCAGAACTCGGAGTCAACGGATATTCATAAAACCGTTTACGTAAAGAAACCACATTTCGCGGCTAACTAGGTGAAACGAGACCAACTAGCCACGAGTTCTGAAATCAAAATCCAAAACACCAGGATTGTAGAGTTCGAAAAGTAGTGCGGAATCAAGCTAAAAATCACAGAATTCAGAACTCGGAGTCAACGGATATTCATAAAACCGTTTACGTAAAGAAACCACATTTCGCGGCTAATTAGGTGAAACGAGACCTACTAGCCACGAGTTCTGAAATCAAAATCTGAAAACCATGATTGTAGAGCTCGAAAAGTAGTGTGAAATCATGCTAAAAATCACCGAATTCTGAACTCGTAGTCAACGGATATTCATAAAACCGTTTACGTAAAGAAACCACATTTCGCGGCTAACTAGGTGAAACGAGACCAACTAGCCACGAGTTCTGAAATCAAAATCCGGAATGCCAGGATTGTAGAGTTCGAAAATTAGTGCGAAATCAAGCTAAAAATCACCGAATTCTGAACTCGGAGTCAATGGATATTCATAAATCCGTTTACGTAAAGAAACCACATTTCCCGGCTAACTAGGTGAAACGAGACCTACTAGCCACGAGTTCTGAAATCAAAATCCGGAACGCCAGGATTGTAGAGCTCGAAAAGTAGTGCGAAATCAAGCTAAAAATCGCCGAATTTAGAACTCAGAGTCAACGGATATTCATAAAACCGTTTACGTAAAGAAACCACATTTCGCTGCTAAATACGTGGAACGAGACCTACTAGCCACGAGTTCTGAAATCAAAATCCGAAACGCCAGGATTTTAGAGCTCGAAAAGTAGTGCGAAGTCAAGCTAAAAATCACTGAATTCAGAACTCGGAGTCAACGGATATTCAAAAAACCGTTTACGTAAAGAAACCACATTTCGCGTCTAACTAGATGAAACGAGACCTACTAACCACGAGTTCTGAAATCAAAATCCAAAACGCAAGGATTGTAGAGCTCGAAAAGTAGTGGGAAATCAAGCTAAAATTCACCGAATTCAGAACTCGGAGTCAACGGATATTCATAAAACCGTTCACGTAAAGAAACCACATTTCGCGGCTAACTAGGTGAAACGAGACCTACTAGCCACGAGTTCTGAAATCAAAATCCGAAACTCCAGGATTGTAGAGCTAAAAAAGTAGTGCGAAATCAAGCTAAAAATCGCCGAATTCAGAACTCGTAGTCAACGGATATTCATAAAACCGTTTACGTAAAGAAACCACATTTCACGGCTAACTAGGTGAAACGAAACCAACTAGCCACGCGTTCTGAAATCAAAATCCAAAACGCCAGGATTGTAGAGCTCGAAAAGTAGTGTGAAGTCAAGCTAAAAATCACCGAATTCAGAACTCGGAGTCAACGGATATTCATAAAACCGTTTACGTAAAGAAACCACATTTCGCGGCTAACTAGGTGAAACGATACCTACTAGCCACGAGTTCTGAAATCAAAATCCGAAATGCCAGGATTGTAGAGCTCAAAAAGTAGTACGAAATCAAGCTAAAAATCACCGAATTCAGAACTCGTAGTCAACGGATATTCATAAAACCGTTTACGTAAAGAAACCATATTTCGTGGCTAACTAGGTGAAACAAGACCTACTAGCCTCGAGTTCTGAAATCAAAATCCGAAACACCAGGATTGTAGAGCTCAAAAAGAAGTGCGAAATCAAGTTAAAATCACCGAATTCAGAACTCGGAGTCAACGGATATTCATAAAACCGTTTACGTAAAGAAACCACATTTCGCGGCTAACTAGGTGAAACGAGACCTACTAGCCACGAGTTCTGAAATCAAAATCCGAAGGGCCAGGATTGTAGAGCTCGAAAAGTAGTGGGAAGTCAAGCTAAAATTCAACGAATTCAGAACTCGGAGTCAACAGATATTCATAAAACCGTTTACGTAAAGAAACCGCATTTCGCTGCTAAATACGTGGAACGAGACCTACTAGCCACGAGTTCTGAAATCAAAATCCGAAACGCCAGGATTTTAGAGCTCGAAAAGTAGTGCGAAGTCAAGCTAAAAATCACTGAATTCAGAACTCGGAGTCAACGGATATTCAAAAAACCGTTTACGTAAAGAAACCACATTTCGCGTCTAACTAGATGAAACGAGACCTACTAACCACGAGTTCTGAAATCAAAATCCAAAACACCAGGATTGTAGAGCTCGAAAAGTAGTGGGAAATCAAGCTAAAATTCACCGAATTCAGAACTCGGAGTCAACGGATATTCATAAAACCGTTCACGTAAAGAAACCACATTTCGCGGCTAACTAGGTGAAACGAGACCTACTAGCCACGAGTTCTGAAATCAAAATCCGAAACTCCAGGATTGTAGAGCTAAAAAAGTAGTGCGAAATCAAGCTAAAAATCGCCGAATTCAGAACTCGTAGTCAACGGATATTCATAAAACCGTTTACGTAAAGAAACCACATTTCACGGCTAACTAGGTGAAACGAAACCAACTAGCCACGCGTTCTGAAATCAAAATCCAAAACGCCAGGATTGTAGAGCTCGAAAAGTAGTGTGAAGTCAAGCTAAAAATCACCGAATTCAGAACTCGGAGTCAACGGATATTCATAAAACCGTTTACGTAAAGAAACCACATTTCGCGTCTAACTAGATGAAACGAGACCTACTAACCACGAGTTCTGAAATCAAAATCCAAAACGCCAGGATTGTAGAGCTCGAAAAGTAGTGGGAAATCAAGCTAAAATTCACCGAATTCAGAACTCGGAGTCAACGGATATTCATAAAACCGTTCACGTAAAGAAACCACATTTCGCGGCTAACTTGGTGAAACGAGACCTACTAGCCACGAGTTCAGAAATCAAAATCCGAAACTCCAGGATTGTAGAGCTCGAAAAGTAGGGCGAAATCAAGCTAAAAATCACCGAATTCAAAACTCGGAGTCAACGGATATTCATAAAACCGTTTACGTAAAGAAACCACATTTCACGGCTAACTAGGTGAAACGAAACCAACTAGCCACGCGTTCTGAAATCAAAATCCAAAATGCCAGGATTGTAGAGCTCGAAAAGTAGTGTGAAGTCAAGCTAAAAATCACTGAATTCAGAACTCGGAGTCAACGGATATTCATAAAACCGTTTACGTAAAGAAACCACATTTCGCGGCTAACTAGGTGAAACGATACCTACTAGCCACGAGTACTGAAATCAAAATCCGAAACGCCAGGATTGTAGAGCTCGAAAAGTAGTGGGAAGTCAAGCTAAAATTCACCGAATTCAGAACTCGGAGTCAACGGATATTCATAAAACCGTTCACGTAAAGAAAGTACATTTCGCGGCTAACTAGGTGAAACGAGACCAACTAGCCACGAGTTCTGAAATCAAAATCCAAAACGCTAGGATTGTAGAGCTCAAAAAGTAGTGGGAAGTCAAGCTAAAATTCAACGAATTCAGAACTCGGAGTCAACAGATATTCATAAAACCGTTTACGTAAAGAAACCGCATTTCGCGGCTAACTAGGTGAAACGAGACCTACTAGCCACGAGTTCTGAAATAAAAATCCGAAATGCCAGGATTGTAGAGCTCAAAAAGTAGTGCGAAATCAAGCTAAAAATCTCCGAATTCAGAACTCGGAGTCAACGGATATTCATAAAACCGTTTACGTAAAGAAACCATATTTCGCGGCTAACTAGGTGAAACGAGACCTACTAGACACGAGTTCTGAAATCAAAATCCGAAAACCATGATTGTAGAGCTCGAAAAGTAGTGCGAAATCAAGCTAAAAATCACCGAATTCCGAACTTGGAATGAAAATATATTCATAAAACCGTTTACGTAAAGAAACCATATTTTGCGGCTAACTAGGTGAAACGAGACCTACTAGACACGAGTTCTGAAATCAAAATCCGAAAACCATGATTGTAGAGCTCGAAAAGTAGTGCGAAATCAAGCTAAAAATCACCGAATTCAGAACTTGGAGTGAAAAGATATTCATAAAACCGTTTACGTAAAGAAACCACATTTTGCGGCTAAATAGGTGAAACGAGACCTACTAGCCACGAGTTCTGAAATAAAAATCCGAAACGCCAGGATTGTAGAGCTCGAAAAGTAGTGGGAACTCAAGCTAAAATTCACCGAATTCAGAACTCGGAGTCAACGGATATTCATAAAACCGTTTACGTAAAGAAACCACATTTCGCGGCTAACTAGGTGAAACGAGACCTACTAGCCACGAGTTCTGAAATAAAAATCCGAAATTCCAGGATTGTAGAGCTCAAAAACTAGTGCGAAATCAAGCTAAAAATCTCCGAATTCAGAACTCGGAGTCAACGGATTTTCATAAAACCGTTTACGTAAAGACACCACATTTCGCGGCTTACTAGGTGAAACAAGACCTACTAGCCACGAGTTCTGAAATCAAAGTTCGAAACACCAGGATTGTGGAGCTCAAAAAGTAGTGTGAAATCAAGCTAAAAATCATCGAATTCAGAACTCGGAGTCAACGGATATTCATAAAACCGTTTACGTAAAGAAAACACATTTCGCGGCTAACTAGGTGAAACGACACCTACTAGCCACGAGTTCTGAAATCAAAATCCGAAATGCCAGGATTGTAGAGCTCGAAAAGTAGTGCGAAATCAAGCTAAAAATCTACGAATTCAGAACTCGGAGTCAACGGATATTCATAAAACCGTTTACGTAAAGTAACCACATTTCGCGGCTAACTAGGTGAAACGAGACCAACTAGCCACGAGTTCTGAAATCAAAATCCGAAAACCCAGGATTGTAGAGCTCGAAAAGTAGTGCGAAATCAAGCTAAAAATCACCGAATTCAGAACTCGGAGTCAACGGATATTCAAAAAACCGTTTACGTAAAGAAACCACATTTCGCGTCTAACTAGGTGAAACGAGACCTACTAGCCACGAGTTCTGAAATCAAAATCTGAAATGCGAGGATTGTAGAGCTCGAAAAATAGTGCGAAATCAAGCAAAAATTCACCGAATTCAGAACTCGGAGTCAACGGATATTCATAAAACCGTTTACGTAAAGAAACCACATTTCGCGGCTAACTAGGTGAAATGAGACCTACTATGCACGAGTTCTGAAATTAAAATCCGAAGCGCCAGGATTGTAGAGCTCAAAAAGTAGTGGGAAATCAAGCTAAATTTTACCGAATTCAGAACTCGGAGTCAACGGATATTCATAAAACCGTTTACGTAAAGAAACCACATTTCGCGGCTAACCAGGTGAAACGAGACCTACTAGCCACGAGTTCTGAAATCAAAATCCGAAACGCCAGGATTGTAGAGCTCAAAAAGTAGTGCGAAATCAAGCTAAAAATCAACGAATTCAGAACTCGGAGTCAACGGATATTCATAAAACCGTTCACGTAAATAAGGCACATTTCGCGGCTAACTAGGTGAAACGAGACCTACTAGCCACGAGTTCTGAAATAAAAATCCGAAGTGCCAGGATTGTAGAGCTCAAAAATTAGTGCGAAATCAAGCTAAAATTCACCGAATTCAGAACTCGGAGTCAACGGATATTCATAAAACCGTTTACGTAAAGAAACCACATTTTGCGGCTAACTAGGTGAAACGAGACCTACTAGCCACAAGTTCTGAAATCAAAATCCGGAACGCCAGGATTGTAGAGCTCAAAAAGTAGTGCGAAATCAAGCTAAAAATCACCGAATTCAGAACTTGGAGTCAACGGATATTCATAAAACCGTTTACGTAAAGAAACCATATTTCGCGGCTAACTAGGTGAAACGAGACCTACTAGACACGAGTTCTGAAATCAAAATCCGGAAGGCCAGGATTGTAGAGCTCAAAAAGGAGTGTGAAATCTAGCTAAAAATCACCGAATTCAGAACTTGGAGTCAACGGATATTCATAAAACCGTTTACGTAAAGAAACCATATTTCGCGGCCAACTAGGTGAAACGAGACCTACTAGACACGAGTTCTGAAATCAAAATCCGAAAACCATGATTGTAGAGCTCGAAAAGTAGTGCGAAATCAAGCTAAAAATCACCGAATTCAGAACTTGGAGTGAAAAGATATTCATAAAACCGTTTACGTAAAGAAACCACATTTTGCGGCTAAATAAGTGAAACGGGACCTACTAGCCACGAGTTCTAAAATAAAAATCCGAAAACGCAGGATTGTAGAGCTCGAAAAGTAGTGCGAAATCTAGCTAAAAATCACCGAATTCAGAACTCGGAGTCAACGGATATTCAAAAAACCGTTTACGTAAAGAAACCACATTTCGCGTCTAACTAGGTGAAACGAGACCTACTAGCCACGAGTTCTGAAATCAAAATCTGAAATGCGAGGATTGTAGAGCTCGAAAAATAGTGCGAAATCAAGCTAAAATTCACCGAATTCAGAACTCGGAGTCAACGGATATTCATAAAACCGTTTACGTAAAGAAACCACATTTCGCGGCTAACTAGGTGAAATGAGACCTACTATGCACGAGTTCTGAAATTAAAATCCGAAGCGCCAGGATTGTAGAGCTCAAAAAGTAGTGGGAAATCAAGCTAAATTTTACCGAATTCAGAACTCGGAGTCAACGGATATTCATAAAACCGTTTACGTAAAGAAACCACATTTCGCGGCTAACCAGGTGAAACGAGACCTACTTGCCACGAGTTCTGAAATCAAAATCCGAAACGCCAGGATTGTAGAGCTCAAAAAGTAGTGCGAAATCAAGCTAAAAATCACCGAATTCAGAACTCGGAGTCAACGGATATTCATAAAACCGTTCACGTAAAGAAAGCACATTTCACGGCTAACTAGGTGAAACGAGACCTACTAGCCACGAGTTCTGAAATAAAAATCCGAAGTGCCAGGATTGTAGAGCTCAAAAATTAGTGCGAAATCAAGCTAAAATTCACCGAATTCAGAACTCGGAGTCAACGGATATTCATAAAACCGTTTACGTAAAGAAACCACATTTTGCGGCTAACTAGGTGAAACGAGACCTACTAGCCACAAGTTCTAAAATCAAAATCCGGAACGCCAGGATTGTAGAGCTCAAAAAGTAGTGCGAAATCAAGCTAAAAATCACCGAATTCAGAACTTGGAGTCAACGGATATTCATAAAACCGTTTACGTAAAGAAACCATATTTCGCGGCTAACTAGGTGAAACGAGACCTACTAGACACGAGTTCTGAAATCAAAATCCGGAACGCCAGGATTGTAGAGCTCAAAAAGTAGTGCGAAATCAAGCTAAAAATCACCGAATTCAGAACTTGGAGTCAACGGATATTCATAAAACCGTTTACGTAAAGAAACCATATTTCGCGGCTAACTAGGTGAAACGAGACCTACTAGACACGAGTTCTGAAATCAAAATCCGAAAACCATGATTGTAGAGCTCGAAAAGTAGTGCGAAATCAAGCTAAAAATCACCGAATTCAGAACTTGGAGTGAAAAGATATTCATAAAACCGTTTACGTAAAGAAACCACATTTTGCGGCTAAATAGGTGAAACGAGACCTACTAGCCACGAGTTCTAAAATAAAAATCCGAAACGCCAGGATTGTAGAGCTCGAAAAGTAGTGGGAAGTCAAGCTAAAATTCACCGAATTCAGAACTCGGAGTCAACGGATATTCATAAAACCGTTTACGTAAAGAAACCACATTTCGCGGCTAACTAGGTGAAACGAGACCTACTAGCCACGAGTTCTGAAATAAAATTCCGAAATTCCAGGATTGTAGAGCTCAAAAAGTAGTGCGAAATCAAGCTAAAAATCTCCGAATTCAGAACTCGGAGTCAACGGATTTTCATAAAACCGTTTACGTAAAGACACCACATTTCACGGCTTACTAGGTGAAACAAGACCTACTAGCCACGAGTTCTGAAATAAAAATCCGAAATGCCAGGATTGTAGAGCTCGAAAAGTAGTGGGAAGTCAAGCTAAAATTCACCGAATTCAGAACTCGGAGTCAACGGATATTCATAAAACCGTTTACGTAAAGAAACCACATTTCGCGGCTAACTAGGTGAAACGAGACCTACTAGCCACAAGTTCTGAAATAAAAATCCGAAATTCCAGGATTGTAGAGCTCAAAAAGTAGTGCGAAATCAAGCTAAAAATCTCCGAATTCAGAACTCGGAGTCAACGGATTTTCATAAAACCGTTTACGTAAAGACACCACATTTCGCGGCTTACTAGGTGAAACAAGACCTACTAGCCACGAGTTCTGAAATCAAAATCCGAAACGCCAGGATTGTAGAGCTCAAAAAGTAGTGCGAAATCAAGCTAAAAATCACCGAATTCAGAACTCGGAGTCAACGGATATTCATAAAACCGTTCACGTAAAGAAAGTACATTTCGCGGCTAACTAGGTGAAACGAGACCTACTAGCCACGAGTTCTGAAATAAAAATCCGAAGTGCCAGGATTGTAGAGCTCAAAAATTAGTGCGAAATCAAGCTAAAATTCACCGAATTCAGAACTCGGAGTCAACGGATATTCATAAAACCGTTTACGTAAAGAAACCACATTTTGCGGCTAACTAGGTGAAACGAGACCTACTAGCCACGAGTTCTGAAATCAAAATCCGGAACGCCAGGATTGTAGAGCTCGAAAAGTAGTGCGAAATCAAGCTAAAAATCACCGAATTCAGAACTCGGAGTCAACGGATATTCATAAAACCGTTTACGTAAAGAAACCACATTTCGCGGCTAACTAGGTGAAACGAGACCAACTAGCCACGAGTTCTAAAATCAAAATCCAAAACACTAGGATTGTAGAGCTCGAAAAGTAGTGGGAAGTCAAGCTAAAAATTACCGAATTCAGAACTCGGAGTCAACGGATATTCAAAAAACCGTTTACGTAAAGAAACCACATTTCGCGTCTAACTAGGTGAAACGAGACCTACTAGCCACGAGTTCTGAAATCAAAATCTGAAATGCGAGGATTGTAGAGCTCAAAAAATAGTGCGAAATCAAGCTAAAATTCACCGAATTCAGAACTCGGAGTCAACGGATATTCATAAAACCGTTTACGTAAAGAAACCACATTTCGCGTATAACTAGGTGAAATGAGACCTACTATGCAGGAGTTCTGAAATTAAAATCCGAAGCGCCAGGATTGTAGAGCTCGAAAAGTAGTGGGAAATCAAGCTAAATTTTACCGAATTCAGAACTCGGAGTCAACGGATATTCATAAAACCGTTTACGTAAAGAAACCACATTTCGCGGCTAACTAGGTGAAACGAGACCTCCTAGCCACGAGTTCTGAAATAAAAATCCGAAATTCCAGGATTGTAGAGCTCAAAAAGTAGTGCGAAATCAAGCTAAAAATCTCCGAATTCAGAACTCGGAGTCAACGGATTTTCATAAAACCGTTTACGTAAAGACACCACATTTCGCGGCTTACTAGGTGAAACAAGACCTACTAGCCACGAGTTCTGAAATAAAAATCCGAAATGCCAGGATTGTAGAGCTCGAAAAGTAGTGGGAAGTCAAGCTAAAATTCACCGAATTCAGAACTCGGAGTCAACGGATATTCATAAAACCGTTTACGTAAAGAAACCACATTTCGCGGCTAACTAGGTGAAACGAGACCTACTAGCCACGAGTTCTGAAATAAAAATCCGAAATTCCAGGATTGTAGAGCTCAAAAAGTAGTGCGAAATCAAGCTAAAAATCTCCGAATTCAGAACTCGGAGTCAACGGATTTTCATAAAACCGTTTACGTAAAGACACCACATTTCGCGGCTTACTAGGTGAAACAAGACCTACTAGCCACGAGTTCTGAAATCAAAGTTCGAAACACCAGGATTGTGGAGCTCAAAAAGTAGTGTGAAATCAAGCTAAAAATCATCGAATTCAGAACTCGGAGTCAACGGATATTCATAAAACCGTTTACGTAAAGAAAACACATTTCGCGGCTAACTAGGTGAAACGACACCTACTAGCCACGAGTTCTGAAATCAAAATCCGAAATGCCAGGATTGTAGAGCTCGAAAAGTAGTGCTAAATCAAGCTAAAAATCTACGAATTCAGAACTCGGAGTCAACGGATATTCATAAAACCGTTTACGTAAAGTAACCACATTTCGCGGCTAACTAGGTGAAACGAGACCAACTAGCCACGAGTTCTGAAATCAAAATCCGAAAACCCAGGATTGTAGAGCTCAAAAAGTAGTGCGAAATCAAGCTAAAAATCACCGAATTCAGAACTCGGAGTCAACGGATATTCAAAAAACCGTTTACGTAAAGAAACCACATTTCGCGTCTAACTAGGTGAAACGAGACCTACTAGCCACGAGTTCTGAAATCAAAATCTGAAATGCGAGGATTGTAGAGCTCGAAAAATAGTGCGAAATCAAGCTAAAATTCACCGAATTCAGAACTCGGAGTCAACGGATATTCATAAAACCGTTTACGTAAAGAAACCACATTTCGCGGCTAACTAGGTGAAATGAGACCTACTATGCACGAGTTCTGAAATTAAAATCCGAAGCGCCAGGATTGTAGAGCTCAAAAAGTAGTGGGAAATCAAGCTAAATTTTACCGAATTCAGAACTCGGAGTCAACGGATATTCATAAAACCATTTACGTAAAGAAACCACATTTCGCGGCTAACCAGGTGAAACGAGACCTACTAGCCACGAGTTCTGAAATCAAAATCCGAAACACCAGGATTGTAGAGCTCAAAAAGTAGTGCGAAATCAAGCTAAAAATCACCGAATTCAGAACTCGGAGTCAACGGATATTCATAAAACCGTTCACGTAAAGAAAGCACATTTCGCGGCTAACTAGGTGAAACGAGACCTACTAGCCACGAGTTCTGAAATAAAAATCCGAAGTGCCAGGATTGTAGAGCTCAAAAATTAGTGCGAAATCAAGCTAAAATTCACCGAATTCAGAACTCGGAGTCAACGGATATTCATAAAACCGTTTACGTAACGAAACCACATTTTGCGGCTAACTAGGTGAAACGAGACCTACTAGCCACAAGTTCTGAAATCAAAATCCGGAATGCCAGGATTGTAGAGCTCAAAAAGTAGTGCGAAATCAAGCTAAAAATCACCGAATTCAGAACTTGGAGTCAACGGATATTCATAAAACCGTTTACGTAAAGAAACCATATTTCGCGGCTAACTAGGTGAAACGAGACCTACTAGACACGAGTTCTGAAATCAAAATCCGGAACGCCAGGATTGTAGAGCTCAAAAAGTAGTGCGAAATCAAGCTAAAAATCACCGAATTCAGAACTTGGAGTCAACGGATATTCATAAAACCGTTTACGTAAAGAAACCATATTTCGCGGCTAACTAGGTGAAACGAGACCTACTAGACACGAGTTCTGAAATCAAAATCCGAAAACCATGATTGTAGAGCTCGAAAAGTAGTGCGAAATCAAGCTAAAAATCACCGAATTCAGAACTTGGAGTGAAAAGATATTCATAAAACCGTTTACGTAAAGAAACCACATTTTGCGGCTAAATAGGTGAAACGAGACCTACTAGCCACGAGTTCTGAAATAAAAATCCGAAACGCCAGGATTGTAGAGCTCGAAAAGTAGTGGGAAGTCAAGCTAAAATTCACCGAATTCAGAACTCGGAGTCAACGGATATTCATAAAACCGTTTACGTAAAGAAACCACATTTCGCGGCTAACTAGGTGAAACGAGACCTACTAGCCACGAGTTCTGAAATAAAAATCCGAAATTCCAGGATTGTAGAGCTCAAAAAGTAGTGCGAAATCAAGCTAAAAATCTCCGAATTCAGAACTCGGAGTCAACGCATTTTCATAAAACCGTTTACGTAAAGACACCACATTTCGCGGCTTACTAGGTGAAACAAGACCTACTAGCCACGAGTTCTGAAATAAAAATCCGAAATGCCAGGATTGTAGAGCTCGAAAAGTAGTGGGAAATCAAGCTAAAAATCACCGAATTCAGAACTCGGAGTCAACGGATATTCAAAAAACCGTTCACGTAAAGAAAGTACATTTCGCGGCTAACTAGGTGAAACGAGACCAACTAGCCACGAGTTCTGAAATCAAAATCCGAAAAGCCAGGATTGTAGAGCTCGAAAAGTAGTGCGAAATCAAGCTAAAAATCACCGAATTCAGAACTCGGAGTCAACGGATATTCAAAAAACCGTTTACGTAAAGAAACCACATTTCGCGTCTAACTAGGTGAAACGAGACCTACTAGCCAAGAGTTCTGAAATCAAAATCTGAAATGCGAGGATTGTAGAGCTCGAAAAATAGTGCGAAATCAAGCTAAAATTCACCGAATTCAGAACTCGGAGTCAACGGATATTCATAAAACCGTTTACGTAAAGAAACCACATTTCGCGGATAACTAGGTGAAATGAGACCTACTATGCACGAGTTCTGAAATTAAAATCCGAAGCGCCAGGATTGTAGAGCTCGAAAAGTAGTGGGAAATCAAGCTAAATTTTACCGAATTCAGAACTCGGAGTCAACGGATATTCATAAAACCGTTTACGTAAAGAAATCACATTTCGCGGCTAACCAGGTGAAACGAGACCTACTAGCCACGAGTTCTGAAATCAAAATCCGAAACGCCAGGATTGTAGAGCTCAAAAAGTAGTGCGAAATCAAGCTAAAAATCACCGAATTCAGAACTCGGAGTCAACGGATATTCATAAAACCGTTCACGTAAAGAAAGTACATTTCGCGGCTAACTAGGTAAAACGAGACTTACTAGCCACGAGTTCTGAAATAAAAATCCGAAGTGCCAGGATTGTAGAGCTCAAAAATTAGTGCGAAATCAAGCTAAAATTCACCGAATTCAGAACTCGGAGTCAACGGATATTCATAAAACCGTTTACGTAAAGAAACCACATTTTGCGGCTAACTAGGTGAAACGAGACCTACTAGCCACGAGTTCTGAAATCAAAATCCGAAATTCCAGGATTGTAGAGCTCAAAAAGTAGTGCGAAATCAAGCTAAAAATCTCCGAATTCAGAACTCGGAGTCAACGCATTTTCATAAAACCGTTTACGTAAAGACACCACATTTCGCGGCTTACTAGGTGAAACAAGACCTACTAGCCACGAGTTCTGAAATAAAAATCCGAAATGCCAGGATTGTAGAGCTCGAAAAGTAGTGGGAAATCAAGCTAAAAATCACCGAATTCAGAACTCGGAGTCAACGGATATTCAAAAAACCGTTCACGTAAAGAAAGTACATTTCGCGGCTAACTAGGTGAAACGAGACCAACTAGCCACGAGTTCTGAAATCAAAATCCGAAAAGCCAGGATTGTAGAGCTCGAAAAGTAGTGCGAAATCAAGCTAAAAATCACCGAATTCAGAACTCGGAGTCAACGGATATTCAAAAAACCGTTTACGTAAAGAAACCACATTTCGCGTCTAACTAGGTGAAACGAGACCTACTAGCCACGAGTTCTGAAATCAAAATCTGAAATGCGAGGATTGTAGAGCTCGAAAAATAGTGCGAAATCAAGCTAAAATTCACCGAATTCAGAACTCGGAGTCAACGGATATTCATAAAACCGTTTACGTAAAGAAACCACATTTCGCGGATAACTAGGTGAAATGAGACCTACTATGCACGAGTTCTGAAATTAAAATCCGAAGCGCCAGGATTGTAGAGCTCGAAAAGTAGTGGGAAATCAAGCTAAATTTTACCGAATTCAGAACTCGGAGTCAACGGATATTCATAAAACCGTTTACGTAAAGAAATCACATTTCGCGGCTAACCAGGTGAAACGAGACCTACTAGCCACGAGTTCTGAAATCAAAATCCGAAACGCCAGGATTGTAGAGCTCAAAAAGTAGTGCGAAATCAAGCTAAAAATCACCGAATTCAGAACTCGGAGTCAACGGATATTCATAAAACCGTTCACGTAAAGAAAGTACATTTCGCGGCTAACTAGGTAAAACGAGACTTACTAGCCACGAGTTCTGAAATAAAAATCCGAAGTGCCAGGATTGTAGAGCTCAAAAATTAGTGCGAAATCAAGCTAAAATTCACCGAATTCAGAACTCGGAGTCAACGGATATTCATAAAACCGTTTACGTAAAGAAACCACATTTTGCGGCTAACTAGGTGAAACGAGACCTACTAGCCACGAGTTCTGAAATCAAAATCCGGAACGCCAGGATTGTAGAGCTCGAAAAGTAGTGCGAAATCAAGCTAAAAATCACCGAATTCAGAACTCGGAGTCAACGGATATTCATAAAACCGTTTACGTAAAGAAACCACATTTCGCGGCTAACTAGGTGAAACGAGACCAACTAGCCACGAGTTCTGAAATCAAAATCCAAAACGTTAGGATTGTAGAGCTCGAAAAGTAGTGGGAAGTCAAGCTAAAAATTACCGAATTCAGAACTCGGAGTCAACGGATATTCATAAACCCGTTTACATAAAGAAACCATATTTCGCGGCTAACTAGGTGAAACAGGACCTACTAGCCACGAGTTCTGAAATCAAAATCCGAAACTCCAGGATTGTAGAGCTCAAAAAGTAGTACGAAATCAAGCTAAAAATCACCGAATTCAGAACTCGGAGTCAACGGATATTCATAAACCCGTTTACATAAAGAAACCATATTTCGCGGCTAACTAGGTGAAACAGGACCTACTAGCCACGAGTTCTGAAATCAAAATCCGAAACTCCAGGATTGTAGAGCTCAAAAAGTAGTACGAAATCAAGCTAAAAATCACCGAATTCAGAACTCGTAGTCAACGGATATTCATAAAACTGTTTACGTAAAGAAACCATATTTCGCGGCTTATTAGGTGAAACGAGACCTACTAGCCACGAGTTCTGAAATCAAAATTCGAAACACCAGGATTGTAGAGCTCAAAAAGTAGTGTGAAATCAAGCTAAAAATCACCGAATTCAGAACTCGGAGTCAACGGATATTCATAAAACCGTTTACCTAAAGGAACCACATTTCGCGGCTAACTAGGTGAAACGAGACCTACTAGCCACGAGTTCTGAAATCAAAATCCGAAACGCCAGGATTGTAGAGCTCAAAAAGTAGTGCGAAATCAAGCTAAAAATCACCGAATTCAGAACTCGTAGTCAACGGATATTCATAAAACCGTTTACGTAAAGAAATCATTTTTCGCGGCTAACTAGGTGAAACGAGACTTACTAGCCTCGAGTTCTGAAATCAAAATCCGAAACACCAGGATTGTAGAGCTCAAAAAGTAGTGCGAAATCAAGCTAAAAATCACCGAATTCAGAACTCGGAGTCAACGGATATTCATAAAACCGTTTACGTAAAGAAACCACATTTCGCGGCTTATTAGGTGAAATGAGACCTACTAGCCACGAGTTCTGAAATAAAAATCCGAAGCGCCAGGATTGTAGAGCTAGAAAAGTAGTGCGAAATCAAGCTAAAATTCACCGAATTCAGAACTCGGAGTCAACGGATATTCATAAAACCGTTTACGTAAAGAAACCACATTTTGCGGCTAACTAGGTGAAACGAGACCTACTAGCCACGAGTTCTGAAATCAAAATCCGGAACGCCAGGATTGTAGAGCTCGAAAAGTAGTGCGAAATCAAGCTAAAAATCACCGAATTCAGAACTTGGAGTCAACGGATATTCATAAAACCGTTTACGTAAAGAAACCATATTTCGCGGCTAACTAGGTGAAACGAGACCTACTAGACACGAGTTCTGAAATCAAAATCCGAAAACCATGATTGTAGAGCTCGAAAAGTAGTGCGAAATCAAGCTAAAAATCACCGAATTCCGAACTTGGAATGAAAATATATTCATAAAACCGTTTACGTAAAGAAACCATATTTTGCGGCTAACTAGGTGAAACGAGACCTACTAGACACGAGTTCTGAAATCAAAATCCGAAAACCATGATTGTAGAGCTCGAAAAGTAGTGCGAAATCAAGCTAAAAATCACCGAATTCAGAACTTGGAGTGAAAAGATATTCATAAAACCGTTTACGTAAAGAAACCACATTTTGCGGCTAACTAGGTGAAACGAGACCTACTAGCCACGAGTTCTGAAATAAAAATCCGAAACGCCAGGATTGTAGAGCTCGAAAAGTAGTGGGAAGTCTAGCTAAAATTCACCGAATTCAGAACTCGGAGTCAACGGATATTCATAAAACCGTTTACGTAAAGAAACCACATTTCGCGGCTAACTAGGTGAAACGAGACCTACTAGCCACGAGTTCTGAAATAAAAATCCGAAATTCCAGGATTGTAGAGCTCAAAAAGTAGTGCGAAATCAAGCTAAAAATCTCCGAATTCAGAACTCGGAGTCAACGGATTTTCATAAAACCGTTTACGTAAAGACACCACATTTCGCGGCTTACTAGGTGAAACAAGACCTACTAGCCACGAGTTCTGAAATCAAAGTTCGAAACACCAGGATTGTGGAGCTCAAAAAGTAGTGTGAAATCAAGCTAAAAATCATCGAATTCAGAACTCGGAGTCAACGGATATTCATAAAACCGTTTACGTAAAGAAAACACATTTCGCGGCTAACTAGGTGAAACGACACCTACTAGCCACGAGTTCTGAAATCAAAATCCGAAATGCCAGGATTGTAGAGCTCGAAAAGTAGTGCGAAATCAAGCTAAAAATCTACGAATTCAGAATTCGGAGTCAACGGATATTCATAAAACCGTTTACGTAAAGTAACCACATTTCGCGGCTAACTAGGTGAAACGAGACCAACTAGCCACGAGTTCTGAAATCAAAATCCGAAAACCCAGGATTGTAGAGCTCGAAAAGTAGTGCGAAATCAAGCTAAAAATCACCGAATTCAGAACTCGGAGTCAACGGATATTCAAAAAACCGTTTACGTAAAGAAACCACATTTCGCGTCTAACTAGGTGAAACGAGACCTACTAGCCACGAGTTCTGAAATCAAAATCTGAAATGCGAGGATTGTAGAGCTCGAAAAATAGTGCGAAATCAAGCTAAAATTCACCGAATTCAGAACTCGGAGTCAACGGATATTCATAAAACCGTTTACGTAAAGAAACCACATTTCGCGGCTAACTAGGTGAAATGAGACCTACTATGCACGAGTTCTGAAATTAAAATCCGAAGCGCCAGGATTGTAGAGCTCGAAAAGTAGTGGGAAATCAAGCTAAATTTTACCGAATTCAGAACTCGGAGTCAACGGATATTCATAAAACCGTTTACGTAAAGAAACCACATTCCGCGGCTAACCAGGTGAAACGAGACCTACTAGCCACGAGTTCTGAAATCAAAATCCGAAATGCCAGGATTGTAGAGCTCAAAAAGTAGTGCGAAATCAAGCTAAAAATCACCGAATTCAGAACTCGGAGTCAACGGATATTCATAAAACCGTTCACGTAAAGAAAGCACATTTCGCGGCTAACTAGGTGAAACGAGACCTACTAGCCACAAGTTCTGAAATAAAAATCCGAAGTGCCAGGATTGTAGAGCTCAAAAATTAGTGCGAAATCAAGCTAAAATTCACCGAATTCAGAACTCGGAGTCAACGGATATTCATAAAACCGTTTACGTAAAGAAACCACATTTTGCGGCTAACTAGGTGAAACGAGACCTACTAGCCACGAGTTCTGAAATCAAAATCCGGAAAGCCAGGATTGTAGAGCTCGAAAAGTAGTGCGAAATCAAGCTAAAAATCACCGAATTCAGAACTCGGAGTCAACGGATATTCATAAAACCGTTTACGTAAAGAAACCACATTTCGCGGCTAACTAGGTGAAACGAGACCAACTAGCCACGAGTTCTGAAATCAAAATCCAAAACGCTAGGATTGTAGAGCTCGAAAAGTAGTGGGAAGTCAAGCTAAAAATTACCGAATTCAGAACTCGGAGTCAACGGATATTCATAAAACCGTTTACGTAAAGAAACCACATTTCGCGGCTAACTAGGTGAAACAGGACCTACTAGCCACGAGTTCTGAAATCAAAATCCGAAACTCCAGGATTGTAGAGCTCAAAAAGTAGTACGAAATCAAGCTAAAAATCACCGAATTCAGAACTCGTAGTCAACGGATATTCATAAAACCGTTTACGTAAAGAAACCATATTTCGCGGCTTATTAGGTGAAACGAGACCTACTAGCCACGAGTTCTGAAATCAAAATTCGAAACACCAGGATTGTAGAGCTCAAAAAGTAGTGTGAAATCAAGCTAAAAATCACCGAATTCAGAACTCGGAGTCAACGGATATTCATAAAACCGTTTACGTAAAGAAACCACATTTCGCGGCTAACTAGGTGAAACGAGACCTACTAGCCACGAGTTCTGAAATCAAAATCCGAAACGCCAGGATTGTAGAGCTCAAAAAGTAGTGCGAAATCAAGCTAAAAATCACCGAATTCAGAACTCGTAGTCAACGGATATTCATAAAACCGTTTACGTAAAGAAATCATTTTTCGCGGCTAACTAGGTGAAACGAGACTTACTAGCCTCGAGTTCTGAAATCAAAATCCGAAACACCAGGATTGTAGAGCTCAAAAAGTAGTGCGAAATCAAGCTAAAAATCACCGAATTCAGAACTCGGAGTCAACGGATATTCATAAAACCGTTTACGTAAAGAAACCACATTTCGCAGCTAACTAGGTGAAATGAGACCTACTAGCCACGAGTTCTGAAATAAAAATCCGAAGCGCCAGGATTGTAGAGCTAGAAAAGTAGTGCGAAATCAAGCTAAAATTCACCGAATTCAGAACTCGGAGTCAACGGATATTCATAAAACCGTTTACGTAAAGAAACCACATTTTGCGGCTAACTAGGTGAAACGAGACCTACTAGCCACGAGTTCTGAAATCAAAATCCGGAACGCCAGGATTGTAGAGCTCGAAAAGTAGTGCGAAATCAAGCTAAAAATCACCGAATTCAGAACTTGGAGTCAACGGATATTCATAAAACCGTTTACGTAAAGAAACCATATTTCGCGGCTAACTAGGTGAAACGAGACCTACTAGACACGAGTTCTGAAACCAAAATCCGAAATCCATGATTGTAGAGCTCGAAAAGTAGTGCGAAATCAAGCTAAAAATCACCGAATTCCGAACTTGGAATGAAAATATATTCATAAAACCGTTTACGTAAAGAAACCATATTTTGCGGCTAACTAGGTGAAACGAGACCTACTAGACACGAGTTCTGAAATCAAAATCCGAAAACCATGATTGTAGAGCTCGAAAAGTAGTACGAAATCAAGCTAAAAATCACCGAATTCAGAACTTGGAGTGAAAAGATATTCATAAAACCGTTTACGTAAAGAAACCACATTTTGCGGCTAACTAGGTGAAACGAGACCTCCTAGCCACGAGTTCTGAAATAAAAATCCGAAACGCCAGGATTGTAGAGCTCAAAAAGTAGTGCGAAATCAAGATAAAAATCACCGAATTCAGAACTCGGAGTCAACGGATATTCATAAAACCGTTTACGTAAAGTAACCACATTTCGCGGCTAACTAGGTGAAACGAGACCAACTAGCCACGAGTTCTGAAATCAAAATCCGAAAACCCAGGATTGTAGAGCTCGAAAAGTAGTGCGAAATCAAGCTAAAAATCACCGAATTCAGAACTCGGAGTCAACGGATATTCAAAAAACCGTTTACGTAAAGAAACCACATTTCGCGTCTAACTAGGTGAAACGAGACCTACTAGCCACGAGTTCTGAAATCAAAATCTGAAATGCGAGGATTGTAGAGCTCGAAAAATAGTGCGAAATCAAGCTAAAATTCACCGAATTCAGAACTCGGAGTCAACGGATATTCATAAAACCGTTTACGTAAAGAAACCACATTTCGCGGCTAACTAGGTGAAATGAGACCTACTATGCACGAGTTCTGAAATTAAAATCCGAAGCGCCAGGATTGTAGAGCTCGAAAAGTAGTGGGAAATCAAGCTAAATTTTACCGAATTCAGAACTCGGAGTCAACGGATATTCATAAAACCGTTTACGTAAAGAAACCACATTCCGCGGCTAACCAGGTGAAACGAGACCTACTAGCCACGAGTTCTGAAATCAAAATCCGAAATGCCAGGATTGTAGAGCTCAAAAAGTAGTGCGAAATCAAGCTAAAAATCACCGAATTCAGAACTCGGAGTCAACGGATATTCATAAAACCGTTCACGTAAAGAAAGCACATTTCGCGGCTAACTAGGTGAAACGAGACCTACTAGCCACGAGTTCTGAAATAAAAATCCGAAGTGCCAGGATTGTAGAGCTCAAAAATTAGTGCGAAATCAAGCTAAAATTCACCGAATTCAGAACTCGGAGTCAACGGATATTCATAAAACCGTTTACGTAAAGAAACCACATTTTGCGGCTAACTAGGTGAAACGAGACCTACTAGCCACGAGTTCTGAAATCAAAATCCGGAAAGCCAGGATTGTAGAGCTCGAAAAGTAGTGCGAAATCAAGCTAAAAATCACCGAATTCAGAACTCGGAGTCAACGGATATTCATAAAACCGTTTACAAAAAGAAACCACATTTCGCGGCTAACTAGGTGAAACGAGACCAACTAGCCACGAGTTCTGAAATCAAAATCCAAAACGCTAGGATTGTAGAGCTCGAAAAGTAGTGGGAAGTCAAGCTAAAAATTACCGAATTCAGAACTCGGAGTCAACGGATATTCATAAAACCGTTTACGTAAAGAAACCACATTTCGCGGCTAACTAGGTGAAACAGGATCTACTAGCCACGAGTTCTGAAATCAAAATCCGAAACTCCAGGATTGTAGAGCTCAAAAAGTAGTACGAAATCAAGCTAAAAATCACCGAATTCAGAACTCGTAGTCAACGGATATTCATAAAACCGTTTACGTAAAGAAACCATATTTCGCGGCTTATTAGGTGAAACGAGACCTACTAGCCACGAGTTCTGAAATCAAAATTCGAAACACCAGGATTGTAGAGCTCAAAAAGTAGTGTGAAATCAAGCTAAAAATCACCGAATTCAGAACTCGGAGTCAACGGATATTCATAAAACCGTTTACGTAAAGAAACCACATTTCGCGGCTAACTAGGTGAAACGAGACCTACTAGCCACGAGTTCTGAAATCAAAATCCGAAACGCCAGGATTGTAGAGCTCAAAAAGTAGTGCGAAATCAAGCTAAAAATCACCGAATTCAGAACTCGTAGTCAACGGATATTCATAAAACCGTTTACGTAAAGAAATCATTTTTCGCGGCTAACTAGGTGAAACGAGACTTACTAGCCTCGAGTTCTGAAATCAAAATCCGAAACACCAGGATTGTAGAGCTCAAAAAGTAGTGCGAAATCAAGCTAAAAATCACCGAATTCAGAACTCGGAGTCAACGGATATTCATAAAACCGTTTACGTAAAGAAACCACATTTCGCGGCTAACTAGGTGAAATGAGACCTACTAGCCACGAGTTCTGAAATAAAAATCCGAAGCGCCAGGATTGTAGAGCTAGAAAAGTAGTGCGAAATCAAGCTAAAATTCACCGAATTCAGAACTCGGAGTCAACGGATATTCATAAAACCGTTTACGTAAAGAAACCACATTTTGCGGCTAACTAGGTGAAACGAGACCTACTAGCCACGAGTTCTGAAATCAAAATCCGGAACGCCAGGATTGTAGAGCTCGAAAAGTAGTGCGAAATCAAGCTAAAAATCACCGAATTCAGAACTTGGAGTCAACGGATATTCATAAAACCGTTTACGTAAAGAAACCATATTTCGCGGCTAACTAGGTGAAACGAGACCTACTAGACACGAGTTCTGAAACCAAAATCCGAAATCCATGATTGTAGAGCTCGAAAAGTAGTGCGAAATCAAGCTAAAAATCACCGAATTCCGAACTTGGAATGAAAATATATTCATAAAACCGTTTACGTAAAGAAACCATATTTTGCGGCTAACTAGGTGAAACGAGACCTACTAGACACGAGTTCTGAAATCAAAATCCGAAAACCATGATTGTAGAGCTCGAAAAGTAGTACGAAATCAAGCTAAAAATCACCGAATTCAGAACTTGGAGTGAAAAGATATTCATAAAACCGTTTACGTAAAGAAACCACATTTTGCGGCTAACTAGGTGAAACGAGACCTACTAGCCACGAGTTCTGAAATAAAAATCCGAAACGCCAGGATTGTAGAGCTCAAAAAGTAGTGCGAAATCAAGATAAAAATCACCGAATTCAGAACTCGGAGTCAACGGATATTCATAAAACCGTTTACGTAAAGAAACCATATTTCGCGGCTAACTAGGTGAAAAGAGACCTACTAGACACGAGTTCTGAAATCAAAATCCGAAACACCAGGATTTTAGAGCTCGAAAAGTAGTGGGAAATCAAGCTAAAAATCACCGAATTCAGAACTCGGAGTCAACGGATATTCATAAAACCGTTTACGTAAAGAAACCACATTCCGCGGCTAACCAGGTGAAACGAGACCTACTAGCCACGAGTTCTGAAATCAAAATCCGAAATGCCAGGATTGTAGAGCTCAAAAAGTAGTGCGAAATCAAGCTAAAAATCACCGAATTCAGAACTCGGAGTCAACGGATATTCATAAAACCGTTCACGTAAAGAAAGCACATTTCGCGGCTAACTAGGTGAAACGAGACCTACTAGCCACGAGTTCTGAAATAAAAATCCGAAGTGCCAGGATTGTAGAGCTCAAAAATTAGTGCGAAATCAAGCTAAAATTCACCGAATTCAGAACTCGGAGTCAACGGATATTCATAAAACCGTTTACGTAAAGAAACCACATTTTGCGGCTAACTAGGTGAAACGAGACCTACTAGCCACGAGTTCTGAAATCAAAATCCGGAAAGCCAGGATTGTAGAGCTCGAAAAGTAGTGCGAAATCAAGCTAAAAATCACCGAATTCAGAACTCGGAGTCAACGGATATTCATAAAACCGTTTACGTAAAGAAACCACATTTCGCGGCTAACTAGGTGAAACGAGACCAACTAGCCACGAGTTCTGAAATCAAAATCCAAAACGCTAGGATTGTAGAGCTCGAAAAGTAGTGGGAAGTCAAGCTAAAAATTACCGAATTCAGAACTCGGAGTCAACGGATATTCATAAAACCGTTTACGTAAAGAAACCACATTTCGCGGCTAACTAGGTGAAACAGGACCTACTAGCCACGAGTTCTGAAATCAAAATCCGAAACTCCAGGATTGTAGAGCTCAAAAAGTAGTACGAAATCAAGCTAAAAATCACCGAATTCAGAACTCGTAGTCAACGGATATTCATAAAACCGTTTACGTAAAGAAACCATATTTTGCGGCTTATTAGGTGAAACGAGACCTACTAGCCACGAGTTCTGAAATCAAAATTCGAAACACCAGGATTGTAGAGCTCAAAAAGTAGTGTGAAATCAAGCTAAAAATCACCGAATTCAGAACTCGGAGTCAACGGATATTCATAAAACCGTTTACGTAAAGAAACCACATTTCGCGGCTAACTAGGTGAAACGAGACCTACTAGCCACGAGTTCTGAAATCAAAATCCGAAACGCCAGGATTGTAGAGCTCAAAAAGTAGTGCGAAATCAAGCTAAAAATCACCGAATTCAGAACTCGTAGTCAACGGATATTCATAAAACCGTTTACGTAAAGAAATCATTTTTCGCGGCTAACTAGGTGAAACGAGACTTACTAGCCTCGAGTTCTGAAATCAAAATCCGAAACACCAGGATTGTAGAGCTCAAAAAGTAGTGCGAAATCAAGCTAAAAATCACCGAATTCAGAACTCGGAGTCAACGGATATTCATAAAACCGTTTACGTAAAGAAACCACATTTCGCGGCTAACTAGGTGAAATGAGACCTACTAGCCACGAGTTCTGAAATAAAAATCCGAAGCGCCAGGATTGTAGAGCTAGAAAAGTAGTGCGAAATCAAGCTAAAATTCACCGAATTCAGAACTCGGAGTCAACGGATATTCATAAAACCGTTTACGTAAAGAAACCACATTTTGCGGCTAACTAGGTGAAACGAGACCTACTAGCCACGAGTTCTGAAATCAAAATCCGGAACGCCAGGATTGTAGAGCTCGAAAAGTAGTGCGAAATCAAGCTAAAAATCACCGAATTCAGAACTTGGAGTCAACGGATATTCATAAAACCGTTTACGTAAAGAAACCATATTTCGCGGCTAACTAGGTGAAACGAGACCTACTAGACACGAGTTCTGAAACCAAAATCCGAAATCCATGATTGTAGAGCTCGAAAAGTAGTGCGAAATCAAGCTAAAAATCACCGAATTCCGAACTTGGAATGAAAATATATTCATAAAACCGTTTACGTAAAGAAACCATATTTTGCGGCTAACTAGGTGAAACGAGACCTACTAGACACGAGTTCTGAAATCAAAATCCGAAAACCATGATTGTAGAGCTCGAAAAGTAGTACGAAATCAAGCTAAAAATCACCGAATTCAGAACTTGGAGTGAAAAGATATTCATAAAACCGTTTACGTAAAGAAAACACATTTCGCGGCTAATTAGGTGAAACGAGACCTACTAGCCACGAGTTCTGAAATCAAAATCCGAAAACCATGATTGTAGAGCTCGAAAAGTAGTGTGAAATCATGCTAAAAATCACCGAATTCTGAACTCGTAGTCAACGGATATTCATAAAACCGTTTACGTAAAGAAACCACATTTTGCGGCTAACTAGGTGAAACGAGACCTACTAGCCACGAGTTCTGAAATAAAAATCCGAAACGCCAGGATTGTAGAGCTCAAAAAGTAGTGCGAAATCAAGATAAAAATCACCGAATTCAGAACTCGGAGTCAACGGATATTCATAAAACCGTTTACGTAAAGAAACCATATTTCGCGGCTAACTAGGTGAAAAGAGACCTACTAGACACGAGTTCTGAAATCAAAATCCAAAACACCAGGATTGTAGAGCTCGAAAAGTAGTGCGAAATCAAGCTAAAAATCACCGAATTCAGAACTCGGAGTCAACGGATATTCATAAAACCGTTTACGTAAAGAAACCACATTTCGCTGCTAAATAGGTGAAACGAGACCTACTAGCCACGAGTTCTGAAATCAAAATCCGGAACGCCAGGATTGTAGAGCTCGAAAAGTAGTGCGAAATCAAGCTAAAAATCACCGAATTCTGAACTCGGAGTCAACGGATATTCATAAAACCGTTTACGTAAAGAAACCACATTTCGCGGCTAACTAGGTGAAACGAGACCAACTAGCCACGAGTTCTGAAATCAAAATCCAAAAAACCAGGATTGTAGAGTTCGAAAAGTAGTGCGAAATCAATCTAAAAATCACCGAATTCAGAACTCGGAGTCAACGGATATTCATAAAACCGTTTACGTAAAGAAACCACATTTCGCGGCTAATTAGGTGAAACGAGACCTACTAGCCACGAGTTCTGAAATCAAAATCCGGAACGCCAGGATTGTAGAGCTCGAAAATTAGTGCGAAATCAAGCTAAAAATCACCGAATTCTGAACTCGGAGTCAACGGATATTCATAAAACCGTTTACGTAAAGAAACCACATTTCACGGCTAACTAGATGAAATGAGACCAACTAGCCACGAGTTCTGAAATCAAAATCCAAAACTCCAGGATTGTAGAGCTCGAAAAGTAGTGTGAAGTCAAGCTAAAAATCACCGAATTCAGAACTCGGAGTCAACGGATATTCATAAAACCGTTTACGTAAAGAAACCACATTTTGCGGCTAACTAGGTGAAACAAGACCAACTAGCCACGAGTTCTGAAATCAAAATCCAAAAAACCAGGATTGTAGAGTTCGAAAAGTAGTGCGAAATCAAGCTAAAAATCACCGAATTCGGAACTCGGAGTCAACGGATATTCATAAAACCGTTTACGTAAAGAAACCACATTTTGCGGCTAATTAGGTGAAACGAGACCTACTAGCCACGAGTTCTGAAATCAAAATCCGGAACGCCAGGATTGTAGAGCTCGAAAATTAGTGCGAAATCATGCTAAAAATCACCGAATTCTGAACTCGTAGTAAACGGATATTCATAAAACCGTTTACGTAAAGAAACCACATTTTGCGGCTAACTAGGTGAAACGAGACCTACTAGCCACGAGTTCTGAAATAAAAATCCGAAACGCCAGGATTGTAGAGCTCAAAAAGTAGTGCGAAATCAAGATAAAAATCACCGAATTCAGAACTCGGAGTCAACGGATATTCATAAAACCGTTTACGTAAAGAAACAACATTTCGCGGCTAACTAGGTGAAACAAGACCAACTAGCCACGAGTTCTGAAATCAAAATCCAAAAAACCAGGATTGTAGAGTTCGAAAAGTAGTGCGAAATCAAGCTAAAAATCACCGAATTCGGAACTCGGAGTCAACGGATATTCATAAAACCGTTTACGTAAAGAAACCACATTTCGCGGCTAATTAGGTGAAACGAGACCTACTAGCCACGAGTTCTGAAATCAAAATCCGGAACGCCAGGATTGTAGAGCTCGAAAATTAGTGCGAAATCAAGCTAAAAATCACCGAATTCTGAACTCGGAGTCAACGGATATTCATAAAACTGTTTACGTAAAGAAACCACATTTCGCGGCTAACTAGGTGAAACGAGACCAACTAGCCACGAGTTCTGAAATCAAAATCCAAAACTCCAGGATTGTAGAGTTCGAAAAGTAGTGCGAAATCAAGCTAAAAATCACAGAATTCAGAACTCGGAGTCAACGGATACTCATAAAACCGTTTACGTAAAGAAAACACATTTCGCGGCTAATTAGGTGAAACGAGACCTACTAGCCACGAGTTCTGAAATCAAAATCCGGAACGCCAGGATTGTAGAGCTCGAAAAGTAGTGCGAAATCAAGCTAAAAATCACAGAATTCAGAACTCGGAGTCAACGGATACTCATAAAACCGTTTACGTAAAGAAAACACATTTCGCGGCTAATTAGGTGAAACGAGACCTACTAGCCACGAGTTCTGAAATCAAAATCCGAAAACCATGATTGTAGAGCTCGAAAAGTAGTGTGAAATCATGCTAAAAATCACCGAATTCTGAACTCGTAGTCAACGGATATTCATAAAACCGTTTACGTAAAGAAACCACATTTTGCGGCTAACTAGGTGAAACGAGACCTACTAGCCACGAGTTCTGAAATAAAAATCCGAAACGCCAGGATTGTAGAGCTCAAAAAGTAGTGCGAAATCAAGATAAAAATCACCGAATTCAGAACTCGGAGTCAACGGATATTCATAAAACCGTTTACGTAAAGAAACAACATTTCGCGGCTAACTAGGTGAAACGAGACCAACTAGCCACGAGTTCTGAAATCAAAATCCAAAAAACCAGGATTGTAGAGTTCGAAAAGTAGTCCGAAATCAAGCTAAAAATCACCGAATTCGGAACTCGGAGTCAACGGATATTCATAAAACCGTTTACGTAAAGAAACCACATTTCGCGGCTAATTAGGTGAAACGAGACCTACTAGCCACGAGTTCTGAAATCAAAATCCGGAACGCCAGGATTGTAGAGCTCGAAAATTAGTGCGAAATCAAGCTAAAAATCACCGAATTCTGAACTCGGAGTCAACGGATATTCATAAAACTGTTTACGTAAAGAAACCACATTTCGCGGCTAACTAGGTGAAACGAGACCAACTAGCCACGAGTTCTGAAATCAAAATCCAAAACTCCAGGATTGTAGAGTTCGAAAAGTAGTGCGAAATCAAGCTAAAAATCACAGAATTCAGAACTCGGAGTCAACGGATACTCATAAAACCGTTTACGTAAAGAAAACACATTTCGCGGCTAATTAGGTGAAACGAGACCTACTAGCCACGAGTTCTGAAATCAAAATCCGAAAACCATGATTGTAGAGCTCGAAAAGTAGTGTGAAATCATGCTAAAAATCACCGAATTCTGAACTCGTAGTCAACGGATATTCATAAAACCGTTTACGTAAAGAAACCACATTTTGCGGCTAACTAGGTGAAACGAGACCTACTAGCCACGAGTTCTGAAATAAAAATCCGAAACGCCAGGATTGTAGAGCTCAAAAAGTAGTGCGAAATCAAGATAAAAATCACCGAATTCAGAACTCGGAGTCAACGGATATTCATAAAACCGTTTACGTAAAGAAACCATATTTCGCGGCTAACTAGGTGAAAAGAGACCTACTAGACACGAGTTCTGAAATCAAAATCCAAAACACCAGGATTGTAGAGCTCGAAAAGTAGTGCGAAATCAAGCTAAAAATCACCGAATTCAGAACTCGGAGTCAACGGATATTCATAAAACCGTTTACGTAAAGAAACCACATTTCGCTGCTAAATAGGTGAAACGAGACCTACTAGCCACGAGTTCTGAAATCAAAATCCGGAACGCCAGGATTGTAGAGCTCGAAAAGTAGTGCGAAATCAAGCTAAAAATCACCGAATTCTGAACTCGGAGTCAACGGATATTCATAAAACCGTTTACGTAAAGAAACCACATTTCGCGGCTAACTAGGTGAAACGAGACCAACTAGCCACGAGTTCTGAAATCAAAATCCAAAAAACCAGGATTGTAGAGTTCGAAAAGTAGTGCGAAATCAAGCTAAAAATCACCGAATTCAGAACTCGGAGTCAACGGATATTCATAAAACCGTTTACGTAAAGAAACCACATTTCGCGGCTAATTAGGTGAAACGAGACCTACTAGCCACGAGTTCTGAAATCAAAATCCGGAACGCCAGGATTGTAGAGCTCGAAAATTAGTGCGAAATCAAGCTAAAAATCACCGAATTCTGAACTCGGAGTCAACGGATATTCATAAAACCGTTTACGTAAAGAAACCACATTTCACGGCTAACTAGATGAAATGAGACCAACTAGCCACGAGTTCTGAAATCAAAATCCAAAACTCCAGGATTGTAGAGTTCGAAAAGTAGTGCGAAATCAAGCTAAAAATCACAGAATTCAGAACTCGGAGTCAACGGATACTCATAAAACCGTTTACGTAAAGAAAACACATTTCGCGGCTAATTAGGTGAAACGAGACCTACTAGCCACGAGTTCTGAAATCAAAATCCGAAAACCATGATTGTAGAGCTCGAAAAGTAGTGTGAAATCATGCTAAAAATCACCGAATTCTGAACTCGTAGTCAACGGATATTCATAAAACCGTTTACGTAAAGAAACCACATTTTGCGGCTAACTAGGTGAAACGAGACCTACTAGCCACGAGTTCTGAAATAAAAATCCGAAACGCCAGGATTGTAGAGCTCAAAAAGTAGTGCGAAATCAAGATAAAAATCACCGAATTCAGAACTCGGAGTCAACGGATATTCATAAAACCGTTTACGTAAAGAAACCATATTTCGCGGCTAACTAGGTGAAAAGAGACCTACTAGACACGAGTTCTGAAATCAAAATCCGAAACACCAGGATTGTAGAGCTCGAAAAGTAGTGCGAAATCAAGCTAAAAATCACCGAATTCAGAACTCGGAGTCAACGGATATTCATAAAACCGTTTACGTAAAGAAACCACATTTCGCTGCTAAATAGGTGAAACGAGACCTACTAGCCACGAGTTCTGAAATCAAAATCCGGAACGCCAGGATTGTAGAGCTCGAAAAGTAGTGCGAAATCAAGCTAAAAATCACCGAATTCTGAACTCGGAGTCAACGGATATTCATAAAACCGTTTACGTAAAGAAACCACATTTCGCGGCTAACTAGGTGAAACGAGACCAACTAGCCACGAGTTCTGAAATCAAAATCCAAAAAACCAAGATTGTAGAGTTCGAAAAGTAGTGCGAAATCAAGCTAAAAATCACCGAATTCAGAACTCGGAGTCAACGGATATTCATAAAACCGTTTACGTAAAGAAACCACATTTCGCGGCTAATTAGGTGAAACGAGACCTACTAGCCACGAGTTCTGAAATCAAAATCCGGAACGCCAGGATTGTAGAACTCGAAAATTAGTGCGAAATCAAGCTAAAAATCACCGAATTCTGAACTCGGAGTCAACGGATATTCATAAAACCGTTTACGTAAAAAAACCACATTTCGCGGCTAAGTAGGTGAAACGAGACCAACTAGCCACGAGTTCTGAAATCAAAATCCAAAACTCCAGGATTGTAGAGTTCGAAAAGTAGTGCGAAATCAAGCTAAAAATCACAGAATTCAGAACTCGGAGTCAACGGATATTCATAAAACCGTTTATGTAAAGAAACCACATTTCGCTGCTAAATAGGTGGAACGAGACCTACTAGCCACGAGTTCTGAAATCAAAATCCGAAACGCCAGGATTTTAGAGCTCGAAAAGTAGTGCGAAATCAAGCTAAAAATCACTGAATTCAGAACTCGGAGTCAACGGATATTCAAAAAACCGTTTACGTAAAGAAACCACATTTCGCGTCTAACTAGATGAAACGAGACCTACTAACCACGAGTTTTGAAATCAAAATCCAAAACGCCAGGATTGTAGAGCTCGAAAAGTAGTGGGAAATCAAGCTAAAATTCACCGAATTCAGAACTCGGAGTCAACGGATATTCATAAAACCGTTCACGTAAAGAAAGCACATTTCGCGGCTAACTAGGTGAAACGAGACCTACTAGCCACGAGTTCTGAAATCAAAATCCGAAACGCGAGGATTGTAGAGCTCGAAAAGTAGTGGGAAATCAAGCTAAAAATCACCGAATTCAGAACTCGGAGTCAACGGATATTCATAAAACCGTTTACGTAAAGAAACCACATTTCGCGGTTAACTAGGTGAAACGAGACCTACTAGCCACGACTTCTGAAATCAAAATCCGGAACGCCAGGATTGTAGAGCTCGAAAAGTAGGGCGAAATCAAGCTAAAAATCACCGAATTCAGAACTCGGAGTCGACGGATATTCATAAAACCGTTTACGTAAAGAAACCACATTTCACGGCTAACTAGGTGAAACGAGACCAACTAGCCACGAGTTCTGAATTCAAAATCCAAAACGCCAGGATTGTAGAGCTCGAAAAGTAGTGTGAAGTCAAGCTAAAAATCACCGAATTCAGAACTCGGAGTCAACGGATATTCATAAAACCGTTTACGTAAAGAAACCACATTTTGCGGCTAACTAGGTGAAACGAAACCTACTAGCCACGAGTTCTGAAATCAAAATCCGAAATGCCAGGATTGTAGAGCTCAAAAAGTAGTACGAAATCAAGCTAAAAATCACCGAATTCAGAACTCGTAGTCAACGGATATTAATAAAACCGTTTACGTAAAGAAACCATATTTCGCGGCTAACTAGGTGAAACAAGACCTACTAGCCTCGAGTTCTGAAATCAAAATCCGAAACACCAGGATTGTAGAGCTCAAAAAGAAGTGCGAAATCAAGTTAAAATCGCCGAATTCAGAACTCGGAGTCAACGGATATTCATAAAACCGTTTACGTAAAGAAACCACATTTCGCTGCTAACTAGGTGGAACGAGACCTACTAGCCACGAGTTCTGAAATCAAAATCCGAAGTGCCAGGATTGTAGAGCTCGAAAAGTAGTGGGAAGTCAAGCTAAAATTCACCGAATTCAGAACTCGGAGTCAACGGATATTCGTAAAACCGTTTACGTAAAGAAACCGCATTTCGCGGCTAACTAGGTGAAACGAGACCTACTAGCCACGAGTTCTGAAATAAAAATCCGAAATGCCAGGATTGTAGAGCTCAAAAAGTAGTGCGAAATCAAGCTAAAAATCACCGAATTCAGAACTCGTAGTCAACGGATATTCATAAAACCGTTTACGTAAAGAAACCATATTTCGCGGCTTATTAGGTGAAACGAGACCTACTAGCCACGAGTTCTGAAATCAAAATCCGAAAACCATGATTGTAGAGCTCGAAAAGTAGTGTGAAATCATGCTAAAAATCACCGAATTCTGAACTCGGAGTCAACGGATATTCATAAAACCGTTTACGTAAAGAAACCACATTTCACGGCTAATTAGGTGAAACGAGACCTACTAGCCACGGGTTCTGAAATCAAAATCCGAAAACCATGATTGTAGAGCTCGAAAAGTAGTGTGAAATCATGCTAAAAATCACCGAATTCTGAACTCGGAGTCAACGGATATTCATAAAACCGTTTACGTAAAGAAACCACATTTCGCGGCTAAGTAGGTGAAACGAGACCAACTAGCCACGGGTTCTGAAATCAAAATCCGAAACGCCAGGATTGTAGAGCTCGAAAAGTAGTGGGAAGTCAAGCTAAAATTCACCGAATTCAGAACTCGGAGTCAACAGATATTCATAAAACCGTTTACGTAAAGAAACCGTATTTCGCGGCTAAATAGGTGAAACGAGACCTACTAGCCACGAGTTCTGAAATAAAAATCCGAAATGCCAGGATTGTAGAGCTCAAAAAGTAGTGCGAAATCAAGCTAAAAATCCCCGAATTCAGAACTCGGAGTCAACGGATATTCATAAAACCGTTTACGTAAAGAAACCACATTTCGCGGCTAACTAGGTGAAACGAGACCTACTAGCCACGAGTACTGAAATCAAAATCCGAAATGCCAGGATTGTAGAGCTCGAAAAGTAGTGGGAAGTCAAGCTAAAATTCACCGAATTCAGAACTCGGAGTCAACGGATATTCATAAAACCGTTTACGTAAAGAAACCACATTTCGCGGCTAACTAGGTGAAACGAGACCTACTAGCCACGAGTACTGAAATCAAAATCCGAAATGCCAGGATTGTAGAGCTCGAAAAGTAGTGGGAAGTCAAGCTAAAATTCACCGAATTCAGAACTCGGAGTCAACGGATCTTCATAAAACCGTTTACGTAAAGAAACCACATTTCGCGGCTAACTAGGTGAAACGAGACTTACTAGCCTCGAGTTCTGAAATCAAAATCCGAAAAACCAGGATTGTAGAGCTCAAAAAGTAGTACGAAATCAAGCTAAAAATCACCGAATTCAGAACTCGTAGTCAACGGATATTCATAAAACCGTTTACGTAAAGAAACCATATTTCGCGGCTTATTAGGTGAAACGAGACCTACTAGCCACGAGTTCTGAAATCAAAATCCAAAAAACCAGGATTGTAGAGTTCGAAAAGTAGTGCGAAATCAAGCTAAAAATCACCGAATTCAGAACTCGGAGTCAACGGATATTCATAAAACCGTTTACGTAAAGAAACCACATTTCGCGGCTAATTAGGTGAAACGAGACCTACTAGCCACGAGTTCTGAAATCAAAATCCGAAAACCCTGATTGTAGAGCTCGAAAAGTAGTGTGTAATGATGCTAAAAATCACCGAATTCTGAACTCGGAGTCAACGGATATTCATAAAACCGTTTACGTAAAGAAACCACATTTCGCGGCTAACTAGGTGAAACGAGACCAACTAGCCACGAGTTCTGAAATCAAAATCCGAAACGCCAGGATTGTAGAGCTCGAAAAGTAGTGGGAAGTCAAGCTAAAATTCACCGAATTCAGAACTCGGAGTCAACAGATATTCATAAAACCGTTTACGTAAAGAAACCGCATTTCGCGGCTAACTAGGTGAAATGAGACCTACTAGCCACGAGTTCTTAAATAAAAATCCGAAATGCCAGGATTGTAGAGCTCAAAAAGTAGTGCGAAATCAAGCTAAAAATCTCCGAATTCAGAACTCGGAGTCAACGGATATTCATAAAACCGTTTACGTAAAGAAACAACATTTCGCGGCTAACTAGGTGAAACGAGACCTACTAGCCACGAGTATTGAAATCAAAATCCGAAACGCCAGGATTGTAGAGCTCGAAAAGTAGTGGGAAGTCAAGCTAAAATTCACCGAATTCAGAACTCGGAGTCAACGGATATTCATAAAACCGTTTACGTAAAGAAACCACATTTCGCAGCTAACTAGGTGAAACGAGACTTACTAGCCTCGAGTTCTGAAATCAAAATCCGAAACACCAGGATTGTAGAGCTCAAAAAGTAGTGCGAAATCAAGCTAAAAATCACCGAATTCAGAACTCGGAGTCAACGGATATTCATAAAACCGTTTACATAAAGAAACCACATTTGGCGGCTAACTAGGTGAAATGAGACCTACTAGCCACGAGTTCTGAAATAAAAATCCGAAGCGCCAGGATTGTAGAGCTAGAAAAGTAGTGCGAAATCAAGCTAAAAATCACCGAATTCAGAACTCGGAGTCAACGGATATTCATAAAACCGTTTACGTAAAGAAACCACATTTCGCGGCTAATTAGGTGAAACGAGACCTACTAGCCACGAGTACTGAAATCAAAATCCGAAACGCCAGGATTGTAGAGCTCGAAAAGTAGTGGGAAGTCAAGCTAAAATTCACCGAATTCAGAACTCGGAGTCAACGGATATTCATAAAACCGTTTACGTAAAGAAACCACATTTTGCGGCTAACTAGGTGAAACGAGACTTACTAGCCTCGAGTTCTGAAATCAAAATCCGAAACACCAGGATTGTAGAGCTCAAAAAGTAGTACGAAATCAAGCTAAAAATCACCGAATTCAGAACTCGTAGTCAACGGATATTCATAAAACCGTTTACGTAAAGAAACCATATTTCGCGGCTTATTAGGTGAAACGAGACCTACTAGCCACGAGTTCTGAAATCAAAATCCAAAAAACCAGGATTGTAGAGTTCGAAAAGTAGTGCGAAATCAAGCTAAAAATCACCGAATTCAGAACTCGGAGTCAACGGATATTCATAAAACCGTTTACGTAAAGAAACCACATTTCGCGGCTAACTAGGTGAAATGAGACCTACTAGCCACGAGTTCTGAAATAAAAATTTGAAGCGCCAGGATTGTAGAGCTAGAAAAGTAGTGGGAAGTCAAGCTAAATATCACCGAATTCAGAACTCGGAGTCAACGGATATTCATAAAACCGTTTACGTAAAGAAACCACATTTCGCGGCTAATTAGGTGAAACGAGACCTACTAGCCACGAGTTCTCAAATCAAAATCCGAAAACCATGATTGTAGAGCTCGAAAAGTAGTGTGAAATCATGCTAAAAATCACCGAATTCTGAACTCGGAGTCAACGGATATTCATAAAACCGTTTACGTAAAGAAACCACATTTCGCGGCTAACTAGGTGAAACGAGACCAACTAGCCACAAGTTCTGAAATCAAAATCCGAAACGCCAGGATTGTAGAGCTCGAAAAGTAGTGGTAAGTCAAGCTAAAATTCACCGAATTCAGAACTCGGAGTCAACAGATATTCATAAAACCGTTTACGTAAAGAAACCGCATTTCGCGGCTAACTATGTGAAACGAGACCTACTAGCCACGAGTTCTGAAATAAAAATCCGAAATGCCAGGATTGTAGAGCTCAAAAAGTAGTGCGAAATCAAGCTAAAAATCTCCGAATTCAGAACTCGGAGTCAACGGATATTCATAAAACCGTTTACGTAAAGAAACCACATTTCGCGGCTAACTAGGTGAAACGAGACCTACTAGCCACGAGTTCTGAAATCAAAATCCGGAACGCCAGGATTGTAGAGCTCGAAAAGTAGTGCGAAATCAAGCTAAAAATCACCGAATTCAGAACTCGGAGTCAACGGATATTCATAAAACCGTTTACGTAAAGAAACCACATTTCGCTGCTAAATAGGTGAAACGAGACCTACTAGCCACGAGATCTGAAATCAAAATCCGGAACGCCAGGATTGTAGAGCTCGAAAAGTAATGCGAAATCAAGCTAAAAATCACCGAATTCTGAACTCGGAGTCAACGGATATTCATAAAACCGTTTACGTAAAGAAAACACATTTCACGGCTAACTAGGTGTACCAACTAGGCACGAGTTCTGAAATCAAAATCCAAAAAACCAGGATTGTAGAGTTCGAAAAGTAGTGCGAAATCAAGCTAAAAATCACCGAATTCAGAACTCGGAGTCAACGGATATTAATAAAACCGTTTACGTAAAGAAACCATATTTCGCGGCTAATTAGGTGAAACGAGACCTACTAGCCACGAGTTCTGAAATCAAAATCCGAATACCATGATTGTAGAGCTCGAAAACTAGTGTGAAATCATGCTAAAAATCACCGAATTCTGAACTCGGAGTCAACGGATATTCATAAAACCATTTACGTAAAGAAACCACATTTCGCGGCTAACTAGGTGAAATGAGACCTACTAGCCACGAGTTCTGAAATAAAAATCCGAAGCGCCAGGATTGTAGAGCTAGAAAAGTAGTGCGAAATCAAGCTAAAATTCACCGAATTCAGAACTCGGAGTCAACGGATATTCATAAAACCGTTTACGTAAAGAAACCACATTTTGCGGCTAACTAGGTGAAACGAGACCTACTAGCCACGAGTTCTGAAATCAAAATCCGGAACGCCAGGATTGTAGAGCTCGAAAAGTAGTGCGAAATCAAGCAAAAAATCACCGAATTCAGAACTTGGAGTCAACGGATATTCATAAAACCGTTTACGTAAAGAAACCATATTTCGCGGCTAACTAGGTGAAACGAGACCTACTAGACACGAGTTCTGAAATCAAAATCCGAAAACCATGATTGTAGAACTCGAAAAGTAGTGCGAAATCAAGCAAAAAATCACCGAATTCCGAACTTGGAATGAAAATATATTCATAAAACCGTTTACGTAAAGAAACCATATTTTGCGCCTAACTAGGTGAAACGAGACCTACTAGACACGAGTTCTGAAATCAAAATCCGAAAACCATGATTGTAGAGCTCGAAAAGTAGTGCGAAATCAAGCTAAAAATCACCGAATTCAGAACTTGGAGTGAAAAAATATTCATAAAACCGTTTACGTAAAGAAACCACATTTTGCGGCTAACTAGGTGAAACAAGACCTACTAGCCACGAGTTCTGAAATAAAAATCCGAAACGCCAGGATTGTAGAGCTCAAAAAGTAGTGCGAAATCAAGCTAAAAATCACCGAATTCAGAACTCGGAGTCAACGGATATTCATAAAACCGTTTACGTAAAGAAACCATATTTCGCGGCTAACTAGGTGAAAAGAGACCTACTAGACACGAGTTCGGAAATCAAAATCCGAAACACCAGGATTGTAGAGCTCGAAAAGTAGTGCGAAATCAAGCTAAAAATCACCGAATTCAGAACTCGGAGTCAACGGATATTCATAAAACCGTTTACGTAAAGAAACCACATTTCGCTGCTAAATAGGTGAAACGAGACCTACTAGCCACGAGTTCTGAAATCAAAATCCGGAACGCCAGGATTGTAGAGCTCGAAAAGTAGTGCGAAATCAAGCTAAAAATCACCGAATTCTGAACTCGGAGTCAACGGATATTCATAAAACCGTTTACGTAAAGAAACCACATTTCGCGGCTAACTAGGTGAAACGAGACCAACTAGCCACGAGTTCTGAAATCAAAATCCAAAAAACCAGGATTGTAGAGTTCGAAAAGTAGTACGAAATCAAGCTAAAAATCACCGAATTCAGAACTCGGAGTCAACGGATATTCATAAAACCGTTTACGTAAAGAAACCACATTTCGCGGCTAATTAGGTGAAACGAGACCTACTAGCCACGAGTTCTGAAATCAAAATCCGAAAACCATGATTGTAGAGCTCGAAAAGTAGTGTGAAATCATGCTAAAAATCACCGAATTCTGAACTCGGAGTCAACGGATATTCATAAAACCGTTTACGTAAAGAAACCACATTTCGCGGCTAAATAGGTGAAACGAGACCTACTAGCCACGAGTACTGAAATCAAAATCCGAAACGCCAGGATTGTAGAGCTCGAAAAGTAGTGGGAAGTCAAGCTAAAATTCACCGAATTCGGAACTCGGAGTCAACGGATATTCATAAAACCGTTTACGTAAAGAAACCACATTTCGCGGCTAACTAGGTGAAACGAGACTTACTAGCCTCGAGTTCTGAAATCAAAATCCGAAACACCAGGATTGTAGAGCTCAAAAAGTAGTGCGAAATCAAGCTAAAAATCACCGAATTCAGAACTCGGAGTCAACGGATATTCATAAAACCGTTTACGTAAAGAAACCACATTTCGCGGCTAACTAGGTGAAATGAGACCTACTAGCCACGAGTTCTGAAATAAAAATCCGAAGCGCCAGGATTGTAGAGCTAGAAAAGTAGTGCGAAATCATGCTAAAATTCACCGAATTCAGAACTCGGAGTCAACGGATATTCATAAAACCGTTTACGTAAAGAAACCACATTTTGCGGCTAACTAGGTGAAACGAGACCTACTAGCCACGAGTTCTGAAATCAAAATCCGGAACGCCAGGATTGTAGAGCTCGAAAAGAAGTGCGAAATCAAGCTAAAAATCACCGAATTCAGAACTTGGAGTCAACGGAAATTCATAAAACCGTTTACGTAAAGAAACCATATTTCGCGGCTAACTAGGTGAAACGAGACCTACTAGACACGAGTTCTGAAATCAAAATCCGAAAACCATGATTGTAGAGCTCGAAAAGTAGTGCGAAATCAAGCTAAAAATCACCGAATTCCGAACTTGGAATGAAAATATATTCATAAAACCGTTTACGTAAAGAAACCATATTTTGCGGCTAACTAGGTGAAACGAGACCTACTAGACACGAGTTCTGAAATCAAAATCCGAAAACCATGATTGTAGAGCTCGAAAAGTAGTGCGAAATTAAGCTAAAAATCGCCGAATTCAGAACTTGGAGTGAAAAGATATTCATAAAACTGTTTACGTAAAGAAACCACATTTTGCGGCTAACTAGGTGAAACGAGACCTACTAGCCACGAGTTCTGAAATAAAAATCCGAAACGCCAGGATTGTAGAGCTCAAAAAGTAGTGCGAAATCAAGCTAAAAATCACCGAATTCAGAACTCGGAGTCAACGGATATTCATAAAACCGTTTACGTAAAGAAACCATATTTCGCGGCTAACTAGGTGAAAAGAGACCTACTAGACACGAGTTCTGAAATCAAAATCCGAAACACCAGGATTGTAGAGCTCGAAAAGTAGTGCGAAATCAAGCTAAAAATCACCGAATTCAGAACTCGGAGTCAACGGATATTCATAAAACCGTTTACGTAAAGAAACCACATTTCGCTGCTAAATAGGTGAAACGAGACCTACTAGCCACGAGTTCTGAAATCAAAATCCGGAACGCCAGGATTGTAGAGCTCAAAAAGTAGTGCGATATCAAGCTAAAAATCACCGAATTCTGAACTCGGAGTCAACGGATATTCATAAAACCGTTTACGTAAAGAAACCACATTTCGCGGCTAACTAGGTGAAACGAGACCAACTAGCCAAGAGTTCTGAAATCAAAATCCAAAAAACCAGGATTGTAGAGTTCGAAAAGTAGTGCGAAATCAAGCTACAAATCACCGAATTCAGAACTCGGAGTCAACGGATATTCATAAAACCGTTTACGTAAAGAAACCACATTTCGCGGCTAATTAGGTGAAACGAGACCTACTAGCCACGAGTTCTGAAATCAAAATCCGAAAACCATGATTGTAGAGCTCGAAAAGTAGTGTGAAATCATGCTAAAAATCACCGAATTCTGAACTCGTACTCAACGGATATTCATAAAACCGTTTACGTAAAGAAACCACATTTCGCGGCTAACTAGGTGAAACGAGACCTACTAGCCACGAGTTCTGAAATCAAAATCCGGAATGCCAGGATTGTAGAGCTCGAAAAGTAGTGCGAAATCAAGCTAAAAATCGCCGAATTCAGAACTCAGAGTCAACGGATATTCATAAAACCGTTTACGTAAAGAAACCACATTTCGCTGCTAATTAGGTGAAACGAGACCTACTAGCCACGAGTTCTGAAATCAAAATCCGAAAACCATGATTGTAGAGCTCGAAAAGTAGTGTGAAATCATGCTAAAAATCACCGAATTCTGAACTCGGAGTCAACGGATATTCATAAAACCGTTTACGTAAAGAAACCACATTTCGCAGCTAACTAGGTGAAACGAGACCTACTAGCCACGAGTTCTGAAATCAAAATCCGGAACGCCAGGATTGTAGAGCTCGAAAATTAGTGCGAAATCAAGCTAAAAATCACCAAATTCTGAACTCGGAGTCAACGGATTTTCATAAAACCGTTTACGTAAAGAAACCACATTTCGCGGCTAACTAGGTGAAACGAGACCAACTAGCCACGAGTTCTGAAATCAAAATCCAAAACTCCAGGATTGTAGAGTTCGAAAAGTAGTGCGAAATCAAGCTAAAAATCAGAGAATTCAGAACTCGGAGTCAACGGATACTCATAAAACCGTTTACGTAAAGAAACCACATTTCGCGGCTAATTAGGTGAAACGAGACCTACTAGCCACGAGTTCTGAAATCAAAATCCGAAAACCATGATTGTAGAGCTCGAAAAGTAGTGTGAAATCATGCTAAAAATCACCGAATTCTGAACTCGTAGTCAACGGATATTCATAAAACCGTTTACGTAAAGAAACCACATTTCGCGGCTAACTAGGTGAAACGAGACCTACTAGCCACGAGTTCCGAAATCAAAATCCGGAACGCAAAGATTGTAGAGCTCGAAAAGTAGTGGGAAATCAAGCTAAAAATCACCGAATTCAGAACTCGGAGTCAACGGATATTCATAAAACCGTTTACGTAAAGAAACCACATTTCACGGCTAACTAGGTGAAACGAGACCTACTAGCCACGAGTTCTGAAATCAAAATCCGAAAACCATGATTGTAGAGCTCGATAATTTGTGCGAAATCAAGCTAAAAATCGCCGAATTCAGAACTCAGAGTCAACGGATATTCATAAAACCGTTTATGTAAAGAAACCACATTTCGCTGCTAAATAGGTGGAACGAGACCTACTAGCCACGAGTTCTGAAATCAAAATCCGAAACGCCAGGATTTTAGAGCTCGAAAAGTAGTGCGAAATCAAGCTAAAAATCACTGAATTCAGAACTCGGAGTCAACGGATATTCAAAAAACCGTTTACGTAAAGAAACCACATTTCGCGTCTAACTAGATGAAACGAGACCTACTAACCACGAGTTTTGAAATCAAAATCCAAAACGCCAGGATTGTAGAGCTCGAAAAGTAGTGGGAAATCAAGCTAAAATTCACTGAATTCAGAACTCGGAGTCAACGGATATTCATAAAACCGTTCACGTAAAGAAACCACATTTCGCGGCTAACTAGGTGAAACGAGACCTACTAGCCACGAGTTCTGAAATCAAAATCCGAAACGCAAAGATTGTAGAGCTCGAAAAGTAGTGGGAAATCAAGCTAAAAATCACCGAATTCAGAACTCGGAGTCAACGGATATTCATAAAACCGTTTACGTAAAGAAACCACATTTCACGGCTAACTAGGTGAAACGAGACCTACTAGCCACGACTTCTGAAATCAAAATCCGGAACGCCAGGATTGTAGAGCTCGAAAAGTAGGGCGAAATCAAGCTAAAAATCACCGAATTCAGAACTCGGAGTCGACGGATATTCATAAAACCGTTTACGTAAAGAAACCACATTTCACGGCTAACTAGGTGAAACGAGACCAACTAGCCACGAGTTCTGAAATCAAAATCCAAAACGCCAGGATTGTAGAGCTCGAAAAGTAGTGTGAAGTCAAGCTAAAAATCACCGAATTCAGAACTCGGAGTCAACGGATATTCATAAAACCGTTTACGTAAAGAAACCACATTTCGCGGCTAACTAGGTGAAACGAGACCTACTAGCCACGAGTTCTGAAATCAAAATCCGAAATGCCAGGATTGTAGAGCTCAAAAAGTAGTACGAAATCAAGCTAAAAATCACCGAATTCAGAACTCGTAGTCAACGGATATTTATAAAACCGTTTACGTAAAGAAACCATTTTTCGCGGCTAACTAGGTGAAACAAGACCTACTAGCCTCGAGTTCTGAAATCAAAATCCGAAACACTAGGATTGTAGAGCTCAAAAAGAAGTGCGAAATCAAGTTAAAATCACCGAATTCAGAACTCGGAGTCAACGGATATTCATAAAACCATTTACGTAAAGAAACCACATTTCACGGCTAACTAGGTGAAATGAGACCTACTAGCCACGAGTTCTGAAATCAAAATCCGAAGCGCCAGGATTGTAGAGCTCGAAAAGTAGTGGGAAGCCAAGCTAAAATTCACCGAATTCAGAACTCGGAGTCAACAGATATTCATAAAACCGTTTACGTAAAGAAACCACATTTCGCGGCTAACTAGGTGAAACGAGACCTACTAGCCACGAGTTCTGAAATCAAAATCCGAAATGCCAGGATTGTAGAGCTCAAAAAGTAGTACGAAATCAAGCTAAAAATCACCGAATTCAGATCTCGTAGTCAACGGATATTCATAAAACCGTTTACGTAAAGAAACCATTTTTCGCGGCTAACTAGGTGAAACAAGACCTACTAGCCTCGAGTTCTGAAATCAAAATCCGAAACACTAGGATTGTAGAGCTCAAAAAGAAGTGCGAAATCAAGTTAAAATCACCGAATTCAGAACTCGGAGTCAACGGATATTCATAAAACCATTTACGTAAAGAAACCGCATTTCGAGGCTAACTAGGTGAAACGAGACCTACTAGCCACGAGTTCTGAAATAAAAATCCGAAATGCCAGGATTGTAGGGCTCAAAAAGTAGTGCGAAATCAAGTTAAAAATCTCCGAATTCAGAACTCGGAGTCAACGGATATTCATAAAACCGTTTACGTAAAGAAACCACATTTCGCGGCTAACTAGTTGAAACGAGACCAACTAGCCACGAGTTCTAAAATCAAAATCTGAAACGCCAGGATTGTAGAGCTCGAAAAGTAGTGCGAAATCAAGCTAAAAATCACCGAATTCAGAACTCGGAGTCAACGGATATTCATAAAACCGTTTACGTAAAGAAACCACATTTCGTGGCTAACTAGGGGAAACGAGACCTACTAGCCACGAGTACTGAAATCAAAATCCGAAACGCCAGGATTGTAGAGCTCGAAAAGTAGTGCGAAGTCAAGCTAAAAATCACCGAATTCAGAACTCGGAGTCAACGGATATTCATAAAACCGTTTACGTAAAGAAACCACATTTCGCGGCTAACTAGGTGAAACGAGACCTACTAGCCACGAGTACTGAAATCAAAATCCGAAACGCCAGGATTGTAGAGCTCGAAAAGTAGTGGGAAGTCAAGCAAAAATTCACCGAATTCAGAACTCGGAGTCAACGGATATTCATAAAACCGTTTACGTAAAGAAACCACATTTCGCGGCTAACTAGGTGAAACGAGACCTACTAGCCACGAGTTCTGAAATAAAAATCCGAAATTCCAGGATTGTAGAGCTCAAAAAGTAGTGCAAAATCAAGCTAAAAATCTCCGAATTCAGAACTCGGAGTGAACGGATATTCATAAAACCGTTTACGTAAAGAAACCACATTTCGCGGCTAACTAGGTGAAATGAGACTAACTACCCACGAGTTCTGAATTCAAAATCCAAGATGCCAGGATTGTAGAGCTCGAAAAGTAGTGCGAAATAAAGCTAAAAATCACCGAATTCAGAACTCGGAGTCAACGGATATTCAAAAAACCGTTTACGTAAAGAAACAACATTTCGCGTCTAACTCGGTGAAACGATACTTACTAGCCACGAGTTCTGAAATCAAAATCCGAAATTCGAGGATTGTAGAGCTCGAAAAGTAGTGCGAAATCAAGCTAAAATTCACTGAATTCAGAACTCGGAGTCAACGGATAATCATAAAACCGTTTACTTAAAGAAACCATATTTCGCGGCTAACTAGGTGAAACGAGACCTACTAGACACGAGTTCTGAAATCAAAATCAGAAAACGATGATTGTAGAGCTCGAAAAGTAGTGCGAAATCAAGCTAAAAATCACCGAATTCAGAACTTGGAGTGAAAAGATATTCATAAAACCGTTTACGTAAAGAAACCACATTTTGCGCCTAACTAGGTGAAACGAGACCTACTAGCCACGAGTTCTGAAATCAAAATCCGAAACGCGAGGATTGTAGAGATCGAAAAGTAGTGGGAAATCAAGCTAAAAATCACCGAATTCAGAACTCGGAGTCAACGGATATTCATAAAACCGTTTACGTAAAGAAACCACATTTCGCGGCTAACTAGGTGAAACGAGACCTACTAGCCACGAGTTCTGAAATCAAAATCCGGAACGCCAGGATTGTAGAGCTCGAAAAGTAGGGCGAAATCAAGCTAAAAATCACCGAATTCAGAACTCGGAGTCAACGGATATTCATAAATCCGTTTACGTAAAGAAACCACATTTCACGGCTAACTAGGTAAAACGAGACCAACTAGCCACGAGTTCTGAAATCAAAATCCAAAACACCAGGATTGTAGAGCTCGAAAAGTAGTGTGATGTCAAGCTAAAAATCACCGAATTCAGAACTCGGAGTCAACGGATATTCATAAAACCGTTTACGTAAAGAAACCACATTTCGCGGCTAACTAGGTGAAACGAGACCTACTAGCCACGAGTTCTGAAATCAAAATCCGAAATGCCAGGATTGTAGAGCTCAAAAAGTAGTACGAAATCAAGCTAAAAATCACCGAATTCAGAACTCGTAGTCAACGGATATTCATAAAACCGTTTACGTAAAGAAACCATTTTTCGCGGCTAACTAGGTGAAACAAGACCTACTAGCCTCGAGTTCTGAAATCAAAATCCGAAACACTAGGATTGTAGAGCTCAAAAAGAAGTGCGAAATCAAGTTAAAATCACCGAATTCAGAACTCGGAGTCAACGGATATTCATAAAACCATTTACGTAAAGAAACCACATTTCGCGGCTAACTAGGTGAAATGAGACCTACTAGCCACGAGTTCTGAAATCAAAATCCGAAGCGCCAGGATTGTAGAGCTCGAAAAGTAGTGGGAAGTCAAGCTAAAATTCACTGAATTCAGAACTCGGAGTCAACAGATATTCATAAAACCGTTTACGTAAAGAAACCACATTTCGCGGCTAACTAGGTGAAACGAGACCTACTAGCCACGAGTTCTGAAATCAAAATCCGAAATGCCAGGATTGTAGAGCTCAAAAAGTAGTACGAAATCAAGCTAAAAATCACCGAATTCAGATCTCGTAGTCAACGGATATTCATAAAACCGTTTACGTAAAGAAACCATTTTTCGCGGCTAACTAGGTGAAACAAGACCTACTAGCCTCGAGTTCTGAAATCAAAATCCGAAACACTAGGATTGTAGAGCTCAAAAAGAAGTGCGAAATCAAGTTAAAATCACCGAATTCAGAACTCGGAGTCAACGGATATTCATAAAACCATTTACGTAAAGAAACCGCATTTCGAGGCTAACTAGGTGAAACGAGACCTACTAGCCACGAGTTCTGAAATAAAAATCCGAAATGCCAGGATTGTAGAGCTCAAAAAGTAGTGCGAGATCAAGCTAAAAATCTCCGAATTCAGAACTCGGAGTCAACGGATATTCATAAAACCGTTTACGTAAAGAAACCACATTTCGCGGCTAACTAGGTGAAACGAGACCAACTAGCCACGAGTTCTGAAATCAAAATCCGAAAAGCCAAGATTGTAGAGCTCGAAAAGTAGTGCGAAATCAAGCTAAAAATCACCGAATTCAGAACTCGGAGTCAACGGATATTCATAAAACCGTTTACGTAAAGAAACCACATTTCGTGGCTAACTAGGGGAAACGAGACCTACTAGCCACGAGTAATGAAATCAAAATCCGAAACGCCAGGATTGTAGAGCTCGAAAAGTAGTGCGAAGTCAAGCTAAAAATCACCGAATTCAGAACTCGGAGTCAACGGATATTCATAAAACCGTTTACGTAAAGAAACCACATTTCGCGGCTAACTAGGTGAAACGAGACCTACTAGCCACGAGTACTGAAATCAAAATCCGAAACGCCAGGATTGTAGAGCTCGAAAAGTAGTGGGAAGTCAAGCAAAAATTCACCGAATTCAGAACTCGGAGTCAACGGATATTCATAAAACCGTTTACGTAAAGAAACCACATTTCGCGGCTAACTAGGTGAAACGAGACCTACTAGCCACGAGTTCTGAAATAAAAATCCGAAATTCCAGGATTGTAGAGCTCAAAAAGTAGTGCAAAATCAAGCTAAAAATCTCCGAATTCAGAACTTCGTAGTCAACGGATATTCATAAAACCGTTTACGTAAAGAAACCACATTTCGCGGCTAACTAGGTGAAATGAGACTAACTACCCACGAGTTCTGAATTCAAAATCCAAGATGCCAGGATTGTAGAGCTCAAAAAGTAGTGCGAAATAAAGCTAAAAATCACCGAATTCAGAACTCGGAGTCAACGGATATTCAAAAAACCGTTTACGTAAAGAAACAACATTTCGCGTCTAACTCGGTGAAACGATACCTACTAGCCACGAGTTCTGAAATCAAAATCCGAAATGCGAGGATTGTAGAGCTCGAAAAGTACTTCGAAATCAAGCTAAAATTCACTGAATTCAGAACTCGGAGTCAACGGATAATCATAAAACCGTTTACTTAAAGAAACCATATTTCGCGGCTAACTAGGTGAAACGAGACCTACTAGACACGAGTTCTGAAATCAAAATCCGAAAATGATGATTGTAGAGCTCGAAAAGTAGTGCGAAATCAAGCTAAAAATCACCGAATTCAGAACTCGGAGTCAACGGATATTCATAAAACCGTTTACGTAAAGAAACCACATTTCGCGGCTAACTAGGTGAAACGAGACCTACTAGCCACGAGTTCTGAAATCAAAATCCGGAACGCCAGGATTGTAGAGCTCGAAAAGTAGGGCGAAATCAAGCTAAAAATCACCGAATTCAGAACTCGGAGTCAACGGATATTCATAAATCCGTTTACGTAAAGAAACCACATTTCACGGCTAACTAGGTGAAACGAGACCAACTAGCCACGAGTTCTGAAATCAAAATCCAAAACGCCAGGATTGTAGAGCTCGAAAAGTAGTGTGATGTCAAGCTAAAAATCACCGAATTCAGAACTCGGAGTCAACGGATATTCATAAAACCGTTTACGTAAAGAAACCACATTTCGCGGCTAACTAGGTGAAACGAGACCTACTAGCCACGAGTTCTGAAATCAAAATCCGAAATGCCAGGATTGTAGAGCTCAAAAAGTAGTACGAAATCAAGCTAAAAATCACCGAATTCAGAACTCGTAGTCAACGGATATTCATAAAACCGTTTACGTAAAGAAACCGCATTTCGCGGCTAACTAGGTGAAACGAGACCTACTAGCCACGAGTTCTGAAATAAAAATCCGAAATGCCAGGATTGTAGAGCTCAAAAAGTAGTGCGAAATCAAGCAAAAAATCTCCGAATTCAGAACTCGGAGTCAACGGATATTCATAAAACCGTTTACGTAAAGAAACCACATTTCGCGGCTAACTAGGTGAAACGAGACCTACTAGCCACGAGTTCTGAAATCAAAATCCGAAACTCCAGGATTGTAGAGCTCAAAAAGTAGTGCGAAATCAAGCTAAAAATCACCGAATTCAGAACTCGGAGTCAACGGATATTCATAAAATCGTTTACGTAAAGAAACCACATTTCGCGGCTAACTAGGGGAAACGAGACCTACTAGCCACGAGTACTGAAATCAAAATCCGAAATTCCAGGATTGTAGAGCTCGAAAAGTAGTGCGAAGTCAAGCTAAAAATCACCGAATTTAGAACTCGGAGTCAACAGATATTCATAAAACCGTTTACGTAAAGAAACCGCATTTCGCGGCTAACTAGGTGAAACGAGACCTACTAGCCACGAGTTCTGAAATAAAAATCCGAAATACCAGGATTGTAGAGCTCAAAAAGTAGTGCGAAATCAAGCTAAAAATCTCCGAATTCAGAACTCGGAGTCAACGGATATTCGTAAAACCGTTTACGTAAAGAAACCACATTTCGCGGCTAACTAGGTGAAACGAGACCAACTAGCCACGAGTTCTGAAATCAAAATCCGAAACGCCAGGATTGTAGAGCTCGAAAAGTAGTGTGATGTCAAGCTAAAAATCACCGAATTCAGAACTCGGAGTCAACGGATATTCATAAAACCGTTTACGTAAAGAAACCACATTTCGCGGCTAACTAGGTGAAACGAGACCTACTAGCCACGAGTTCTGAAATCAAAATCCGAAATGCCAGGATTGTAGAGCTCAAAAAGTAGTACGAAATCAAGCTAAAAATCACCGAATTCAGAACTCGTAGTCAACGGATATTCATAAAACCGTTTACGTAAAGAAACCGCATTTCGCGGCTAACTAGGTGAAACGAGACCTACTAGCCACGAGTTCTGAAATAAAAATCCGAAATGCCAGGATTGTAGAGCTCAAAAAGTAGTGCGAAATCAAGCTAAAAATCTCCGAATTCAGATCTCGGAGTCAACGGATATTCATAAAACCGTTTACGTAAAGAAACCACATTTTGCGGCTAACTAGGTGAAACGAGACCTACTAGCCACGAGTTCTGAAATCAAAATCCGAAACTCCAGGATGGTAGAGCTCAAAAAGTAGTGCGAAATCAAGCTAAAAATCACCGAATTCCGAACTTGGAATGAAAATATATTCATAAAACCGTTTAAGTAAAGAAACCATATTTCGCGGCTAACTAGTTGAAAAGAGACCTACTAGACACGAGTTCTGAAATCAAAATCCGAAACACCAGGATTGTAGAGCTCGAAAAGTAGCGCAAAATCAAGCTAAAAATCACCGAATTCAGAACTCGAAGTCAACGGATATTCATAAAACCGTTTACGTAAAGAAACCACATTTCGCGGCTAACTAGGGGAAACGAGACCTACTAGCCACGAGTATTGAAATCAAAATCCGAAATGCCAGAATTGTAGAGCTCAAAAAGTAGTGCGAAGTCAAGCTAAAAATCACTGAATTCAGAACTCGGAGTCAACGGATATTCATAAAACCGTTTACGTAAAGAAACCACATTTCGCGGCTAACTAGGTGAAACGAGACCTACTAGCCACGAGTACTGAAATCAAAATCCGAAATGCCAGGATTGTATAGCTCGAAAAGTAGTGGGAAGTCAAGCTAAAATTCACCGAATTCAGAACTCGGAGTCAACGGATATCAATAAAACCGTTTACGTAAAGAAACCACATTTCGCGGCTAACTAGGTGAAACGAGACCTACTAGCCACGAGTTCTGAAATAAAAATCCGAGATTCCAGGATTGTAGAGCTCAAAAAGTAGTGCGAAATCAAGCTAAAAATCTACGAATTCAGAAGTCGGAGTCAACGGATTTTCATAAAACCGTTTACGTAAAGACACCACATTTCGCGGCTTACTAGGTGAAACAAGACCTACTAGCCACGAGTTCTGAAATCAAAGTTCGAAACACCAGGATTGTAGAGCTCAAAAAGTAGTGTGAAATCAAGCTAAAAATCATCGAATTCAGAACTCGGAGTCAACGGATATTCATAAAACCGTTTACGTAAAGAAAACACATTTCGCGGCTAACTAGGTGAAACGAGACCTACTAGCCACGAGTTCTGAAATCAAAATCCGAAATGCCAGGATTGTAGAGCTCGAAAAGTAGTGCGAAATCAAGCTAAAAATCTACGAATTCAGAACTCGGAGTCAACGGATATTCATAAAACCGTTTAAGTAAAGTAACCACATTTCGCGGCTAACTAGGTGAAACGAGACCAACTATCCACGAGTTCTGAAATCAAAATCCGAAACCCCAGGATTGTAGAGCTCGAAAAGTAGTGCGAAATCAAGCTAAAAATCACCGAATTCAGAACTCGGAGTCAACGGATATTCATAAAACCGTTTACGTAAAGAAACCACATTTCGCGTCTAACTAGGTGAAACGAGACCTACTAGCCACGAGTTCTGAAATCAAAATCCGAAACACGAGGATTGTAGAGCTCGAAAAGTAGTGCGAAATCAAGCTAAAATTCACCGAATTCGGAACTCGGAGTCAACGGATATTCATAAAACCGTTTACGTAAAGAAACCACATTTCGCGGCTAACTAGGTGAAACGAGACCTACTAGCCACGAGTTCTGAAATCAAAATCCGAAACGCCAGGATTGTAGAGCTCAAAAAGTAGTGCGAAATCAAGTTAAAAATCACCGAATTCAGAACTCGGAGTCAACGGATATTCATAAAACCGTTCACGTAAAGAAAGCACATTTCGCGGCTAACTAGGTGAAACGAGACCTACTAGCCACGAGTTCTGAAATCAAAATCCGAAGCCCCAGGATTGTAGAGCTCGAAAATTAGTGCGAAATCAAGCTAAAATTCACCGAATTCAGAACTCGGAGTCAACGGATATTCATAAAACCGTTTACGTAAAGAAACCACATTTTGCGGCTAACTAGGTGAAACGAGACCTACTAGCCACGAGTTCTGAAATCAAAATCCGGAACGCCAGGATTGTAGATCTCGAAAAGTAGTGCGAAATCAAGCTAAAAATCACCGAATTCAGAACTCGGAGTCAACGGATATTCATAAAACCGTTTACGTAAAGAAACCACATTTCGCGGCTAACTAGGTGAAACGAGACCAACTAGCCACAAGTTCTGAAATCAAAATCCAAAATGCTATGATTGTAGAGCTCGAAAAGTAGTGGGAAGTCAAGCTAAAAATCACCGAATTCAGAACTCGGAGTCAACGGATATTCATAAAACCGTTTACGTAAAGAAACCACATTTCGCGGCTAACTAGGTGAAACGAGACCTACTAGCCACGAGTTCTGAAATCAAAATCCGAAACTCCAGGATTGTAGAGCTCAAAAAGTAGTGCGAAATCAAGCTAAAAATCACCGAATTCAGAACTCGGAGTCAACGGATATTCATAAAATCGTTTACGTAAAGAAACCACATTTCGCGGCTAACTAGGGGAAACGAGACCTACTAGCCACGAGTACTGAAATCAAAATCCGAAATGCCAGGATTGTAGAGCTCGAAAAGTAGTGCGAAGTCAAGCTAAAAATCACCGAATTCAGAACTCGGAGTCAACAGATATTCATAAAACCGTTTACGTAAAGAAACCGCATTTCGCGGCTAACTAGGTGAAACGAGACCTACTAGCCACGAGTTCTGAAATAAAAATCCGAAATACCAGGATTGTAGAGCTCAAAAAGTAGTGCGAAATCAAGCTAAAAATCTCCGAATTCAGAACTCGGAGTCAACGGATATTCGTAAAACCGTTTACGTAAAGAAACCACATTTCGCGGCTAACTAGGTGAAACGAGACCAACTAGCCACGAGTTCTGAAATCAAAATCCGAAACGCCAGGATTGTAGAGCTCGAAAAGTAGTGTGATGTCAAGCTAAAAATCACCGAATTCAGAACTCGGAGTCAACGGATATTCATAAAACCGTTTACGTAAAGAAACCACATTTCGCGGCTAACTAGGTGAAACGAGACCTACTAGCCACGAGTTCTGAAATCAAAATCCGAAATGCCAGGATTGTAGAGCTCAAAAAGTAGTACGAAATCAAGCTAAAAATCACCGAATTCAGAACTCGTAGTCAACGGATATTCATAAAACCGTTTACGTAAAGAAACCGCATTTCGCGGCTAACTAGGTGAAACGAGACCTACTAGCCACGAGTTCTGAAATAAAAATCCGAAATGCCAGGATTGTAGAGCTCAAAAAGTAGTTCGAAATCAAGCTAAAAATCTCCGAATTCAGAACTCGGAGTCAACGGATATTCATAAAACCGTTTACGTAAAGAAACCACATTTTGCGGCTAACTAGGTGAAACGAGACCTACTAGCCACGAGTTCTGAAATCAAAATCCGAAACTCCAGGATTGTAGAGCTCAAAAAGTAGTGCGAAATCAAGCTAAAAATCACCGAATTCCGAACTTGGAATGAAAATATATTCATAAAACCGTTTAAGTAAAGAAACCATATTTCGCGGCTAACTAGTTGAAAAGAGACCTACTAGACACGAGTTCTGAAATCAAAATCCGAAACACCAGGATTGTAGAGCTCGAAAAGTAGCGCAAAATCAAGCTAAAAATCACCGAATTCAGAACTCGAAGTCAACGGATATTCATAAAACCGTTTACGTAAAGAAACCACATTTCGCGGCTAACTAGGGGAAACGAGACCTACTAGCCACGAGTATTGAAATCAAAATCCGAAATGCCAGAATTGTAGAGCTCAAAAAGTAGTGCGAAGTCAAGCTAAAAATCACTGAATTCAGAACTCGGAGTCAACGGATATTCATAAAACCGTTTACGTAAAGAAACCACATTTCGCGGCTAACTAGGTGAAACGAGACCTACTAGCCACGAGTACTGAAATCAAAATCCGAAACGCCAGGATTGTATAGCTCGAAAAGTAGTGGGAAGTCAAGCTAAAATTCACCGAATTCAGAACTCGGAGTCAACGGATATCAATAAAACCGTTTACGTAAAGAAACCACATTTCGCGGCTAACAAGGTGAAACGAGACCTACTAGCCACGAGTTCTGAAATAAAAATCCGAGATTCCAGGATTGTAGAGCTCAAAAAGTAGTGCGAAATCAAGCTAAAAATCTACGAATTCAGAAGTCGGAGTCAACGGATTTTCATAAAACCGTTTACGTAAAGACACCACATTTCGCGGCTTACTAGGTGAAACAAGACCTACTAGCCACGAGTTCTGAAATCAAAGTTCGAAACACCAGGATTGTAGAGCTCAAAAAGTAGTGTGAAATCAAGCTAAAAATCATCGAATTCAGAACTCGGAGTCAACGGATATTCATAAAACCGTTTACGTAAAGAAAACACATTTCGCGGCTAACTAGGTGAAACGAGACCTACTAGCCACGAGTTCTGAAATCAAAATCCGAAATGCCAGGATTGTAGAGCTCGAAAAGTAGTGCGAAATCAAGCTAAAAATCTACGAATTCAGAACTCGGAGTCAACGGATATTCATAAAACCGTTTAAGTAAAATAACCACATTTCGCGGCTAACTAGGTGAAACGAGACCAACTATCCACGAGTTCTGAAATCAAAATCCGAAACCCCAGGATTGTAGAGCTCGAAAAGTAGTGCGAAATCAAGCTAAAAATCACCGAATTCAGAACTCGGAGTCAACGGATATTCATAAAACCGTTTACGTAAAGAAACCACATTTCGCGTCTAACTAGGTGAAACGAGACCTACTAGCCACGAGTTCTGAAATCAAAATCCGAAACACGAGGATTGTAGAGCTCGAAAAGTAGTGCGAAATCAAGCTAAAATTCACCGAATTCGGAACTCGGAGTCAACGGATATTCATAAAACCGTTTACGTAAAGAAACCACATTTCGCGGCTAACTAGGTGAAACGAGACCTACTAGCCACGAGTTCTGAAATCAAAATCCGAAACGCCAGGATTGTAGAGCTCAAAAAGTAGTGCGAAATCAAGCTAAAAATCACCGAATTCAGAACTCGGAGTCAACGGATATTCATAAAACCGTTCACGTAAAGAAAGCACATTTCGCGGCTAACTAGGTGAAACGAGACCTACTAGCCACGAGTTCTGAAATCAAAATCCGAAGCGCCAGGATTGTAGAGTTCGAAAATTAGTGCGAAATCAAGCTAAAATTCACCGAATTCAGAACTCGGAGTCAACGGATATTCATAAAACCGTTTACGTAAAGAAACCACATTTTGCGGCTAACTAGGTGAAACGAGACCTACTAGCCACGAGTTCTGAAATCAAAATCCGGAACGCCAGGATTGTAGATCTCGAAAAGTAGTGCGAAATCAAGCTAAAAATCACCGAATTCAGAACTCGGAGTCAACGGATATTCATAAAACCGTTTACGTAAAGAAACCACATTTCGCGGCTAACTAGGTGAAACGAGACCAACTAGCCACAAGTTCTGAAATCAAAATCCAAAATGCTAGGATTGTAGAGCTCGAAAAGTAGTGGGAAGTCAAGCTAAAAATCACCGAATTCAGAACTCGGAGTCAACGGATATTCATAAAACCGTTTACGTAAAGAAACCACATTTCGCGGCTAACTAGGTGAAACAGGACCTACTAGCCACGAGTTCTGAAATCAAAATCCGAAACACCAGGATTGTAGAGCTCAAAAAGTAGTGCGAAATCAAGCTAAAAATCACCGAATTCAGAACTCGGAGTCAACGGATATTCATAAAACCGTTTACGTAAAGAAACCACATTTCGCGGCTAACTAGGTGAAATGAGACCTACTAGCCACGAGTTCTGAAATCAAAATCCGAAGCACCAGGATTGTAGAGCTCGAAAAGTAGTGGGAAGTCAAGCTAAAATTCACCGAATTCAGAACTCGGAGTCAACAGATATTCATAAAACCGTTTACGTAAAGAAATCATTTTTCGCGGCTAACTAGGTGAAACAGGACCTACTAGCCACGAGTTCTGAAATCAAAATCCGAAACACCAGGATTGTAGAGCTCAAAAAGTAGTGCGAAATCAAGCTAAAAATCACCGAATTCAGAACTCGGAGTCAACGGATATTCATAAAACCGTTTACGTAAAGAAACCACATTTCGCGGCTAACTAGGTGAAACAGGACCTACTAGCCACGAGTTCTAAAATCAAAATTCGAAACGCCAGGATTGTAGAGCTCAAAAAGTAGTGTGAAATCAAGCTAAAAATCACCGAATTCAGAACTCGGAGTCAACGAATATTCATAAAACCGTTTAGGTAAAGAAACCACATTTCGCGGCTAACTAGGTGAAACGAGACCTACTAGCCACGAGTTCTGAAATCAAAATCCGAAACGCCAGGATTGTAGAGCTCAAAAAGTAGTGCGAAATCAAGCTAAAAATCACCGAATTCAGAACTCGTAGTCAACGGATATTCATAAAACCGTTTACGTAAAGAAATCATTTTTCGCGGCTAACTAGGTGAAACGAGACTTACTAGCCTCGAGTTCTGAAATCAAAATCCGAAACACCAGGATTGTAGAGCTCAAAAAGTAGTGCGAAATCAAGCTAAAAATCAACAAATTCAGAACTCGGAGTCAACAAATATTCATAAAACCGTTTACGTAAAGAAACCACATTTTGCGGCTAACTAGGTGAAACGAGACCTACTAGCCATGAGTTCTGAAATCAAAATCCGGAACGCCAGGATTGTAGAGCTCGAAAAGTAGTGCGAAATCAAGCTAAAAATCACCGAATTCAGAACTTGGAGTCAACGGATATTCATAAAACCGTTTACGTAAAGAAACCATATTTCGCGGCTAACTAGGTGAAACGAGACCTACTAGACACGAGTTCTGAAATCAAAATCCGAAAACCATGAATGTAGAGCTCGAAAAGTAGTGCGAAATCAAGCTAAAAATCACCGAATTCCGAACTTGGAATGAAAATATATTCATAAAACCGTTTACGTAAAGAAACCATATTTTGCGGCTAACTAGGTGAAACGAGACCTACTAGACACGAGTTCTGAAATCAAAATCCGAAAACCATGATTGTAGAGCTCGAGAAGTAGTGCGAAATCAAGCTAAAATCACCGAATTCAGAACTTGGAGTGAAAAGATATTCATAAAACCGTTTACGTAAAGAAACCACATTTTGCGGCTAACTAGGTGAAACGAGACCTACTAGTCACGAGTTCTGAAATAAAAATCCGAAACGCCAGGATTGTAGAGCTCAAAAAGTAGTGCGAAATCAAGCTAAAAATCACCGAATTCAGAACTCGGAGTCAACGGATATTCATAAAACCGTTTACGTAAAGAAACCATATTTCGCGGCTAACTAGGTGAAAAGAGACCTACTAGACACGAGTTCTGAAATCAAAATCCGAAACACCAGGATTGTAGAGCTCGAAAAGTAGTGCGAAATCAAGCTAAAAATCACCGAATTCAGAACTCGGAGTCAACGGATATTCATAAAACCGTTTACGTAAAGAAACCACATTTCGCTGCTAAATAGATGAAACGAGACCTACTAGCCACGAGTTCTGAAATCAAAATCCAGAATGCCAGGATTGTAGAGCTCGAAAAGTAGTGCGAAATCAAGCTAAAAATCACCGAATTCTGAACTCGGAGTCAACGGATATTCATAAAACCGTTTACGTAAAGAAACCACATTTCGCGGCTAACTAGGTGAAACGAGACCAACTAGCCACGAGTTCTGAAATCAAAATCCAAAAAACCAGGATTGTAGAGTTCGAAAAGTAGTGCGAAATCAAGCTAAAAATCACCGAATTCAGAACTCGGAGTCAACGGATATTCATAAAACCGTTTACGTAAAGAAACCACATTTCGCGGCTAATTAGGTGAAACGAGACCTACTAGCCACGAGTTCTGAAATCAAAATCCGAAAACCATGATTGTAGAGCTCGAAAAGTAGTGTAAAATCATGCTAAAAATCACCGAATTCTAAACTCGGAGTCAACGGATATTCATAAAACCGTTTACGTAAAGAAACCACATTTCGCGGCTAACTAGGTGAAACGAGACTTACTAGCCACGAGTTCTGAAATCAAAATCCGGAACACCAGGATTGTAGAGCTCGAAAATTAGTGCGAAATCAAGCTAAAAATCACCGAATTCTGAACTCGGAGTCAACGGATATTCATAAAACCGTTTACGTAAAGAAACCACATTTCGCGGCTAACTAGGTGAAACGAGACCAACTAGCCACGAGTTCTGAAATCAAAATCCAAAACACCAGGATTGTAGAGTTCGAAAAGTAGTGCGAAATCAAGCTAAAAATCACAGAATTCAGAACTCGGAGTCAACGGATATTCATAAAACCGTTTACGTAAAGAAACCACATTTCGCGGCTAATTAGGTGAAACGAGACCTACTAGCCACGAGTTCTGAAATCAAAATCCGAAAACCACGATTGTAGAGCTCGAAAAGTAGTGTGAAATCATGCTAAAAATCACCGAATTCTGAACTCGTAGTCAACGGATATTCATAAAACCGTTTACGTAAAGAAACCACATTTCGCGGCTAACTAGGTGAAACGAGACCTACTAGCCACGAGTTCTGAAATCAAAATCCGGAATGCCATGATTGTAGAGCTCGAAAAGTAGTGTGAAATCATGCTAAAAATCACCGAATTCTGAACTCGTAGTCAACGGATATTCATAAAACCGTTTACGTAAAGAAACCACATTTCGCGTCTAACTAGATGAAACAAGACCTACTAACCACGAGTTCGGAAATCAAAATCCAAAAAGCCAGGATTGTAGAGCTCGAAAAGTAGGGGGAAATCAAGCTAAAATTCACCGAATTCAGAACTCGGAGTCAACGGATATTCATAAAACCGTTCACGTAAAGAAACCACATTTCGCGGCTAACTAGGTGAAACGAGACCTACTAGCCACGAGTTCTGAAATCAAAATCCGAAACGCCAGGATTGTAGAGCTCGAAAAGTAGTGTGAAATCAACCTAAAAATCGCCGAATTCGGAACTCGTAGTCAACGGATATTCATAAAACCGTTTACGTAAAGAAACCACATTTCGCGGCTAACTAGGTGAAACGAGACCTACTAGCCACGAGTTCTGAAATAAAAATCCAAAGCGCCAGGATTGTAGAGCTAGAAAAGTAGTGCGAAATCAAGCTAAAATTCACCGAATTCAGAACTCGGAGTCAACGGATATTCATAAAACCGTTTACGTAAAGAAACCACATTTCGCGGCTAACTAGGTGAAACGAGACCTACTAGCCACGAGTTCTGAAATCAAAATCCGGAATGCCATGATTGTAGAGCTCGAAAAGTAGTGTGAAATCATGCTAAAAATCACCGAATTCTGAACTCGTAGTCAACGGATATTCATAAAACCGTTTACGTAAAGAAACCACATTTCGCGTCTAACTAGATGAAACAAGACCTACTAACCACGAGTTCGGAAATCAAAATCCAAAACGCCAGGATTGTAGAGCTTGAAAAGTAGTGCGAAATCAAGCTAAAATTCACCGAATTCAGAACTCGTAGTCAACGGATATTCATAAAACCGTTTACGTAAAGAAATCATTTTTCGCGGCTAACTAGGTGAAACGAGACTTACTAGCCTCGAGTTCTGAAATCAAAATCCGAAACACCAGGATTGTAGAGCTCAAAAAGTAGTGCGAAATCAAGCTAAAAATCACCGAATTCAGAACTCGGAGTCAACAAATATTCATAAAACCGTTTACGTAAAGAAACCACATTTTGCGGCTAACTAGGTGAAACGAGACCTACTAGCCATGAGTTCTGAAATCAAAATCCGGAACGCCAGGATTGTAGAGCTCGAAAAGTAGTGCGAAATCAAGCTAAAAATCACCGAATTCAGAACTTGGAGTCAACGGATATTCATAAAACCGTTTACGTAAAGAAACCATATTTCGCGGCTAACTAGATGAAACGAGACCTACTAGACACGAGTTCTGAAATCATAATCCGAAAACCATGATTGTAGAGCTCGAAAAGTAGTGCGAAATCAAGCTAAAAATCACCGAATTCCGAACTTGGAATGAAAATATATTCATAAAACCGTTTACGTAAAGAAACCTTATTTTGCGGCTAACTAGGTGAAACGAGACCTACTAGACACGAGTTCTGAAATCAAAATCCGAAAACCATGATTGTAGAGCTCGAAAAGTAGTGCGAAATCAAGCTAAAATCACCGAATTCAGAACTTGGAGTGAAAAGATATTCATAAAACCGTTTACGTAAAGAAACCACATTTTGCGGCTAACTAGGTGAAACGAGACCAACTAGCCACGAGTTCTGAAATAAAAATCCGGAATGCCAGGATTGTAGAGCTCGAAAAGTAGTGCGAAATCAAGCTAAAAATCACCGAATTCTGAACTCGGAGTCAACGGATATTCATAAAACCGTTTACGTAAAGAAACCACATTTCGCGGCTAACTAGGTGAAACGAGACCAACTAGCCACGAGTTCTGAAATCAAAATCCAAAAAACCAGGATTGTAGAGTTCGAAAAGTAGTGCGAAATCAAGCTAAAAATCACCGAATTCAGAACTCGGAGTCAACGGATATTCATAAAACCGTTTACGTAAAGAAACCACATTTCGCGGCTAATTAGGTGAAACGAGACCTACTAGCCACGAGTTCTGAAATCAAAATCCGAAAACCATGATTGTAGAGCTCGAAAAGTAGTGTAAAATCATGCTAAAAATCACCGAATTCTGAACTCGGAGTCAACGGATATTCATAAAACCGTTTACGTAAAGAAACCACATTTCGCGGCTAACTAGGTGAAACGAGACCTACTAGCCACGAGTTCTGAAATCAAAATCCGAAGCACCAGGATTGTAGAGCTCGAAAAGTAGTGGGAAGTCAAGCTAAAATTCACCGAATTCAGAACTCGGAGTTAACAAATATTCATAAAACCGTTTACGTAAAGAAACCGCATTTCGCGGCTAACTAGGTGAAACGAGACCTACTAGCCACGAGTTCTGAAATAAAAATCCGAAATGCCAGGATTGTAGAGCTCAAAAAGTAGTGCGAAATCAAGCTAAAAATCTCCGAATTCAGAACTCGGAGTCAACGGATATTCATAAAACCGTTTACGTAAAGAAACCACATTTCGCGGCTAACTCGGTGAAACGAGACCAACTAGCCACGAGTTCTGAAATCAAAATCCGAAACGACAGGATTGTAGAGCTCGAAAAGTAGTGTGAAATCAAGCTAAAAATCACCGAATTCAGAACTCGGAGTCAACGGATATTCATAAAACCGTTTACGTAAAGAAACTACATTTCGCGGCTAACTAGGGGAAACGAAACCTACTAGCCTCGAGTACTGAAATCAAAATCCGAAACTCCAGGATTGTAGAGCTCAAAAAGTAGTGCGAAGTCAAGCTAAAAATCACTGAATTCAGAACTCGGAGTCAACGGATATTCATAAAACCGTTTACGTAAAGAAACCACATTTCGTGGCTAACTAGGTGAAACGAGACCTACTAGCCACGAGTACTGAAATCAAAATCCGAAACGCCAGGATTGTAGAGCTCGAAAAGTTGTGGGAAGTCAAGCTAAAATTCACCGAATTCAGAACTCGGAGTCAACGGATATTCATAAAACCGTTTACGTAAAGAAACCACATTTCGCGGCTAACTAGGTGAAACGAGACCTACTAGCCACGAGTTCTGAAATAAAAATCCGAAATTCCAGGATTGTAGAGCTCAAAAAGTAGTGCGAAATCAAGCTAAAAATCTCCGAATTCAGAACTCGGAGTCAACGGATTTTCATAAAACCGTTTACGTAAAGACACCACATTTCGCGGCTTACTAGGTGAAACAAGACCTACTAGCCACGAGTTCTGAAATCAAAGTTCGAAACACCAGGATTGTAGAGCTCAAAAAGTAGTGTGAAATCAAGCTAAAAATCATCGAATTCAGAACTCCGAGTCAACGGATATTCATAAAACCGTTTACGTAAAGAAAACACATTTCGCGGCTAACTAGGTGAAACGAGACCTACTAGCCACGAGTTCTGAAATCAAAATCCGGAACTCCAGGATTGTAGAGCTCGAAAAGTAGTGCGAAATCAAGCTAAAAATCACCGAATTCTGAACTCGGAGTCAACGGATATTCATAAAACCGTTTACGTAAAGAAACCACATTTCGCGGCTAACTAGGTGAAACGAGACCAACTAGCCACGAGTTCTGAAATCAAAATCCAAAAAACCAGGATTGTAGAGTTCGAAAAGTAGTGCGAAATCAAGCTAAAAATCACCGAATTCAGAACTCGGAGTCAACGGATATTCATAAAACCGTTTACGTAAAGAAACCACATTTCGCGGCTAATTAGGTGAAACGAGACCTACTAGCCACGAGTTCTGAAATCAAAATCCGAAAACCATGATTGTAGAGCTCAAAAAGTAGTGTGAAATCATGCTAAAAATCACCGAATTCTGAACTCGGAGTCAACGGATATTCATAAAACCGTTTACGTAGAGAAACCACATTTCGCGGCTAACTAGGTGAAACGAGACCTACTAGCCACGAGTTCTGAAATCAAAATCCGGAACGCCAGGATTGTAGAGCTCGAAAAGTAGTGCGAAATCAAGCTAAAAATCACCGAATTCTGAACTCGGAGTCAACGGATATTCATAAAACCGTTCACGTAAAGAAAGCACATTTCGCGGCTAACTAGGTGAAACGAGACCTACTATTCACGAGTTATGAAATCAAAATCCAAAACACCAGGATTGTAGAGCTCGAAAATTAGTGCGAAATCAAGCTAAAAATCACAGAATTCAGAACTCGGAGTCAACGGATATTCATAAAACCGTTTACGTAAAGAAACCACATTTCGCGGCTAATTAGGTGAAACGAGACCTACTAGCCACGAGTTCTGAAATCAAAATCCGAAAACCATGATTGTAGAGCTCGAAAAGTAGTGTGAAATCATGCTAAAAATCACCGAATTCTGAACTCGTAGTCAACGGATATTCATAAAACCGTTTACGTAAAGAAACCACATTTCGCGGCTAACTAGGTGAAACGAGACCTACTAGCCACGAGTTCTGAAATCAAAATCCGGAATGCCAGGATTGTAGAGTTCGAAAAGTAGTGCGAAATCAAGCTAAAAATCACCGAATTCTGAACTCGGAGTCAATGGATATTCATAAATCCGTTTACGTAAAGGAACCACATTTCGCGGCTAACTAGGTGAAACGAGACCTACTAGCCACGAGTTCTGAAATCAAAATCCGGAATGCCAGGATTGTAGAGCTCGAAAAGTAGTGCGAAATCAAGCTAAAAATCGCCGAATTCAGAACTCAGAGTCAACGGATATTCATAAAACCGTTCACGTAAAGAAACCACATTTCGCTGCTAAATAGGTGGAACGAGACCTACTAGCCACGAGTTCTGAAATCAAAATCCGAAACGCCAGGATTTTAGAGCTCGAAAAGTAGTGCGAAATCAAGCTAAAAATCACTGAATTCAGAACTCGGAGTCAACGGATATTCAAAAAACCGTTTACGTAAAGAAACCACATTTCGCGTCTAACTAGATGAAACAAGACCTACTAACCACGAGTTCGGAAATCAAAATCCAAAACGCCAGGATTGTAGAGCTCGAAAAGTAGGGGGAAATCAAGCTAAAATTCACCGAATTCAGAACTCGGAGTCAACGGATATTCATAAAACCGTTCACGTAAAGAAACCACATTTCGCGGCTAACTAGGTGAAACGAGACCTACTAGCCACGAGTTCTGAAATCAAAATCCGAAACTCCAGTATTGTAGAGCTAAAAAAGTAGTGCGAAATCAAGCTAAAAATCGCCGAATTCGGAACTCGTAGTCAACGGATATTCATAAAACCGTTTACGTAAAGAAACCACATTTCGCGGCTAACTAGGTGAAACGAGACCTACTAGCCACGAGTTCAGAAATCAAAATCCGAAACTCCAGGATTGTAGAGCTCGAAAAGTAGGGCGAAATCAAGCTAAAAATCACCGAATTCAGAACTCAGAGTCAACGGATATTCATAAAACCGTTTACGTAAAGAAACCACATTTCACGGCTAACTAGGTGAAACGAGACCTACTAGCCACGAGTACTGAAATCAAAATCTGAAACGCCAGGATTGTAGAGCTTGAAAAGTTGTGGGAAGTCAAGCTAAAATTCACCGAATTCAGAACTCGGAGTCAACGGATATTCATAAAACCGTTTACGTAAAGAAACCACATTTTGCGGCTAACTAGGTGAAACGAGACCTACTAGCCACGAGTTCTGAAATAAAAATCCGAAATTCCAGGATTGTAGAGCTCAAAAAGTAGTGCGAAATCAAGCTAAAAATCTCCGAATTCAGAACTCGGAGTCAACGGATTTTCATAAAACCGTTTACGTAAAGACACCACATTTCGCGGCTTACTAGGTGAAACAAGACCTACTAGCCACGAGTTCTGAAATCAAAGTTCGAAACACCAGGATTGTAGAGCTCAAAAAGTAGTGTGAAATCAAGCTAAAAATCATCGAATTCAGAACTCGGAGTCAACGGATATTCATAAAACCGTTCACGTAAAGAAAGCACATTTCGCGGCTAACTAGGTAAAACGAGACCTACTAGCCACGAGTTCGGAAATCAAAATCCGAAGCGCCAGGATTGTAGAGCTCAAAAATTAGTGCGAAATCAAGCTAAAAATCTCCGAATTCAGAACTCGGAGTCAACGGATTTTCATAAAACCGTTTACGTAAAGACACCACATTTCGCGGCTAACCAGGTGAAACGAGACCTACTAGCCACGAGTTCTGAAATCAAAATCCGAAATGCCAGGATTGTAGAGCTCAAAAAGTAGTGCGAAATCAAGCTAAAAATCACCGAATTCAGAACTCGGAGTCAACGGATATTCATAAAACCGTTCACGTAAAGAAAGCACATTTCGCGGCTAACTAGGTAAAACGAGACCTACTAGCCACGAGTTCGGAAATCAAAATCCGAAGCGCCAGGATTGTAGAGCTCAAAAATTAGTGCGAAATCAAGCTAAAATTCACCGAATTCAGAACTCGGAGTCAACGGATATTCATAAAACCGTTTACGTAAAGAAACCACATTTCGCGGCTAACTAGGTGAAACAGGACCTACTAGCCACGAGTTCTGAAATCAAAATCCGAAACTCCAGGATTATAGAGCTCAAAAAGTAGTGCGAAATCAAGCTAAAAATCACCGAATTCAGAACTCGTAGTCAACGGATATTCATAAAACCGTTTACGTAAAGAAACCATATTTCGCGGCTTATTAGGTGAAACGAGACCTACTAGCCACGAGTTCTGAAATCAAAATTCGAAACACCAGGATTGTAGAGCTCAAAAAGTAGTGTGAAATCAAGCTAAAAATCACCGAATTCAGAACTCGGAGTCAACGGATATTCATAAAACCGTTTACGTAAAGAAACCACATTTCGCGGCTAACTAGGTGAAACGAGACCTACTAGCCACGAGTTCTGAAATCAAAATCCGAAACGCCAGGATTGTAGAGCTCAAAAAGTAGTGCGAAATCAAGCTAAAAATCACCGAATTCATAACTCGTAGTCAACGGATATTCATAAAACCGTTTACGTAAAGAAACCACATTTCGCGGCTAACTAGGTGAAACGAGACCTACTAGCCACGAGTTCTGAAATAAAAATCCAAAGCGCCAGGATTGTAGAGCTAGAAAAGTAGTGCGAAATCAAGCTAAAATTCACCGAATTCAGAACTCGGAGTCAACGGATATTCATAAAACCGTTTACGTAAAGAAACCACATTTTGCGGCTAACTAGGTGAAACGAGACCTACAAGCCACGAGTTCTGAAATCAAAATCCTGAACGCCAGGATTGTAGAGCTCAAAAAGTAGTGCGAAATCAATCTAAAAATCACCGAATTCAGAACTCGTAGTCAACGGATATTCATAAAACCGTTTACGTAAAGAAACCACATTTCGCGGCTAACTAGGTGAAACGAGACCTACTAGCCACGAGTTCTGAAATAAAAATCCAAAGCGCCAGGATTGTAGAGCTAGAAAAGTAGTGCGAAATCAAGCTAAAATTCACCGAATTCAGAACTCGGAGTCAACGGATATTCATAAAACCGTTTACGTAAAGAAACCACATTTTGCGGCTAACTAGGTGAAACGAGACCTACTAGTCACGAGTTCTGAAATCAAAATCCGGAACGCCAGGATTGTAGAGCTCAAAAAGTAGTGCGAAATCAAGCTAAAAATCACCGAATTCAGAACTTGGAGTCAACGGATATTCATAAAACCGTTTACGTAAAGAAACCATATTTCGCGGCTAACTAGGTGAAACGAGACCTACTAGACACGAGTTCTGAAATCAAAATCCGAAAACCATGATTGTAGAGCTCGAAAAGTAGTGCGAAATCAAGCTAAAAATCACCGAATTCCGAACTTGGAATGAAAATATATTCATAAAACCGTTTAAGTAAAGAAACCATATTTCGCGGCTAACTAGTTGAAAAGAGACCTACTAGACACGAGTTCTGAAATCAAAATCCGAAACACCAGGATTGTAGAGCTCGAAAAGTAGCGCAAAATCAAGCTAAAAATCACCGAATTCAGAACTCGGAGTCAACGGATATTCATAAAACCGTTTACGTAAAGAAACCACATTTCGCTGCTAAATAGGTGAAACGAGACCTACTACCCACGAGTTCTAAAATCAAAATCCGGAATGGCAGGATTGTAGAGCTCGAAAAGTAGTGCGAAATCAAGCTAAAAATCACCGAATTCTGAACTCGGAGTCAACGGATATTCATAAAACCGTTTACGTAAAGAAACCACATTTCGCGGCTAACTAGGTGAAACGAGACCAACTAGCCACGAGTTCTGAAATCAAAATCCAAAAAACCAGGATTGTAGAGTTCGAAAAGTAGTGCGAAATCAAGCTAAAAATCACCGAATTCAGAACTCGGAGTCAACGGATATTCATAAAACCGTTTACGTAAAGAAACCACATTTCGCGGCTAATTAGGTGAAACGAGACCTACTAGCCACGAGTTCTGAAATCAAAATCCGAAAACCATGATTGTAGAGCTCGAAAAGTAGTGTGAAATCATGCTAAAAATCACCGAATTCTGAACTCGGAGTCAACGGATATTCATAAAACCGTTTACGTAAAGAAACCACATTTCGCGGCTAACTAGGTGAAACGAGACCTACTAGCCACGAGTTCTGAAATCAAAATCCGGAACGCAAGGATTGTAGAGCTCGAAAATTAGTGCGAAATCAAGCTAAAAATCACCGAATTCTGAACTCGGAGTCAACGGATATTCATAAAACCGTTTACGTAAAGAAACCACATTTCGCGGCTAACTAGGTGAAACGAGACCAACTAGCCACGAGTTCTGAAATCAAAATCCAAAAATCCAGGATTGTAGAGTTCGAAAAGTAGTGCGAAATCAAGCTAAAAATCACAGAATTCAGAACTCGGAGTCAACGGATATTCATAAAACCGTTTACGTAAAGAAACCACATTTCGCGGCTAATTAGGTGAAACGAGACCTACTAGCCACGAGTTCTGAAATCAAAATCCGAAAACCATGATTGTAGAGCTCGAAAAGTAGTGTGAAATCATGCTAAAAATCACCGAATTCTGAACTCGTACTCAACGGATATTCATAAAACCGTTTACGTAAAGAAACCACATTTCGCGGCTAACTAGGTGAAACGAGACCTACTAGCCACGAGTTCTGAAATCAAAATCCGGAACGCCAAGATTGTAGAGTTCGAAAAGTAGTGCGAAATCAAGCTAAAAATCACCGAATTCTGAACTCGGAGTCAATGGATATTCATAAATCCGTTTACGTAAAGAAACCACATTTCGCGGCTAACTAGGTGAAACGAGACCTACTAGCCACGAGTTCTGAAATCAAAATCCGGAACGCCAGGATTGTAGAGCTCAAAAAGTAGTGCGAAATCAAGCTAAAAATCGCCGAATTCAGAACTCAGAGTCAACGGATATTCATAAAACCGTTTATGTAAAGAAACCACATTTCGCTGCTAAATAGGTGGAACGAGACCTACTAGCCACGAGTTCTGAAATCAAAATCCGAAACGCCAGGATTTTAGAGCTCGAAAAAAAGTGCGAAATCAAGCTAAAAATCACTGAATTCAGAACTCGGAGTCAACGGATATTCAAAAAACCGTTTACATAAAGAAACCACATTTCGCGTCTAACTAGATGAAACGAGACCTACTAGCCACGAGTTCTGAAATCAAAATCCGGAACGCCAGGATTGTAGAGATCGAAAAGTAGTGCGAAATCAAGCTAAAAATCGCCGAATTCAGAACTCAGAGTCAACGGATATTCATAAAACCGTTTATGTAAAGAAACCACATTTCGCCGCTAAATAGGTGGAACGAGACCTACTAGCCACGAGTTCTGAAATCAAAATCCGAAACGCAAGGATTGTAGAGCTCGAAAAAAAGTGCGAAATCAAGCTAAAAATCACTGAATTCAGAACTCGGAGTCAACGGATATTCATAAAACCGTTTATGTAAAGAAACCACATTTCGCGGCTAACTAGGTGAAAGGAGACCTACTATCCACGAGTTCTGAAATCAAAATCCGAAACTCGAGGATTGTAGAGCTCGAAAAGTAGTGGGAAATCAAGCTAAAAATCACCGAATTCAGAACTCGGAGTCAACGGATATTCATAAAACCGTTTACGTAAAGAAACCACATTTCGCGGCTAACTAGGTGAAACGAGACCTACTAGCCACGAGTTCTGAAATCAAAATCCGGAACGCCAGGATTGTAGAGCTCGAAAAGTAGGGCGAAATCAAGCTAAAAATCACCGAATTTAGAACTCGGATTCAACGGATATTCATAAAACCGTTTACGTAAAGAAACCACATTTCACGGCTAACTAAGTGAAACGAGACCAACTAGCCACGAGTTCTGAAATCAAAATCCAAAACGCCAGGATTGTAGAGCTCGAAAAGTAGTGTGAAGTCAAGCTAAAAATCACCGAATTCAGAACTCGGAGTCAACGGATATTCATAAAACCGTTTACGTAAAGAAACCACATTTCGCGGCTAACTAGGTGAAACGAGACCTACTAGCCACGAGTTCTGAAATCAAAATCCGAAATGCCAGGATTGTAGAGCTCAAAAAGTAGTACGAAATCAAACTAAAAATCACCGAATTCAGAACTCGTAATCAACGGATATTCATAAAACCGTTTACGTAAAGAAACCATATTTCGCGGCTAACTAGGTGAAACAAGACCAACTAGCCTCGAGTTCTGAAATCAAAATCCGAAACACCTGGATTGTAGAGCTCAAAAAGAAGTGCGAAATCAAGTTAAAATCACCGAATTCAGAACTCGGAGTCAACGGATATTCATAAAACCGTTTACGTAAAGAAACCACATTTCGCGGCTAACTAGGTGAAATGAGACCTACTAGCCACGAGTTCTGAAATCAAAATCCGAAGCGCCAGGATTGTAGAGCTCGAAAAGTAGTGGGAAGTCAAGCTAAAATTCACCGAATTCAGAACTCGGAGTCAACAGATATTCATAAAACCGTTTACGTAAAGAAACCGCATTTCGCGGCTAACTAGGTGAAACGAGACCTACTAGCCACGAGTTCTGAAATAAAAATCCGAAATGCCAGAATTGTAGAGCTCAAAAAGTAGTGCGAAATCAAGCTAAAAATCTCCGAATTCAGAACTCGGAGTCAACGGATATTCATAAAACCGTTTATGTAGAGAAACCACATTTCGCGGCTAACTAGGTGAAACGAGACCAACTAGCCACGAGTTCTGAAATCAAAATCCAAAACGCCAGGATTGTAGAGCTCGAAAAGTAGTGCGAAATCAAGCTAAAAATCACCGAATTCAGAACTCGGAGTCAACAGATATTCATAAAACCGTTTACGTAAAGAAACCACATTTCGCGGCTAACTAGGTGAAACGAGACCAACTAGCCACGAGTTCTGAAATCAAAATCCGGAACGCCAGGATTGTAGAGCTCGAAAAGTAGTGTGAAATCATGCTAAAAATCACCGAATTCTGAACTCGTACTCAACGGATATTCATAAAACCGTTTACGTAAAGAAACCACATTTCGCGGCTAACTAGGTGAAACGAGACCTACTAGCCACGAGTTCTGAAATCAAAATCCGGAACGCCAAGATTGTAGAGTTCGAAAAGTAGTGCGAAATCAAGCTAAAAATCACCGAATTCTGAACTCGGAGTCAATGGATATTCGTAAATCCGTTTACGTAAAGAAACCACATTTCGCGGCTAACTAGGTGAAACGAGACCTACTAGCCACGAGTTCTGAAATCAAAATCCGGAACGCCAGGATTGTAGAGCTCAAAAAGTAGTGCGAAATCAAGCTAAAAATCGCCGAATTCAGAACTCAGAGTCAACGGATATTCATAAAACCGTTTATGTAAAGAAACCACATTTCGCTGCTAAATAGGTGGAACGAGACCTACTAGCCACGAGTTCTGAAATCAAAATCCGAAACGCCAGGATTTTAGAGCTCGAAAAAAAGTGCGAAATCAAGCTAAAAATCACTGAATTCAGAACTCGGAGTCAACGGATATTCAAAAAACCGTTTACGTAAAGAAACCACATTTCGCGTCTAACTAGATGAAACGAGACCTACTAGCCACGAGTTCTGAAATCAAAATCCGGAACGCCAGGATTGTAGAGATCGAAAAGTAGTGCGAAATCAAGCTAAAAATCGCCGAATTCAGAACTCAGAGTCAACGGATATTCATAAAACCGTTTATGTAAAGAAACCACATTTCGCTGCTAAATAGGTGGAACGAGACCTACTAGCCACGAGTTCTGAAATCAAAATCCGAAACGCAAGGATTGTAGAGCTCGAAAAAAAGTGCGAAATCAAGCTAAAAATCACTGAATTCAGAACTCGGAGTCAACGGATATTCATAAAACCGTTTATGTAAAGAAACCACATTTCGCGGCTAACTAGGTGAAAGGAGACCTACTATCCACGAGTTCTGAAATCAAAATCCGAAACTCGAGGATTGTAGAGCTCGAAAAGTAGTGGGAAATCAAGCTAAAAATCACCGAATTCAGAACTCGGAGTCAACGGATATTCATAAAACCGTTTACGTAAAGAAACCGCATTTCGCGGCTAACTAGGTGAAACGAGACCTACTAGCCACGAGTTCTGAAATAAAAATCCGAAATGCCAGAATTGTAGAGCTCAAAAAGTAGTGCGAAATCAAGCTAAAAATCTCCGAATTCAGAACTCGGAGTCAACGGATATTCATAAAACCGTTTATGTAGAGAAACCACATTTCGCGGCTAACTAGGTGAAACGAGACCAACTAGCCACGAGTTCTGAAATCAAAATCCAAAACGCCAGGATTGTAGAGCTCGAAAAGTAGTGCGAAATCAAGCTAAAAATCACCGAATTCAGAACTCGGAGTCAACAGATATTCATAAAACCGTTTACGTAAAGAAACCACATTTCGCGGCTAACTAGGGGAAACGAGACCTACTAGCCACGAGTACTGAAATCAAAATCCGAAACGCCAGGATTGTAGAGCTCGAAAAGTAGTGCGAAGTCAAGCTAAAATTCACCGAATTCAGAACTCGGAGTCAACGGATATTCATAAAACCGTTTACGTAAAGAAACCACATTTCGCGGCTAACTAGGTGAAACGAGACCTTCTAGCCACGAGTACTGAAATCAAAATCCGAAACGCCAGGATTGTAGAGCTCGAAAAGTAGTGGGAAGTCAAGCTAAAATTCACCGAATTCAGAACTCGGAGTCAACGGATATTCATAAAACCGTTTACGTAAAGAAACCACATTTCGCAGCTAACTAGGTGAAACGAGACCTACTAGCCACGAGTTCTGAAATAAAAATCCGAAATTCCAGGATTGTAGAGCTCAAAAAGTAGTGCAAAATCAAGCTAAAAATCTCCGAATTCAGAACTCGGAGTCAACGGATTTTCATAAAACCGTTTACGTAAAGACACCACATTTCGCGGCTTACTAGGTGAAACAAGACCTACTAGCCATGAGTTCTGAAATCAAAGTTCGAAACACCAGGATTGTAGATCTCAAAAAGTAGTGTGAAATCAAGCTAAAAATCATCGAATTCAGAACTCGGAGTCAACGGATATTCATAAAACCGTTTACGTAAAGAAAACACATTTCGCGGCTAAATAGGTGAAACGAGACCTACTAGCCACGAGTTCTGAAATCAAAATCCGAAATGCCAGGATTGTAGAGCTCGAAAAGTAGTGCGAAATCAAGCTAAAAATCTACGAATTCAGAACTCGGAGTCAACGGATATTCATAAAACCGTTTACGTAAAGTAACCACATTTTGCGGCTAACTAGGTGAAACGAGACCAACTAGCCACGAGTTCTGAAATCAAAATCCGAAACCCCAGGATTGTAGAGCTCGAAAAGTAGTGCGAAATCAAGCTAAAAATCACCGAATTCAGAACTCGGAGTCAACGGATATTCAAAAAACCGTTTACGTAAAGAAACCACATTTCGCGTCTAACTAGGTGAAACGAGACCTATTAGCCACGAGTTCTGAAATCAAAATCCGAAACGCGAGGATTGTAGAGCTCGAAAAGTAGTGCGAAATCAAGCTAAAATTCACCGAATTCAGAACTCGGAGTCAACGGATATTCATAAAACCATTTACGTAAAGAAACCACATTTCGCTGCTAACTAGGTGAAACGAGACCTACTAGCCACGAGTTCTGAAATCAAAATCCGAAGTGCCAGGATTGTAGAGCTCAAAAAGTAGTGGGAAATCAAGCTAAAATTCACCGAATTCAGAACTCGGAGTCAACGGATATTCATAAAACCGTTTACGTAGAGAAACCACATATCGCGGCTAACTAGGTGAAACGAGACCTACTAGCCACGAGTTCTGAAATCAAAATCCGAAACGCCAGGATTGTAGAGCTCAAAAAGTAGTGCGAAATCAAGCTAAAAATCACCGAATTCAGAACTCGGAGTCAACGGATATTCATAAAACCGTTCACGTAAAGAAAGCACATTTTGCGGCTAATTAGGTGAAACGAGACCTACTATTCACGAGTTATGAAATCAAAATCCGAAGCGCCAGGATTGTAGAGCTCGAAAATTAGTGCGAAATCAAGCTAAAATTCATCGAATTCAGAACTCGGAGTCAACGGATATTCATAAAACCGTTTACGTAAAGAAACCACATTTTGCGGCTAACTAGGTGAAACGAGACCTACTAGCCACGAGTTCTGAAATCAAAATCCGGAACGCCAGGATTGTAGAGCTCGAAAAGTAGTGCGAAATCAAGCTAAAAATCACCGAATTCAGAACTCGGAGTCAACGGAAATTCATAAAACCGTTTACGTAAAGAAACCACATTTCGCGGCTAACTAGGTGAAACGAGACCAACTAGCCACGAGTTCTGAAATCAAAATCCAAAACGCTAGGATTGTAGAGCTCGAAAAGTAGTGGGAAGTCAAGCTAAAAATCACCGAATTCAGAACTCGGAGTCAACGGATATTCATAAAACCGTTTACGTAAAGAAACCACATTTCGCGGCTAACTAGGTGAAACAGGACCTACTAGCCACGAGTTCTGAAATCAAAATCCGAAGTGCCAGGATTGTAGAGCTCAAAAAGTAGTGGGAAGTCAAGCTAAAATTCACCGAATTCAGAACTCGGAGTCAACGGATATTCATAAAACCGTTTACGTAGAGAAACCACATATCGCGGCTAAATAGGTGAAACAGGACCTACTAGCCACGAGTTCTGAAATCAAAATCCGAAACTCCAGGATTGTAGAGCTCAAAAAGTAGTGCGAAATCAAGCTAAAAATCAACGAATTCAGAACTCGTAGTCAACGGATATTCATAAAACCGTTTACGTAAAGAAACCATATTTCGCGGCTTATTAGGTGAAACGAGACCTACTAGCCACGAGTTCTGAAATCAAATTCCGAAACACCAGGATTTTGGAGCTCAAAAAGTAGTGCGAAATCAAGCTAAAAATCACCGAATTCAGAACTCGGAGTCAACGGATATTCATAAAACCGTTCACGTAAAGAAAGCACATTTTGCGGCTAATTAGGTGAAACGAGACCTACTATTCACGAGTTATGAAATCAAAATCCGAAGCGCTAGGATTGTAGAGCTCGAAAATTAGTGCGAAATCAAGCTAAAATTCATCGAATTCAGAACTCGGAGTCAACGGATATTCATAAAACCGTTTACGTAAAGAAACCACATTTTGCGGCTAACTAGGTGAAACGAGACCTACTAGCCACGAGTTCTGAAATCAAAATCCGGAACGCCAGGATTGTAGAGCTCGAAAAGTAGTGCGAAATCAAGCTAAAAATCACCGAATTCAGAACTCGGAGTCAACGGATATTCATAAAACCGTTTACGTAAAGAAACCACATTTCGCGGCTAACTAGGTGAAACGAGACCAACTAGCCACGAGTTCTGAAATCAAAATCCAAAACGCTAGGATTGTAGAGCTCGAAAAGTAGTGGGAAGTCAAGCTAAAAATCACCGAATTCAGAACTCGGAGTCAACGGATATTCATAAAACCGTTTACGTAAAGAAACCACATTTCGCGGCTAACTAGGTGAAACAGGACCTACTAGCCACGAGTTCTGAAATCAAAATCCGAAACTCCAGGATTGTAGAGCTCAAAAAGTAGTGCGAAATCAAGCTAAAAATCACCGAATTCAGAACTCGTAGTCAACGGATATTCATAAAACCGTTTACGTAAAGAAACCATATTTCGCGGCTTATTAGGTGAAACGAGACCTACTAGCCTCGAGTTCTGAAATCAAATTCCGAAACACCAGGATTGTAGAGCTCAAAAAGTAGTGCGAAATCAAGCTAAAAATCACCGAATTCAGAACTCGGAGTCAACGGATATTCATAAAACCGTTTACGTAAAGAATCACATTTCGCGGCTAACTAGGTGAAATGAGACGTACTAGCCACGAGTTCTGAAATCAAAATCCGAAATGCCAGGATCGTAGAGCTCGAAAAGTAGTGTGAAATCAAGCTAAAAATCACCGAATTCAGAACTCGGAGTCAACGGATATTCATAAAACCGTTTACGTAAAGATACCACATTTCGCGGCTAAATAGGTGAAATGAGACCAACTATCCACGAGTTCTAAAATCAAAATCCAAAACACGAGGATTGTAGAGCTCGAAAAGTAGTGTGTAATCAAGTTAAAAATCACCGAATTCAGAACTCGGAGTCAACGGATATTCATAAAACCGTTTATGTAAAGAAACCACATTTCGCGGCTAAATAGGTGAATCGAGACCTACTAGCCACGAGTTCTGAAATCAAGATCCGAAATGCCAGGATTGTAGAGCTCGAAAGGTAGTGTGAAATCAAGCTAAAAATAACCGAATTCAGAACTCGGAGTCAAAGGATATTCATAAAACCGTTTACGTAAAGAAACCACATTTCGCGGCTAACTAGGTGAAACTTGACCAACTAGCCACGAGTTCTGAAATCAAAATCCGAAACACCAGGATTGTAGAGCTCGAAAAGTAGTGTGAAATCAAGCTAAAAATCACCGAATTCAGAACTCGGAGTCAACGGATATTTATAAAACCGTTTACGTAAAGAAACCACATTTTGCGGCTAACTAGGTGAAACGAGACCAACTAGCCACGAGTTCTGAAATCAAAATCCGAAATGCCAGGATCGTAGAGCTCGAAAAGTAGTATGAAATTAAGCTAAAAATCACCGAATTCAGAACTCGGAGTCAACGGATATTCATAAAACCGTTTACATAAAGATACCACATTTCGCGGCTAAATAGGTGAAACGAGACCAACTAGCCACGAGTTCTAAAATAAAAATCCAAAACACGAGGATTGTAGAGCTCGAAAAGTAGTGTGTAATCAAGCTAAAAATCACCGAATTCAGAATTCGGAGTCAACGGATATTCATAAAACCGTTTATGTAAAGAAACCACATTTCGCGGCTAAATAGGTGAATCGGGACCTACTAGCCACGAATTCTGAAATCAAGATCCGAAATGCCAGGATTGTAGAGCTCGAAAGGTAGTGTGAAATCAAGCTAAAAATAACCGAATTCAGAACTCGGAGTCAAAGGATATTCATAAAACCGTTTACGTAAATAAACCACATTTCGCGGCTAACTAGGTGAAACTTGACCAACTAGCCACGCGTTCTGAAATCAAAATCCGAAACGCCAGGATTGTAGAGCTCGAAAAGTAGTGTGAAATCAAGCTAAAAATCACCGAATTCAGAACTCGGACTCAACGGATATTTATAAAACCGTTTACGTAAAAAAACCACATTTTGCGGCTAACTAGGTGAAACGAGACCAACTAGCCACGAGTTCTGAAATCAAAATCCGAAATGCCAGGATCGTAGAGCTCGAAAAGTAGTGTGAAATCAAGCTAAAAATCACCGAATTCAGAACTCGGAGTCAACGGATATTCATAAAACCGTTTACATAAAGATACCATATTTCGCGGCTAAATAGGTGAAACGAGACCAACTAGCCACGAGTTCTAAAATAAAAATCCAAAACACGAGGATTGTAGAGCTCGAAAAGTAGTGTGTAATCAAGCTAAAAATCACCGAATTCAGAACTCGGAGTCAACGGATATTCATAAAACCGTTTATGTAAAGAAACCACATTTCGCGGCTAAATAGGTGAATCAAGACCTACTAGCCACGAGTTCTGAAATCAAGATCCGAAATGCCAGGATTGTAGAGCTCGAAAAGTAGTGTGAAATCAAGCTAAAAATAACTGAATTCAGAACTCGGAGTCAAAGGATATTCATAAAACCGTTTACGTAAAGAAACCACATTTCGCGGCTAACTAGGTGAAACTTGACCAACTAGCCACGAGTTCTGAAATCAAAATCCGAAACGCCAGGATTGTAGAGCTCGAAAAGTAGTGTGAAATCAAGCTAAAAATCACCGAATTCAGAACTCGGAGTCAACGGATATTTATAAAACCGTTTACGTAAAAAAACCACATTTTGCGGCTAACTAGGTGAAACGAGACTAACTAGCCACGAGTTCTGAAATCAATATCCGAAATGCCAGGATCGTAGAGCTCGAAAAGTAGTGTGAAATCAAGCTAAAAATCACCGAATTCAGAACTCGGAGTCAACGGATATTCATAAAACCGTTTACATAAAGATACCATATTTCGCGGCTAAATAGGTGAAACGAGACCAACTAGCCACGAGTTCTAAAATAAAAATCCAAAACACGAGGATTGTAGAGCTCGAAAAGTAGTGTGTAATCAAGCTAAAAATCACCGAATTCAGAACTCGGAGTCAACGGATATTCATAAAACCATTTATGTAAAGAAACCACATTTCGCGGCTAAATAGGTGAATCGAGACCTACTAGCCACGAGTTCTGAAATCAAGATCCGAAATTCCAGGATTGTAGAGCTCGAAAAGTAGTGTGAAATCAAGCTAAAAATAACCGAATTCAGAACTCGGAGTCAAAGGATATTCATAAAACCGTTTACGTAAAGAAACCACATTTCGCGGCTAACTAGGTGAAACTTGACCAACTAGCCACGAGTTCTGAAATCAAAATCCGAAACGCCAGGATTGTAGAGCTCGAAAAGTAATGTGAAATCAAGCTAAAAATCACCGAATTCAGAACTCGGAGTCAACGGATATTCATAAAACCGTTTACGTAAAGAAACCACATTTCGCGGCTAACAAGTTGAAACGAGTCCAACTAGCCACAAGTTCTGAAATCAAAATCCGAAACACCAGGATTGTAGAGCTCGAAAAGTAGTGTGAAATCAAGCTAAAAATCACCGAATTCAGAACTCGGAGTCAAAGGATATTCATAAAACCGTTTACGTAAAGAAACCACATTTCACGGCTAAATAGGTGAAACGAGACCAACTAGCCACGAGTTCTGAAATCAAAATCCAAAACGCCAGGATTGTAGAGCTCGAAAAGTAGTGTGTAATCAAGCTAAAAATCACCGAATTCAGAACTCGGAGTCAACGGATATTCATAAATCCGTTTATGAAGAAACCACATTTTGCGGCTAACTAGGTGAAAATAGACCTACTCGCCACGAGTTTTGAAATCAAAATCCGAAATGCCAGGATTGTAGCGCTCGAAAAGTAGTGTGAAATCAAGCTAAAAATCACCGAATTCAGAACTCGGAGTCAACGGATATTCATAAAACCGTTTACGTAAAGAAACCACATTTCGCGGCTAACTAGGTTAAACGAGACCAACTATCCACGAATTCTGAAATCAAAATCCGAAAGACCAGGATCGTAGAGCTCGAAAAGTAGTGTGAAATCAAGCTAAAAATCACCGAATTCAGAACTCGGAGTCATCGGATATTCATAAAACCGTTTACGTAAAGAAACCACATTTCGCGGCTAACTGGGTGAAACGAGACCTACTAGCCATGACTTCTGAAATCAAAATCCGAAATGCCAGGATTGTAGAGCTCAAAAAGTAGTACGAAATCAAGCTAAAAATCACCGAATTCAGAACTCGTAGTCAACGGATATTCATAAAACCGTTTACGTAAAGAAACCATATTTCGCGGCTAACTAGGTGAAACGAGACCTACTAGCCACGAATTCTGAAATCAAAATCCGAAAGACCAGGATCGTAGAGCTCGAAAAGTAGCGTGAAATCAAGCTAAAAATCACCGAATTCAGAACTCGGAGTCAACGGATATTCATAAAACCGTTTACGTAAAGAAACCACATTTCGCGGCTAACAAGTTGAAACGAGTCCAACTAGCCACGAGTTCTGAAATCAAAATCCGAAACACCAGGATTGTAGAGCTCGAAAAGTAGTGTGAAATCAAGCTAAAAATCACCGAATTCAGAACTCGGAGTCAAAGGATATTCATAAAACCGTTTACGTAAAGAAACCACATTTCACGGCTAAATAGGTGAAACGAGACCAACTAGCCACGAGTTCTGAAATCAAAATCCAAAACGCCAGGATTGTAGAGCTCGAAAAGTAGTGTGTAATCAAGCTAAAAATCACCGAATTCAGAACTCGGAGTCAACGGATATTCATAAATCCGTTTATGAAGAAACCACATTTTGTGGCTAACTAGGTGAAAATAGACCTACTCGCCACGAGTTTTGAAATCAAAATCCGAAATGCCAGGATTGTAGCGCTCGAAAAGTAGTGTGAAATCAAGCTAAAAATCACCGAATTCAGAACTCGTAGTCAACGGATATTCATAAAACCGTTTACGTAAAGAAACCATATTTCGCGACTAACTAGGTGAAACGAGACCTACTAGCCACGAATTCTGAAATCAATATCCGAAAGACCAGGATCGTAGAGCTCGAAAAGTAGTGTGAAATCAAGCTAAAAATCACCGAATTCAGAACTCGGAGTCAACGGATATTCATAAAACCGTTTACGTAAAGAAACCACATTTCGCGGCTAACTAGGTGAAACGAGACCTACTAGCCACGAGTTCTGAAATCGAAATCCGAAAACCCAGGATTGTAGAGCTCGAAAAGTAGAGTAAAATCAAGCTAAAAATCACCGAGTTCAGAACTCGGAGTCAACGGATATTCATAAAACCGTTTACGTAAAGAAAACACATTTCGCGGCTAACTAGGTGAAACGAGACCAACTAGCCACGAGTTCTGAAATCAAAATCCGAAATGCCAGGATTGTAGAGCTCGAAAAGTAGTGTGAAATCAGGCTAAAAATCATCGAATTCAGAACTCGGAGTCAACGGATATTCATAAAACCGTTTACGTAAAGAAACCACATTTCGCGGCTAACTGGGTAAAACGAGACCAACTAGCCACGAGTTCTGAAATTAAAATCCGAAATACCAGGATTGTAGAGCTCGAAAAGTAGTGTGAAATCAAGCTAAAAATCACCGAATTAAGAACTCGGAGTCAACAGATATTCATAAAACCGTTTACGTAAAGAAACCACATTTCGCGGCTAAATAGGTGAATCGAGACCTACTAGCCACGAGTTCTGAAATAAAAATCCGAAATGCCAGGATTGTAGAGCTCGAAAAGTAGTGTGAAATCAAGCTAAAAATCAATGAATTCAGAACTCGGAGTCAACGGATATTCATAAAACCGTTTACGTAAAGAAACCACATTTCGCGGCTAAATAGGTGAATCGAGACCTACTAGCCACGAGTTATGAAATCCAAATCCGAAACGCCAGGATTGTAGAGTTCGAAAAGTAGTGTGAAATCAAGCTAAAAATCACCGAATTCAGAACTCGGAGTCAACGGATATTCATAAAACCGTTTACGTAAAGAAACCACATTTCGCGGATAAAAAGGTGAAACGAGACCAACAAGCCACGAGTTCTGAAATCAAAATCCGAAAAGCCAGGATTGTAGAGCTCGAAAAGTAGTGTGAAATCAAGCTAAAAATCACCGAATTCAGAACTCGGAGTCAACGGATATTCATAAAACCGTTTACGTAAAGAAAACACATTTCGCGGCTAAATAGGTGAAATGAGACCTACTAGCCACGAGTTCTGAAATAAAAATCCGAAATGCCAGGATTGTAGAACTCGAAAAGTAGTGTGAAATTATGCTAAAAATCAACGAATTCAGAACTCGGAGTCAACGGATATTCATAAAACCGTTTACGTAAAGAAACCACATTTCGCGGCTAAATAGGTGAATCGAGACCTACTAGCCACGAGTTATGAAATCCAAATCCGAAACGCCAGGATTGTAGAGTTCGAAAAGTAGTGTGAAATCAAGCTAAAAATCACCGAATTCAGAACTCGGAGTCAACGGATATTCATAAAACCGTTTACGTAAAGAAACCACATTTCGCGGATAAAAAGGTGAAACGAGACCAACTAGCCACGAGTTCTGAAATCAAAATCCGAAAACCAGGATTGTAGAGCTCGAAAAGTAGTGTGAAATCAAGCTAAAATTCACCGAATTCAGAACTCGGAGTCAACGGATATTCATAAAACCGTTTACGTAAAGGAACCACATTTCGCGGCTAAATAGGTGAATCGAGACCTACTAGCCACGAGTTCTGAAATCCAAATCCGAAATGCCAGGATTGTAGACCTCGAAAAGTAGTGTGAAATCAAGCTAAAAATCACTGAATTCAGAACTCGGAGTCAAAGGATATTCGTAAAACCGTTTACGTAAAGAAACCACATTTCGCGGCTAAATAGGTGAAACGAGACCAACTAGCCACGAGTTCTGAAATCAAAATCCAAAACGCCAGGATTGTAGAGCTCGAAAAGTAGTGTGTAATCAAGCTAAAAATCACCGAATTCAAAACTCGGAGTCAACGGATATTCATAAAACCGTTTATGTAAAGAAACCACATTTTGCGGCTAACTAGGTGAAAATAGACCTACTAGCCACGAGTTCCGAAATCAATTTCCGAAATGCTAGGATTGTAGAGCTCGAAAAGTAGTGTGAAATCAAGCTAAAAATCACCGAATTCAGAACTCGGAGTCAACGGATATTCATAAAACCGTTTACGTAAAGAAACCACATTTCGCGGCTAACTAGGTGAATCGAGACCTACTAGCCACGAATTCTGAAATCAAAATCCGAAAGATCAGGATTGTAGAGCTCGAAAAGTAGTGTGAAATCAAGCTAAAAATCACCGAATTCAGAACTCGGAGTCAACAAATAATCATAAAACTGTTTACGTAAAGAAACCACATTTCGCGGCTAACTAGGTGAAACGAGACCAACTAGCCACAAGTTCTGAAATCAAAATCCGAAACGCCAGGATCGTAGAGCTCGAAAAGTAGTGTGTAATCAAGCTAAAAATCACCGAATTCAGAACTCGGAGTCAACGGATATTCATAAAACCGTTTATGTAAAGAAACCACATTTCGCGGCTAAATAGGTGAATCGAGACCTACTAGCCACGAGTTCTGAAATCAAGATCCGAAATGCCAGGATTGTAGAGCTCGAAAAGTAGTGTGAAATCAAGCTAAAAATAACCGAATTGAGAACTCAGAGTCAAAGGATATTCATAAAACCGTTTACGTAAAGAAACCACATTTTGCGGCTAACTAGGTGAAACGAGACCAACTAGCCACGAGTTCTGAAATCAAAATCCGAAATGCCAGGATCGTAGAGCTCGAAAAGTAGTGTGAAATCAAGCTAAAAATCACCGAATTCAGAACTCGGAGTCAACGGATATTCATAAAACCGTTTACGTAAAGATACCACATTTCGCGGCTAAATAGGTGAAACGAGACCAACTAGCCACGAGTTCTAAAATAAAAATCCAAAACACGAGGATTGTAGAGCTCAAAAAGTAGTGTGTAATCAAGCTAAAAATCACCGAATTCAGAACTCGGAGTCAACGGATATTCATAAAATCGTTTATGTAAAGAAACCACATTTCGTGGCTAAATAGGTGAATCGAGACCTACTAGCCACGAGTTCTGAAATCAAGATCCGAAATGCCAGGATTGTAGAGCTCGAAAAGTAGTGTGAAATCAAGCTAAAAATAACCGAATTCAGAACTCGGAGTCAAAGGATATTCATAAAACCGTTTACGTAAAGAATCCACATTTCGCGGCTAACTAGGTGAAACTTGACCAACAAGCCACGAGTTCTGAAATCAAAATCCGAAACGCCAGGATTGAAGAGCTCGAAAAGTAATGTGAAATCAAGCTAAAAATCACCGAATTCAGAACTCGGAGTCAACGGATATTCATAAAACCGTTTACGTAAAGAAACCACATTTCGCGGCTAACAAGGTGAAACGAGACCAACTAGCCACGAGTTCTGAAATCAAAATCCGATACACCAGGATTGTAGAGCTCAAAAAGTAGTGTGAAATCAAGCTAAAAATCACCGAATTCAGAACTCGGAGTCAACGGATATTTATAAAACCGTTTACGTAAAGAAACCACATTTTGCGGCTAACTAGGTGAAACGAGACCAACTAGCCACGAGTTCTGAAATCAAAATACAAAATGCCAGGATCGTAGAGCTCGAAAAGTAGTGTGAAATCAAGCTAAAAATCACCGAATTCAGAACTCGGAGTCAACGGATATTCATAAAACCGTTTACGTAAAGAAACCACATTTCGCGGCTAACAAGGTGAAACGAGACCAACTAGCCACGAGTTCTGAAATCAAAATACGAAATGCCAGGATCGTAGAGCTCGAAAAGTAGTGTGAAATCAAGCTAAAAATCACCGAATTCAGAACTCGGAGTCAAAGGATATTCATAAAACCGTTTACGTAAAGAAACCACATTTCGCGGCTAACTCGGTGAAACGAGACCTAGTAGCCACGACTTCTGAAATCAAAATCCGAAATTCCAGGATCGTAGAGCTCGAAAATTAGTGTGAAATCAAGCTAAAAATCAACGAATTCAGAACTCGGAGTCATCGGATATTCATAAAACCGTTTACGTAAAGAAACCACATTTCGCGGCTAACAAGGTGAAACGAGACCTACTAGCCACGAATTCTGAAATCAAAATCCGAAAGACCAGGATCGTAGAGCTCGAAAAGTAGTGTGAAATCAAGCTGAAAATCACCGAATTCAGAACTCGGAGTCAACGGATATTCATAAAACCGTTTACGTAAAGAAACCACATTTCGCGTCTAACTAGGTGAAACGAGACCAACTAGCCACGAGTTCTAAAATCAAAATCCGAAACGCCAGGATTGTAGAGCTCGAAAAGTAGTGTGAAATCAAGCTAAAAATCAACGAATTCAGAACTCAGAGTCAACGGAAATTCATAAAACCGTTTACGTAAAGAAACCACATTTCGCGGCTAACTAGGTGAAAATAGACCTACGAGCCACGAGTTCTGAAATCAAAATCCGAAATGCCAGGATTGTAGAGCTCGAAAAGTAGTGTGAAATCAAGCTAAAAATCACCGAATTCAGAACTCGGAGTCAACGGATATTTATAAAACCGTTTACGTAAAGAAACCATATTTCGCGGCTAACTAGGTGAAACGAGACCAACTAGCCACGAGTTCTGAAATCAAAATCCGAAATGCCAGGATCGTAGAGCTCGAAAAGTAGTGTGAAATCAAGCTAAAAATCACCGAATTCAGAACTCGGAGTCAACGGATATTCATAAAACCGTTTACGTAAAGATACCACATTTCGCGGCTAAATAGGTGAAACGAGACCAACTATCCACGAGTTCTAAAATCAAAATCCAAAACACGAGGATTGTAGAACTCGAAAAGTAGTGTGTAATCAAGTTAAAAATCACCGAATTCAGAACTCGGAGTCAACGGATATTCATAAAACCGTTTATGTAAATAATCCACATTTCGCGGCTAAATAGGTGAATCGAGACCTACTAGCCACGAGTTCTGAAATCAAGATCCGAAATGCCAGGATTGTAGAGCTCGAAATGCAGTGTGTAATCAAGCTAAAAATAACCGAATTCAGAACTCGGAGTCAAAGGATATTCATAAAACCGTTTACGTAAAGAAACCACGTTTCGCGGCTAACTAGGTGAAACTTGACCAACTAGCCACGAGTTCTGAAATCAAAATCCGATACACCAGGATTGTAGAGCTCAAAAAGTAGTGTGAAATCAAGCTAAAAATCACCGAATTCAGAACTCGGAGTCAACGGATATTTATAAAACCGTTTACGTAAATAAACCACATTTTGCGGATAACTAGGTGAAACGAGACCAACTAGCCACGAGTTCTGAAATCAAAATACGAAATGCCAGGATCGTAGAGCTCGAAAAGTAGTGTGAAATCAAGCTAAAAATCACCGAATTCAGAACTCGGAGTCAACGGATATTCATAAAACCGTTTACGTAAAGATACCACATTTCGCGGCTAAATAGGTGAAACGAGACCAACTAGCCACGAGTTCTAAAATAAAAATCCAAAACACGAGGATTGTAGAGCTCGAAAAGTAGTGTGTAATCAAGCTAAAAATCACCGAATTCAGAACTCGGAGTCAACGGATATTCATAAAACCGTTTATGTAAAGAAACCACATTTCGCGGCTAAATAGGTGAATCAAGACCTACTAGCCACGAGTTCTGAAATCAAGATCCGGAATGCCAGGATTGTAGAGCTCGAAAAGTAGTGTGAAATCAAGCTAAAAATAACCGAATTCAGAACTCAGAGTCAAAGGATATTCATAAAACCGTTTACGTAAAGAAACCACATTTCGCGGCTAACTAGGTGAAACTTGACCAACTAGCCACGAGTTCTGAAATCAAAATCCGAAACGCCAGGATTGTAGAGCTCGAAAAGTAGTGTGAAATCAAGCTAAAAATCACCGAATTCAGAACTCGGAGTCAACGGATATTTATAAAACCGTTTACGTAAAGAAACCACATTTTGCGGCTAACTAGGTGAAACGAGACCAACTAGCCACGAGTTCTGAAATCAAAATCCGAAATGCCAGGATCGTAGAGCTCGAAAAGTAGTGTGAAATCAAGCTAAAAATCACCGAATTCAGAACTCGGAGTCAACGGATATTCATAAAACCGTTTACGTAAAGATACCACATTTCGCGGCTAAATAGGTGAAACGAGACCAACTAGCCACGAGTTCTAAAATAAAAATCCAAAACACGAGGATTGTAGAGCTCAAAAAGTAGTGTGTAATCAAGCTAAAAATCACCGAATTCAGAACTCGGAGTCAACGGATATTCATAAAATCGTTTATGTAAAGAAACCACATTTCGCGGCTAAATAGGTGAATCGAGACCTACTAGCCACGAGTTCTGAAATCAAGATCCGAAATGCCAGGATTGTAGAGCTCGAAAAGTAGTGTGAAATCAAGCTAAAAATAACCGAATTCAGAACTCGGAGTCAAAGGATATTCATAAAACCGTTTACGTAAAGAAACCACATTTCGCGGCTAACTAGGTGAAACTTGACCAACTAGCCACGAGTTCTGAAATCAAAATCCGAAACGCCAGGATTGAAGAGCTCGAAAAGTAATGTGAAATCAAGCTAAAAATCACCGAATTCAGAACTCGGAGTCAACGGATATTCATAAAACCGTTTACGTAAAGAAACCACATTTCGCGGCTAACAAGGTGAAACGAGACCAACTATCCACGAGTTCTGAAATCAAAATCCGAAACGCCAGGATTGTAGATCTCGAAAAGTAGTGTGAAATCAAGCTAAAAATCACCGAATTCAGAACTCGGAGTCAAAGGATATTCATAAAACCGTTTACGTAAAGAAACCACATTTCGCGGCTAACTCGGTGAAACGAGACCTAGTAGCCACGACTTCTGAAATCAAAATCCGAAATTCCAGGATCGTAGAGCTCGAAAAGTAGTGTGAAATCAAGCTAAAAATCACCGAATTCAGAACTCGGAGTCAACGGATATTCATAAAACCGTTTACGTAAAGATACCACATTTCGCGGCTAAATAGGTGAAACGAGACCAACTAGCCACGAGTTCTAAAATAAAAATCCAAAACACGAGGATTGTAGAGCTCAAAAAGTAGTGTGTAATCAAGCTAAAAATCACCGAATTCAGAACTCGGAGTCAACGGATATTCATAAAATCGTTTATGTAAAGAAACCACATTTCGCGGCTAAATAGGTGAATCGAGACCTACTAGCCACGAGTTCTGAAATCAAGATCCGAAATGCCAGGATTGTAGAGCTCGAAAAGTAGTGTGAAATCAAGCTAAAAATAACCGAATTCAGAACTCGGAGTCAAAGGATATTCATAAAACCGTTTACGTAAAGAAACCACATTTCGCGGCTAACTAGGTGAAACTTGACCAACTAGCCACGAGTTCTGAAATCAAAATCCGAAACGCCAGGATTGTAGAGCTCGAAAAGTAATGTGAAATCAAGCTAAAAATCACCGAATTCAGAACTCGGAGTCAACGGATATTCATAAAACCGTTTACGTAAAGAAACCACATTTCGCGGCTAACAAGGTGAAACGAGACCAACTATCCACGAGTTCTGAAATCAAAAGCCGAAATTCCAGGATCGTAGAGCTCGAAAAGTAGTGTGAAATCAAGCTAAAAATCACCGAATTCAGAACTCGGAGTCAACGGATATTCATAAAACCGTTTACGTAAAGATACCACATTTCGCGGCTAAATAGGTGAAACGAGACCAACTAGCCACGAGTTCTAAAATAAAAATCCAAAACACGAGGATTGTAGAGCTCAAAAAGTAGTGTGAAATCAAGCTAAAAATCACCGAATTCAGAACTCGGAGTCAACGGATATTTATAAAACCGTTTACGTAAAGAAACCACATTTTGCGGCTAACTAGGTGAAACGAGACCAACTAGCCACGAGTTCTGAAATCAAAATCCGAAATGCCAGGATCGTAGAGCTCGAAAAGTAGTGTGAAATCAAGCTAAAAATCACCGAATTCAGAACTCGGAGTCAACGGATATTCATAAAACCGTTTACGTAAAGATACCACATTTCGCGGCTAAATAGGTGAAACGAGACCAACTAGCCACGAGTTCTAAAATAAAAATCCAAAACACGAGGATTGTAGAGCTCAAAAAGTAGTGTGTAATCAAGCTAAAAATCACCGAATTCAGAACTCGGAGTCAACGGATATTCATAAAATCGTTTATGTAAAGAAACCACATTTCGCGGCTAAATAGGTGAATCGAGACCTACTAGCCACGAGTTCTGAAATCAAGATCCGAAATGCCAGGATTGTAGAGCTCGAAAAGTAGTGTGAAATCAAGCTAAAAATAACCGAATTCAGAACTCGGAGTCAAAGGATATTCATAAAACCGTTTACGTAAAGAAACCACATTTCGCGGCTAACTAGGTGAAACTTGACCAACTAGCCACGAGTTCTGAAATCAAAATCCGAAACGCCAGGATTGAAGAGCTCGAAAAGTAATGTGAAATCAAGCTAAAAATCACCGAATTCAGAACTCGGAGTCAACGGATATTCATAAAACCGTTTACGTAAAGAAACCACATTTCGCGGCTAACAAGGTGAAACGAGACCAACTATCCACGAGTTCTGAAATCAAAATCCGAAACGCCAGGATTGTAGATCTCGAAAAGTAGTGTGAAATCAAGCTAAAAATCACCGAATTCAGAACTCGGAGTCAAAGGATATTCATAAAACCGTTTACGTAAAGAAACCACATTTCGCGGCTAACTCGGTGAAACGAGACCTAGTAGCCACGACTTCTGAAATCAAAATCCGAAATTCCAGGATCGTAGAGCTCGAAAAGTAGTGTGAAATCAAGCTAAAAATCACCGAATTCAGAACTCGGAGTCAACGGATATTCATAAAACCGTTTACGTAAAGATACCACATTTCGCGGCTAAATAGGTGAAACGAGACCAACTAGCCACGAGTTCTAAAATAAAAATCCAAAACACGAGGATTGTAGAGCTCAAAAAGTAGTGTGTAATCAAGCTAAAAATCACCGAATTCAGAACTCGGAGTCAACGGATATTCATAAAATCGTTTATGTAAAGAAACCACATTTCGCGGCTAAATAGGTGAATCGAGACCTACTAGCCACGAGTTCTGAAATCAAGATCCGAAATGCCAGGATTGTAGAGCTCGAAAAGTAGTGTGAAATCAAGCTAAAAATAACCGAATTCAGAACTCGGAGTCAAAGGATATTCATAAAACCGTTTACGTAAAGAAACCACATTTCGCGGCTAACTAGGTGAAACTTGACCAACTAGCCACGAGTTCTGAAATCAAAATCCGAAACGCCAGGATTGTAGAGCTCGAAAAGTAATGTGAAATCAAGCTAAAAATCACCGAATTCAGAACTCGGAGTCAACGGATATTCATAAAACCGTTTACGTAAAGAAACCACATTTCGCGGCTAACAAGGTGAAACGAGACCAACTATCCACGAGTTCTGAAATCAAAATCCGAAACGCCAGGATTGTAGATCTCGAAAAGTAGTGTGAAATCAAGCTAAAAATCACCGAATTCAGAACTCGGAGTCAAAGGATATTCATAAAACCGTTTACGTAAAGAAACCACATTTCGCGGCTAACTCGGTGAAACGAGACCTAGTAGCCACGACTTCTGAAATCAAAATCCGAAATTCCAGGATCGTAGAGCTCGAAAATTAGTGTGAAATAAAGCTAAAAATCAACGAATTCAGAACTCGGAGTCATCGGATATTCATAAAACCGTTTACGTAAAGAAACCACATTTCGCGGCTAACAAGGTGAAACGAGACCTACTAGCCACGAATTCTGAAATCAAAATCCGAAAGACCAGGATCGTAGAGCTCGAAAAGTAGTGTGAAATCAAGCTGAAAATCACCGAATTCAGAACTCGGAGTCAAGGGATATTCATAAAACCGTTTACGTAAAGAAACCACATTTCGCGTCTAACTAGGTGAAACGAGACCAACTAGCCACGAGTTCTGAAATCAAAATCCGAAACTCCAGGATCGGAGAGCTCAAAAAGTAGTGTGAAATCAAGCTAAAAATCACCGAATTCAGAACTCGTAGTCAACGGATATTCATAAAACCGTTTACGTAAAGAAACCACATTTCGCGGCTAAATAGGTGAAACGAGACCAACTAGCCACGAGTTCTAAAATCAAAATCCGAAATGCCAGGATTGTAGAGCTCGAAATGTAGTGTGTAATCAAGCTAAAAATCACCGAATTCAGAACTCGGAGTCAAAGGATATTCATAAAACCGTTTACGTAAAGAAACCACATTTCGCGGCTAACTAGGTGAAACTTGACCAACTAGCCACGAGTTCTGAAATCAAAATCCGAAACGCCAGGATTGTAGAGCTCGAAAAGTAATGTGAAATCAAGCTAAAAATCACCGAATTCAGAACTCGGAGTCAACGGATATTCATAAAACCGTTTACGTAAAGAAACCACATTTCGCGGCTAACAAGGTGAAACGAGACCAACTAGCCACGAGTTCTGAAATCAAAATCCGAAACGCCAGGATTGTAGAGCTCGAAAAGTAGTGTGAAATCAAGCTAAAAATCACCGAATTCAGAACTCGGAGTCAACGGATATTCATAAATCCGTTTATGAAGAAACCACATTTTGCGGCTAACTAGGTGAAAATAGACCTACTAGCCACGAGTTTTGAAATCAAAATCCGAAATGCCAGGATTGTTGAGCTCAAAAAGTAGTGTGAAATCAAGCTAAAAATCACCGAATTCAGAACTCGGAGTCATCGGATATTCATAAAACCGTTTACGTAAAGAAACCACATTTCGCGGCTGACTCGGTGAAACGAGACCTACTAGCCACGACTTCTGAAATCAAAATCCGAAATTCCAGGATCGTAGAGCTCGAAAAGTAGTGTGAAATCAAGCTAAAAATCACCGAATTCAGAACTCGGAGTCATCGGATATTCATAAAACCGTTTACGTAAAGAAACCACATTTCGCGGCTAACTAGGTGAAACGAGACCTACTAGCCACGAATTCTGAAATCAAAATCCGAAAGACCAGGATCGTAGAGCTCGAAAAGTAGTGTGAAATCAAGCTAAAAATCACCGAATTCAGAACTCGGAGTCAACGGATATTCATAAAACCGTTGACGTAAAGAAACCACATTTCGCGGCTAACTAGGTGAAACGAGACCAACTAGCCACGAGTTCTGAAATCAAAATCCGAAACGCCAGGATTGTAGAGCTCGAAAAGTAGTGTGAAATCAAGCTAAAAATCACCGAATTTAGAACTCGGAGTCAAAGGATATTCATAAAACCGTTTACGTAAAGAAACCACATTTCGCGGCTAACTAGGTGAAACTTGACCAACTAGCCACGAGTTCTGAAATCAAAATCCGAAACGCCAGGATTGTAGAGCTCGAAAAGTAATGTGAAATCAAGCTAAAAGAATTCGGTGATTTTTAGATTGATTTCACACTACTTTTCGAGCTCTACAATCCCGGTGTTTGGGATTTTGATTTCAGAACTCGTGGCAAGTAGGTCTCGTTTCACCTAGTTAGCCGCGAATTGTGGTTTCTTTACGTAAACGGTTTTATGAATATCCGTTGACTCCGAGTTCTGAATACGGTGATTTTTAGCTTGATTTCACACTACTTTTTGAGCTCTACAATCCTGGCATTTCGGTTTTTGATTTCAGAACTCGTGGCTAGTAGGTCTCATTTCGCTTGATTTCACACTACTTTTCGAGCTCTACAATCCTGGCGTTTCGGTTTTTGATTTCAGAACTCGTGCCTAGTAGGTCTCGTTTCACCTAGTTAGCCGTGAATTGTGGTTTCTTTACGTAAACGGTTTTATGAATATCCGTTGACTCCGAGTTCTGAATTCGGTGATTTTTAGCTTGATCTCACACTACTTTTCGAGCTCTACAATCTTGAAATTTCAGTTCTTGATTTCAGAACTCGTGGCTAGTAGGTCTCGTTTCACCTAGTTAGGCGCGAAATGTGGTTTCTTTACGTAAACGGTTTTATGAATATCCGTTGACTCCGAGTTCTGAATTCAGTGATTTTTAGCTTGATTTCACACTACTTTTCGAGCTCTACAATCCTTGCATTTCGGTTTTTCATTTCAGAACTCGTGGCTTGTTGGTCTCGTTTCACCTAGTTAGGCGCGAAATATGGTTTTTTACGTAAACGGTTTTATGAATATCCGTTGACTCCGAGTTCTGAATTCGGTGATTTTTAGCTTGATTTCACATTACTTTTCGAGCTCTACAATCCTGACATTTCGGTTTTTTATTTCAGAACTCGTGGCTAGTAGGTCTCGTTTCACCTAGTTAGGCGCGAAATGTGGTTTTTTACGTAAACGGTTTTATAAATATCCGTTGACTCTGAGTTCTGAATTCGATGATTTTTAGCTTGATTTCACACTACTTTTAGAGCTCTAGAATCCTGGCATTTCGGTCTTTGATTTCAGAACTCGTGGCTAGTAGGTCTCGTTTCACCTAGTAAGCCAAGAAATGTGGTTTCTTTATGTAAACGGTTTTATGAATATCCGTTGACTCCGAGTTATGAATTCGGTGATTTTTAGCTTGATTTCACACTACTTTTTGAGCTCTACAATCCTGGCATTTCGGTTTTTGATTTCAGAATTCGTGGCTAGTAGGTCTCATTTCACCTAGTTGGGCTCGAAATGTGGCTTCTTTACGTAGACGGTTTTATGAATATCCGTTGACTCCGAGTTCTGAATTCGGTGATTTCTAGCTTGATTTCACACTACTTTTTGTGCTCTACAATCCTAGTGTTTCGGTTTTTGATTTCAGAACTCGTGGCTAGTAGGTCTCGTTTCACCTAGTTAGGCGAGAAATGTGGTTTCTTTACGTAAACGTTTTTATGAATATCCGTTGACTCCGAGTTCTGAATTCGGTGATTTTTAGCTTGATTTCATACTACTTTTCGAGCTCTACAATCCTGGGGTTTCGGTTATTGATTTCAGAACTCGTGGCTAGTAGGTCTCGTTTCACCTAGTTAGGTGCAAAATGTGGTTTCTTTACGTAAACGGTTTTATGAATATCCGTTGACTCCGAGTTCTGAATTCGGTGATTTTTAGCTTGATTTCACACTACTTTTCGAGCTCTAAAATCCTGGCATTTCGGTTTTTGATTTCAGTAGTCGTGGCTAGTAGGTCTCGTTTCACCTAGTTAGCCGCGAATTGTGGTTTCTTTACATAAACGTTTTTACGAATATCCGTTGACTCCGAGTTCTGAATACGGTGATTTTTAGCTTGATTTCACACTACTTTTCGAGCTCCACAATCCTGGTATTTCAGTTTTTGATTTCAGAACTCGTGGCTAGTAGGTCTCGTTTCACCTAGTTGGCCGCGAATTGCGATTTCTTTACATAAACGGTTTTATGAATATCCGTTGACTCCGAGTTCTGAATTCGGTGATTTTTAGATTGATTTCACACTACTTTTCGAGCTCTACAATCCTGGTGTTTGGGATTTTTATTTCAGAACTCGTGGCAAGTAGGTCTCGCTTCACCTAGTTAGCCGCGAATTGTGGTTTCTTTACTTAAACGGTTTTATGAATATCCGTTGACTCCGAGTTCTGAATACGGTGATTTTTAGCTTGATTTCACACTACTTTTCGAGCTCTACAATCCTGACGTTTCGGTTTTTGATTTCAGAACTCGTGGCTAGTAGGTCTCAATTCACCTAGTTAGGCGCGAAATGTGGTTTCTTTACGTAAACGGTTTTATGAATATCCATTGACTCCGAGTTCTGAATTCGGTGATTTTTAGCTTGATTTCACAATACTTTTCGAGCTCTACAATCCTGGCGTTTCGGTTTTTGATTTCAGTACTCGTGGCTAGTAGGTCTCGTTTGACCTAGTTAGCCGCGAATTGTGGTTTCTTTACGTAAACGGTTTTACGAATATCCGTTGACTCCGAGTTCTGAATACTGTGATTTTTAGCTTGATTTCACACTACTTTTCGAGCTCCACAATCCTGGAATTTCAGTTTTTGATTTCAGAACTCGTGGCTTGTAGGTCTCGTTTCGCTTGATTTCACACTACTTTTCGAGCTCTACAATCCTGGCGTTTCGGTTTTTGATTTCAGAACTCGTGCCTAGTAGGTCTCGTTTCACCTAGTTAGCCGCGAATTGTGGTTTCTATACGTAAACGGTTTTATGAATATCCGTTGACTCCGAGTTCTGAATTCGGTGATTTTTAGCTTGATTTCACACTACTTTTCGAGCTCTACAATCCTGGCGTTTCGGTTTTTGATTTCAGTACTCGTGGCTAGTAGGTCTCGTTTCACCTAGTTAGCCGCGAATTGTGGTTTCTTTACGTAAACGGTTTTACGAATATCCGTTGACTCCGAGTTCTGAATACGGTGATTTTTAGCTTGATTTCACACTACTTTTCGAGCTCCACAATCCTGGAATTTCAGTTTTTGATTTCAGAACTCGTGGCTAGTAGGTCTCGTTTCACCTAGTTAGCCGCGAATTGTGATTTCTTTACATAAACGGTTTTATGAATATCCGTTGACTCGAGTTCTGAATTCGATGATTTTTAGATTGATTTCACACTACTTTTCGAGCTCTACAATCCTGGTGTTTGGGATTTTGATTTCAGAACTCGTGGCAAAAAGGTCTCGTTTCACCTAGTTAGCCGCGAATTGTGGTTACTTTACGTAAACGGTTTTATGAATATCCGTTGACTCCGAGTTCTGAATTCAGTGATTTTTAGCTTGATTTCACACTACTTTTCGAGCTCTACAATCCTTGCATTTCGGTTTTTCATTTCAGAACTCGTGGCTAGTTGGTCTCGTTTCACCTAGTTAGGCGCGAAATGTGGTTTTTTACGTAAACGGTTTTATGAATATCCGTTGACTCCGAGTTCTGAATTCGGTGATTTTTAGATTGATTTCATACTACTTTTCGAGCTCTACAATCCTGGCATTTCAGTTTTTGATTTCAGAACTCATGGCTAGTTGGTCTCGTTTCACCTAGTTAGCCGCGAATTGTGGTTTCTTTACGTAAACGGTTTTATGAATATCCGTTGACTCCGAGTTCTGAATTCGATGATTTCTAGCTTGATTTCACACTACTTTTCGAGCTCTACAATCCTGGAATTTCGGTTTTTGATTTCAGAACTCGTGGCTAGTAGGTCTCGTTTCACCAAGTTAGGCGCGAAATGTGGTTACTTTACGTAAACGGTTTTATGAATATCCGTTGACTCCGAGTTCTGAATTCGGTGATTTTTAGCTTGATTTCACACTACTTTTCGAGCTCTACAATCCTGGAGTTTTAGTTTTTGATTTCAGAACTCGTGGCTAGTAGGTCTCGTTTCACCTAGTTGGGCGCAAAATGTGGTTTCTTTACGTAAACGGTTTTATGAATATCCGTTGACTCCGAGTTCTGAATTCAGTGATTTTTAGCTTGATTTCACACTACTTTTCGAGCTCTACAATCCTTGCATTTCGGTTTTTCATTTCAGAACTCGTGGCTAGTTGGTCTCGTTTCACCTAGTTAGCCGCGAATTGTGATTTCTTTACATAAACGGTTTTATGAATATTCGTTGACTCCGAGTTCTGAATTCGGTGATTTTTAGATTGATTTCACACTACTTTTCGAGCTCTACAATCCTGGTGTTTGGGATTTTGATTTCAGAACTCGTGGCAAGTAGGTCTCGTTTCACCTAGTTAGGCGCGAAATGTGGTTTCTTTACGTAAACGGTTTTATGAATATCCGATGACTCCGAGTTCTGAATTCAGTCATTTTTCGCTTGATTTCACACTACTTTTCGAGCTCTACAATCGTGTCATTTCAGTTTCTGATTTCAGAACTCGTGGCCAGTAGGTCTCGTTTCACCTAGTAAGCCGAGAAATGTGGTTTCTTTATGTAAACGGTTTTATGAATATCCGTTGACTCCGAGTTCTGAATTCGGCGATTTTTAGCTTGATTTCACACTACTTTTTGTGCTCTACAATCCTGACATTTCGGTTTTTTATTTTAGAACTCGTGGCTAGTGGGTCTCGATTCACCTAGTTAGGCGCGAAATGTGATTTTTTACGTAAATGGTTTTATGAATATCCATTGACTCCGAGTTCTGAATTCGGTGATTTTTAGCTTGATTTCACACTACTTTTCGAGCTCTACAATCCTGGAGTTTTAGTTTTTGATTTCAGAACTCGTGGCTAGTAGGTCTCGTTTCACCTAGTTAGGCGCAAAATGTGGTTTCTTTTTGTAAACGGTTTTATGAATATCCGTTGACTCCGAGTTCTGAATTCAGTGATTTTTAGCTTGATTTCACACTACTTTTCGAGCTCTACAATCCTTGCATTTCGGTTTTTCATTTCAGAACTCGTGGCTAGTTGGTCTCGTTTCACCTAGTTAGGCGCGAAATGTGGTTTTTTACGTAAACGGTTTTATGAATATCCGTTGACTCCGAGTTCTGAATTCGGTGATTTTTAGATTGATTTCATACTACTTTTCGAGCTCTACAATCCTGGCATTTCAGTTTTTGATTTCAGAACTCGTGGCTAGTAGGTCTCGTTTCACCTAGTAAGCCGAGAAATGTGGTTTCTTTACGTAAACGGTTTTATGAATATCCGTTGACTCCGAGTTCTGAAATAAATGATTTTTAGGTTGATTTCACACTAGTTTTCGGGCTCTACAATCCTGGCATTTCGGTTTTTTATTTCAGAACTCGTGGCTAGTAGGTCTCATTTCACCTAGTTAGGCTCGAATGTGGTTTCTTTACGTAGACGGTTTTATGAATATCCGTTGACTCCGAGTTCTGAATTCGGTGATTTCTAGCTTGATTTCACACTACTTTTCAAGCTCTACAATCGTAGCGTTTCGGTTTTTGATTTCAGAACTCGTGGCTAGTAGGTCTCGTTTCACCTGGTAAGCCGAGAAATGTGATTTCTTTACGTAAACGTTTTATGAATATCCGTTGACTCCGAGTTCTGAATTCGGTGATTTTTAGCTTGATTTCACACTACTTTTTGAGCTCTACAATCCTGTCATTTCAGTTTTTGATTTAAGAACTCGTGGCTAGTAGGTATCGTTTCACCTAGTTAGGCGCAAAATGTGGTTTCTTTACGTAAACGGTTTTATGAATATCCGTTGACTCCGAGTTCTGAATTCGGTGATTTTTAGCTTGATTTCACACTACTTTTCGAGCTCTACAATCCTGGAGTTTTAGTTTTTGATTTCAGAACTCGTGGCTAGTAGGTCTCGTTTCACCTAGTTAGGCGCAAAATGTGGTTTCTTTTTGTAAACGGTTTTATGAATATCCGTTGACTCCGAGTTCTGAATTCAGTGATTTTTAGCTTGATTTCACACTACTTTTCGAGCTCTACAATCCTTGCATTTCGGTTTTTCATTTCAGAACTCGTGGCTAGTTGGTCTCGTTTCACCTAGTTAGGCGCGAAATGTGGTTTTTTACGTAAACGGTTTTATGAATATCCGTTGACTCCGAGTTCTGAATTCGGTGATTTTTAGATTGATTTCATACTACTTTTCGAGCTCTACAATCCTGGCATTTCAGTTTTTGATTTCAGAACTCGTGGCTAGTAGGTCTCGTTTCACCTAGTTAGCCACGAATTATGGTTTCTTTACGTAAACGGTTTTATGAATATCCGATGACTCCGAGTTCTGAATTCGGTCATTTTTCGCTTGATTTCACACTACTTTTTGAGCTCTACAATCCTGCCGTTTCGGTTTTTGATTTCAGAACTCGTGCCTAGTAGGTCTCGTTTCACCTAGTTAGCCGCGAATTGTGGTTTCTTTACGTAAACGGTTTTATGAATATCCGATGACTCCGAGTTCTGAATTCGGTGATTTTTCGCTTGATTTCACACTACTTTTCGAGCTCTACAATCGTGTCATTTCAGTTTCTGATTTCAGAACTCGTGGCTAGTAGGTCTCGTTTCACCTAGTAAGCCGAGAAATGTGGTTTCTTTATGTAAACGGTTTTATGAATATCCGTTGACTCCGAGTTCTGAATTCGGTGATTTTTAGCTTTATTTCACACTACTTTTTGAGCTCTACAATCCTTACATTTCGGTTTTTGATTTCAGAACTCGTGGCTAGTAGGTCTCGTTTCACCTAGTTAGGCGCGAAATGTGGTTTTTTACGTAAACGGTTTTATGAATATCCGTTGACTCTGAGTTCTGAATTCGATGATTTTTAGCTTGATTTCAAACTACTTTTAGAGCTCTAGAATCCTGGCATTTAGGTTTTTGATTTCAGAACTCGTGGCTAGTAGGTCTCGTTTCACCTAGTAAGACGAGAAATGTGGTTTCTTTATGTAAACGGTTTTATGAATATCCGTTGACTCCGAGTTCTGAATTCGGTGATTTTTAGCTTGATTTCACACTACTTTTCGAGCTATACAATCCTGGCAATTCGGTTTTTGATTTCAGAACTCGTGGCTAGTAGGTCTCGTTTCACCTAGTTAGGCGCAAAATGTTGTTTTTTACGTAAACCGTTTTATGAATATTCGTTGACTCCGAGTTCTGAATTCGGTGATTTTTAGCTTGATTTCACACTACTTTTTGGGCTCTACAATCCTGGCATTTCGGTTTTTGATTTCAGAACTTGTGGCTAGTTAGTCTCGTTTCACCTAGTTAGGCGCAAAATGTTGTTTTTTACGTAAACCGTTTTATGAATATCCGTTGACTCCGAGTTCGGAATTCGGTGATTTTTAGCTTGATTTCACACTACTTTTCGAGATCTACAATCCTGGAATTTTGGTTTTTGATTTCAGAACTCGTGGCTAGTTAGTCTCGTTTCACCTAGTTAGGCGCGAAATGTGGTTTCTTTACGTAAACGGTTTTATGAATATCTGTTGACTCCGAGTTCTGAATTCGGTGATTTTTAGCTTGATTTCACAATACTTTTCGAGCTCTACAATCCAGGCGTTTCGGTTTTTGATTTCAGAACTCGTGGCTAGTAGGTCTCGTTTCACCTAGTTAGGCGTGAAATGTGGTTTCTTTACGTAAACGGTTTTATGAATATCCGTTGACTCCGAGTTCTGAATTCGGTGATTTTTAGCTTGATTTCACACTACTTTTCGAGCTCTACAATCCTGGCGTTTCGGTTTTTGATTTCAGAACTCGTGGCTAGTAGGTCTCATTTCACTTAGTTAGGCGCGAATTGTGGTTTCTTTACGTAAAAGGTTTTATGAATATCCGTTGACTCCGAGTTCTGAATTCGGTGATTTTTAGCTTGATTTCACACTAGTTTTTGAGGTCTACAATCCTGTCATTTCGGTTTTCAGAACTCGTGGCTAGTAGGTCTCGTTTCACCTAGTAAGCCGAGAAATGTGGTTTCTTTATGTAAACGGTTTTATGAATATCCGTTGACTCTGAGTTCTGAATTCGGTGATTTTTAGCTTGATTTCACACTACTTTTCGAGCTCTACAATCCTGGCATTTCGGTTTTTGATTTCAGAAATTGTGGCTAGTTAGTCTCGTTTCACCTAGTTAGGCGCGAAATGTTGTTTTTTACGTAAACCGTTTTATGAATATCCGTTGACTCCGAGTTCTGAATTCGGTGATTTTTAGCTTGATTTCACACTACTTTTCGAGCTCTACAATCCTGTCATTTTGGTTTTTGATTTCAGAACTCGTGGCTAGTAGGTCTCGTTTCACCTAGTTAGGCGCGAAATGTGGTTTCTTTACGTAAACGGTTTTATGAATATCCGTTGACTCCGAGTTCTGAATTCGGTGATTTTTAGCTTGATTTCACACTACTTTTTGGGCTCTACAATCCTGGAATTTCGGTTTTTGATTTCAGAACTTGTGGCTAGTTAGTCTCGTTTCACCTAGTTAGGCGCAAAATGTTGTTTTTTACGTAAACCGTTTTATGAATATCCGTTGACTCCGAGTTCTGAATTCGGTGATTTTTAGCTTGATTTCACACTACTTTTCGAGCTCTACAATCCTGTCATTTTGGTTTTTGATTTCAGAACTCGTGGCTAGTAGGTCTCGTTTCACTTAGTTAGGCGCGAATTGTGGTTTCTTTACGTAAACGGTTTTATGAATATCCGTTGACTCCGAGTTCTGAATTCGGTGATTTTTAGCTTGATTTCAAACTACTTTTAGAGCTCTAGAATCCTGGCATTTCGGTTTTTGATTTCAGAACTCGTGGCTAGTAGGTCTCGTTTCACCTAGTAAGACGAGAAATGTGGTTTCTTTATGTAAACGGTTTTATGAATATCCGTTGACTCCGAGTTCTGAATTCGGTGATTTTTAGCTTGATTTCATACTACTTTTCGAGCTATACAATCCTGGCAATTCGGTTTTTGATTTCAGAACTCGTGGCTAGTAGGTCTCGTTTCACCTAGTTAGGCGCAAAATGTTGTTTTTTACGTAAACCGTTTTATGAATATCCGTTGACTCCGAGTTCTGAATTCGGTGATTTTTAGCTTGATTTCACACTACTTTTTGGGCTCTACAATCCTGGCATTTCGGTTTTTGATTTCAGAACTTGTGGCTAGTTAGTCTCGTTTCACCTAGTTAGGCGCAAAATGTTGTTTTTTACGTAAACCGTTTTATGAATATCCGTTGACTCCGAGTTCTGAATTCGGTGATTTTTAGCTTGATTTCACACTACTTTTCGAGCTATACAATCCTGGCATTTCGGATTTTGAATTCAGAACTCGTGGCTAGTAGGTCTCATTTCACCTAGTTAGGCGCGAAATGTGGTTTCTTTACGTAAACGGTTTTATGAATATCCGTTAACTCCGAGTTCGGAATTCGGTGATTTTTAGCTTGATTTCACACTACTTTTCGAGATCTACAATCCTGGAATTTTGGTTTTTGATTTCAGAACTCGTGGCTAGTTAGTCTCGTTTCACCTAGTTAGGCGCGAAATGTGGTTTCTTTACGTAAACGGTTTTATGAATATCTGTTGACTCCGAGTTCTGAATTCGGTGATTTTTAGCTTGATTTCACAATACTTTTCGAGCTCTACAATCCAGGCATTTCGGTTTTTGATTTCAGAACTCGTGGCTAGTAGGTCTCGTTTCACCTAGTTAGGCGTGAAATGTGGTTTCTTTACGTAAACGGTTTTATGAATATCCGTTGACTCCGAGTTCTGAATTCGGTGATTTTTAGCTTGATTTCACACTAGTTTTCGAGGTCTACAATCCTGTCATTTCGGTTTTTGATTTCAGAACTCGTGGCTAGTGGGTCTCGTTTCACCTAGTAAGCCGAGAAATGTGGTTTCTTTACGTAAACGGTTTTATGAATATACGTTGACTCCGAGTTATGAATTTGGTGATTTTTAGCTTGATTTCAAACTACTTTTCGAGCTCTACAATCATAACCTTTCGGTTTTTGATTTCAGAACTCATGGCTAGTAGATCTCGTTTCACCTAGTTAGGCGTGAAATTTGGTTTCTTTACGTAAACGGTTTTATGAATATCCGTTGACTCCGAGTTCTGAATTCGGTGATTTTTAGCTTGATTTCACACTACTTTTCGAGCTCTACAATCCTGGAATTTTGGTTTTTGATTTCAGAACTCGTGGCTAGTAGGTCTCGTTTCATCTAGTTAGGCGCGAATTGTGGTTTCTTTACGTAAACGGTTTTTTGAATATCCGTTGACTCTGAATTCGGTGATTTTTAGCTTGATTTCACACTACTTTTCGAGCTCTACAATCCTGGCGTTTCGGTTTTTAATTTCAGAACTCGTGTCTAGTAGGTCTCGTTTCATCTAGTTAGGCGCGAAATGTGGTTTCTTTACGTAAACGGTTTTATGAATATCCGTTGACTCCGAGTTCTGAATTCGGTGATTTTTAGCTTGATTTCACACTACTTTTCGAGCTCTACAATCCTGGCGTTTCGGTTTTTGATTTCAGAACTCGTGGTTAGTAGGTATCGTTTCACCAAGTTAGGCGCGAAATGTGATTTCTTTATGTAAACGGTTTTATATTCAAGTATCTTCGGAGAACGAAAGATTATATGCTTGTTTACCGTAGTGATGAGATCATTCCAGTGGGCTATACTGATTCAGACTTTCAGGCAGACAAGGACTCCAGGAGATCCACGTCTGGTTATGTATTTACCGTTGGTGGTGGAGCCATTAGTTGGAGGAGTGTGAAGCAAACTTGCATCGCAGACTCCACCATGGAAGCCGAATATGTGGCAGCATCAGATGCCGCAAAGGAGGCTGTATGGTTAAAGAAATTCCTCTTAGAATTAGAGGTAGTTCCTAATATTGAGAGACCTATGACCCTATATTGTGACAATATGGGTGCCGTAGCTCAAAGTAAGGAACCTCGCTATCACAGTAAAGGGAAACACATTGAACGCAAGTTCCATTTGATAAGGGAGTTCGTGCAGCGAAAGGAAGTGGAGATACTAAAGATAGCCTCTTTGCATAATTTGGCGGATCCATTCACAAAGGCCCTTACTGGAAAGAGCTTTACAGCTCATGTTGAGGGGATGGGTGTTAAGATACTCTAGTAGTATGTTCTTCAGTCCAAGTGGGAGTTTGTTGGGATGATGTCCTAAAAAACATACCATGTAAAGACAATTCTGAAATTCAAGAATAAACATTTTATGATTGCATTTGTGTTTTAAATGTTTTATTTTAAATATTTCATTTATATGTGAATGTTCTAACAAGGTCTAAGGATGTTAGATATGTGAATCTTGGACACTCAGATACACTTATAGTGTGAGTATAGATTGACACAAGATTCATTATTACATTCTAAATCATTAGTCACAACCAGATTAACAAAGTAGGCACTTTGTTGATATAGGTTGTAGTGCATGGACATCTCCAATTAGGGGAATGGTTTGTCTTGACCGTTTGAGAGGATTCTCGGATTGGTGCACTAGTGTGTATGTGGACATATACATTGACGGACTTACATAGGAATGAACAACTAGAAACGTGCTATCAAAGAGTTGTTCATCCTATAGCTATGGGAGTACGGTATATCTCAAGCTTGAGTAGGTCAATACGTTTATACTTATAGCGTGTGCATTTTGATTCATCAATAAGTGAGACACGCACTATTGTCAAAATCTTGATGATTTGGATGTATGCCACTAGGGTATAAGCGCATACCTACAAAATAGTCATTCATGTACTTTCAGTTATGAAAGTGTAAGCACCCATCTGAGAGGTTCAAATTAATCTATCTAAAAAACTATGCATAGTGATTCTAACGAATCAAGCGTTGTGAATTAAATTGATCGACGGGTCAATTTAATACGCTTAGAGGATAGATATAAAGGAATCTGGAGCTCAGAGAAAATATGGATTTTGGAGTGTTTGATAGTATGAATAAATTCACTCCATCTTACCGGGTGTTGCATGGAGGATATGCAAGTACACTTCCCATAGGTCAGGGATAGGTTTCTAATTATGGAAAAGCCTCGATGTAAGAATCGTACATATTGGGGAGTGCATCCAAAGTTCAGGTAGTGTCAGACGAACATTGGATTGTTATATTATTCCTAGTCATAGAGTTTGACGGTAAAGAATAATATTTCGGGAGCCACAATATGTATGTCCTGCGGAGTCCCCTTGGTAGCTCTATATATTCTCTTGTCCTATTTAAGGAAGATCGGCAAAATTTACCATATCACAACGGTTGTTGGAAAAGTTACAAGAATGGAATTTGTATAACAAATAGATACAATTTTATTGGGTTTTGGTTTTCCAAAGATAACCCTAAGATAAAATTGTTTTTGTTAAGATATACAAAATTCTTGTAAGTGTATTTATGTAAAAATAACAAATCTCGGAGTTTTGATTTAGATTGTAAAATAAATATTTTACATAATCAAAAACAAATTAAAGTCAAGAATGGACCAAGGAACAAAACAAATTTGAGCCTTGAATTCTTGAAATATTGGGCCAAGCTAGGCTTAAACCATGTTATTGCATAGCAATATATGGCCGGCCCATTGTGGATAATTTGGGCTCCGATTATGCTTGTTAAAAGTATTCCATATTTGTTTTGGCTTTGAATCCAATTGGGATTAGAAGTCAACTCAAATAATGATTTGTTATATATATATAAACACAACAATTTTTCTATGAATGGATAAGGATGGCCACCGTTTTGTTTTTTCCTAGTTCCATTTGGATTAGGAAAACAAAACCTAAAAGGAGACTTTTTTAACACAATGAAAAGGTTTTGTTTTATAAAATAAAAAGGGCTGGCCGTGTGATTCATTCATAAGAAAACAACCAAGTTATTTTTCCAAAAAAAAGGAGCCGAGTGTTCCTAGAGAGGTAGCCGTGTGAGATTCTTTTGGTTCACTACCAATTGGGTTTTTGCTTTGCTTTTTCGCAAGGAGATTAAAGAGAATACCTAGGAAACAACATAGGCTATTCTTGGTGATTCTTGTTTTCTAAATTGGTGGTTCGTGATCAAGAGGTGTGATCAAACAAAGGGTGTGTTCAAGATCCGTTCGTGTGTTCGTGATCAAGTGTTGAGTTCGTGATCAAGACGGATAGCACGTTGGACCTCGATAGTAAAGAGGTTGGTATTCTTCTTCTAACCTTCTTCATGCCATGATTGTATGTTTAGATCTAAGAATTATTTTGTATGAAATTAATACTAGAAGCATGCTAGGATTAATTACAAAATTAATTGGATCTAGGATAACACTTGATAGGCGTGTAACAATCTAGGGTTGATTGGCTTCCGATTAAATTTTCGATTTGTACCTATGCAAAGAACGATCCATAAGACGCTTCCGCATGTTCTAAAATTATTTTAGCAACCAACACTGAATTCGGTGATTTTTAGCTTGATTTCACACTACTTTTCGAGCTCTACAATCCTGGCATTTCGGATTTTGATTTCAGAACTCGTGGCAAGTAGGTCTCGTTTCATCTAGTTAGTCGCGAAATGTGGTTTCTTTACGTAAACGGTTTTATGAATATCCGTTGACTCCGAGTTCCGAATTCGGTGATTTTTAGCTTGATTTCACACTACTTTTCGAGCTCTACAATCCTGGTGTTTCGATTTTTGATTTCAGAACTCATGGCTAGTAGATCTCGTTTCACCTAGTTAGGCGCGAATCGTAGTTTTTTACGTAAACGGTTTTATGAATATCCGTTGACTTCGAGTTCTGAATTCGGTGATTTTTAGCTTGATTTCACAATACTTTTTGAGCTCTACAATCCTGGAATTTTGGTTTTTGATTTCAGAACTCGTGGCTAGTAGGTCTCGTTTCACCTAGTTAGGCGCGAATTGCGGTTTCTTTACGTAAACGGTTTTATGAATATCCGTTGACTCCGAGTTCTGAATTCGGTGATTTTTAGTTTGATTTCACACTACTTTTCGAGCTCTACAATCCTGGCATTTCGGTTTTTGATTTCAGAACTCGTGGCTAGTAGGTCTCATTTTACCTAGTTAGGCGCGAATTGTGGTTTCTTTACGTAAACGGTTTTATGAATATCCGTTGACTCCGAGTTCTGAATTCGGTGATTTTTAGCTTGATTTCACACTACTTTTCGAGCTATACAATCCTGACATTTCGGTTTTCTATTTCAGAACTCGTGGCTTGTAGGTCTCGTTTCACCTAGTTAGGCGCGAATTGCGGTTTCTTTACGTAAACGGTTTTATGAATATACGTTGACTCCGAGTTCTGAATTCGGTGATTTTTAGCTTGATTTCATACTACTTTTCGAGCACTACAATCCTGTCATTTCGGTTTTTGATTTCAGAACTCGTGGCTAGTAGGTCTCGTTTCACCTAGTAAGCCGAGAAATGTGGTTTCTTTATGTAAACGGTTTTATGAATATCCGTTGACTCCGAGTTCTGAATTCGGTGATTTTTAGCTTGATTTCACACTACTTTTCGAGCTCTACAATCCTGGCATTTCGGTTTTTGATTTCAGAACTCGTGGCTAGTAGGTCTCGTTTCACCTAGTTAGGCGCGAAATGTGGTTTCTTTACGTAAACGGTTTTATGAATATCCGTTGACTCCGAGTTCTGAATTCGGTGATTTTTAGCTTGATTTCACACTACTTTTTGGGCTCTACAATCCTGGCATTTCGGTTTTTGATTTCAGAACTTGTGGCTAGTTAGTCTCGTTTCACCTAGTTAGGCGCGAAATGTTGTTTTTTACGTAAACCGTTTTATGAATATCCGTTGACTCCGAGTTCTGAATTCGGTGATTTTTAGCTTGATTTCACACTACTTTTCGAGCTCTACAATCCTGGCGTTTCGGATTTTGAATTCATAACTCGTGGCTAGTAGGTCTCATTTCACCTAGTTAGGCGCGAAATGTGGTTTCTTTACGTAAACGGTTTTATGAATATCCGTTAACTCCGAGTTCTGAATTCGGTGATTTTTAGCTTGATTTCACACTACTTTTCGAGCTCTACAATCGTGGAATTTTGGTTTTTGATTTCAGAACTCGTGGCTAGTTAATCTCGTTTCACCTAGTTAGGCGCGAAATGTGGTTTCTTTACGTAAACAGTTTTATGAATATTTGTTGACTCCGAGTTCTGAATTCGGTGATTTTTAGCTTGATTTCACAATACTTTTCGAGCTCTACAATCCAGGCGTTTCTGTTTTTGATTTCAGAACTCGTGGCTAGTAGGTCTCGTTTCACCTAGTTAGGCGCGAAATGTGGTTTCTTTACGTAAACGGTTTTATGAATATCCGTTGACTCCGAGTTCTGAATTCGGTGATTTTTAGCTTGATTTCACACTACTTTTCGAGCTCTACAATCCTGGGGTTTCGGTTTTTGATTTCAGAACTCGTGGCTAGTAAATCTCATTTAACTTAGTTAGGCGCGAATTGTGGTTTCTTTACGTAAACGGTTTTATGAATATCCGTTGACTCCGAGTTCTGAATTCGGTGATTTTTAGCTTGATTTCACACTAGTTTTGGAGGTCTACAATCCTGTCATTTTGGTTTTTGATTTCAGAACTCGTGGCTAGTACGTCTCGTTTCACCTAGTTAGGAGCGAAATGTGGTTTCTTTACGTAAACGGTTTTATGAATATCCGTTGACTCTGAGTTCTGAATTCGGTGATTTTTAGCTTGATTTCACACTACTTTTCGAGCTCTACATTCCTGTAATTTCGGTTTTTGATTTCAGAACTCGTGGCTAGTAGGTCTCGTTTCACCTAGTAAGCCGAGAAATGTGGTTTCTTTACGTAAACGGTTTTATGAATATCCGTTGACTCCGAGTTCTGAATTCGGTAATTTCTAGCTTGATTTCACAATACTTTTCGAGCTCTACAATCCTGTCATTTCGGATTTTGATTTCAGAACTCGTGGCTAGTCGGTCTCGTTTCACCTAGTTAGCTGCGAATTGTGGTTTCTTTACGTAAACGGTTTTATGAATATCCGTTGACTCTGAGTTCTGAATTCGGTGATTTTTAGCTTGATTTCACACTACTTTTCGAGCTCTACAATCCTGGCTTTTCGGTTTTTGATTTCAGAACTCGTGGCTAGTAGGTCTCGTTTCACCTAATTAGGCGCGAAATGTGGTTTCTTTACGTAAACGGTTTTATGAATATCCGTTGACTCCGAGTTCTGAATTCGTCGATTTTTAGCTTGATTTCACACTACTTTTCGAGCTCTACAATCCTGGAATTTTGGTTTTTGATTTCAGAACTCGTGGCTAGTAGGTCTCGTTTCATCTAGTTAGGCGCGAATTGTGGTTTCTTTACGTAAACGGTTTTTTGAATATCCGTTGACTCTGAATTCGGTGATTTTTAGCTTGATTTCACAATACTTTTCGAGCTCTACAATCCTGGCGTTTCGGTTTTTAATTTCAGAACTCGTGTCTAGTAGGTCTGGTTTCACCTAGTTAGGCGCGAAATGTGGTTTCTTTACGTAAACGGTTTTGTGAATATCCGTTGACTCCGAGTTCTGAATTCGGTGATTTTTAGCTTGATTTCACACTACTTTTCAAGCTCTACAATCCTGGCGTTTCGGTTTTTTATTTCAGAACTCGTGGTTAGTAGGTCTCGTTTCACCTAGTTAGGCGCGAAATGTGATTTCTTTACGTAAACGGTTTTATGAATATCCGTTGACTCCGAGTTCTGAATTCGGCGATTTTTAGCTTGATTTCACACTACCTTTCGAGCTCTACAATCCTTGCGTTTCTGTTTTTGATTTCAGAACTCGTGGCTAGTAGGTCTCGTTTCACTTAGTTAGGCGCGAATTGTGGTTTCTTTACGTAAACTGTTTTATGAATATCCGTTGACTCCGAGTTCTGAATTCGGTGATTTTTAGCTTATTTCACACTAGTTTTCGAGGTCTAAAATCCAGTCATTTCGGTTTTCAGAACTCGTGGCTAGTAGGTCTCGTTTCACCTAGTAAGCCGAGAAATGTGGTTTCTTTATGTAAACGGTTTTATGAATATCCGTTGACTCCGAGTTCTGAATTCGGTGATTTTTAGCTTGATTTAAAACTACTTTTCGAGCTCTACGATCCTAGCATTTCGGTTTTTGATTTCAGAACTCGTGGCTAGTAGGTCTCGTTTCACCTAGTTAGGCGCGAAATTTAGTTTCTTTACGTAAACGGTTTTATGAATATCCGTTGACTCCGAGTTCTAAATTCGGTGATTTTTAGCTTGATTTCACACTACTTTTAGAGCTCTAGAATCCTAGCATTTCGGTTTTTGATTTCAGAACTCGTGGCTAGTAGGTCTCGTTTCACCTAGTTAGCCGCGAATTGTGGTTTTTTACGTAAACGGTTTTATGAATATCCGTTGACTCCGAGTTCTGAATTCGGTGATTTTTAGCTTGATTTAAAACTACTTTTCGAGCTCTACGATCCTAGCATTTCGGTTTTTGATTTCAGAACTCGTGGCTAGTAGGTCTCGTTTCACCTAGTAAGCCGAGAAATGTGATTTCTTTACGTAAACGGTTTTATGAATATCCGTTGACTCCGAGTTCTAAATTCGGTGATTTTTAGCTTGATTTCACACTACTTTTAGAGCTCTAGAATCCTAGCATTTCGGTTTTTGATTTCAGAACTCGTGGCTAGTAGGTCTCGTTTCACCTAGTTAGCCGCGAATTGTGGTTTTTTACGTAAACGGTTTTATGAATATCCGTTGACTCCGAGTTCTGAATTCGGTGATTTTTAGCTTGATTTCACACTACTTTTCGAGCTCTACAATCCTGTCATTTTGGTTTTTGATTTCAGAACTCGTGGCTAGTAGGTCTCGTTTCACCTAGTTAGGCGCGAAATGTGGTTTCTTTACGTAAACGGTTTTATGAATATCCGTTGACTCCGAGTTCTGAATTCGGTGATTTTTAGCTTGATTTCACACTACTTTTTGGGCTCTACAATCCTGGCATTTCGGTTTTTGATTTCAGAACTTGTGGCTAGTTAGTCTCGTTTCACCTAGTTAGGCGCAAAATGTTGTTTTTTACGTAAACCGTTTTATGAATATCCGTTGACTCCGAGTTCTGAATTCGGTGATTTTTAGCTTGATTTCACACTACTTTTCGAGCTCTACAATCCTGTCATTTTGGTTTTTGATTTCAGAACTCGTGGCTAGTAGGTCTCGTTTCACTTAGTTAGGCGCGAATTGTGGTTTCTTTACGTAAACGGTTTTATGAATATCCGTTGACTCCGAGTTCTGAATTCGGTGATTTTTAGCTTGATTTCACACTACCTTTCGAGCTCTACAATCCTGGCGTTTCGGTTTTTGATTTCAGAACTCGTGGCTAGTAGGTCTCGTTTCACTTAGTTAGGCGCGAATTGTGGTTTCTTTACGTAAACGGTTTTATGAATATCCGTTGACTCCGAGTTCTGAATTCGGTAATTTTTAGCTTGATTTCACAATACTTTTCGAGCTCTACAATCCTGTCATTTCGGATTTTGATTTCAGAACTCGTGGCTAGTAGGTCTCGTTTCACCCAGTTAGTTGCGAATTGTGGTTTCTTTACGTAAACGGTTTTATGAATATCCGTTGACTCTGAGTTCTGAATTCGGTGATTTTTAGCTTGATTTCACACTACTTTTCGAGCTCTACAATCCTGGATTTTCGGTTTTTGATTTCAGAACTCGTGGCTAGTAGGTCTCGTTTCACCTAGTTAGGCGCGAAATGTGGTTTCTTTACGTAAACGGTTTTATGAATATCCGTTGACTCCGAGTTCTGAATTCGTCGATTTTTAGCTTGATTTCACACTACTTTTTGAGCTCTACAATCCTGGAATTTTGGTTTTTGATTTCAGAACTCGTGGCTAGTAGGTCTCGTTTCACCTAGTTAGGCGCGAATTGTGGTTTCTTTACGTAAACGGTTTTTTGAATATCCGTTGACTCCGAGTTCTGAATTCGGTGATTTTTAGCTTGATTTCACACTACTTTTTGAGCTCTACAATCCTGGCCTTTCGGATTTTGATTTCAGAACTCGTGGCTAGTAGGTCTCGTTTCACCTAGTTAGCCGCGAAATGTGGTTTTTTACGTAAACGGTTTTATGAATATCCGTTGACTCCGAGTTCTGAATTTGGTGATTTTTAGCTTGATTTCACACTACTTTCGAGCTCTACAATCCTGGCATTTCGGTTTTCGATTTCAGAACTCTTGGCCAGTAGGTCGCGTTTCACCTAGTTAGCCGCGAATTGTGGTTTCTTTATGTAAACGGTTTTATGAATATCCGTTGACTCCGAGTTCTGAATTCGGTGATTTTTAGCTTGATTTCACACTAGTTTTCGAGGTCTACAATCCTGTCATTTCGGTTTTTGATTTCAGAACTCGTGGCTAGTGGGTCTCGTTTCACCTAGTAAGCCGAGAAATGTGGTTTCTTTACGTAAACGGTTTTATGAATATCCGTTGACTCCGAGTTATGAATTTGGTGATTTTTCGCTTGATTTCACACTACTTTTCGAGCTCTACAATCATAACCTTTCGGTTTTTGATTTCAGAACTCATGGCTAGTCGATCTCGTTTCACCTAGTTAGGCGCGAAATGTGGTTTCTTTACGTAAACGGTTTTATGAATATCCGTTGACTCCGAGTTCTGAATTCGGTGATTTTTAGCTTGATTTCACACTACTTTTCGAGCTCTACAATCCTGGAATTTTGGTTTTTGATTTCAGAACTCGTGGCTAGTAGGTCTTGTTTCATCTAGTTAGGCGCGAATTGTGGTTTCTTTACGTAAACGGTTTTTTGAATATTCGTTGACTCTGAATTCGGTGATTTTTAGCTTGATTTCACACTACTTTTCGAGCTCTACAATCCTGTCGTTTCGGTTTTTAATTTCAGAACTCGTGTCTAGTAGAACTGGTTTCACCTAGTTAGGCGCGAAATGTGGTTTCTTTACGTAAACGGTTTTATGAATATCCGTTGACTCCGAGTTCTGAATTCGGTGATTTTTAGCTTGATTTCACACTACTTTTCGAGTTCTACAATCCTGGCGTTTCGGTTTTTGATTTCAGAACTCGTGGTTAGTAGGTCTCGTTTCACCAAGTTAGGCGCGAAATGTGATTTCTTTACGTAAACGGTTTTATGAATATCCGTTGACTCCGAGTTCTGAATTCGGCGATTTTTAGCTTGATTTCACACTACTTTTCGAGCTCTACAATCCTGGCATTTCGGATTTTGATTTCAGAACTCGTGGCAAGTAGGTCTCGTTTCATCTAGTTATGCTCGAAATGTGGTTTCTTTACGTAAACGGTTTTATGAACATCCGTTGACTCCGAGTTCTGAAGTCGGTGATTTTTAGCTTGATTTCACACTACTTTTTGATCTCTACAATCCTGGTGTTTCGATTTTTGATTTCAGAACTCATGGCTAGTAGATCTCGTTTCACCTAGTTAGGCGCGAATTGTAGTTTTTTACGTAAACGGTTTTATGAATATCCGTTGACTTCGAGTTCTGAATTCGGTGATTTTTAGCTTGATTTCACACTACTTTTCGAGCTCTACAATCATGGTGATTCGGTTTTTGATTTCAGAACTCGTGGCTAGTAGGTCTCGTTTCACCTAGTTAGGCGCGAATTGTGGTTTCTTTACGTAAACGGTTTTATGAATATCCGTTGACTCCGAGTTCTGAAGTCGGTGATTTTTAGCTTGATTTCACACTACTTTTTGATCTCTACAATCCTGGTGTTTCGATTTTTGATTTCAGAACTCATGGCTAGTAGATCTCGTTTCACCTAGTTAGGCGCGAATTGTAGTTTTTTACGTAAACGGTTTTATGAATATCCGTTGACTCCGAGTTCTGAATTCGGCGATTTTTAGCTTGATTTCACACTACCTTTCGAGCTCTACAATCATGGTGATTCGGTTTTTGATTTCAGAACTCGTGGCTAGTAGGTCTCGTTTCACCTAGTTAGGCGCGAAATTTAGTTTCTTTAAGTAAACGGTTTTATGAATATCCGTTGACTCCGAGTTCTAAATTCGGTGATTTTTAGCTTGATTTCACACTACTTTTAGAGCTCTAGAATCCTAGCATTTCGGTTTTTGATTTCAGAATAGGTCTCGTTTCACCTAGTTAGCCGCGAATTGTGGTTTTTTACGTAAACGGTTTTATGAATATCCGTTGACTCCGAGTTCTGAATTCGGTGATTTTTAGCTTGATTTAAAACTACTTTTCGAGCTCTACGATCCTAGCATTTCGGTTTTTGATTTCAGAACTCGTGGCTAGTAGGTCTCGTTTCACCTAGTAAGCCGAGAAATGTGATTTCTTTACGTAAACGGTTTTATGAATATCCGTTGACTCCGAGTTCTAAATTCGGTGATTTTTAGCTTGATTTCACACTACTTTTAGAGCTCTAGAATCCTAGCATTTCGGTTTTTGATTTCAGAACTCGTGGCTAGTAGGTCTCGTTTCACCTAGTTAGCCGCGAATTGTGGTTTTTTACGTAAACGGTTTTATGAATATCCGTTGACTCCGAGTTCTGAATTCGGTGATTTTTAGCTTGATTTCACGCTACTTTTCGAGCTCTACAATCCTGTCATTTTGGTTTTTGATTTCAGAACTCGTGGCTAGTAGGTCTCGTTTCACCTAGTTAGGCGCGAAATGTGGTTTCTTTACGTAAACGGTCTTATGAATATCCGTTGACTCCGAGTTCTGAATTCGGTGATTTTTAGCTTGATTTCACGCTACTTTTTGAGCTCTACAATCCTGGCATTTCGGTTTTTGATTTCAGAACTTGTGGCTAGTTAGTCTCGTTTCACCTAGTTAGGCGCAAAATGTTGTTTTTTACGTAAACCGTTTTATGAATATCCGTTGACTCCGAGTTCTGAATTCGGTGATTTTTAGCTTGATTTCACACTACTTTTCGAGCTCTACAATCCTGTCATTTTGTTTTTTGATTTCAGAACTCGTGGCTAGTAGGTCTCGTTTCACTTAGTTAGGCGCGAATTGTGGTTTCTTTACGTAAACGGTTTTATGAATATCCGTTGACTCCGAGTTCTGAATTCGGTGATTTTTAGCTTGATTTCACACTACTTTTCGAGCTCTACATTCCTGTAATTTCGGTTTTTGATTTCAGAACTCGTAGCTATTAGGTCTCATTTCACCTTGTAAGCCGAGAAATGTGGTTTCTTTACGTAAACGGTTTTATGAATATCCGTTGACTCCGAGTTCTGAATTCGGTAATTTTTAGCTTGATTTCACAATACTTTTGGAGCTCTACAGTCCTGTCATTTCGGATTTTGATTTCAGAACTCGTGGCTAGTAGGTCTCGTTTCACCTAGTTAGCTGCGAATTGTGGTTTCTTTACGTAAACGGTTTTATGAATATCCGTTGACTCTGAGTTCTGAATTCGGTGATTTTTAGCTTGATTTCACACTACTTTTCGGGCTCTACAATCCTGGCTTTTCGGTTTTTGATTTCAGAACTCGTGGCTAGTAGGTCTCGTTTCACCTAGTTAGGCGCGAAATGTGGTTTCTTTACGTAAACGGTTTTATGAATATCCGTCGACTCCGAGTTCTGAATTCGTCGATTTTTAGCTTGATTTCACACTACTTTTCGAGCTCTACAATCCTGGAATTTTGGTTTTTGATTTCAGAACTCGTGGCTAGTAGGTCTCGTTTCACCTAGTTAGGCGCGAATTGTGGTTTCTTTACGTAAACGGTTTTATGAATATCCGTTGACTACGAGTTCTGAATTCGGTGATTTTTAGATTGATTTCGCACTACTTTTTGAGCTCTACAATCCTGGCGTTCCGGATTTTGATTTCAGAACTCGTGGCTTGTAGGTCTCGTTTCACCTAGTTAGCCGCAAAATGTGGTTTCTTTACGTAAACGGTTTTATGAATATCCGTTGACTCCGAGTTCAGAATTCGGTGAATTTTAGCTTGATTTCGCACTACTTTTCTAGCTCTACAATCCTGGCGCTTTGGATTTTTATTTCAGAACTCGTGGCTAGTAGGTCTCGTTTCACCTAGTTAGCCGCGAAATGTGGTTTCTTTACGTAAACGGTTTTATGAATATCCGTTGACTACGAGTTCTAAATTCGGTGATTTTTAGCTTGATTTCGCACTACTTTTCTAGCTCTACAATCCTGGCGCTTTGGATTTTTATTTCAGAACTCGTGGCTAGTAGGTCTCGTTTCACCTAGTTAGCCGAGAAATGTGGTTTCTTTACGTAAACGGTTTTATGAATATCCGTTGACTCCGAGTTCTGAATTCGGTAATTTTTAGCTTGATTTCACAATACTTTTGGAGCTCTACAGTCCTGTCATTTCGGATTTTGATTTCAGAACTCGTGGCTAGTAGGTCTCGTTTCACCTAGTTAGCTGCGAATTGTGGTTTCTTTACGTAAACGGTTTTATGAATATCCGTTGACTCTGAGTTCTGAATTCGGTGATTTTTAGCTTGATTTCACACTACTTTTCGGGCTCTACAATCCTGGCTTTTCGGTTTTTGATTTCAGAACTCGTGGCTAGTAGGTCTCGTTTCACCTAGTTAGGCGCGAAATGTGGTTTCTTTACGTAAACGGTTTTATGAATATCCGTCGACTCCGAGTTCTGAATTCGTCGATTTTTAGCTTGATTTCACACTACTTTTCGAGCTCTACAATCCTGGAATTTTGGTTTTTGATTTCAGAACTCGTGGCTAGTAGGTCTCGTTTCACCTAGTTAGGCGCGAATTGTGGTTTCTTTACGTAAACGGTTTTATGAATATCCGTTGACTACGAGTTCTGAATTCGGTGATTTTTAGATTGATTTCGCACTACTTTTTGAGCTCTACAATCCTGGCGTTCCGGATTTTGATTTCAGAACTCGTGGCTTGTAGGTCTCGTTTCACCTAGTTAGCCGCAAAATGTGGTTTCTTTACGTAAACGGTTTTATGAATATCCGTTGACTCCGAGTTCAGAATTCGGTGAATTTTAGCTTGATTTCGCACTACTTTTCTAGCTCTACAATCCTGGCGCTTTGGATTTTTATTTCAGAACTCGTGGCTAGTAGGTCTCGTTTCACCTAGTTAGCCGCGAAATGTGGTTTCTTTACGTAAACGGTTTTATGAATATCCGTTGACTACGAGTTCTAAATTCGGTGATTTTTAGCTTGATTTCGCACTACTTTTCGAGCTCTACAATCCTGGCGTTTCGGATTTTGATTTCAGAACTCGTGGCTAGTAGGTCTCGTTTCACCTAGTTAGCCGCGAAATGTGGTTTCTTTACGTAAACGGTTTTATGAATATATTTTCATTCCAAGTTCGGAATTCGGTGATTTTTAGCTTGATTTCGCACTACTTTTCGAGCTCTACAATCATGGTTTTCGGATTTTGATTTCAGAACTCGTGTCTAGTAGGTCTCGTTTCACCTAGTTAGGCGCGAATTGTGGTTTCTTTATGTAAACGGTTTTATGAATATCCGTTGACTCCGAGTTCTGAAGTCGGTGATTTTTAGCTTGATTTCACACTACTTTTTGATCTCTACAATCCTGGTGTTTCGATTTTTGATTTCAGAACTCATGGCTAGTAGATCTCGTTTCACCTAGTTAGACGCGAATTGTAGTTTTTTACGTAAACGGTTTTATGAATATCCGTTGACTTCGAGTTCTGAATTCGGTGATTTTTAGCTTGATTTCACACTACTTTTCGAGCTCTACAATCATGGTGATTCGGTTTTTGATTTCAGAACTCGTGGCTACTAGGTCTCGTTTCACCTAGTTAGGCGCGAAATTTAGTTTCTTTAAGTAAACGGTTTTATGAATATCCGTTGACTCCGAGTTCTAAATTCGGTGATTTTTAGCTTGATTTCACACTACTTTTAGAGCTCTAGAATCCTAGCATTTCGGTTTTTGATTTCAGAACTCGTGGCTAGTAGGTCTCGTTTCACCTAGTTAGCCGCGAATTGTGGTTTTTTACGTAAACGGTTTTATGAATATCCGTTGACTCCGAGTTCTGAATTCGGTGATTTTTAGCTTGATTTAAAACTACTTTTCGAGCTCTACGATCCTAGCATTTCGGTTTTTGATTTCAGAACTCGTGGCTAGTAGGTCTCGTTTCACCTAGTAAGCCGAGAAATGTGATTTCTTTACGTAAACGGTTTTATGAATATCCGTTGACTCCGAGTTCTAAATTCGGTGATTTTTAGCTTGATTTCACACTACTTTTAGAGCTCTAGAATCCTAGCATTTCGGTTTTTGATTTCAGAACTCGTGGCTAGTAGGTCTCGTTTCACCTAGTTAGCCGCGAATTGTGGTTTTTTACGTAAACGGTTTTATGAATATCCGTTGACTCCGAGTTCTGAATTCGGTGATTTTTAGCTTGATTTCACACTACTTTTCGAGCTCTACATTCCTGTAATTTCGGTTTTTGATTTCAGAACTCGTAGCTATTAGGTCTCGTTTCACCTTGTAAGCCGAGAAATGTGGTTTCTTTACGTAAACGGTTTTATGAATATCCGTTGACTCCGAGTTCTGAATTCGGTAATTTTTAGCTTGATTTCACAATACTTTTGGAGCTCTACAGTCCTGTCATTTCGGATTTTGATTTCAGAACTCGTGGCTAGTAGGTCTCGTTTCACCTAGTTAGCTGCGAATTGTGGTTTCTTTACGTAAACGGTTTTATGAATATCCGTTGACTCTGAGTTCTGAATTCGGTGATTTTTAGCTTGATTTCACACTACTTTTCGGGCTCTACAATCCTGGCTTTTCGGTTTTTGATTTCAGAACTCGTGGCTAGTAGGTCTCGTTTCACCTAGTTAGGCGCGAAATGTGGTTTCTTTACGTAAACGGTTTTATGAATATCCGTCGACTCCGAGTTCTGAATTCGTCGATTTTTAGCTTGATTTCACACTACTTTTCGAGCTCTACAATCCTGGAATTTTGGTTTTTGATTTCAGAACTCGTGGCTAGTAGGTCTCGTTTCACCTAGTTAGGCGCGAATTGTGGTTTCTTTACGTAAACGGTTTTATGAATATCCGTTGACTACGAGTTCTGAATTCGGTGATTTTTAGATTGATTTCGCACTACTTTTTGAGCTCTACAATCCTGGCGTTCCGGATTTTGATTTCAGAACTCGTGGCTTGTAGGTCTCGTTTCACCTAGTTAGCCGCAAAATGTGGTTTCTTTACGTAAACGGTTTTATGAATATCCGTTGACTCCGAGTTCAGAATTCGGTGAATTTTAGCTTGATTTCGCACTACTTTTCTAGCTCTACAATCCTGGCGCTTTGGATTTTTATTTCAGAACTCGTGGCTAGTAGGTCTCGTTTCACCTAGTTAGCCGCGAAATGTGGTTTCTTTACGTAAACGGTTTTATGAATATCCGTTGACTACGAGTTCTGAATTCGGTGATTTTTAGCTTGATTTCGCACTACTTTTCGAGCTCTACAATCCTGGCGTTTCGGATTTTGATTTCAGAACTCGTGGCTAGTAGGTCTCGTTTCACCTAGTTAGCCGCGAAATGTGGTTTCTTTACGTAAACGGTTTTATGAATATATTTTCATTCCAAGTTCGGAATTCGGTGATTTTTAGCTTGATTTCGCACTACTTTTCGAGCTCTACAATCATGGTTTTCGGATTTTGATTTCAGAACTCGTGTCTAGTAGGTCTCGTTTCACCTAGTTAGGCGCGAATTGTGGTTTCTTTACGTAAACGGTTTTATGAATATCCGTTGACTCCGAGTTCTGAAGTCGGTGATTTTTAGCTTGATTTCACACTACTTTTTGATCTCTACAATCCTGGTGTTTCGATTTTTGATTTCAGAACTCATGGCTAGTAGATCTCGTTTCACCTAGTTAGACGCGAATTGTAGTTTTTTACGTAAACGGTTTTATGAATATCCGTTGACTTCGAGTTCTGAATTCGGTGATTTTTAGCTTGATTTCACACTACTTTTCGAGCTCTACAATCATGGTGATTCGGTTTTTGATTTCAGAACTCGTGGCTAGTAGGTCTCGTTTCACCTAGTTAGGCGCGAAATTTAGTTTCTTTAAGTAAACGGTTTTATGAATATCCGTTGACTCCGAGTTCTAAATTCGGTGATTTTTAGCTTGATTTCACACTACTTTTAGAGCTCTAGAATCCTAGCATTTCGGTTTTTGATTTCAGAACTCGTGGCTAGTAGGTCTCGTTTCACCTAGTTAGCCGCGAATTGTGGTTTTTTACGTAAACGGTTTTATGAATATCCGTTGACTCCGAGTTCTGAATTCGGTGATTTTTAGCTTGATTTAAAACTACTTTTCGAGCTCTACGATCCTAGCATTTCGGTTTTTGATTTCAGAACTCGTGGCTAGTAGGTCTCGTTTCACCTAGTAAGCCGAGAAATGTGATTTCTTTACGTAAACGGTTTTATGAATATCCGTTGACTCCGAGTTCTAAATTCGGTGATTTTTAGCTTGATTTCACACTACTTTTAGAGCTCTAGAATCCTAGCATTTCGGTTTTTGATTTCAGAACTCGTGGCTAGTAGGTCTCGTTTCACCTAGTTAGCCGCGAATTGTGGTTTTTTACGTAAACGGTTTTATGAATATCCGTTGACTCCGAGTTCTGAATTCGGTGATTTTTAGCTTGATTTCACGCTACTTTTCGAGCTCTACAATCCTGTCATTTTGGTTTTTGATTTCAGAACTCGTGGCTAGTAGGTCTCGTTTCACCTAGTTAGGCGCGAAATGTGGTTTCTTTACGTAAACGGTCTTATGAATATCCGTTGACTCCGAGTTCTGAATTCGGTGATTTTTAGCTTGATTTCACGCTACTTTTTGGGCTCTACAATCCTGGCATTTCGGTTTTTGATTTCAGAACTTGTGGCTAGTTAGTCTCGTTTCACCTAGTTAGGCGCAAAATGTTGTTTTTTACGTAAACCGTTTTATGAATATCCGTTGACTCCGAGTTCTGAATTCGGTGATTTTTAGCTTGATTTCACACTACTTTTCGAGCTCTACAATCCTGTCTTTTTGGTTTTTGATTTCAGAACTCGTGGCTAGTAGGTCTCGTTTCACTTAGTTAGGCGCGAATTGTGGTTTCTTTACGTAAACGGTTTTATGAATATCCGTTGACTCCGAGTTCTGAATTCGTTGATTTTTAGCTTGATTTCACACTACTATTCGAGCTCTACATTCCTGTAATTTCCGTTTTTGATTTCAGAACTCGTAGCTAGTAGGTCTCGTTTCACCTTGTAAGCCGAGAAATGTGGTTTCTTTACGTAAACGGTTTTATGAATATCCGTTGACTCCGAGTTCTGAATTCGGTAATTTTTAGCTTGATTTCACAATACTTTTGGAGCTCTACAGTCCTGTCATTTCGGATTTTGATTTCAGAACTCGTGGCTAGTAGGTCTCGTTTCACCTAGTTAGCTGCGAATTGTGGTTTCTTTACGTAAACGGTTTTATGAATATCCGTTGACTCTGAGTTCTGAATTCGGTGATTTTTAGCTTGATTTCACACTACTTTTCGGGCTCTACAATCCTGGCTTTTCGGTTTTTGATTTCAGAACTCGTGGCTAGTAGGTCTCGTTTCACCTAGTTAGGCGCGAAATGTGGTTTCTTTACGTAAACGGTTTTATGAATATCCGTCGACTCCGAGTTCTGAATTCGTCGATTTTTAGCTTGATTTCACACTACTTTTCGAGCTCTACAATCCTGGAATTTTGGTTTTTGATTTCAGAACTCGTGGCTAGTAGGTCTCGTTTCACCTAGTTAGGCGCGAATTGTGGTTTCTTTACGTAAACGGTTTTTTGAATATCCGTTGACTCCGAGTTCTGAATTCGGTGATTTTTATCTTGATTTCACACTACTTTTCGAGCTCTACAATCCTGGCATTTCGGTTTTCGATTTCAGAACTCTTGGATAGTAGGTCGCGTTTCACCTAGTTAGCCGCGAATTGTGGTTTCTTTATGTAAACGGTTTTATGAATATCCGTTGACTCCGAGTTCTGAATTCGGTGATTTTTAGCTTGATTTCACACTAGTTTTCGAGGTCTACAATCCTGTCATTTCGGTTTTTGATTTCAGAACTCGTGGCTAGTGGGTCTCGTTTCACCTAGTAAGCCGAGAAATGTGGTTTCTTTACGTAAACGGTTTTATGAATATCCGTTGACTCCGAGTTATGAATTTGGTGATTTTTCGCTTGATTTCACACTACTTTTCGAGCTCTACAATCATAACATTTCGGTTTTTGATTTCAGAATTCATGGCTAGTCGATCTCATTTCACCTAGTTAGGCGCGAAATGTGGTTTCTTTACGTAAACGGTTTTATGAATATCCGTTGACTCCGAGTTCTGAATTCGGTGATTTTTAGCTTGATTTCACGCTACTTTTCGAGCTCTACAATCCTGTCATTTTGGTTTTTGATTTCAGAACTCGTGGCTAGTAGGTCTCGTTTCACCTAGTTAGGCGCGAAATGTGGTTTCTTTACGTAAACGGTCTTATGAATATCCGTTGACTCCGAGTTCTGAATTCGGTGATTTTTAGCTTGATTTCACACTACTTTTTGGGCTCTACAATCCTGGCATTTCGGTTTTTGATTTCAGAACTTGTGGCTAGTTAGTCTCGTTTCACCTAGTTAGGCGCAAAATGTTGTTTTTTACGTAAACCGTTTTATGAATATCCGTTGACTCCGAGTTCTGAATTCGGTGATTTTTAGCTAGATTTCACACTACTTTTCGAGCTCTACAATCCTGTCATTTTGGTTTTTGATTTCAGAACTCGTGGCTAGTAGGTCTCGTTTCACTTAGTTAGGCGCGAATTGTGGTTTCTTTACGTAAACGGTTTTATGAATATCCGTTGACTCCGAGTTCTGAATTCGGTGATTTTTAGCTTGATTTCACACTACTTTTCGAGCTCTACATTCCTGTAATTTCGGTTTTTGATTTCAGAACTCGTAGCTAGTAGGTCTCGTTTCACCTTGTAAGCCGAGAAATGTGGTTTCTTTACGTAAACGGTTTTATGAATATCCGTTGACTCCGAGTTCTGAATTCGGTAATTTTTAGCTTGATTTCACAATACTTTTGGAGCTCTACAATCCTGTCATTTCGGATTTTGATTTCAGAACTCGTGGCTAGTAGGTCTCGTTTCACCTAGTTAGCTGCGAATTGTGGTTTCTTTACGTAAACGGTTTTATGAATATCCGTTGACTCTGAGTTCTGAATTCGGTGATTTTTAGCTTGATTTCACACTACTTTTCGGGCTCTACAATCCTGGCTTTTCGGTTTTTGATTTCAGAACTCGTGGCTAGTAGGTATCGTTTCACCTAGTTAGGCGCGAAATGTGGTTTCTTTACGTAAACGGTTTTATGAATATCCGTCGACTCCGAGTTCTGAATTCGTCGATTTTTAGCTTGATTTCACACTACTTTTCGAGCTCTACAATCCTGGAATTTTGGTTTTTGATTTCAGAACTCGTGGCTAGTAGGTCTCGTTTCACCTAGTTAGGCGCGAATTGTGGTTTCTTTACGTAAACGGTTTTTTGAATATCCGTTGACTCCGAGTTCTGAATTCGGTGATTTTTATCTTGATTTCACACTACTTTTCGAGCTCTACAATCCTGGCATTTCGGTTTTCGATTTCAGAACTCTTGGCTAGTAGGTCGCGTTTCACCTAGTTAGCCGCGAATTGTGGTTTCTTTATGTAAACGGTTTTATGAATATCCGTTGACTCCGAGTTCTGAATTCGGTGATTTTTAGCTTGATTTCACACTAGTTTTCGAGGTCTACAATCCTGTCATTTCGGTTTTTGATTTCAGAACTCGTGGCTAGTGGGTCTCGTTTCACCTAGTAAGCCGAGAAATGTGGTTTCTTTACGTAAACGGTTTTATGAATATCCGTTGACTCCGAGTTATGAATTTGGTGATTTTTCGCTTGATTTCACACTACTTTTCGAGCTCTACAATCATAACATTTCGGTTTTTGATTTCAGAACTCATGGCTAGTCGATTTCATTTCACCTAGTTAGGCGCGAAATGTGGTTTCTTTACGTAAACGGTTTTATGAATATCCGTTGACTCCGAGTTCTGAATTCGGTGATTTTTAGCTTGATTTCACACTACTTTTCGAGCTCTACAATCCTGGAATTTTGGTTTTTGATTTCAGAACTCGTGGCTAGTAGGTCTCGTTTCATCTAGTTAGGCGCGAATTGTGGTTTCTTTACGTAAACGGTTTTTTGAATATCCGTTGACTCTGAATTCGGTGATTTTTAGCTTGATTTCACACTACTTTTCGAGCTCTACAATCCTGGCGTTTCGGTTTTTAATTTCAGAACTCGTGTCTAGTAGGTCTGGTTTCACCTAGTTAGGCGCGAATTGTGGTTTCTTTACGTAAACGGTTTTATGAATATCCGTTGACTCCGAGTTCTGAATTCGGTGATTTTTAGCTTGATTTCACACTACTTTTCGAGCTCTACAATCCTGTCATTTTGGTTTTTGATTTCAGAACTCGTGGCTAGTAGGTCTCGTTTCACCTAGTTAGGCGCGAAATGTGGTTTCTTTACGTAAACGGTTTTATGAATATCCGTTGACTCCGAGTTCTGAATTCGGTGATTTTTAGCTTGATTTCACACTACTTTTTGGGCTCTACAATCCTGGCATTTCGGTTTTTGATTTCAGAAATTATGGCTAGTTAGTCTCGTTTCACCTAGTTAGGCGCAAAATGTTGTTTTTTACGTAAACCGTTTTATGAATATCCGTTGACTCCGAGTTCTGAATTCGGTGATTTTTAGCTTGATTTCACACTAATTTTCGAGCTCTACAATCCTGTCATTTTGGTTTTTGATTTCAGAACTCGTGGCTAGTAGGTCTCGTTTCACTTAGTTAGGCGCGAATTGTGGTTTCTTTACGTAAACGGTTTTATGAATATCCGTTGACTCCGAGTTCTGAATTCGGTGATTTTTAGCTTGATTTCACACTACTTTTCGAGCTCTACATTCCTGTAATTTCTGTTTTTGATTTCAGAACTCGTGGCTAGTAGGTCTCGTTTCACCTAGTAAGCCGAGAAATGTGGTTTCTTTACGTAAACGGTTTTATGAATATCCGTTGACTCCGAGTTCTGAATTTGGTAATTTTTAGCTTGATTTCACAATACTTTTCGAGCTCTACAATCCTGTCATTTCAGATTTTGATTTCAGAACACGTGGCTAGTAGGTCTCGTTTCACCTAGTTAGCTGCGAATTGTGGTTTCTTTACGTAAACGGTTTTATGAATATCCGTTGACTCTGAGTTCTGAATTCGGTGATTTTTAGCTTGATTTCACACTACTTTTCGAGCTCTACAATCCTGGCTTTTCGGTTTTTGATTTCAGAATTCGTGGCTAGTAGGTCTCGTTTCACCTAGTTAGGCGCGAAATGTGGTTTCTTTACGTAAACGGTTTTATGAATATCCGTTGACTCCGAGTTCTGAATTCGTCGATTTTTAGCTTGATTTCGCACTACTTTTCGAGCTCTACAATCCTGGAATTTTGGTTTTTGATTTCAGAACTCGTGGCTAGTAGGTCTCGTTTCACCTAGTTAGGCGCGAATTGTGGTTTCTTTACATAAACGGTTTTATGAATATCCGTTGACTCCGAGTTCTGAATTTGGTGATTTTTAGCTTGATTTCACACTACTTTCCGAGCTCTACAATCCTGGCATTTCGGTTTTTGATTTCAGAACTCTTGGCTAGTAGGTCGCGTTTCACCTAGTTAGCCGCGAATTGTGGTTTCTTTATGTAAACGGTTTTATGAATATCCGTTGACTCCGAGTTCTGAATTCGGTGATTTTTAGCTTGATTTCACACTAGTTTTCGAGGTCTACAATCCTGTCATTTCGGTTTTTGATTTCAGAACTCGTGGCTAGTGGGTCTCGTTTCACCTAGTAAGCCGAGAAATGTGGTTTCTTTACGTAAACGGTTTTATGAATATCCGTTGACTCCGAGTTATGAATTTGGTGATTTTTCCCTTGATTTCACACTACTTTTCGAGCTCTACAATCATAACCTTTCGGTTTTTGATTTCAGAACTCATGGCTAGTCGATCTCGTTTCACCTAGTTAGGCGCGAAATGTGGTTTCTTTACGTAAACGGTTTTATGAATATCCGTTGACTCCGAGTTCTGAATTCGGTGATTTTTAGCTTGATTTCACACTACTTTTCGAGCTCTACAATCCTGGAATTTTGGTTTTTGATTTCAGAATTCGTGGCTAGTAGGTCTCGTTTCATCTAGTTAGGCGCGAATTGTGGTTTCTTTACGTAAACGGTTTTTTGAATATCCGTTGACTCTGAATTCGGTGATTTTTAGATTGATTTCACACTACTTTTCGAGCTCTACAATCCTGGCGTTTCGGTTTTTAATTTCAGAACTCGTGTCTAGTAGGTCTGGTTTCACCTAGTTAGGCGCGAAATGTGGTTTCTTTACGTAAACGGTTTTATGAATATCCGTTGACTCCGAGTTCTGAATTCGGTGATTTTTAGCTTGATTTCACACTACTTTTCGAGCTCTACAATCATGGCGTTTCGGTTTTTGATTTCAGAACTCGTGGTTAGTAGGTCTCGTTTCACCTAGTTAGGCGCGAAATGTGATTTCTTTACGTAAACGGTTTTATGAATATCCGTTGACTCCGAGTTCTGAATTCGGCGATTTTTAGCTTGATTTCACACTACCTTTCGAGCTCTACAATCCTGGCGTTTCGGTTTTGGATTTCAGAACTCGTGGCTAGTAGGTCTCGTTTCACATAGTTAGGCGCGAATTGTGGTTTCTTTACGTAAACTGTTTTATGAATATCCGTTGACTCCGAGTTCTGAATTCGGTGATTTTTAGCTTATTTCACACTAGTTTTCGAGGTCTACAATCCAGTCATTTCGGTTTTCAGAACTCGTGGCTAGTAGGTCTCGTTTCAACTAGTAAGCCGAGAAATGTGGTTTCTTTATGTAAACGGTTTTATGAATATCCGTTGACTCCGAGTTCTGAATTCGGTGATTTTTAGCTTGATTTCACACTACTTTTCGAGCTCTACAATCCTGTCATTTCAGATTTTGATTTCAGAACACGTGGCTAGTAGGTCTCGTTTCACCTAGTTAGCTGCGAATTGTGGTTTCTTTACGTAAACGGTTTTATGAATATCCGTTGACTCTGAGTTCTGAATTCGGTGATTTTTAGATTGATTTCACACTACTTTTCGAGCTCTACAATCCTGGCATTTCGGTTTTTGATTTCAGAACTCGTGGATAGTAGGTCTCGTTTCACCTAGTTAGGCGCGAAATGTGGTTTCTTTACGTAAACGGTTTTATGAATATCCGTTGACTCCGAGTTCTAAATTCGTCGATTTTTAGCTTGATTTCGCACTACTTTTCGAGCTCTACAATCCTGGAATTTTGGTTTTTGATTTCAGAACTCGTGGCTAGTAGGTCTCGTTTCACCTAGTTAGGCGCGAATTGTGGTTTCTTTACATAAACGGTTTTATAAATATCCGTTGACTCCGAGTTCTGAATTTGGTGATTTTTAGCTTGATTTCACACTACTTTCCGAGCTCTACAATCCTGGCATTTCGGTTTTCGATTTCAGAACTCTTGGCTAGTAGATCGCGTTTCACCTAGTTAGCCGCGAATTGTGGTTTCTTTATGTAAACGGTTTTATGAATATCCGTTGACTCCGAGTTCTGAATTCGGTGATTTTTAGCTTGATTTAAAACTACTTTTCGAGCTCTACGATCCTAGCATTTCGGTTTTTGATTTCAGAACTCGTGGCTAGTAGGTCTCGTTTCACCTAGTTAGGCGCGAAATTTAGTTTCTTTACGTAAACGGTTTTATGAATATCCGTTGACTCCGAGTTCTAAATTCGGTGATTTTTAGCTTGATTTCACACTACTTTTAGAGCTCTAGAATCCTAGCATTTCGGTTTTTGATTTCAGAACTCGTGGCTAGTAGGTCTCGTTTCACCTAGTTAGCCGCGAATTGTGGTTTTTTACGTAAACGGTTTTATGAATATCCGTTGACTCCGAGTTCTGAATTCGGTGATTTTTAGCTTGATTTAAAACTACTTTTCGAGCTCTACGATCCTAGCATTTCGGTTTTTGATTTCAGAACTCGTGGCTAGTAGGTCTCGTTTCACCTAGTAAGCCGAGAAATGTGATTTCTTTACGTAAACGGTTTTATGAATATCCGTTGACTCCGAGTTCTAAATTCGGTGATTTTTAGCTTGATTTCACACTACTTTTAGAGCTCTAGAATCCTAGCATTTCGGTTTTTGATTTCAGAACTCGTGGCTAGTAGGTCTCGTTTCACCTAGTTAGCCGCGAATTGTGGTTTTTTACGTAAACGGTTTTATGAATATCCGTTGACTCCGAGTTCTGAATTCGGTGATTTTTAGCTTGATTTCACACTACTTTTCGAGCTCTACAATCCTGTCATTTTGGTTTTTGATTTCAGAACTCGTGGCTAGTAGGTCTCGTTTCACCTAGTTAGGCGCGAAATGTGGTTTCTTTACGTAAACGGTTTTATGAATATCCGTTGACTCCGAGTTCTGAATTCGGTGATTTTTAGCTTGATTTCACACTACTTTTTGGGCTCTACAATCCTGGCATTTCGGTTTTTGATTTCAGAACTTGTGGCTAGTTAGTCTCGTTTCACCTAGTTAGGCGCAAAATGTTGTTTTTTACGTAAACCGTTTTATGAATATCCGTTGACTCCGAGTTCTGAATTCGGTGATTTTTTGCTTGATTTCACACTACTTTTCGAGCTCTACAATCCTGTCATTTTGGTTTTTGATTTCAGAACTCGTGGCTAGTAGGTCTCGTTTCACTTAGTTAGGCGCGAATTGTGGTTTCTTTACGTAAACGGTTTTATGAATATCCGTTGACTCCGAGTTCTGAATTCGGTGATTTTTAGCTTGATTTCACACTACTTTTCGAGCTCTACATTCCTGTAATTTCTGTTTTTGATTTCAGAACTCGTGGCTAGTAGGTCTCGTTTCACCTAGTAAGCCGAGAAATGTGGTTTCTTTACGTAAACGGTTTTATGAATATCCGTTGACTCCGAGTTCTGAATTTGGTAATTTTTAGCTTGATTTCACAATACTTTTCGAGCTCTACAATCCTGTCATTTCAGATTTTGATTTCAGAACACGTGGCTAGTAGGTCTCGTTTCACCTAGTTAGCTGCGAATTGTGGTTTCTTTACGTAAACGGTTTTATGAATATCCGTTGACTCTGAGTTCTGAATTCGGTGATTTTTAGCTTGATTTCACACTACTTTTCGAGCTCTACAATCCTGGCTTTTCGGTTTTTGATTTCAGAATTCGTGGCTAGTAGGTCTCGTTTCACCTAGTTAGGCGCGAAATGTGGTTTCTTTACGTAAACGGTTTTATGAATATCCGTTGACTCCGAGTTCTGAATTCGTCGATTTTTAGCTTGATTTCGCACTACTTTTCGAGCTCTACAATCCTGGAATTTTGGTTTTTGATTTCAGAACTCGTGGCTAGTAGGTCTCGTTTCACCTAGTTAGGCGCGAATTGTGGTTTCTTTACATAAACGGTTTTATGAATATCCGTTGACTCCGAGTTCTGAATTTGGTGATTTTTAGCTTGATTTCACACTACTTTCCGAGCTCTACAATCCTGGCATTTCGGTTTTTGATTTCAGAACTCTTGGCTAGTAGGTCGCGTTTCACCTAGTTAGCCGCGAATTGTGGTTTCTTTATGTAAACGGTTTTATGAATATCCGTTGACTCCGAGTTCTGAATTCGGTGATTTTTAGCTTGATTTCACACTAGTTTTCGAGGTCTACAATCCTGTCATTTCGGTTTTTGATTTCAGAACTCGTGGCTAGTGGGTCTCGTTTCACCTAGTAAGCCGAGAAATGTGGTTTCTTTACGTAAACGGTTTTATGAATATCCGTTGACTCCGAGTTATGAATTTGGTGATTTTTCCCTTGATTTCACACTACTTTTCGAGCTCTACAATCATAACCTTTCGGTTTTTGATTTCAGAACTCATGGCTAGTCGATCTCGTTTCACCTAGTTAGGCGCGAAATGTGGTTTCTTTACGTAAACGGTTTTATGAATATCCGTTGACTCCGAGTTCTGAATTCGGTGATTTTTAGCTTGATTTCACACTACTTTTCGAGCTCTACAATCCTGGAATTTTGGTTTTTGATTTCAGAATTCGTGGCTAGTAGGTCTCGTTTCATCTAGTTAGGCGCGAATTGTGGTTTCTTTACGTAAACGGTTTTTTGAATATCCGTTGACTCTGAATTCGGTGATTTTTAGATTGATTTCACACTACTTTTCGAGCTCTACAATCCTGGCGTTTCGGTTTTTAATTTCAGAACTCGTGTCTAGTAGGTCTGGTTTCACCTAGTTAGGCGCGAAATGTGGTTTCTTTACGTAAACGGTTTTATGAATATCCGTTGACTCCGAGTTCTGAATTCGGTGATTTTTAGCTTGATTTCACACTACTTTTCGAGCTCTACAATCATGGCGTTTCGGTTTTTGATTTCAGAACTCGTGGTTAGTAGGTCTCGTTTCACCTAGTTAGGCGCGAAATGTGATTTCTTTACGTAAACGGTTTTATGAATATCCGTTGACTCCGAGTTCTGAATTCGGCGATTTTTAGCTTGATTTCACACTACCTTTCGAGCTCTACAATCCTGGCATTTCGGTTTTGGATTTCAGAACTCGTGGCTAGTAGGTCTCGTTTCACATAGTTAGGCGCGAATTGTGGTTTCTTTACGTAAACTGTTTTATGAATATCCGTTGACTCCGAGTTCTGAATTCGGTGATTTTTAGCTTATTTCACACTAGTTTTCGAGGTCTACAATCCAGTCATTTCGGTTTTCAGAACTCGTGGCTAGTAGGTCTCGTTTCACCTAGTAAGCCGAGAAATGTGGTTTCTTTATGTAAACGGTTTTATGAATATCCGTTGACTCCGAGTTCTGAATTCGGTGATTTTTAGCTTGATTTCACACTACTTTTCGAGCTCTACAATCCTGTCATTTCAGATTTTGATTTCAGAACACGTGGCTAGTAGGTCTCGTTTCACCTAGTTAGCTGCGAATTGTGGTTTCTTTACGTAAACGGTTTTATGAATATCCGTTGACTCTGAGTTCTGAATTCGGTGATTTTTAGCTTGATTTCACACTACTTTTCGAGCTCTACAATCCTGGCATTTCGGTTTTTGATTTCAGAACTCGTGGATAGTAGGTCTCGTTTCACCTAGTTAGGCGCGAAATGTGGTTTCTTTACGTAAACGGTTTTATGAATATCCGTTGACTCCGAGTTCTAAATTCGTCGATTTTTAGCTTGATTTCGCACTACTTTTCGAGCTCTACAATCCTGGAATTTTGGTTTTTGATTTCAGAACTCGTGGCTAGTAGGTCTCGTTTCACCTAGTTAGGCGCGAATTGTGGTTTCTTTACATAAACGGTTTTATAAATATCCGTTGACTCCGAGTTCTGAATTTGGTGATTTTTAGCTTGATTTCACACTACTTTCCGAGCTCTACAATCCTGGCATTTCGGTTTTCGATTTCAGAACTCTTGGCTAGTAGATCGCGTTTCACCTAGTTAGCCGCGAATTGTGGTTTCTTTATGTAAACGGTTTTATGAATATCCGTTGACTCCGAGTTCTGAATTCGGTGATTTTTAGCTTGATTTCACACTAGTTTTCGAGGTCTACAATCCTGTCATTTCGGTTTTTGATTTCAGAACTCGTGGCTAGTGGGTCTCGTTTCACCTAGTAAGCCGAGAAATGTGGTTTCTTTACGTAAACGGTTTTATGAATATCCGTTGACTCCGAGTTATGAATTTGGTGATTTTTCCCTTGATTTCACACTACTTTTCGAGCTCTACAATCATAACCTTTCGGTTTTTGATTTCAGAACTCATGGCTAGTCGATCTCGTTTCACCTAGTTAGGCGCGAAATGTGGTTTCTTTACGTAAACGGTTTTATGAATATCCGTTGACTCCGAGTTCTGAATTCGGTGATTTTTAGCTTGATTTCACACTACTTTTCGAGCTCTACAATCCTGGAATATTGGTTTTTGATTTCAGAACTCGTGGCTAGTAGGTCTCATTTCATCTAGTTAGGCGCGAATTGTGGTTTCTTTACGTAAACGGTTTTTTGAATATCCGTTGACTCTGAATTCGGTGATTTTTAGCTTGATTTCACACTACTTTTCGAGCTCTACAATCCTGGCGTTTCGGTTTTTAATTTCAGAACTCGTGTCTAGTAGGTCTGGTTTCGCCTAGTTAGGCGCGAAATGTGGATTCTTTACGTAAGCGGTTTTATGAATATCCGTTGACTCCGAGTTCTGAATTCGATGATTTTTAGCTTGATTTCACACTACTTTTCGAGCTCTACAATCCTGGCGTTTCGGTTTTTGATTTCAGAACTTGTGGTTAGTAGGTCTCGTTTCACCTAGTTAGGCGCGAAATGTGATTTCTTTACGTAAACGGTTTTATGAATATCCGTTGACTCCGAGTTCTGAATTCGGCGATTTTTAGCTTGATTTCACACTACCTTTCGAGCTCTACAATCCTGGTGTTTCGGTTTTTTATTTCAGAACTCGTGGCTAGTAGGTCTCGTTTCACATAGTTAGGCGCGAATTGTGGTTTCTTTACGTAAACGGTTTTATGAATATCCGTTGACTCCGAGTTCTGAATTCGGTGATTTTTAGCTTATTTCACACTAGTTTTCGAGGTCTACAATCCAGTCATTTCGGTTTTCAGAACTCGTGCCTAGTAGGTCTCGTTTCACCTAGTAAGCCGAGAAATGTGGTTTCTTTATGTAAACGGTTTTATGAATATCCGTTGACTCCGAGTTCTGAATTCGGTGATTTTTAGCTTGATTTCACACTACTTTTCGAGCTCTACAATCCTGGCATTTCGGATTTTGATTTCAGAACTCGTGGCAAGTAGGTCTCGTTTCATCTAGTTAGGCGCGAAATGTGGTTTCTTTACGTAAACGGTTTTATGAATATCCGTTGACTCCGAGTTCTGAATTCGTCGATTTTTAGCTTGATTTCGCACTACTTTTCGAGCTCTACAATCCTGGAATTTTGGTTTTTGATTTCAGAACTCGTGGCTAGTAGGTCTCGTTTCACCTAGTTAGGCGCGAATTGTGGTTTCTTTACATAAACGGTTTTATAAATATCCGTTGACTCCGAGTTCTGAATTTGGTGATTTTTAGCTTGATTTCACACTACTTTCCGAGCTCTACAATCCTGGCATTTCGGTTTTCGATTTCAGAACTCTTGGCTAGTAGATCGCGTTTCACCTAGTTAGCCGCGAATTGTGGTTTCTTTATGTAAACGGTTTTATGAATATCCGTTGACTCCGAGTTCTGAATTCGGTGATTTTTAGCTTGATTTCACACTAGTTTTCGAGGTCTACAATCCTGTCATTTCGGTTTTTGATTTCAGAACTCGTGGCTAGTGGGTCTCGTTTCACCTAGTAAGCCGAGAAATGTGGTTTCTTTACGTAAACGGTTTTATGAATATCCGTTGACTCCGAGTTATGAATTTGGTGATTTTTCCCTTGATTTCACACTACTTTTCGAGCTCTACAATCATAACCTTTCGGTTTTTGATTTCAGAACTCATGGCTAGTCGATCTCGTTTCACCTAGTTAGGCGCGAAATGTGGTTTCTTTACGTAAACGGTTTTATGAATATCCGTTGACTCCGAGTTCTGAATTCGGTGATTTTTAGCTTGATTTCACACTACTTTTCGAGCTCTACAATCCTGGAATATTGGTTTTTGATTTCAGAACTCGTGGCTAGTAGGTCTCGTTTCATCTAGTTAGGCGCGAATTGTGGTTTCTTTACGTAAACGGTTTTTTGAATATCCGTTGACTCTGAATTCGGTGATTTTTAGCTTGATTTCACACTACTTTTCGAGCTCTACAATCCTGGCATTTCGGTTTTTAATTTCAGAACTCGTGTCTAGTAGGTCTGGTTTCACCTAGTTAGGCGCGAAATGTGGTTTCTTTACGTAAGCGGTTTTATGAATATCCGTTGACTCCGAGTTCTGAATTCGGTGATTTTTAGCTTGATTTCACACTACTTTTCGAGCTCTACAATCCTGGCGTTTCGGTTTTTGATTTCAGAACTTGTGGTTAGTAGGTCTCGTTTCACCTAGTTAGGCGCGAAATGTGATTTCTTTACGTAAACGGTTTTATGAATATCCGTTGACTCCGAGTTCTGAATTCGGCGATTTTTAGCTTGATTTCACACTACCTTTCGAGCTCTACAATCCTGGTGTTTCGGTTTTTTATTTCAGAACTCGTGGCTAGTAGGTCTCGTTTCACATAGTTAGGCGCGAATTGTGGTTTCTTTACGTAAACGGTTTTATGAATATCCGTTGACTCCGAGTTCTGAATTCGGTGATTTTTAGCTTATTTCACACTAGTTTTCGAGGTCTACAATCCAGTCATTTCGGTTTTCAGAACTCGTGGCTAGTAGGTCTCGTTTCACCTAGTAAGCCGAGAAATGTGGTTTCTTTATGTAAACGGTTTTATGAATATCCGTTGACTCCGAGTTCTGAATTCGGTGATTTTTAGCTTGATTTCACACTACTTTTCGAGCTCTACAATCCTGGCATTTCGGATTTTGATTTCAGAACTCGTGGCAAGTAGGTCTCGTTTCATCTAGTTAGGCGCGAAATGTGGTTTCTTTACGTAAACGGTTTTATGAATATCCGTTGACTCCGAGTTCTGAATTCGGTGATTTTTAGCTTGATTTCACACTACTTTTCGAGCTCTACAATCATGGCGATTCGGTTTTTGATTTCAGAACTCGTGGCTAGTAGGTCTCGTTTCACCTAGTTAGGCGCAAAATTTAGTTTCTTTACGTAAACGGTTTTATGAATATCCGTTGACTCCGAGTTCTAAATTTGGTGATTTTTAGCTTGAATTCACACTACTTTTAGAGCTCTAGAATCCTAGCATTTCGGTTTTTGATTTCAGAACTCGTGGCTAGTAGGTCTCGTTTCACCCAGTTAGCCGAGAAATGTGATTTCTTTACGTAAACGGTTTTATGAATATCCGTTGACTCCGAGTTCTAAATTCGGTGATTTTTAGCTTGATTTCACACTACTTTTCGAGCTCTACGATCTTAGCATTTTGGTTTTTGATTTCAGTACTCGTGGCTAGTAGATCTCATTTCACCTAGTTAGGCGCGAATTGTAGTTTTTTACGTAAACGGTTTTATGAATATCCGTTGACTTCGAGTTCTGAATTCGGTGATTTTTAGCTTGATTTCACACTAATTTTCAAGCTCTACAATCATGGCGATTCGGTTTTTAATTTCAGAACTCGTGGCTAGTAGGTCTCGTTTCACCTAGTTAGGCGCGAATTGTGGTTTCTTTACGTAAACGTTTTATGAATATCCGTTGACTCCGAGTTCTGAATTCGGTGATTTTTAGTTTGATTTCACACTACTTTTCGAGCTCTACAATCATGGTGATTCGGTTTTTGATTTCAGAACTCGTGGCTAGTAGGTCTCGTTTCACCTAGTTAGGCGCGAAATTTAGTTTCTTTACGTAAACGGTTTTATGAATATCCGTTGACTCCGAGTTCTAAATTCGGTGATTTTTAGCTTGATTTCACACTACTTTTAGAGCTCTAGAATCCTAGCATTTCGGTTTTTGATTTCAGAACTCGTGGCTAGTAGGTCTCGTTTCACCTAGTTAGCCGCGAATTGTGGTTTTTTACGTAAACGGTTTTATGAATATCCGTTGACTCCGAGTTCTGAATTCGGTGATTTTTAGCTTGGTTTAAAACTACTTTTCGAGCTCTACGATCCTAGCATTTCGGTTTTTGATTTCAGAACTCGTGGCTAGTAGGTCTCGTTTCACCTAGTAAGCCGAGAAATGTGATTTCTTTACGTAAACGGTTTTATGAATATCCGTTGACTCCGAGTTCTAAATTCGGTGATTTTTATCTTGATTTCACACTACTTTTAGAGCTCTAGAATCCTAGCATTTCGGTTTTTGATTTTAGAACTCGTGGCTAGTAGGTCTCGTTTCACCTAGTTAGCCGCGAATTGTGGTTTTTTACGTAAACGGTTTTATGAATATCCGTTGACTCCGAGTTCTGAATTCGGTGATTTTTAGCTTGATTTAAAACTACTTTTCGAGCTCTACAATCCTGGCGTTTCGGATTTTGATTTCAGAACTCGTGGCTAGTAGGTCTCGTTTCATCTAGTTAGGCGCGAAATGTGGTTTCTTTACATAAACGGTTTTATGAATATCCGTTGACTCCGAGTTCTGAATTCGGTGATTTTTAGCTTGATTTCACACTACTTTTCGAGCTCTAAAATCCTGGCATTTCGGTTTTTGATTTCAGAACTCGTGGCTAGTAGGTCTCGTTTCACCTAGTTAGGCGCGAAATGTGGTTTCTTTACGTAAACGGTTTTATGAATATCCGTTGACTCCGAGTTCTGAATTCGTCGATTTTTAGCTTGATTTCGCACTACTTTTCGAGCTCTACAATCCTGGAATTTTGGTTTTTGATTTCAGAACTCGTGGCTAGTAGGTCTCGTTTCACCTAGTTAGGCGCGAATTGTGGTTTCTTTACATAAACGGTTTTATAAATATCCGTTGACTCCGAGTTCTGAATTTGGTGATTTTTAGCTTGATTTCACACTACTTTCCGAGCTCTACAATCCTGGCATTTCGGTTTTCGATTTCAGAACTCTTGGCTAGTAGATCGCATTTCACCTAGTTAGCCGCGAATTGTGGTTTCTTTATGTAAACGGTTTTATGAATATCCGTTGACTCCGAGTTCTGAATTCGGTGATTTTTAGCTTGATTTCACACTAGTTTTCGAGGTCTACAATCCTGTCATTTCGGTTTTTGATTTCAGAACTCGTGGCTAGTGGGTCTCGTTTCACCTAGTAAGCCGAGAAATGTGGTTTCTTTACGTAAACGGTTTTATGAATATCCGTTGACTCCGAGTTATGAATTTGGTGATTTTTCCCTTGATTTCACACTACTTTTCGAGCTCTACAATCATAACCTTTCGGTTTTTGATTTCAGAACTCATGGCTAGTCGATCTCGTTTCACCTAGTTAGGCGCGAAATGTGGTTTCTTTACGTAAACGGTTTTATGAATATCCGTTGACTCCGAGTTCTGAATTCGGTGATTTTTAGCTTGATTTCACACTACTTTTCGAGCTCTACAATCCTGGAATATTGGTTTTTGATTTCAGAACTCGTGGCTAGTAGGTCTCGTTTCATCTAGTTAGGCGCGAATTGTGGTTTCTTTACGTAAACGGTTTTTTGAATATCCGTTGACTCTGAATTCGGTGATTTTTAGCTTGATTTCACACTACTTTTCGAGCTCTACAATCCTGGCGTTTCGGTTTTTAATTTCAGAACTCGTGTCTAGTAGGTCTGGTTTCACCTAGTTAGGCGCGAAATGTGGTTTCTTTACGTAAGCGGTTTTATGAATATCCGTTGACTCCGAGTTCTGAATTCGGTGATTTTTAGCTTGATTTCACACTACTTTTCGAGCTCTACAATCCTGGCATTTCGGTTTTTGATTTCAGAACTCGTGGTTAGTAGGTCTCGTTTCACCTAGTTAGGCGCGAAATGTGATTTCTTTACGTAAACGGTTTTATGAATATCCGTTGACTCCGAGTTCTGAATTCGGCGATTTTTAGCTTGATTTCACACTACCTTTCGAGCTCTACAATCCTGGTGTTTCGGTTTTTGATTTCAGAACTCGTGGCTAGTAGGTCTCGTTTCACATAGTTAGGCGCGAATTGTGGTTTCTTTACGTAAACGGTTTTATGAATATCCGTTGACTCCGAGTTCTGAATTCGGTGATTTTTAGCTTATTTCACACTAGTTTTCGAGGTCTACAATCCAGTCATTTCGGTTTTCAGAACTCGTGGCTAGTAGGTCTCGTTTCACCTAGTAAGCCGAGAAATGTGGTTTCTTTATGTAAACGGTTTTATGAATAACCGTTGACTCCGAGTTCTGAATTCGGTGATTTTTAGCTTGATTTCACACTACTTTTCGAGCTCTACAATCCTGGCATTTCGGATTTTGATTTCAGAACTCGTGGCAAGTAGGTCTCGTTTCATCTAGTTAGGCGCGAAATGTGGTTTCTTTACGTAAACGGTTTTATGAATATCCGTTGACTCCGAGTTCTGAATTCGGTGATTTTTAGCTTGATTTCACACTACTTTTCGAGCTCTACAATCATGGCGATTCAGTTTTTGATTTCAGAACTCGTGGCTAGTAGGTCTCGTTTCACCTAGTTAGGCGCAAAATTTAGTTTCTTTACGTAAACGGTTTTATGAATATCCGTTGACTCCGAGTTCTGAATTCGTCGATTTTTAGCTTGATTTCGCACTACTTTTCGAGCTCTACAATCCTGGAATTTTGGTTTTTGATTTCAGAACTCGTGGCTAGTAGGTCTCGTTTCACCTAGTTAGGCGCGAATTGTGGTTTCTTTACATAAACGGTTTTATAAATATCCGTTGACTCCGAGTTCTGAATTTGGTGATTTTTAGCTTGATTTCACACTACTTTCCGAGCTCTACAATCCTGGCATTTCGGTTTTCGATTTCAGAACTCTTGGCTAGTAGATCGCGTTTCACCTAGTTAGCCGCGAATTGTGGTTTCTTTATGTAAACGGTTTTATGAATATCCGTTGACTCCGAGTTCTGAATTCGGTGATTTTTAGCTTGATTTCACACTAGTTTTCGAGGTCTACAATCCTGTCATTTCGGTTTTTGATTTCAGAACTCGTGGCTAGTGGGTCTCGTTTCACCTAGTAAGCCGAGAAATGTGGTTTCTTTACGTAAACGGTTTTATGAATATCCGTTGACTCCGAGTTATGAATTTGGTGATTTTTCCCTTGATTTCACACTACTTTTCGAGCTCTACAATCATAACCTTTCGGTTTTTGATTTCAGAACTCATGGCTAGTCGATCTCGTTTCACCTAGTTAGGCGCGAAATGTGGTTTCTTTACGTAAACGGTTTTATGAATATCCGTTGACTCCGAGTTCTGAATTCGGTGATTTTTAGCTTGATTTCACACTACTTTTCGAGCTCTACAATCCTGGAATATTGGTTTTTGATTTCAGAACTCGTGGCTAGTAGGTCTCGTTTCATCTAGTTAGGCGCGAATTGTGGTTTCTTTACGTAAACGGTTTTTTGAATATCCGTTGACTCTGAATTCGGTGATTTTTAGCTTGATTTCACACTACTTTTCGAGCTCTACAATCCTGGCATTTCGGTTTTTAATTTCAGAACTCGTGTCTAGTAGGTCTGGTTTCACCTAGTTAGGCGCGAAATGTGGTTTCTTTACGTAAGCGGTTTTATGAATATCCGTTGACTCCGAGTTCTGAATTCGGTGATTTTTAGCTTGATTTCACACTACTTTTCGAGCTCTACAATCCTGGCGTTTCGGTTTTTGATTTCAGAACTTGTGGTTAGTAGGTCTCGTTTCACCTAGTTAGGCGCGAAATGTGATTTCTTTACGTAAACGGTTTTATGAATATCCGTTGACTCCGAGTTCTGAATTCGGCGATTTTTAGCTTGATTTCACACTACCTTTCGAGCTCTACAATCCTGGTGTTTCGGTTTTTTATTTCAGAACTCGTGGCTAGTAGGTCTCGTTTCACATAGTTAGGCGCGAATTGTGGTTTCTTTACGTAAACGGTTTTATGAATATCCGTTGACTCCGAGTTCTGAATTCGGTGATTTTTAGCTTATTTCACACTAGTTTTCGAGGTCTACAATCCAGTCATTTCGGTTTTCAGAACTCGTGGCTAGTAGGTCTCGTTTCACCTAGTAAGCCGAGAAATGTGGTTTCTTTATGTAAACGGTTTTATGAATATCCGTTGACTCCGAGTTCTGAATTCGGTGATTTTTAGCTTGATTTCACACTACTTTTCGAGCTCTACAATCCTGGCATTTCGGATTTTGATTTCAGAACTCGTGGCAAGTAGGTCTCGTTTCATCTAGTTAGGCGCGAAATGTGGTTTCTTTACGTAAACGGTTTTATGAATATCCGTTGACTCCGAGTTCTGAATTCGGTGATTTTTAGCTTGATTTCACACTACTTTTCGAGCTCTACAATCATGGAGATTCGGTTTTTGATTTCAGAACTCGTGGCTAGTAGGTCTCGTTTCACCTAGTTAGGCGCAAAATTTAGTTTCTTTACGTAAACGGTTTTATGAATATCCGTTGACTCCGAGTTCTAAATTTGGTGATTTTTAGCTTGAATTCACACTACTTTTAGAGCTCTAGAATCCTAGCATTTCGGTTTTTGATTTCAGAACTCGTGGCTAGTAGGTCTCGTTTCACCCAGTTAGCCGAGAAATGTGATTTCTTTACGTAAACGGTTTTATGAATATCCGTTGACTCCGAGTTCTAAATTCGGTGATTTTTAGCTTGATTTCACACTACTTTTCGAGCTCTACGATCTTAGCATTTTGGTTTTTGATTTCAGAACTCGTGGCTAGTAGATCTCGTTTCACCTAGTTAGGCGCGAATTGTAGTTTTTTACGTAAACGGTTTTATGAATATCCGTTGACTTCGAGTTCTGAATTCGGTGATTTTTAGCTTGATTTCACACTAATTTTCAAGCTCTACAATCATGGCGATTCGGTTTTTAATTTCAGAACTCGTGGCTAGTAGGTCTCGTTTCACCTAGTTAGGCGCGAATTGTGGTTTCTTTACGTAAACGTTTTATGAATATCCGTTGACTCCGAGTTCTGAATTCGGTGATTTTTAGTTTGATTTCACACTACTTTTCGAGCTCTACAATCATGGCGATTCGGTTTTTGATTTCAGAACTCGTGGCTAGTAGGTCTCGTTTCACCTAGTTAGGCGCGAAATTTAGTTTCTTTACGTAAACGGTTTTATGAATATCCGTTGACTCCGAGTTCTAAATTCGGTGATTTTTAGCTTGATTTCACACTACTTTTAGAGCTCTAGAATCCTAGCATTTCGGTTTTTGATTTCAGAACTCGTGGCTAGTAGGTCTCGTTTCACCTAGTTAGCCGCGAATTGTGGTTTTTTACGTAAACGGTTTTATGAATATCCGTTGACTCCGAGTTCTGAATTCGGTGATTTTTAGCTTGGTTTAAAACTACTTTTCGAGCTCTACGATCCTAGCATTTCGGTTTTTGATTTCAGAACTCGTGGCTAGTAGGTCTCGTTTCACCTAGTAAGCCGAGAAATGTGATTTCTTTACGTAAACGGTTTTATGAATATCCGTTGACTCCGAGTTCTAAATTCGGTGATTTTTAGCTTGATTTCACACTACTTTTAGAGCTCTAGAATCCTAGCATTTCGGTTTTTGATTTTAGAACTCGTGGCTAGTAGGTCTCGTTTCACCTAGTTAGCCGCGAATTGTGGTTTTTTACGTAAACGGTTTTATGAATATCCGTTGACTCCGAGTTCTGAATTCGGTGATTTTTAGCTTGATTTAAAACTACTTTTCGAGCTCTACAATCCTGGCGTTTCGGATTTTGATTTCAGAACTCGTGGCTAGTAGGTCTCGTTTCATCTAGTTAGGCGCGAAATGTGGTTTCTTTACATAAACGGTTTTATGAATATCCGTTGACTCCGAGTTCTGAATTCGGTGATTTTTAGCTTGATTTCACACTACTTTTCGAGCTCTAAAATCCTGGCATTTCGGTTTTTGATTTCAGAACTCGTGGCTAGTAGGTCTCGTTTCACCTAGTTAGGCGCGAAATGTGGTTTCTTTACGTAAACGGTTTTATGAATATCCGTTGACTCCGAGTTCTGAATTCGTCGATTTTTAGCTTGATTTCGCACTAATTTTCGAGCTCTACAATCCTGGAATTTTGGTTTTTGATTTCAGAACTCGTGGCTAGTAGGTCTCGTTTCACCTAGTTAGGCGCGAATTGTGGTTTCTTTACATAAACGGTTTTATAAATATCCGTTGACTCCGAGTTCTGAATTTGGTGATTTTTAGCTTGATTTCACACTACTTTCCGAGCTCTACAATCCTGGCATTTCGGTTTTCGATTTCAGAACTCTTGGCTAGTAGATCGCATTTCACCTAGTTAGCCGCGAATTGTGGTTTCTTTATGTAAACGGTTTTATGAATATCCGTTGACTCCGAGTTCTGAATTCGGTGATTTTTAGCTTGATTTCACACTAGTTTTCGAGGTCTACAATCCTGTCATTTCGGTTTTTGATTTCAGAACTCGTGGCTAGTGGGTCTCGTTTCACCTAGTAAGCCGAGAAATGTGGTTTCTTTACGTAAACGGTTTTATGAATATCCGTTGACTCCGAGTTATGAATTTGGTGATTTTTCCCTTGATTTCACACTACTTTTCGAGCTCTACAATCATAACCTTTCGGTTTTTGATTTCAGAACTCATGGCTAGTCGATCTCGTTTCACCTAGTTAGGCGCGAAATGTGGTTTCTTTACGTAAACGGTTTTATGAATATCCGTTGACTCCGAGTTCTGAATTCGGTGATTTTTAGCTTGATTTCACACTACTTTTCGAGCTCTACAATCCTGGAATATTGGTTTTTGATTTCAGAACTCGTGGCTAGTAGGTCTCGTTTCATCTAGTTAGGCGCGAATTGTGGTTTCTTTACGTAAACGGTTTTTTGAATATCCGTTGACTCTGAATTCGGTGATTTTTAGCTTGATTTCACACTACTTTTCGAGCTCTACAATCCTGGCGTTTCGGTTTTTAATTTCAGAACTCGTGTCTAGTAGGTCTGGTTTCACCTAGTTAGGCGCGAAATGTGGTTTCTTTACGTAAGCGGTTTTATGAATATCCGTTGACTCCGAGTTCTGAATTCGGTGATTTTTAGCTTGATTTCACACTACTTTTCGAGCTCTACAATCCTGACATTTCGGTTTTCTATTTCAGAACTCGTGGCTTGTAGGTCTCGTTTCACCTAGTTAGGCGCGAAATGTGGTTTCTTTACATAAACGGTTTTATGAATATCCGTTGACTCCGAGTTCTGAATTCGGTGATTTTTAGCTTGATTTCACACTACTTTTCGAGCTCTAAAATCCTGGCATTTCGGTTTTTGATTTCAGAACTCGTGGCTAGTAGGTCTCGTTTCACCTAGTTAGGCGCGAATTGTGGTTTCTTTACGTAAACGGTTTTATGAATATCCGTTGACTCCGAGTTCTGAATTCGGTGATTTTTAGCTTGATTTCACACTACTTTTCGAGCTATACAATCCTGACATTTCGGTTTTCTATTTCAGAACTCGTGGCTTGTAGGTCTCGTTTCATCTATTTAGGCGCGAAATGTGGTTTCTTTACATAAACGGTTTTATGAATATTCGTTGACTCTGAGTTCTGAATTCGGTGATTTTTAGCTTGATTTCACACTACTTTTCGAGCTCTACAATCCTGGCATTTCGGTTTTTGATTTCAGAACTCGTGGCTAGTAGGTCTCGTTTCACCTAGTTAGGCGCGAATTGTGGTTTCTTTACGTAAACGGTTTTATGAATATCCGTTGACTCCGAGTTCTGAATTCGGTGATTTTTAGCTTGATTTCACACTACTTTTCGAGCTATACAATCCTGACATTTCGGTTTTCTATTTCAGAACTCGTGGCTTGTAGGTCTCGTTTCACCTAGTTAGGCGCGAATTGCGGTTTCTTTACGTAAAAGGTTTTATGAATATACGTTGACTCCGAGTTCTGAATTCGGTGATTTTTAGCTTGATTTCATACTACTTTTCGAGCTCTACAATCCTGTCATTTCGGTTTTTGATTTCAGAACTCGTGGCTAGTAGGTCTCGTTTCTCCAAGTAAGCCGAGAATTGTGGTTTCTTTATGTAAACGGTTTTATGAATATCCGTTGACTCCGAGTTCTGAATTCGGTGATTTTTAGCTTGATTTCACACTACTTTTAGAGCTCTACAATCCTGGAATTTAGGTTTTTGATTTCAAAACTCGTGGCTAGTAGGTCTCGTTTCATCTATTTAGGCGCGAAATGTGGTTTCTTTACATAAACGGTTTTATGAATATTCGTTGACTCTGAGTTCTGAATTCGGTGATTTTTAGCTTGATTTCACACTACTTTTCGAGCTATACAATCCTGACATTTCGGTTTTCTATTTCAGAACTCGTGGCTAGTAGGTCTCGTTTCACCTAGTTAGGCGCGAATTGTGGTTTCTTTACGTAAATGGTTTTATGAATATCCGTTGACTCCGAGTTCTGAATTCGGTGATTTTTAGCTTGATTTCACACTACTTTTCGAGCTATACAATCCTGACATTTCGGTTTTCTATTTCAGAACTCGTGGCTTGTAGGTCTCGTTTCATCTATTTAGGCGCGAATTGTGGTTTCGAGCTCTACAATCCTGGCGTTTCGGATTTTGATTTCAGAACTCGTGGCTAGTAGGTCTCGTTTCATCTAGTTAGGCGCGAAATGTGGTTTCTTTACATAAACGGTTTTATGAATATCCGTTGACTCCGAGTTCTGAATTCGGTGATTTTTAGCTTGATTTCACACTACTTTTCGAGCTCTAAAATCCTGGCATTTCGGTTTTTGATTTCAGAACTCGTGGCTAGTAGGTCTCGTTTCACCTAGTTAGGCGCGAATTGTGGTTTCTTTACGTAAACGGTTTTATGAATATCCGTTGACTCCGAGTTCTGAATTCGGTGATTTTTAGCTTGATTTCACACTACTTTTCGAGCTATACAATCCTGACATTTCGGTTTTCTATTTCAGAACTCGTGGCTTGTAGGTCTCGTTTCACCTAGTTAGGCGCGAATTGCGGTTTCTTTACGTAAAAGGTTTTATGAATATACGTTGACTCCGAGTTCTGAATTCGGTGATTTTTAGCTTGATTTCATACTACTTTTCGAGCTCTACAATCCTGTCATTTCGGTTTTTGATTTCAGAACTCGTGGCTAGTAGGTCTCGTTTCTCCAAGTAAGCCGAGAATTGTGGTTTCTTTATGTAAACGGTTTTATGAATATCCGTTGACTCCGAGTTCTGAATTCGGTGATTTTTAGCTTGATTTCACACTACTTTTAGAGCTCTACAATCCTGGAATTTAGGTTTTTGATTTCAAAACTCGTGGCTAGTAGGTCTCGTTTCATCTATTTAGGCGCGAAATGTGGTTTCTTTACATAAACGGTTTTATGAATATTCGTTGACTCTGAGTTCTGAATTCGGTGATTTTTAGCTTGATTTCACACTACTTTTCGAGCTCTACAATCCTGGCATTTCGGTTTTTGATTTCAGAACTCGTGGCTAGTAGGTCTCGTTTCACCTAGTTAGGCGCGAATTGTGGTTTCTTTACGTAAATGGTTTTATGAATATCCGTTGACTCCGAGTTCTGAATTCGGTGATTTTTAGCTTGATTTCACACTACTTTTCGAGCTATACAATCCTGACATTTCGGTTTTCTATTTCAGAACTCGTGGCTGTAGGTCTCGTTTCACCTAGTTAGGAGCGAATTGCGGTTTCTTTACGTAAAAGGTTTTATGAATATACGTTGACTCCGAGTTCTGAATTCGGTGATTTTTAGCTTGATTTCATACTACTTTTCGAGCTCTACAATCCTGTCATTTCGGTTTTTGATTTCAGAACTCGTGGCTAGTAGGTCTCGTTTCACCAAGTAAGCCGAGAAATGTGGTTTCTTTATGTAAACGGTTTTATGAATATCCGTTGACTCCGAGTTCTGAATTCGGTGATTTTTAGTTGATTTCACACTACTTTTAGAGCTCTACAATCCTGGAATTTAGGTTTTTGATTTCAAAACTCGTGGCTAATAGGTCTCATTTCACCTAGTTAGGGGCGAATTGTAGTTTCTTTACGTAAACGGTTTTATGAATATCCGTTGACTCCAAGTTCTGAATTCGGTGATTTTTAGCTTGATTTCAAACTACTTTTTGAGCTCTACAATCCTGGCATTTCGGATTTTTATTTCAGAACTCGTGGCATGTAGGTCTCGTTTCATCTAGTTTGGCGCGAAATGTGGTTTCTTTACGTAAACGGTTTTATGAATATCTGTTGACTCTGAGTTCTGAATTCGGTGATTTTTAGCTTGATTTCACACTACTTTTCGAGCTCTACAATCCTGGCATTTCGGTTTTTGATTTTAGAACTCGTGGCTAGTAGGTCTCGTTTCACCTAGTTAGGCGCAAAATGTGGTTTCTTTACGTAAACGGTTTTATGAATATCCGTTGACTCCGAGTTCTGAATTCGTCGATTTTTAGCTTGATTTCGCACTACTTTTCGAGCTCTACAATCCTGGAATTTTGGTTTTTGATTTCAGAACTCGTGGCTAATAGGTCTCGTTTCACCTAGTTAGGCGCGAATTGTGGTTTCTTTACATAAACGGTTTTATAAATATCCGTTGACTCCGAGTTCTGAATTTGGTGATTTTTAGCTTGATTTCACACTACTTTCCGAGCTCTACAATCCTGGCATTTCGGTTTTCGATTTCAGAACTCGTGGCTAGTAGGTCTCATTTCACCTAGTTAGGCGCGAAATGTGGTTTCTTTACGTAAACGGTTTTATGAATATCCGTTGACTCCGAGTTCTAAATTCGGTGATTTTTAGCTTGATTTCACAATACTTTTAGAGCTCTAAAATCCTAGCGTTTCGGTTTTTGATTTCAGAACTCGTGGCTAGTGGGTCTCGTTTCACCTAGTAAGCCGCGAATTGTGGTTTTTTACGTAAACGGTTTTATGAATATCCGTTGACTCCGAGTTCTGAATTCGGTGATTTTTAGCTTGATTTCACACTACTTTTCGAGCTCTACAATCCCGGAGTTTCGGTTTTTGATTTCAGAACTCGTGGCTAGTAGGTCTCATTTCACCTAGTTAGGCGCGAAATGTGGTTTCTTTACGTAAACGGTTTTATGAATATCCGTTGACTCCGAGTTCTGAATTCGGTGATTTTTAGCTTGATTTCATACTACTTTTCGAGCTCTACAATCCTGGAATATTGGTTTTTGATTTCAGAACTCGTGGCTAGTAGGTCTCGTTTCATCTAGTTAGGCGCGAATTGTGGTTTCTTTACGTAAACGGTTTTTTGAATATCCGTTGACTCTGAATTCGGTGATTTTTAGCTTGATTTCACACTACTTTTCGAGCTCTACAATCCTGGCGTTTCGGTTTTTAATTTCATAACTCGTGTCTAGTAGGTCTGGTTTCACCTAGTTAGGCGCGAAATGTGGTTTCTTTACGTAAGCGGTTTTATGAATATCCGTTGACTCCGAGTTCTGAATTCGGTGATTTTTAGCTTGATTTCACACTACTTTTCGAGCTCTACAATCCTGGCGTTTCGGTTTTTGATTTCAGAACTCGTGGTTAGTAGGTCTCGTTTCACCTAGTTAGGCGCGAAATGTGATTTCTTTACGTAAACGGTTTTATGAATATCCGTTGACTCCGAGTTCTGAATTCGGCGATTTTTAGCTTGATTTCACACTACCTTTCGAGCTCTACAATCCTGGTGTTTCGGTTTTTGATTTCAGAACTCGTGGCTAGTAGGTCTCGTTTCACATAGTTAGGCGCGAATTGTGGTTTCTTTACGTAAACGGTTTTATGAATATCCGTTGACTCCGAGTTCTGAATTCGGTGATTTTTAGCTTATTTCACACTAGTTTTCGAGGTCTACAATCCAGTCATTTCGGTTTTCAGAACTCGTGGCTAGTAGGTCTCGTTTCACCTAGTAAGCCGAGAAATGTGGTTTCTTTATGTAAACGGTTTTATGAATATCCGTTGACTCCGAGTTCTGAATTCGGTGATTTTTAGCTTGATTTCACACTACTTTTCGAGCTCTACAATCCTGGCATTTCGGATTTTGATTTCAGAACTCGTGGCAAGTAGGTCTCGTTTCATCTAGTTAGGCGCGAAATGTGGTTTCTTTACGTAAACGGTTTTATGAATATCCGTTGACTCCGAGTTCTGAATTCGGTGATTTTTAGCTTGATTTCACACTACTTTTCGAGCTCTACAATCATGGCGATTCGGTTTTTGATTTCAGAACTCGTGGCTAGTAGGTCTCGTTTCACCTAGTTAGGCGCAAAATTTAGTTTCTTTACGTAAACGGTTTTATGAATATCCGTTGACTCCGAGTTCTAAATTTGGTGATTTTTAGCTTGAATTCACACTACTTTTAGAGCTCTAGAATCCTAGCATTTCGGTTTTTGATTTCAGAACTCGTGGCTAGTAGGTCTCGTTTCACCCAGTTAGCCGAGAAATGTGATTTCTTTACGTAAACGGTTTTATGAATATCCGTTGACTCCGAGTTCTAAATTCGGTGATTTTTAGCTTGATTTCACACTACTTTTCGAGCTCTACGATCTTAGCATTTTGGTTTTTGATTTCAGAACTCGTGGCTAGTAGATCTCGTTTCACCTAGTTAGGCGCGAATTGTAGTTTTTTACGTAAACGGTTTTATGAATATCCGTTGACTTCGAGTTCTGAATTCGGTGATTTTTAGCTTGATTTCACACTAATTTTCAAGCTCTACAATCATGGCGATTCGGTTTTTAATTTCAGAACTCGTGGCTAGTAGGTCTCGTTTCACCTAGTTAGGCGCGAATTGTGGTTTCTTTACGTAAACGTTTTATGAATATCCGTTGACTCCGAGTTCTGAATTCGGTGATTTTTAGTTTGATTTCACACTACTTTTCGAGCTCTACAATCATGGAGATTCGGTTTTTGATTTCAGAACTCGTGGCTAGTAGGTCTCGTTTCACCTAGTTAGGCGCGAAATTTAGTTTCTTTACGTAAACGGTTTTATGAATATCCGTTGACTCCGAGTTCTAAATTCGGTGATTTTTAGCTTGATTTCACACTACTTTTAGAGCTCTAGAATCCTAGCATTTCGGTTTTTGATTTCAGAACTCGTGGCTAGTAGGTCTCGTTTCACCTAGTTAGCCGCGAATTGTGGTTTTTTACGTAAACGGTTTTATGAATGTCCGTTGACTCCGAGTTCTGAATTCGGTGATTTTTAGCTTGGTTTAAAACTACTTTTCGAGCTCTACGATCCTAGCATTTCGGTTTTTGATTTCAGAACTCGTGGCTAGTAGGTCTCGTTTCACCTAGTAAGCCGAGAAATGTGATTTCTTTACGTAAACGGTTTTATGAATATCCGTTGACTCCGAGTTCTAAATTCGGTGATTTTTAGCTTGATTTCACACTACTTTTAGAGCTCTAGAATCCTAGCATTTCGGTTTTTGATTTTAGAACTCGTGGCTAGTAGGTCTCGTTTCACCTAGTTAGCCGCGAATTGTGGTTTTTTACGTAAACGGTTTTATGAATATCCGTTGACTCCGAGTTCTGAATTCGGTGATTTTTAGCTTGATTTAAAACTACTTTTCGAGCTCTACAATCCTGGCGTTTCGGATTTTGATTTCAGAACTCGTGGCTAGTAGGTCTCGTTTCATCTAGTTAGGCGCGAAATGTGGTTTCTTTACATAAACGGTTTTGTGAATATCCGTTGACTCCGAGTTCTGAATTCGGTGATTTTTAGCTTGATTTCACACTACTTTTCGAGCTCTAAAATCCTGGCATTTCGGTTTTTGATTTCAGAACTCGTGGCTAGTAGGTCTCGTTTCACCTAGTTAGGCGCGAATTGTGGTTTCTTTACGTAAACGGTTTTATGAATATCCGTTGACTCCGAGTTCTGAATTCGGTGATTTTTAGCTTGATTTCACACTACTTTTCGAGCTATACAATCCTGACATTTCGGTTTTCTATTTCAGAACTCGTGGCTTGTAGGTCTCGTTTCACCTAGTTAGGCGCGAATTGCGGTTTCTTTACGTAAAAGGTTTTATGAATATACGTTGACTCCGAGTTCTGAATTCGGTGATTTTTAGCTTGATTTCATACTACTTTTCGAGCTCTACAATCCTGTCATTTCGGTTTTTGATTTCAGAACTCGTGGCTAGTAGGTCTCGTTTCTCCAAGTAAGCCGAGAATTGTGGTTTCTTTATGTAAACGGTTTTATGAATATCCGTTGACTCCGAGTTCTGAATTCGGTGATTTTTAGCTTGATTTCACACTACTTTTAGAGCTCTACAATCCTGGAATTTAGGTTTTCGATTTCAAAACTCGTGGCTAGTAGGTCTCGTTTCATCTAGTTAGGCGCGAAATGTGGTTTCTTTACATAAACGGTTTTATGAATATTCGTTGACTCTGAGTTCTGAATTCGGTGATTTTTAGCTTGATTTCACACTACTTTTCGAGCTCTACAATCCTGGCATTTCGGTTTTTGATTTCAGAACTCGTGGCTAGTAGGTCTCGTTTCACCTAGTTAGGCGCGAATTGTGGTTTCTTTACGTAAATGGTTTTATGAATATCCGTTGACTCCGAGTTCTGAATTCGGTGATTTTTAGCTTGATTTCACACTACTTTTCGAGCTATACAATCCTGACATTTCGGTTTTCTATTTCAGAACTCGTGGCTGTAGGTCTCGTTTCACCTAGTTAGGAGCGAATTGCGGTTTCTTTACGTAAAAGGTTTTCTGAATATACGTTGACTCCGAGTTCTGAATTCGGTGATTTTTAGCTTGATTTCATACTACTTTTCGAGCTCTACAATCCTGTCATTTCGGTTTTTGATTTCAGAACTCGTGGCTAGTAGGTCTCGTTTCACCAAGTAAGCCGAGAAATGTGGTTTCTTTATGTAAACGGTTTTATGAATATCCGTTGACTCCGAGTTCTGAATTCGGTGATTTTTAGTTGATTTCACACTACTTTTAGAGCTCTACAATCCTGGAATTTAGGTTTTTGATTTCAAAACTCGTGGCTAATAGGTCTCATTTCACCTAGTTAGGGGCGAATTGTAGTTTCTTTACGTAAACGGTTTTATGAATATCCGTTGACTCCGAGTTCTGAATTCGGTGATTTTTAGCTTGATTTCAAACTACTTTTTGAGCTCTACAATCCTGGCATTTCGGATTTTTATTTCAGAACTCGTGGCATGTAGGTCTCGTTTCATCTAGTTTGGCGCGAAATGTGGTTTCTTTACGTAAACGGTTTTATGAATATCCGTTGACTCCGAATTCTGAATTCGGTGATTTTTATCTTGATTTCACACTACTTTTTGAGCTCTACAATCCTGGTGTTTCGATTTTTGATTTCAGAACTCGTGGCTAGTAGATCTCGTTTCACCTAGTTAGGCGCGAATTGTGGTTTTTTACGTAAACGGTTTTATGAATATCCGTTGACTTCGAGTTCTGAATTCGATGATTTTTAGCTTGATTTCACACTACTTTTCGAGCTCTACAATCCTGGTGTTTCAGTTTTCGATTTCAGAACTCGTGGCTAGTAGGTCTCGTTTCACCTAGTTAGGCGCGAATTGTGGTTTCTTTACGTAAACGGTTTTATGCATATCCGTTGACTCCGAGTTCTGAATTCGGTGATTTTTAGGTTGATTTCACACTAATTTTCGAGCTCTACAATCATGGAGATTCGGTTTTTGATTTCAGAACTCGTGGCTAGTAGGTCTCATTTCACCTAGTTAGGCGCGAAATGTGTTTTCTTTACGTAAACGGTTTTATGAATATCCGTTGACTCCGAGTTCTAAATTCGGTGATTTTTAGCTTGATTTCACAATACTTTTAGAGCTCTAAAATCCTAGCGTTTCGGTTTTTGATTTCAGAACTCGTGGCTAGTGGGTCTCGTTTCACCTAGTAAGCCGCGAATTGTGGTTTTTTACGTAAACGGTTTTATGAATATCCGTTGACTCCGAGTTCTGAATTCGGTGATTTTTAGCTTGATTTCACACTACTTTTCAAGCTCTACAATCCCGGAGTTTCGGTTTTTGATTTCAGAACTCGTGGCTAGTAGGTCTCATTTCACCTAGTTAGGCGCGAAATGTGGTTTCTTTACGTAAACGGTTTTATGAATATACGTTGACTACGAGTTCTGAATTCGGTGATTTTTATCTTGATTTCATACTACTTTTCGAGCTCTACAATCCTCTCATTTCGGTTTTTGATTTCAGAACTCGTGGCTTGTAGGTCTCGTTTCACCAAGTAAGCCGAGAAATATGGTTTCTTTATGTAAACGGTTTTATGAATATCCGTTGACTCCGAGTTCTGAATTCGGTGATTTTTAGCTTGATTTCACACTACTTTTAGAGCTCTACAATCCTGGAATTTAGGTTTTTGATTTCAAAACTCGTGGCTAATAGGTCTCATTTCACCTAGTTAGGGGCGAATTGTAGTTTCTTTACGTAAACGGTTTTATGAATATCCGTTGACTCCGAGTTCTGAATTCGGTGATTTTTAGCTTGATTTCAAACTACTTTTTGAGCTCTACAATCCTGGCTTTTCGGATTTTTATTTCAGAACTCGTGGCATGTAGGTCTCGTTTCATCTAGTTTGGCGCGAAATGTGGTTTCTTTACGTAAACGGTTTTATGAATATCCGTTGACTCCGAATTCTGAATTCGGTGATTTTTATCTTGATTTCACACTACTTTTCGAGCTCTACAATCCTGGTGTTTCGATTTTTGATTTCAGAACTCGTGGCTAGTAGATCTCGTTTCACCTAGTTAGGCGCGAATTGTGGTTTTTTACGTAAACGGTTTTATGAATATCCGTTGACTTCGAGTTCTGAATTCGGTGATTTTTAGCTTGATTTCACACTACTTTTCGAGCTCTACAATCCTGGTGTTTCAGTTTTCAATTTCAGAACTCGTGGCTAGTAGGTCTCGTTTCACCTAGTTAGGCGCGAATTGTGGTTTCTTTACGTAAACGGTTTTATGCATATCCGTTGACTCCGAGTTCTGAATTCGGTGATTTTTAGGTTGATTTCACACTAATTTTCGAGCTCTACAATCATGGAGATTCGGTTTTTGATTTCAGAAATCGTGGCTAGTAGGTCTCATTTCACCTAGTTAGGCGCGAAATGTGGTTTCTTTACGTAAACGGTTTTATGAATATCCGTTGACTCCGAGTTCTAAATTCGGTGATTTTTAGCTAGATTTCACAATACGTTTAGAGCTCTAAAATCCTAGCGTTTCGGTTTTTGATTTCAGAACTCGTGGCTAGTGGGTCTCGTTTCACCTAGTAAGCCGCGAATTGTGGTTTTTTACGTAAACGGTTTTATGAATATCCGTTGACTCCGAGTTCTGAATTCGGTGATTTTTAGCTTGATTTCACACTACTTTTCAAGCTCTACAATCCTATTGTTTCGGTTTTTGATTTCAGAACTCGTGGCTAGTAGGTCTCATTTCACCTAGTTAGGCGCGAAATGTGGTTTCTTTACGTAAACGGTTTTATGAATATCCGTTGACTCCGAGTTCTGAATTCGGTGATTTTTAGCTTGATTTCACACTACTTTTTGAGCTCTACAATCCTGGGGTTTCGGTTTTTGATTTCAGAACTTGTGGCTAGTAGGTCTCGTTTCACCTAGTTAGGCGCGAAATGTGATTTCTTTACGTAAACGGTTTTATGAATATCCGTTGACTCCGAGTTCTGAATTCGCTGATTTTTAGCTTGATTTCACACTACTTTTCGATCTCTACAATCCTGGCGTTTCAGTTTTTGATTTCAGACCTTGTGGCTAGTAGGTCTCGTTTCATCTAGTTGGGCGCGAAATGTGGTTTCTTTACGTAAACGGTTTTATGAATATCCGTTGACTCCGAGTTCTGAATTCGGTGATTTTTAGCTTGATTTCAAACTACTTTTTGAGCTCTAAAATCCTTGCATTTCGGATTTTGATTTCAGAACTCGTGGCTAGTAGGTCTCGTTTCACCTAGTTAGGCGCGAAATGTGGTTTCTTTACGTAAACGGTTTTATGAATATCCATTGACTCCGAGTTCTGAATTCGGTGATTTTTAGCTTGATTTCACACTACATTTCGAGCTCTACAATCCTGGCGTTTCGGTTTTTGATTTCAGAACTCGTGGCTAGTAGGTCTCATTTTACCTAGTTAGGCGCGAAATGTGTTTTCTTTACGTAAACGGTTTTATGAATATCCGTTGACTCCGAGTTCTGAATTCGGTGATTTGTAGCTTGATTTCACACTACATTTCGAGCTCTAAAATCCTTGCATTTCGGTTTTTGATTTCAGAACTCGCGGTTAGTAGGTCTCGTTTCACCTAGTTAGGCGCGAAATGTGGTTTTTTACGTAAACGGTTTTATGAATATCCGTTGACTCCGAGTTCTGAATTCGGTGATTTTTAGCTTGATTGCACACTACTTTTAGAGCTCTAGAATCCTAGCGTTTCGGTTTTTGATTTCAGAACTCGTGGCTAGTAGGTCTAGTTTCACGTAGTTAGCCGCGAATTGTGGTTTTTTACGTAAACGGTTTTATGAATATCCGTTGACTCCGAGTTCTGAATTTGGTGATTTTTAGTTTGATTTCACACTACTTTTCGAGCTCTACAATCCTGGCTTTTCGGTTTTTGATTTCAGAACTCGTGGCTAGTAGGTCTCGTTTCACCTAGTTAGGCGCAAAATGTGGTTTCTTTACGTAAACGGTTTTACGAATATCCGTTAACTCCAAGTTCTGAATTCGGTGATTTTTAGCTTGATTTCACACTACTTTTAGAGCTCTAGAATCCTAGCAATTTGGTTTTTGATTTCAGAACTCGTGGCTAGTAGGTCTCGTTTCACCTAGTTAGCCGCGAATTGTGGTTTTTTACGTAAACGGTTTTATGAATATCCGTTGACTCCGAGTTCTGAATTCGGTGATTTTTAGCTTGATTTCACACTACTTTTAGAGCTCTAGAATCCTAGCATTTCGGTTTTTGATTTCAGAACTCGTGGCTAGTAGGTCTCGTTTCACCTAGTTAGCCGCGAATTGTGGTTTTTTACGTAAACGGTTTTATGAATATCCGTTGACTCCGATTTCTGAATTCGGTGATTTTTAGCTTGATTTCAAACTACTTTTCGAGCTCTACAATCCTGGTGTTTTGGATTTTGATTTCCGAACTCGTGGCTAGTAGGTCTCGTATAATCTAGTTAGGCGCGAAATGTGGTTTCTTTACGTAAACGGTTTTATGAATATCCGTTGACTCCGAGTTCTGAATTCGGTGATTTTTTGCTTGATTTCACACTACTTTTTGAGCTCTACAATCCTGGCGTTTCGGTTTTTGAATTCAGAACTCGTGGCTTATAGGTCTCATTTCACCTAGTTAGGCGCGAATTGCGGTTTCTTTACGTAAACGGTTTTATGAATATCCATTGACTCCGAGTTCTGAATTCGGTGATTTTTAGCTTGATTTCACACTACTTTTCGAGCTCTACAATCCTGGCGTTTCGGTTTTTTATTTCAGAATTCGTGGCTAGTAGGTCTCGTTTTACCTAGTTAGGCGCGAAATGTGTTTTCTTTACGTAAACGGTTTTATGAATATCCGTTGACTCCGAGTTCTGAATTCGGTGATTTGTAGCTTGATTTCACACTACTTTTCGAGCTCTAAAATCCTTGCATTTCGGTTTTTGATTTCAGAACTCGCGGCTAGTAGGTCTCGTTTCACCTAGTTAGGCGCGAAATGTGGTTTTTTACGTAAACGGTTTTATGAATATCCGTTGACTCCGAGTTCTGAATTCGGTGATTTTTAGCTTGATTGCACACTACTTTTAGAGCTCTAGAATCCTGGTGTTTTGGTTTTTGATTTCAGAACTCGTGGCTAGTAGGTGTAGTTTCACGTAGTTAGCCGCGAATTGTGGTTTTTTACGTAAACGGTTTTATGAATATCCGTTGACTCCGAGTTCTGAATTCGGTGATTTTTAGCTTGATTTCACACTACTTTTAGAGCTCTAGAATCCTAGCGTTTCGGTTTTTGATTTCAGAACTCGTGGCTAGTAGGTCTCGTTTCACCTAGTTAGGCGCAAAATGTGGTTTCTTTACGTAAACGGTTTTATGAATATCCGTTGACTCCGAGTTCTGAATTCGGTGATTTTTAGCTTGATTTCACACTACTTTTAGAGCTCTAGAATCCTAGCATTTCGTTTTTTGATTTCAGAACTCGTGGCTAGTAGGTCTCGTTTCACCTAGTTAGCCGCGAATTGTGGTTTTTTACGTAAACGGTTTTATGAATATCCGTTGACTCCGAGTTCTGAATTCGGTGATTTTTAGCTTGATTTCACACTACTTTTAGAGCTCTAGAATCCTAGCGTTTCGGTTTTTGATTTCAGAACTCGTGGCTAGTAGGTCTCGTTTCACCTAGTTAGCCGTGAAATGTGGTTTCTTTACGTAAACGGTTTTATGAATATCCGTTGACTTCGAGTTCTGAATTCGGTGATTTCTAGCTTGATTTCACACTACATTTCGAGCTCTACAATCCTGGCGTTTCGGTTTTTGATTTCAGAACTCGTGGCTAGTAGGTCTCGTTTCACCTAGTTAGCCGCGAATTGCGGTTTCTTTATTTAAACGGTTTTATGAAAACCATTGACTCCGAGTTCTGTATTCGGTGATTTTTAGCTTGATTTCACACTACTTTTCGAGCTCTACAATCCTGGCGTTTCGGTTTTTGATTTCAGAACTCGTGGCTAGTAGGTCTCATTTTACCTAGTTAGGCGCGAAATGTGTTTTCTTTACGTAAACGGTTTTATGAATATCCGTTGACTCCGAGTTCTGAATTCGGTGATTTGTAGCTTGATTTCACACTACATTTCGAGCTCTAAAATCCTTGCATTTCGGTTTTTGATTTCAGAACTCGCGGCTAGTAGGTCTCGTTTCACCTAGTTAGGCGCGAAATGTGGTTTTTTACGTAAACGGTTTTATGAATATCCGTTGACTCCGAGTTCTGAATTCGGTGATTTTTAGCTTGATTGCACACTACTTTTAGAGCTCTAGAATCCTGGCGTTTCGGTTTTTGATTTCAGAACTCGTGGCTAGTAGGTCTAGTTTCACGTAATTATCCGCGAATTGTGGTTTTTTACGTAAACGGTTTTATGAATATCCGTTGACTCCGAGTTCTGAATTTGGTGATTTTTAGTTTGATTTCACACTACTTTTCGAGCTCTACAATCCTGGCGTTTCGGTTTTTGATTTCAGAACTCGTGGCTAGTAGGTCTCGTTTCACCTAGTTAGGCGCGAAATGTGGTTTCTTTACGTAAACGGTTTTATGAATATCCGTTGACTCCGAGTTCTGAATTCGGTGATTTTTAGCTTGATTTCACACTACTTTTAGAGTTCTAGAATCCTAGCATTTCGGTTTTTGATTTCAGAACTCGTGGCTAGTAGGTCTCGTTTCACCTAGTTAGCCGCGAGTTGTGGTTTTTTACGTAAACGGTTTTATGAATATCCGTTGACTCCGAGTTCTGAATTCGGTGATTTTTAGCTTGATTTCACACTACTTTTAGAGCTCTAGAATCCTAGCATTTCGATTTTTGATTTCAGAACTCGTGGCTAGTAGGTCTCGTTTCACCTAGTTTGCCGCGAATTGTGGTTTTTTACGTAAACGGTTTTATGAATATCCGTTGACTCCGATTTCTGAATTCGGTGATTTTTAGCTTGATTTCAAACTACTTTTCGAGCTCTACAATCCTGGTGTTTTGGATTTTGATTTCCGAACTCGTGGCTAGTAGGTCTCGTATAATCTAGTTAGGCGCGAAATGTGGTTTCTTTACGTAAACGGTTTTATGAATATCCGTTGACTCCGAGTTCTGAATTCGGTGATTTTTTGCTTGATTTCACACTACTTTTTGAGCTCTACAATCCTGGAGTTCCGGTTTTTGAATTCAGAACTCTTGGCTTGTAGGTCTCGTTTCACCTAGTTAGCCGCGAATTGCGGTTTCTTTACGTAAACGGTTTTATGAATATCCATTGACTCCGAGTTCTGAATTCGGTGATTTTTAGCTTGATTTCACACTACTTTTCGAGCTCTACAATCCTGGCGTTTCGGTTTTTTATTTCAGAACTCGTGGCTAGTAGGTCTCGTTTTACCTAGTTAGGCGCGAAATGTGTTTTCTTTACGTAAACGGTTTTATGAATATCCGTTGACTCCGAGTTCTGAATTCGGTGATTTGTAGCTTGATTTCACACTACTTTTCGAGCTCTAAAATCCTTGCATTTCGGTTTTTGATTTCAGAACTCGCGGCTAGTAGGTCTCGTTTCACCTAGTTAGGCGCGAAATGTGGTTTTTTACGTAACGGTTTTATGAATATCCGTTGACTCCGAGTTCTGAATTCGGTGATTTTTAGCTTGATTGCACACTACTTTTAGAGCTCTAGAATCCTGGTGTTTCGGTTTTTGATTTCAGAACTCGTGGCTAGTAGGTCTAGTTTCACGTAGTTAGCCGCGAATTGTGGTTTTTTACGTAAACGGTTTTATGAATATCCGTTGACTTCGAGTTCTGAATTTGGTTATTTTTAGTTTGATTTCACACTACTTTTCGAACTCTACAATCCTGTCGTTTCGGTTTTTGATTTCAGAACTCGTGGCTAGTAGGTCTCGTTTCACCTAGTTAGGCGCGAAATGTGGTTTCTTTACGTAAACGGTTTTATGAATATCCGTTGACTCCGAGTTCTGAATTCGGTGATTTTTAGCTTGATTTCACACTACTTTTAGAGCTCTAGAATCCTAGCATTTCGGTTTTTGATTTCAGAACTCGTGGCTAGTAGGTCTCGTTTCACCTAGTTAGCCGCAAATTGTGGTTTTTTACGTAAACGGTTTTATGAATATCCGTTGACTCCGAGTTCTGAATTCGGTGATTTTTAGCTTGATTTCACACTACTTTTAGAGCTCTAGAATCCTAGCGTTTCGGTTTTTGATTTCAGAACTCGTGGCTAGTAGGTCTCATTTCACCTAGTTAGCCGCGAAATGTGGTTTCTTTACGTAAACGGTTTTATGAATATCCGTTGACTCCGAGTTATGAATTCGGTGATTTTTAGCTTGATTTCACACTACATTTCGACCTCTACAATCCTGGCGTTTCGGTTTTTGATTTCAGAACTCGTGGCTAGTAGGTCTCGTTTCACCTAGTTAGCCGCGAATTGCGGTTTCTTTATTTAAACGGTTTTATGAAAACCATTGACTCCGAGTTCTGAATTCGGTGATTTTTAGCTTGATTTCACACTACTTTTCGAGCTCTACAATCCTGGCATTTCGGTTTTTGATTTCAGAACTCGTGGCTAGTAGGTCTCGTTTTACCTAGTTAGGCGCGAAATGTGTTTTCTTTACGTAAACGGTTTTATGAATATCCGTTGACTCTGAGTTCTGAATTCGGTGATTTGTAGCTTGATTTCACACTACATTTCGAGCTCTAAAATCCTTGCATTTCGGTTTTTGATTTCAGAACTCGCGGCTAGTAGGTCTCGTTTCACCTAGATAGGCGCGAAATGTGGTTTTTTACGTAAATGGTTTTATGAATATCCGTTGACTCCGAGTTCTAAATTCGGTGATTTTTAGCTTGATTGCACACTACTTTTAGAGCTCTAGAATCCTGGCATTTCGGTTTTTGATTTCAGAACTCGTGGCTTGTAGGTCTAGTTTCACGTAGTTAGCCGCGAATTGTGGTTTTTTACGTAAACGGTTTTATGAATATCCGTTGACTCCGAGTTCTGAATTTGGTGATTTTTAGTTTGATTTCACACTACTTTTCGAGCTCTACAATCCTGGGGTTTCGGTTTTTGATTTCAGAACTCGTGGCTAGTAGGTCTCGTTTCACCTAGTTAGGCGCGAAATGTGGTTTCTTTACGTAAACGGTTTTATGAATATCCGTTGACTCCGAGTTCTGAATTCGGTGATTTTTAGCTTGATTTCACACTACTTTTAGAGCTCTAGAATCCTAGCATTTCGGTTTTTGATTTCTGAACTCGTGGCTAGTAGGTCTCGTTTCACCTAGTTAGCCGCGAATTGTGGTTTTTTACGTAAACGGTTTTATGAATATCCGTTGACTCCGAGTTCTGAATTCCGTGATTTTTAGCTTGATTTCACACTACTTTTAGAGCTCTAGAATGCTAGCATTTCGGTTTTTGATTTCAGAACTCGTGGCTAGTAGGTCTCTTTTCACCTAGTTAGCCGCGAATTGTGGTTTTTTACGTAAACGGTTTTATGAATATCCGTTGACTCCGATTTCTGAATTCGGTGATTTTTAGCTTGATTTCAAACTACTTTTCGAGCTCTACAATCCTGGTGTTTTGGATTTTGATTTCCAAACTCGTGGCTAGTAGGTCTCGTATAATCTAGTTAGGCGCGAAATGTGGTTTCTTTACGTAAACGGTTTTATGAATTTCCGTTGACTCCGAGTTCTGAATTCGGTGATTTTTTGCTTGATTTCACACTAATTTTTGAGCTCTACAATCCTGGCATTTCGGTTTTTGATTTCAGAACTCGTGGCTTGTAGGTCTCGTTTCATCTAGTTAGGTGCGAAATGTGGTTTCTTTACGTAAACGGTTTTATGAATATCCATTGACTCCGAGTTCTGAATTCGGAGATTTTTTGCTTGATTTCACACTACTTTTCGAGCTCTACAATCCTGGCGTTTCGGTTTTTTATTTCAGAACTCGTGGCTTGTAGGTCTCGTTTCACCTAGTTAGGCGCGAATTGCGGTTTCTTTACGTAAATGGTTTTATGAATATCCGTTGACTCCGAGTTCTGAATTCGGTGATTTTTAGCTTGATTTCACACTACTTTTCGAGCTCTACAATCCTGGCGTTTCGGATTTTGATTTCAAAACTCGTGGCTAGTAGGTCTCGTTTCATCTAGTTGGGCGCGAAATGTGGTTTCTTTACGTAAACGGTTTTATGAATATCCGTTGACTCCGAGTTCTGAATTCGGTGATTTTTAGCTTGATTGCACACTACTTTTAGAGCTCTAGAATCCTAGTGTTTCGGTTTTTGATTTCAGAACTCGTGGCTAGTAGGTCTAGTTTCACGTAGTTAGCCGCGAATTGTGGTTTTTTACGTAAACGGTTTTATGAATATCCGTTGACTCCGAGTTCTGAATTTGGTTATTTTTAGTTTGATTTCACACTACTTTTCGAGCTCTACAATCCTGTCGTTTCGTTTTTTGATTTCAGAACTCGTGGCTTGTAGGTCTCGTTTCACCTAGTTAGGCGCGAAATGTGGTTTCTTTACGTAAACGGTTTTATGAATATCCGTTGACTCCGAGTTCTGAATTCGGTGATTTTTAGCTTGATTTCACACTACTTTTAGAGCTCTAGAATCCTAGCATTTCGGTTTTTGATTTCAGAACTCGTGGCTAGTAGGTCTCGTTTCACCTAGTTAGCCGCGAATTGTGGTTTTTTACGTAAACGGTTTTATGAATATCCGTTGACTCCGAGTTCTGAATTCGGTGATTTTTAGCTTGATTTCACACTACTTTTAGAGCTCTAGAATCCTAGCGTTTCGGTTTTTGATTTCAGAACTCGTGGCTAGTAGGTCTCGTTTCACCTAGTTAGCCGCGAATTGTGGTTTTTTACGTAAACGGTTTTATGAATATCCGTTGACTCCGATTTCTGAATTCGGTGATTTTTAGCTTGATTTCGAACTACTTTTCGAGCTCTAAAATCCTGGTGTTTTGGATTTTGATTTCAGAACTCGCGGCTAGTAGGTCTCGTTTCACCTAGATAGGCGCGAAATGTGGTTTTTTATGTAAACCGTTTTATGAATATCCGTTGACTCCGAGTTCTGAATTCGGTGATTTTTTGCTTGATTTCACACTACTTTTCGAGCTCTACAATCTTGGCATTTCGGATTTTGATTTCAGAACTCGTGGCTAGTAGGTATCGTTTCACCTAGTTAGCCGCGAATTGTGGTTTCTTTACGTAAACGGTTTTATGAATATCCGTTGACTCCGAGTTCTAGATTCGGTGATTTTTAGCTTGATTTCACACTACTTTTAGAGCTCTAGAATCCTAGCTATTCAGTTTTTGATTTCAGAACTCTTGGCTAGTAGGTCTCGTTTCACCTAGTTAGCCGCAAATTGTGGTTTTTTACGTAAACGGTTTTATGAATATCCGTTGACTCCGAGTTCTGAATTCGGTGATTTTTAGCTTGATTTAAAACTACTTTTTGAGCTCTACAATCCTGGCGTTTCGGATTTTGATTTCAGAACTCGTGGCTAGTAGGTCTCGTTTCATCTAGTTAGGCGCGAAATGTGGTTTCTTTACGTAAACGGTTTTATGAATATCCGTTGACTCCGAGTTCTGAATTCGGAGATTTTTTGCTTGATTTCACACTACTTTTCGGGCTCTACAATCCTGGCATTTCGGTTTTCGATTTCCGAACTCGTGGCTTGTAGGTCTCGTTTCACCTAGTTAGGCGCGAATTGCGGTTTCTTTACGTAAATGGTTTTATGAATATCCGTTGACTCCGAGTTCTGAATTCGGTGATTTTTAGCTTGATTTCACACTACTTTTCGAGCTCTACAATCCTGGTGTTTCGGATTTTGATTTCAGAACTCGTGGCTAGTAGGTCTCGTTTCATCTAGTTGGGCGCGAAATGTGGTTTCTTTACGTAAACGGTTTTATGAATATCCGTTGACTCCGAGTTCTGAATTCGGTGATTTTTTGCTTGATTTCACACTACTTTTCGAGCTCTACAATCCTGGAGTTTCGGATTTTGATTTCAGAACTCGTGGCTAGTAGGTCTCGTTTCATCTAGTTGGGCGCGAAATGTGGTTTCTTTACGTAAACGGTTTTATGAATATCTGTTGACTCCGAGTTCTGAATTAGGTAATTTTTAGCTTGATCTCACACCACTTTTCGAGCTCTACAATCCTGGCATTTCGGTTTTTGATTTCAGAACTCGTGGCTAGTAGGTATTGTTTCACCTAGTTAGCCACGAATTGTGGTTTCTTTACGTAAACGGTTTTATGAATATCCGTTGACTCCGAGTTCTAGATTCGGTGATTTTTAGCTTGATTTCACAATACTTTTAGAGCTCTAAAATCCTAGCGTTTCGGTTTTTGATTTCAGAACTCTTGGCTAGTAGGTCTCGTTTCACCTAGTTAGCCGCAAATTGTGGTTTTTTACGTAAACGGTTTTATGAATATCCGTTGACTCCGAGTTCTGAATTCGGTGATTTTTAGCTTGATTTAAAACTACTTTTTGAGCTCTACAATCCTGGCGTTTCGGATTTTGATTTCAGAACTCGTGGCTAGTAGGTCTCGTTTCATCTAGTTAGGTGCGAAATGTGGTTTCTTTACATAAACGGTTTTATGAATATCCGTTGACTCCGAGTTCTGAATTCGGAGATTTTTTGTTTGATTTCACACTACTTTTCGAGCTCTACAATCTTGGCGTTTTGGTTTTCGATTTCCGAACTCGTGGCTTGTAGGTCTCGTTTCACCTAGTTAGGCGCGAATTGCGTTTTCTTTACGTAAATGGTTTTATGAATATCCGTTGACTCCGAGTTCTGAATTCGGTGATTTTTAGCTTGATTTCACACTACTTTTCGAGCTCTACAATCCTGGCGTTTCGGATTTTGATTTCAAAACTCGTGGCTAGTAGGTCTCGTTTCATCTAGTTGGGCGCGAAATGTGGTTTCTTTACGTAAACGGTTTTATGAATATCCGTTGACTCCGAGTTCTGAATTCGGTGATTTTTTGCTTGATTTCACACTACTTTTCGAGCTCTACAATCCTGGAGTTTCGGTTTTTGATTTCAGAACTCGTGGCTAGTAGGTCTCATTTCACCTAGTTAGGCGTGAAATGTGGTTTCTTTACGTAAACGGTTTTATGAATATCTGTTGACTCCGAGTTCTGAATTCGGTGATTTTTAGCTTGATTTAAAACTACTTTTTGAGCTCTACAATCCTGGCGTTTCGGATTTTGATTTCAGAACTCGTGGCTAGTAGGTCTCGTTTCATCTAGTTAGGTGCGAAATGTGGTTTCTTTACATAAACGGTTTTATGAATATCCGTTGACTCCGAGTTCTGAATTCGGAGATTTTTTGCTTGATTTCACACTACTTTTCGAGCTCTACAATCCTGGCGTTTTGGTTTTCGATTTCCGAACTCGTGGCTTGTAGGTCTCGTTTCACCTAGTTAGGCGCGAATTGCGGTTTCTTTACGTAAACGGTTTTATGAATATCTGTTGACTCCGAGTTCTGAATTCGGTAATTTTTAGCTTGATCTCACACTACTTTTTGAGCTCTACAATCCTGGCATTTCGGTTTTTGATTTCAGAACTCGTGGCTAGTAGGTATTGTTTCACCTAGTTAGCCACGAATTGTGGTTTCTTTACGTAAACGGTTTTATGAATATCCGTTGACTCCGAGTTCTAGATTCGGTGATTTTTAGCTTGATTTCACACTACTTTTAGAGCTCTAGAATCCTAGCGTTTCGGTTTTTGATTTCAGAACTCTTGGCTAGTAGGTCTCGTTTCACCTAGTTAGCCGCAAATTGTGGTTTTTTACGTAAACGGTTTTATGAATATCCGTTGACTCCGAGTTCTGAATTCGGTGATTTTTAGCTTGATTTAAAACTACTTTTTGAGCTCTACAATCCTGGCGTTTCGGATTTTGATTTCAGAACTCGTGGCTAGTAGGTCTCGTTTCATCTAGTTAGGCGCGAAATGTGGTTTCTTTACATAAACGGTTTTATGAATATCCGTTGACTCCGAGTTCTGAATTCGGAGATTTTTTGCTTGATTTCACACTACTTTTCGAGCTCTACAATCCTGGCATTTCGGTTTTCGATTTCCGAACTCGTGGCTTGTAGGTCTCGTTTCACCTAGTTAGGCGCGAATTGCGGTTTCTTTACGTAAATGGTTTTATGAATATCCGTTGACTCCGAGTTCTGAATTCGGTGATTTTTAGCTTGATTTCACACTACTTTTCGAGCTCTACAATCCTGGCGTTTCGGATTTTGATTTCAAAACTCGTGGCTAGTAGGTCTCGTTTCATCTAGTTGGGCGCGAAATGTGGTTTCTTTACGTAAACGGTTTTATGAATATCCGTTGACTCCGAGTTCTGAATTCGGTGATTTTTTGCTTGATTTCACACTACTTTTCGAGCTCTACAATCCTGGAGTTTCGGTTTTTGATTTCAGAACTCGTGGCTAGTAGGTCTCATTTCACCTAGTTAGGCACGAAATGTGGTTTCTTTACGTAAACGGTTTTATGAATATCTGTTGACTCCGAGTTCTGAATTCGGTGATTTTTAGCTAAATATCACACTACTTTTCGAGATCTACAATCCTGGCGTTTCGGTTTTTGATTTCAGAACTCGTGGCTAGTACTTAGCGTTTCACCTAGTTAGGCGCGAAATGTGATTTCTTTACGTAAACGGTTTTATGAATATCCGTTGACTCCGAGTTCTGAATTCGCTGATTTTTAGCTTGATTTCACACTAATTTTCGAGCTCTACAATCCTGGCATTTCAGTTTTTGATTTCAGAACTCGTGGCTAGTAGGTCTCGTTTCACCTAGTTAGGCGCGAAATGTGGTTTCATTACGTAAACGGTTTTATGAATATCCGTTGACTCCGAGTTCTGAATTCGGTGATTTTTAGCTTGATTTCACACTACTTTTCGAGCTCTACAATCCTGGCATTTCAGTTTTTTATTTCAGAACTCGTGGCTAGTAGGTCTTGTTTCATCTAGTTAGGCGCGAAATGTGGTTTCTTTACATAAACGGTTTTATGAATATCCGTTGACTCCGAGTTCTGAATTCGGAGATTTTTTGCTTGATTTCACACTACTTTTCGAGCTCTACAATCCTGGCATTTCGGTTTTCGATTTCCGAACTCGTGGCTTGTAGGTCTCGTTTCAACTAGTTAGGCGCGAATTGCGGTTTCTTTACGTAAACGGTTTTATGAATATCCGTTGACTCCGAGTTCTGAATTTGCTGATTTTTAGCTTGATTTCACACTACTTTTCATGCTCTACAATCCTGGCGTTTCAGTTTTTGACTTCAGATCTCGTGGCTAGTAGGTCTCGTTTCACCTAGTTAGCCGCGAATTGTGGTTTCTTTACGTAAACGGTTTTATGAATATCCGTTTACTCCGAGTTCTGAATTCGGTGATTTTTAGCTTGATTTCAAACTACTTTTCGAGCTCTAAAATCCTTGCATTTCGGTTTTTTATTTCAGAACTCGTGGCTTGTTGGTCTCGTTTCACCTAGTTAGGCGCGAATTGCGGTTTCTTTCCGTAAACGGTTTTATAAATATCCGTTGACTCCGAGTTCTGAATTCGGTGATTTTTAGCCTGATTTCAAACTACTTTTCGAGCTCTACAATCCTGGCGTTTCGGATTTTGATTTCAGAACTCGTGGCTAGCAGGTCTCGTTTCACCTAGTTAGGCGCGAATTGCGGTTTCTTTACGTAAACGGTTTTATGAATATCCGTTGACTCCGAGTTCTGAATTCGGTGATTTTTAGCTTGATTTCACACTACTTTTCGAGCTCTACAATCCTGGGGTTTCGGATTTTGATTTCAGAACTCGTGGCTAGTAGGTCTCGTTTCATCTAGTTAGGCGCGAAATGTGGTTTCTTTACGTAAACGGTTTTATGAATATCCGTTGACTCCGAGTTCTGAATTCGGTGATTTTTTGCTTGATTTCACACTACTTTTCGAGCTCTAAAATCCTTGCATTTCGGTTTTTGATTTCAGAACTCGTGGCTAGTAGGTCTCATTTCACCTAGTTAGGCGCGAAATGTGGTTTCTTTACGTAAACAGTTTTATGAATATCCATTGACTCCGAGTTCTAAATTCGGTGATTTTTAGCTTGATTTCACACTACTTTTCGAGCTCTACAATCCTGGCATTTCGGTTTTTGATTTCAGAACTCGTGGCTAGTAGGTCTCGTTTCACCTAGTTAGGCGCGAAATGTGGTTTCTTTACGTAAACGGTTTTATGAATATCCGTTGACTCCGAGTTCTGAATTCGGTGATTTTTAGCTTGATTTCACACTACGTTTCGAGCTCTACAATCCTGGCGTTTCGGTTTTTGATTTCAGAACTCGTGGCTTGTAGGTCTCGTTTCACCTAGTTAAGCGCGAATTGCGGTTTCTTTACGTAAACGGTTTTATGAATATCCGTTGACTCTGAGTTCTGAATTCGGTGATTTTTAGCTTGATTTCACACTACCTTTCGAGCTCTACAATCCTGGCATTTCGGATTTTGATTTCAGAACTCGTGGCTAGTAGGTCTCGTTTCACCTAGTTAGGCGCGAAATGTGGTTTCTTTACGTAAACGGTTTTATGAATATCCGTTGACTCCGAGTTCTGAATTCGGTGATTTTTAGCTTGATTTCACACTACTTTTTGAGCTCTAAAATCCTTGCATTTCGGTTTTTGATTTCAGAACTCGTGGCTAGTAGGTCACGTTTCACCTAGTTAGGCGCGAAATGTGGTTTTTTGGGTAAACGGTTTTATGAATATCCGTTGACTCCGAGTTCTGAATTCGGTGATTTTTAGCTTGATTGCACACTACTTTTAGAGCTCTAGAATCCTGGCGTTTCGGTTTTTGATTTCAAAACTTGTGGCTAGTAGGTCTCGTTTCACCTTGTTAGTCGCGAATTGCGGTTTCTTTACGTAAACGGTTTTATGAAAATCCGTTGACTCCGAGTTCTGAATTCGGTGATTTTTAGCTTGATTTAACACTACTTTTCGAGCTCTACAATCCTGGCCTTTTGGATTTTGATTTCAAAACTCGTGGCTAGTAGGTCTCGTTTCACCTAGTTAGGCGCGAATTGCGGTTTCTTTACGTAAACGGTTTTATGAATATCCGTTGACTCCTAGTTCTGAATTCGGTGATTTTTAGCTTGATTTAACACTACTTTTCGAGCTCTACAATCCTGGCCTTTTGGATTTTGATTTCAAAACTCGTGGCTAGTAGGTCTCGTTTCACCTAGTTAGGCGCGAATTGCGGTTTCTTTACGTAAACGGTTTTATGAAAATCCGTTGACTCCGAGTTCTGAATTCGGTGATTTTTAGCTTGATTTAACACTACTTTTCGAGCTCTACAATCCTGGCCTTTTGGATTTTGATTTCAAAACTCGTGGCTAGTACGTCTCGTTTCACCTAGTTAGCCGCGAATTGTGGTTTCTTTACGTAAACGGTTTTATGAATATCCGTTGACTCCGAGTTCTGAATTCGGTGATTTTTAGCTTGATTTCACACTACTTTTCGAGCTCTACAATCCTGGCTTTTCGGATTTTGATTTCAGAACTCGTGGCTAGTAGGTCTCGTTTCACCTAGTTAGGCGCGAATTGTGGTTTCTTTACGTAAACGGTTTTATGAATATCTGTTGACTCCGAGTTCTGAATTCGGTGATTTTTAGCTTGATTTCGCACTACTTTTCGAGCTCTACAATCCTGGCATTTTGGTTTTTGATTTCAGAACTCGTGGCTTGTAGGTCTCGTTTCACCTAGTTAGGCGCGAATTGCGGTTTCTTTACGTAAACGGTTTTATGAATATCCGTTGACTCCGAGTTCTGAATTCGGTGATTTTTAGCTTGATTTCACACTACTTTTCGAGCTCTAGAATCCTGGCATTTCGGATTTTGATTTCAGAACTCGTGGCTAGTAGGTCTCGTTTCACCTTGTTAGTCGCGAATTGCGGTTTCTTTACGTAAACGGTTTTATGAAAATCCGTTGACTCCGAGTTCTGAATTCGGTGATTTTTAGCTTGATTTAACACTACTTTTCGAGCTCTACAATCCTGGCCTTTTGGATTTTGATTTCAAAACTCGTGGCTAGTAGGTCTCGTTTCACCTAGTTAGGCGCGAATTGCGGTTTCTTTACGTAAACGGTTTTATGAATATCCGTTGACTCCTAGTTCTGAATTCGGTGATTTTTAGCTTGATTTCACACTACTTTTCGAGCTCTACAATCCTGGCGTTTCGGTTTTTGATTTCAGAACTCGTGGCTTGTAGGTCTCGTTTCATCTAGTTAGGCGCGAATTGCGGTTTCTTTACGTAAACGGTTTTATGAATATCCGTTGACTCCGAGTTCTGAATTCGGTGATTTTTTGCTTGATTTCACACTAATTTTTGAGCTCTACAATCCTGTCATTTCGGTTTTTGATTTAAGAAATCGTGGCTAGTAGGTCTCATTTCACCTAGTAAGCCGAGAAATGTGGTTTCTTTATGTAAACGGTTTTATGAATATCCGTTGACTTCGAGTTCTGAATTCGGTGATTTTTAGCTTGATTTCACACTACTTTTCGAGCTCTACAATCCTGACATTTCGGTTTTTGATTTCAGAACTCGTGGCTTGTAGGTCTCGCTTCACCTAGTTAGGCGCGAAATGTGATTTCTTTACGTAAACGGTTTTATGAATATCCGTTGACTCCAAGTTCTGAATTCGGTGATTTTTAGCTTGATTTCACACTACTTTTCGAGCTCTACAATTCTGGCGTTTCAGTTTTTGATTTCAGAACTCGGTGGCTAGTAGGTCCCGTTTCACCTAGTTAGGCGCGAAATGTGGTTTCTTTACGTAAACGGTTTTATGAATATCCGTTGACTCCGAGTTCTGAATTCGGTGATTTTAAGCTTGATTTCACACTACTTTTTGAGCTCTACAATCCTGGCATTTCGGATTTTGATTTCAGAACTCGTGGCTAGTAGGTCTCGTTTCATCTAGTTAGGCGCGAAATGTGGTTTCTTTACATAAACGGTTTTATGAATATCTGATGACTCCGAGTTCTGAATTCGGTAATTTTTAGCTTGATCTCACACTACTTTTCGAGCTCTAAAATCCTGGCATTTCGGTTTTTGATTTCAGAACTCGTGGCTAGTAGGTCTCGTTTCACCTAGTTAGCCGCAAATTGTGGATTCTTTACGTAAACGGTTTTATGAATATCCGTTGACTCCGAGTTCTGAATTCGGTGATTTTTAGCTTGATTTCACACTACTTTTCGAGCTCTACAATCCTGGAATTTCGGTTTTTGATTTCAGAACTCGTGGCTTGTAGGTCTCGTTTCACCTAGTTAGGCGCGAATTGCGGTTTCTTTACGTAAACGGTTTTATGAATATCCGTTGACTCCGAATTCTGAATTCGGTGATTTTTAGCTTGATTTCACACTACTTTTTGAGTTCTAGAATCCTGGCGTTTCGGATTTTGATTTCAGAACTCGTGGCTAGTAGGTCTCGTTTCACCTTGTTAGGCGCGAATTGCGGTTTCTTTACGTAAACGGTTTTATGAAAATCCGTTGACTCCGAGTTCTGAATTCGGTGATTTTTAGCTTGATTTAACACTACTTTTCGAGCTCTACAATCCTGGCCTTTTGGATTTTGATTTCAAAACTCGTGGCTAGTAGGTCTCGTTTCACCTAGTTAGGCGCGAATTGCGGTTTCTTTACGTAAACAGTTTTATGAATATCCGTTGACTCCTAGTTCTGAATTCGGTGATTTTTAGCTTGATTTCACACTACTTTTCGAGCTCTACAATCCTGGCGTTTCGGTTTTTGATTTCAGAACTCGTGGCTTGTAGGTCTCGTTTCATCTAGTTAGGCGCGAATTGCGGTTTCTTTACGTAAACGGTTTTATGATATCCGTTGACTCCGAGTTCTGAATTCGGTGATTTTTTGCTTGATTTCACACTAATTTTTGAGCTCTACAATCCTGTCATTTCGGTTTTTGATTTAAGAAATCGTGGCTAGTAGGTCTCATTTCACCTAGTAAGGCGAGAAATGTGGTTTCTTTATGTAAACGGTTTTATGAATATCCGTTGACTTCGAGTTCTGAATTCGGTGATTTTTAGCTTGATTTCACAATACTTTTCGAGCTCTACAATCCTGACATTTCGGTTTTTGATTTCAGAACTCGTGGCTTGTAGGTCTCGCTTCACCTAGTTAGGCGCGAAATGTGATTTCTTTACGTAAACGGTTTTATGAATATCCGTTGACTCCAAGTTCTGAATTCGGTGATTTTTAGCTTGATTTTACACTACTTTTCGAGCTCTACAATTCTGGCATTTCAGTTTTTGATTTCAGAACTCGGTGGCTAGTAGGTCCCGTTTCACCTAGTTAGGCGCGAAATGTGGTTTCTTTACGTAAACGGTTTTATGAATATCCGTTGACTCCGAGTTCTGAATTCGGTGATTTTTAGCTTGATTTCACACTACTTTTTGAGCTCTACAATCCTGGCATTTCGGATTTTGATTTCAGAACTCGTGGCTAGTAGGTCTCGTTTCATCTAGTTAGGCGCGAAATGTGGTTTCTTTACATAAACGGTTTTATGAATATCTGATGACTCCGAGTTCTGAATTCGGTAATTTTTAGCTTGATCTCACACTACTTTTCGAGCTCTAAAATCCTGGAATTTCGGTTTTTGATTTCAGAACTCGTGGCTAGTAGGTCTCGTTTCACCTAGTTAGCCGCAAATTGTGGATTCTTTACGTAAACGGTTTTATGAATATCCGTTGACTCCGAGTTCTGAATTCGGTGATTTTTAGCTTGATTTCACACTACTTTTCGATCTCTACAATCCTGGAGTTTCGGTTTTTGATTTCGGAACTCGTGGCTAGTAGGTCTCGTTTCACCTAGTTAGCCGCGAATTGTGGTTTCTTTACGTAAACGGTTTTATGAATATCTGATGACTCCGAGTTCTGAATTCGGTAATTTTTAGCTTGATCTCACACTACTTTTCGAGCTCTAAAATCCTGGCATTTCGGATTTTGATTTCAGAACTCGTGGCTAGTAGGTCTCGTTTCACCTAGTTAGGCGCGAATTGCGGTTTCTTTAAGTAAACGGTTTTATGAATATCCGTTGACTCCGAGTTCTGAATTCGGTGATTTTTTGCTTGATTTCACACTACTTTTCGAGCTCTACAATCCTGGCATTTTGGTTTTTGATTTCAGAACTCTTGGTTAGTAGGTCTCGTTTCACCTAGTTAGGCGCGTAATATGGTTTCTTTACGTAAACGGTTTTATGAATATCCGTTAACTCCGAGTTCTGAATTCGGTGATTTTTAGCTTGATTTCACACTACTTTTCGAGCTCTAAAATCCTTGCATTTCGGTTTTTGATTTCAGAACTCATGGCTAGTAGGTCACGTTTCACATAGTTAGGCGCGAAATGTGGGTTTTTACGTAAACAGTTTTATGAATATCCGTTGACTCCGACTTCTGAATTCGGTGATTTTTAGCTTGATTGCACACTACTTTTAGAGCTCTAGAATCCTGGCTTTTCGGATTTTGATTTCAGAACTCGTGGCTAGTAGGTCTCGTTTAATCTAGTTAGGCGCGAAATGTGGTTTCTTTACGTAAACGGTTTTATGAATATCCGTTGACTCCGAGTTCTGAATTCGGTGATTTTTTGCTTGATTTCACCCTACTTTTTGAGCTCTACAATCCTGGCGTTTCGGTTTTTGATTTCAGAACTCGTGGCTAGTAGGTCTCGTTTCACCTAGTTAGGCGCGAAATGTGGGTTTTTACGTAAACAGTTTTATGAATATCCGTTGACTCCGACTTCTGAATTCGGTGATTTTTAGCTTGATTGCACACTACTTTTAGAGCTCTAGAATCCTGGCTTTTCGGTTTTTGATTTCAGAACTCGTGGCTAGTAGGTCTCGTTTCACGTAGTGAGCCGCGAATTGTGGTTTTTTACGTAAACGGTTTTATGAATATCCGTTGACTCCGGGGTTTGAATTCGGTGATTTTTAGCTTGATTTCACACTAATTTTCGTGCTCCACAATCTTGGCTTTTTGGTTTTTGATTTCAGAACTCGTGGCTAGCAGGTCTCGTTTCACCTAGTTAGCCGAGAAATGTGGTTTCTTTACGTAAACGGTTTTATGAATATCCGTTGACTCCGAGTTCTGAATTCGGTGATTTTTAGTTTGATTTCACACTACTTTTTGAGCTCCACAATCCTGGCATTCCGGTTTTTGATTTCAGAACTCGTGGCTAGTAGGTCTCGTTTCACCTAGTTAGGCGCGAAATGTGGTTTCTTTACGTAAACGGTTTTATGAAAATCTGTTGACTCCGAGTTCTGAATTCGGTGATTTTTAGCTTGATTTCACACTACTTTTAGAGCTCTAGAATCTTAGCGTTTCGGTTTTTGATTTCAGAACTCGTGGCTAGTAGGTATCGTTTCACCTAGTTAGTCGCGAATTCTGGTTTTTTACGTAAACGGTTTTATGAATATCCGTTGACTCCGAGTTCTGAATTCGGTGATTTTTAGCTTGATTTCAAACTACTTTTCGAGCTCTACAATCCTGGCTTTTCGGATTTTGATTTCAGAACTCGTGGCTAGTAGGTCTCGTTTAATCTAGTTAGGCGCGAAATGTGGTTTCTTTACGTAAACGGTTTTATGAATATCCGTTGACTCCGAGTTCTGAATTCGGTGATTTTTTGCTTGATTTCACCCTACTTTTTGAGCTCTACAATCCTGGCGTTTCGGTTTTTGATTTCAGAACTCGTGGCTTGTAGGTCTCGTTTCACCTAGTTAGGCGCGAATTGCGGTTTCTTTACGTAAACGGTTTTATGAATATCCGTCGACTCCGAGTTCTGAATTCGGTGATTTTTAGCTTGATTTCACAATACTTTTCGAGCTCTAAAATCCTTGCATTTCGGTTTTTGATTTCAGAACTCGTGGCTAGTAGGTCTCGTTTCACATAGTTAGGCGCGAAATGTGGTTTTTTACGTAAACGGTTTTATGAATATCCGTTCACTCCGAGTTCGGAATTCGGTGATTTTTAGCTTGATTTCACACTACTTTTAGAGCTCTAGAATCCTGGCGTTTCGGTTTTTGATTTCAGAACTCGTGGCTAGTAGGTGTCGTTTCACGTAGTTAGCCGCGAATTGTGGTTTTTTACGTAAATGGTTTTATGAATATCCGTTGACTTCGAGTTCTGAATTCGGTGATTTTTAGCTTCATTTCACACTACTTTTCGAGCTCTACAATCCTGGCCTTTCGGTTTTCGATTTCAGAACTCGTGGCTAGTAGGTCTCGTTTCACCTAGTTAGGCGCGAATTATGTTTTCTTTACGTAAACGGTTTTATGAATAATCGTTGACTCCGAGTTCTGAATTCGTTGATTTTTAGCATGATTTCATACTACATTTCGAGCTCTACAATCCTGTCATTTCAGTTTTTGATTTCAGAACTCGTGGCCAGTAGGTCTCGTTTCACGTAGTTAGCCGCGAATTGTGGTTTTTTACGTAAACGGTTTTATGAATATCCGTTGACTCCGAGTTCTGAATTCGGTGATTTTTAGCTTGATTTCACACTAATTTTCGTGCTCCACAATCCTGGAGTTTCGATTTTTTATTTCAGAACTCGTGGCTAGCAGGTCTCGTTTCACCTAGTTAGGCGCGAATTGCGGTTTCTTTACGTAAACGGTTTTATGAATATCCGTCGACTCCGTGTTCTGAATTCGGTGATTTTTAGCTTGATTTCACACTACTTTTCGAGCTCTAAAATCTTTGCATTTCGGTTTTTGATTTCAGAACTCGTGGCTAGTAGGTCTCGTTTCACCTAGTTAGGCGCGAAATGTGGTTATATACGTGAACGGTTTTATGAATATCCGTTGACTTCGAGTTCTGAATTCGGTGATTTTTAGCTTCATTTCACACTAATTTTCGAGCTCTACAATCCTGGCATTTCGGTTTTCGATTTCAGAACTCGTGGCTAGTAGGTCTCGTTTCGCCTAGTTAGGCGCGAATTATGTTTTCTTTACGTAAACGGTTTTATGAATATCCGTTGACTCCGAGTTCTGAATTCGTTGATTTTTAGCTTGATTTCATACTACATTTCGAGCTCTACAATCCTGTCATTTCAGTTTTTGATTTCAGAACTCGTGGCTAGTAGGTCTCGTTTAATCTAGTTAGGCGCGAAATGTGGTTTCTTTACGTAAACGGTTTTATGAATATCCGTTGACTCCGAGTTCTGAATTCGGTGATTTTTTGCTTGATTTCACCCTACTTTTTGAGCTCTACAATCCTGGCGTTTCGGTTTTTGATTTCAGAACTCGTGGCTTGTAGGTCTCGTTTCACCTAGTTAGGCGCGAATTGCGGTTTCTTTACGTAAACGGTTTTATGAATATCCGTCGACTCCGAGTTCTTAATTCGGTGATTTTTAGCTTGATTTCACACTACTTTTCGAGCTCTAAAATCCTTGCATTTCGGTTTTTGATTTCAGAACTCGTGGCTTGTAGGTGTCGTTTCACGTAGTTAGCCGCGAATTGTTGCTTTTTACGTAAACGGTTTTATGAATATCCGTTGACTTCGAGTTCTGAATTCGGTGATTTTTAGCTTTATTTCACACTACTTTTCGAGCTCTACAATCCTGGCGTTTCGGTTTTCGATTTCAGAACTCGTGGCTAGTAGGTCTCGTTTCACCTAGTTAGGCGCGAATTATGTTTTCTTTACGTAAACGGTTTTATGAATATCCGTTGACTCCGAGTTCTGAATTCATTGATTTTTAGCTTGATTTCATACTACATTTCGAGCTCTACAATCCTGTCATTTCAGTTTTTGATTTCAGAACTCGTGGCTAGTAGGTCTCGTTTAATCTAGTTAGGCGCGAAATGTGGTTTCTTTATGTAAACGGTTTTATGAATATCCGTTGACTCCGAGTTCTGAATTCGGTGATTTTTTGCTTGATTTCACCCTACTTTTTGAGCTCTACAATCTTGGCGTTTCGGTTTTTGATTTCAGAACTCGTGGCTTGTAGGTCTCGTTTCACCTAGTTAGGCGCGAATTGTGGTTTCTTTACGTAAACGGTTTTATGAATATCCGTCGACTCCGAGTTCTGAATTCGGTGATTTTTAGCTTGATTTCACACTACTTTTCGAGCTCTAAAATCCTTGCATTTCGGTTTTTGATTTCAGAACTCGTGGCTAGTAGGTCTCGTTTCACCTAGTTAGGCGCGAAATGTGGTTTTTTACGTAAACGGTTTTATGAATATCCGTTAACTCCGAGTTCGGAATTCGGTGATTTTTAGCTTGATTTCACACTACTTTTAGAGCTCTAGAATCCTGGCGTTTCGGTTTTTGATTTCAGAACTCGTGGCTAGTAGGTGTCGTTTCACGTAGTTAGCCGCGAATTGTGGTTTTTTACGTAAACGGTTTTATGAATATCCGTTGACTTCGAGTTCTGAATTCGGTGATTTTTAGCTTCATTTCACACTACTTTTCGAGCTCTACAATCCTGGCGTTTCGGTTTTCGATTTCAGAACTCGTGGCTAGTAGGTCTCGTTTCACCTAGTTAGGCGCGAATTATGTTTTCTTTACGTAAACGGTTTTATGAATATCCGTTGACTCCGAGTTCTGAATTCGTTGATTTTTAGCTTGATTTCATACTACATTTCGAGCTCTACAATCCTGTCATTTCAGTTTTTGATTTCAGAACTCGTGGCCAGTAGGTCTCGTTTCACGTAGTTAGCCGCGAATTGTGGTTTTTTACGTAAACGGTTTTATGAATATCCGTTGACTCCGAGTTCTGAATTCGGTGATTTTTAGCTTGATTTCACACTAATTTTCGTGCTCCACAATCCTGGAGTTTCGATTTTTTATTTCAGAACTCGTGGCTAGCAGGTCTCGTTTCACCTAGTTAGCCGAGAAATGTGGTTTCTTTACGTAAACGGTTTTATGAATATCCGTTGACTCCGAGTTCTGAATTCGGTGATTTTTAGCTTGATTTCAAACTACTTTTCGAGCTCTACAATCCTGGCTTTTCGGATTTTGATTTCAGAACTCGTGGCTAGTAGGTCTCTTTTAATCTAGTTAGGCGCGAAATGTGGTTTCTTTACGTAAACGGTTTTATGAATATCCGTTGACTCCGAGTTCCGAATTCGGTGATTTTTTGCTTGATTTCACCCTACTTTTTGAGCTCTACAATCCTGGCGTTTCGGTTTTTGATTTCAGAACTCGTGGCTTGTAGGTCTCGTTTCACCTAGTTAGGCGCGAATTGCGGTTTCTTTACGTAAACGGTTTTATGAATATCCGTCGACTCCGAGTTCTGAATTCGGTGATTTTTAGATTGATTTCACACTACTTTTCGAGCTCTAAAATCCTTGCATTTCGGTTTTTGATTTCAGAACTCGTGGATAGTAGGTCTCGTTTCACCTAGTTACGCGCGAAATGTGGTTTTTTACGTAAACGGTTTTACGAATATCCGTTAACTCCGAGTTCGGAATTCGGTGATTTTTAGCTTGATTTCACACTACTTTTAAAGCTCTAGAATCCTGGCGTTTCGGTTTTTGATTTCAGAACTCGTGGCTAGTAGGTGTCGTTTCACGTAGTTAGCCGCGAATTGTGGTTTTTTACGTAAACGGTTTTATGAATATTCGTTGAGTTCGAGTTCTGAATTCGGTGATTTTTAGCTTCATTTCACACTACTTTTCGAGCTCTACAATCCTGGCATTTCGGTTTTCGATTTCAGAACTCGTGGCTAGTAGGTCTTGTTTCACCTAGTTAGGCGCGAATTATGTTTTATTTTACGTAAACGGTTTTATGAATATCCGTTGACTCCGAGTTCTGAATTCGGTGATTTTTTGCTTGATTTCACCCTACTTTTTGAGCTCTACAATCCTGGCGTTTCGGTTTTTGATTTCAGAACTCGTGGCTTGTAGGTCTCGTTTCACCTAGTTAGGCGCGAATTGCGGTTTCTTTACGTAAACGGTTTTATGAATATCCGTCGACTCCGAGTTCTTAATTCGGTGATTTTTAGCTTGATTTCACACTACTTTTCGAGCTCTAAAATCCTTGCATTTCGGTTTTTGATTTCAGAACTCGTGGCTTGTAGGTGTCGTTTCACGTAGTTAGCCGCGAATTGTGGCTTTTTACGTAAACGGTTTTATGAATATCCGTTGACTTCGAGTTCTGAATTCGGTGATTTTTAGCTTTATTTCACACTACTTTTCGAGCTCTACAATCCTGGCGTTTCGGTTTTCGATTTCAGAACTCGTGGCTAGTAGGTCTCGTTTCACCTAGTTAGGCGCGAATTATGTTTTCTTTACGTAAACGGTTTTATGAATATCCGTTGACTCCGAGTTCTGAATTCATTGATTTTTAGCTTGATTTCATACTACATTTCGAGCTCTACAATCCTGTCATTTCAGTTTTTGATTTCAGAACTCGTGGCTAGTAGGTCTCGTTTAATCTAGTTAGGCGCGAAATGTGGTTTCTTTATGTAAACGGTTTTATGAATATCCGTTGACTCCGAGTTCTGAATTCGGTGATTTTTTGCTTGATTTCACCCTACTTTTTGAGCTCTACAATCCTGGCGTTTCGGTTTTTGATTTCAGAACTCGTGGCTTGTAGGTCTCGTTTCACCTAGTTAGGCGCGAATTGCGGTTTCTTTACGTAAACGGTTTTATGAATATCCGTCGACTCCGAGTTCTGAATTCGGTGATTTTTAGCTTGATTTCACACTACTTTTCGAGCTCTAAAATCCTTGCATTTCGGTTTTTGATTTCAGAACTCGTGGATAGTAGGTCTCGTTTCACCTAGTTAGGCGCGAAATGTGGTTTTTTACGTAAACGGTTTTATGAATATCCGTTAACTCCGAGTTCGGAATTCGGTGATTTTTAGCTTGATTTCACACTACTTTTAGAGCTCTAGAATCCTGGCGTTTCGGTTTTTGATTTCAGAACTCGTGGCTAGTAGGTGTCGTTTCACGTAGTTAGCCGCGAATTGTGGTTTTTTACGTAAACGGTTTTATGAATATCCGTTGACTTCGAGTTCTGAATTCGGTGATTTTTAGCTTCATTTCACACTACTTTTCGAGCTCTACAATCCTGGCGTTTCGGTTTTCGATTTCAGAACTCGTGGCTAGTAGGTCTCGTTTCACCTAGTTAGGCGCGAATTATGTTTTATTTACGTAAACGGTTTTATGAATATCCGTTGACTCCGAGTTCTGAATTCGTTGATTTTTAGCTTGATTTCATACTACATTTCGAGCTCTACAATCCTGTCATTTCAGTTTTTGATTTCAGAACTCGTGGCCAGTAGGTCTCGTTTCACGTAGTTAGCCGCGAATTGTGGTTTTTTACGTAAACGGTTTTATGAATATCCGTTGACTCCGAGTTCTGAATTCGGTGATTTTTAGCTTGATTTCACACTAATTTTCGTGCTCCACAATCCTGGAGTTTCGATTTTTTATTTCAGAACTCGTGGCTAGCAGGTCTCGTTTCACCTAGTTAGCCGAGAAATGTGGTTTCTTTACGTAAACGGTTTTATGAATATCCGTTGACTCCGAGTTCTGAATTCGGTGATTTTTAGCTTGATTTCAAACTACTTTTCGAGCTCTACAATCCTGGCTTTTTGGATTTTGATTTCAGAACTCGTGGCTAGTAGGTCTCGTTTAATCTAGTTAGGCGCGAAATGTGGTTTCTTTACGTAAACGGTTTTATGAATATCCGTTGACTCCGAGTTCTGAATTCGGTGATTTTTAGCTTGATTTCACACTACTTTTTGAGCTCTAAAATTGTTGCATTTCGGTTTTTGATTTCAGAACTCGTGGCTAGTAGGTCTCGTTTCACGTAGTTAGCCGCGAATTGTGGTTTTTTACATAAACGGTTTTATGAATATCCGTTGACTTCGAGTTCTGAATTCGGTGATTTTTAGCTTGATTTCACACTACTTTTCGAGTTCTACAATCCTGGTTTTTCGGTTTTCGATTTCAGAACTCGTGGCTAGTAGGTCTCGTTTCACCTAGTTAGGCGCGAATTGTGGTTTCTTTACGTAAACGGTTTTATGAATATCCATTGACTGCGAGTTCTGAATTCGGTGATTTTTTGCTTGATTTCATACTACTTTTCGAGCTCTACAATCCTGTCATTTCAGTTTTTGATTTCAGAACTCGTGGCTAGTAGGTCTCGTTTCACCTAGTTAGGCGCGAATTGTGGTTTCTTTACGTAAACGGTTTTATGAATATCCAATGACTCTGAGTTCTGAATTCGCTGATTTTTAGCTTGATTTCACACTACTTTTCGAGCTCTACAATCCTGGCGTCTCAGTTTTTGATTTCAGAACTCGTGGCTAGTAGGTCTCGTTTCACCTAGTTAGCCGCGAATTGTGGTTTCCTTACGTAAACGGTTTTATGAATATCTGTTGACACCGAGTTCTGAATTCGGTAATTTTTAGCTTGATCTCACACTACTTTTCGAGCTCTACAATCCTGGCATTTCGGTTTTTGATTTCAGAACTCGTGGCTAGTAGGTGTCGTTTCACGTAGTTAGCCGCGAATTGTGGTTTTTTACGTAAACGGTTTTATGAATATCCGTTGAGTTCGAGTTCTGAATTCGGTGATTTTTAGCTTCATTTCACACTACTTTTCGAGCTCTACAATCCTGGCATTTCGGTTTTCGATTTCAGAACTCGTGGCTAGTAGGTCTTGTTTCACCTAGTTAGGCGCGAATTATGTTTTATTTTATGTAAACGGTTTTATGAATATCCGTTGACTCCGAGTTCTGAATTCGTTGATTTTTAGCTTGATTTCATACTACATTTCGAGCTCTACAATCCTGTCATTTCAGTTTTTGATTTCAGAACTCGTGGCCAGTAGGTCTCGTTTCACGTAGTTAGCCGCGAATTGTGGTTTTTTACGTAAACGGTTTTATGAATATCCGTTGACTCCGAGTTCTGAATTCGGTGATTTTTAGCTTGATTTCACACTAATTTTCGTGCTCCACAATCCTGGAGTTTCGATTTTTTATTTCAGAACTCGTGGCTAGCAGGTCTCATTTCACCTAGTTAGCCGAGAAATGTGGTTTCTTTACGTAAACGGTTTTATGAATATCCGTTGACTCCGAGTTCTGAATTCGGTGATTTTTAGCTTGATTTCACACTACTTTTCGAGCTCTAAAATCCTTGCATTTCGGTTTTTGATTTCAGAACTCGTGGCCAGTAGGTCTCGTTTCACGTAGTTAGCCGCGAATTGTGGTTTTTTACGTAAACGGTTTTATGAATATCCGTTGACTCCGAGTTCTGAATTCGTTGATTTTTAGCTTGATTTCACACTAATTTTCGTGCTCCACAATCCTGGAGTTTCGATTTTTTATTTCAGAACTCGTGGCTAGCAGGTCTCATTTCACCTAGTTAGCCGAGAAATGTGGTTTCTTTACGTAAACGGTTTTATGAATATCCGTCGACTCCGAGTTCTTAATTCGGTGATTTTTAGCTTGATTTCACACTACTTTTCGAGCTCTAAAATCCTTGCATTTCGGTTTTTGATTTCAGAACTCGTGGCTTGTAGGTGTCGTTTCACGTAGTTAGCCGCGAATTGTGGCTTTTTACGTAAACGGTTTTATGAATATCCGTTGACTTCGAGTTCTGAATTCGGTGATTTTTAGCTTTATTTCACACTACTTTTCGAGCTCTACAATCCTGGCGTTTCGGTTTTCGATTTCAGAACTCGTGGCTAGTAGGTCTCGTTTCACCTAGTTAGGCGCGAATTATGTTTTCTTTACGTAAACGGTTTTATGAATATCCGTCGACTCCGAGTTCTGAATTCATTGATTTTTAGCTTGATTTCATACTACATTTCGAGCTCTACAATCCTGTCATTTCAGTTTTTGATTTCAGAACTCGTGGCTAGTAGGTCTCGTTTAATCTAGTTAGGCGCGAAATGTGGTTTCTTTATGTAAACGGTTTTATGAATATCCGTTGACTCCGAGTTCTGAATTCGGTGATTTTTTGCTTGATTTCACCCTACTTTTTGAGCTCTACAATCCTGGCATTTCGGTTTTTGATTTCAGAACTCGTGGCTTGTAGGTCTCGTTTCACCTAGTTAGGCGCGAATTGCGGTTTCTTTACGTAAACGGTTTTATGAATATCCGTCGACTCCGAGTTCTGAATTCGGTGATTTTTAGCTTGATTTCACACTACTTTTCGAGCTCTAAAATCCTTGCATTTCGGTTTTTGATTTCAGAACTCGTGGCTAGTAGGTCTCGTTTCACCTAGTTAGGCGCGAAATGTGGTTTTTTACGTAAACGGTTTTATGAATATCCGTTAACTCCGAGTTCGGAATTCGGTGATTTTTAGCTTGATTTCACACTACTTTTAGAGCTCTAGAATCCTGGCGTTTCGGTTTTTGATTTCAGAACTCGTGGCTAGTAGGTGTCGTTTCACGTAGTTAGCCGCGAATTGTGGTTTTTTACGTAAACGGTTTTATGAATATCCGTTGACTTCGAGTTCTGAATTCGGTGATTTTTAGCTTCATTTCACACTACTTTTCGAGCTCTACAATCCTGGCGTTTCGGTTTTCGATTTCAGAACTCGTGGCTAGTAGGTCTCGTTTCACCTAGTTAGGCGCGAATTATGTTTTCTTTACGTAAACGGTTTTATGAATATCCGTTGACTCCGAGTTCTGAATTCGTTGATTTTTAGCTTGATTTCATACTACATTTCGAGCTCTACAATCCTGTCATTTCAGTTTTTGATTTCAGAACTCGTGGCCAGTAGGTCTCGTTTCACGTAGTTAGCCGCGAATTGTGGTTTTTTACGTAAACGGTTTTATGAATATCCGTTGACTCCGAGTTCTGAATTCGGTGATTTTTAGCTTGATTTCACACTAATTTTCGTGCTCCACAATCCTGGAGTTTCGATTTTTTATTTCAGAACTCGTGGCTAGCAGGTCTCGTTTCACCTAGTTAGCCGAGAAATGTGGTTTCTTTACGTAAACGGTTTTATGAATATCCGTTGACTCCGAGTTCTGAATTCGGTGATTTTTAGCTTGATTTCAAACTACTTTTCGAGCTCTACAATCCTGGCTTTTCGGATTTTGATTTCAGAACTCGTGGCTAGTAGGTCTCGTTTAATCTAGTTAGGCGCGAAATGTGGTTTCTTTACGTAAACGGTTTTATGAATATCCGTTGACTCCGAGTTCCGAATTCGGTGATTTTTTGCTTGATTTCACCCTACTTTTTGAGCGCTACAATTCTGGCATTTCAGTTTTTGATTTCAGAACTCGGTGACTAGTAGGTCTCGTTTCACCTAGTTAGGCGCGAAATGTGGTTTCTTTACGTAAACGGTTTTATGAATATCCGTTGACTCCGAGTTCTGAATTCGGTGATTTTTAGCTTGATTTCACACTACTTTTCGAGCTCTAAAATCCTTGCATTTCGGTTTTTCATTTCAGAATCGGTGGCTAGTAGGTCTCGTTTCACCTAGTTAGGCGCGAATTACGGTTTCTTTACGTAAACGGTTTTATGAATATCCGTTGACTCCGAGTTCTGAATTCGGTGATTTTTAGCTTGATTTCACACTACTTTTCGAGCTCTACAATCCTGGTGTTTCGGTTTTCGATTTCAGAACTCGTGGCTAGTAGGTCTCGTTTCACCTAGTAAGCCGAGATATGTGGTTTCTTTACGTAAACGGTTTTATGAATATCCAATGACTCCGAGTTCTGAATTCGGTGATTTTTAGCTTGATTTCACACCACTTTTCGAGCTCTACAATCCTGACATTTCGGTTTTTGATTTCAGAACTCGTGGCTAGTAGGCCTCGTTTCACCTAGTTAGGCGCAAAATGTGATTTCTTTACGTAAACGGTTTTATGAATATCCGTTGACTCCGAGTTCTGAATTCGCTGATTTTTAGCTTGATTTCACACTACTTTTCGAGCTCTACAATCCTGGCATTTCGGTTTTTGATTTCAGAACTCGTGGCTAGTAGCTCTCGTTTCACCTAGTTAGCCGCAAATTATGGTTTCTTTACGTAAACGGTTTTATGAATATCCGTTGACTCCGAGTTCTGAATTCGGTGATTTTTAGCTTGATTTCATACTACTTTTCGAGCTCTACAATCCTGGAGTTTCGGTTTTTGATTTCAGAACTCGTGGCTTGTAGGTCTCGTTTCACCTAGTCAGGCGCGAATTGCGGTTTCTTTACGTAAACGGTTTTATGAATATCCGTTGACTCCGAGTTCTGAATTCGGTGATTTTTAGCTTGATTTCACACTACTTTTCGAGCGCTACAATTCTGGCATTTCAGTTTTTGATTTCAGAACTCGGTGGCTAGTAGGTCTCGTTTCACCTAGTTAGGCGCGAAATGTGGTTTCTTTACGTAAACGGTTTTATGAATATCCGTTGACTCCGAGTTCTGAATTCGGTGATTTTTAGCTTGATTTCACACTACTTTTCGAGCTCTAAAATCCTTGCATTTCGGTTTTTCATTTCCGAATCGGTGGCTAGTAGGTCTCGTTTCACCTAGTTAGGCGCGAATTGCGGTTTCTTTACGTAAACGGTTTTATGAATATCCGTTGACTCCGAGTTCTGAATTCGGTGATTTTTAGCTTGATTTCACACTACTTTTCGAGCTCTACAATCCTGGTGTTTCGGTTTTCGATTTCAGAACTCGTGGCTAGTAAGTCTCGTTTCACCTAGTAAGCCGAGATATGTGGTTTCTTTACGTAAACGGTTTTATGAATATCCAATGACTCCGAGTTCTGAATTCGCTGATTTTTAGCTTGATTTCACACTACTTTTCGAGCTCTACAATCCTGGCGTCTCAGTTTTTGATTTCAGAACTCGTGGCTAGTAGGTCTCGTTTCACCTAGTTAGCCGCGAATTGTGGTTTCCTTACGTAAACGGTTTTATGAATATCTGTTGACACCGAGTTCTGAATTCGGTAATTTTTAGCTTGATCTCACACTACTTTTCGAGCTCTACAATCCTGGCATTTCGGTTTTTGATTTCAGAACTCGTGGCTAGTAGGTCTCGTTTCACCTAGTTAGCCGCAAATTATGGTTTCTTTACGTAAACGGTTTTATGAATATCCGTTGACTCCGAGTTCTGAATTCGGTGATTTTTAGCTTGATTTCACACTACTTTTCGAGCTCTACAATCCTGGCATTTCGGTTTTTGATTTCAGAACTCGTGGCTAGTAGCTCTCGTTTCACCTAGTTAGCCGCAAATTATGGTTTCTTTACGTAAACGGTTTTATGAATATCCGTTGACTCCGAGTTCTGAATTCGGTGATTTTTAGCTTGATTTCATACTACTTTTCGAGCTCTACAATCCTGGAGTTTCGGTTTTTGATTTCAGAACTCGTGGCTTGTAGGTCTCGTTTCACCTAGTCAGGCGCGAATTGCGGTTTCTTTACGTAAACGTTTTTATGAATATCCGTTGACTCCGAGTTCTGAATTCGGTGATTTTTAGCTTGATTTCACACTACTTTTCGAGCGCTACAATTCTGGCATTTCAGTTTTTGATTTCAGAACTCGGTGGCTAGTAGGTCTCGTTTCACCTAGTTAGGCGCGAAATGTGGTTTCTTTACGTAAACGGTTTTATGAATATCCGTTGACTCCGATTTCTGAATTCGGTGATTTTTAGCTTGATTTCACACTAATTTTCGAGCTCTAAAATCCTTGCATTTCGGTTTTTCATTTCAGAATCGGTGGCTAGTAGGTCTCGTTTCACCTAGTTAGGCGCGAATTGCGGTTTCTTTACGTAAACGGTTTTATGAATATCCGTTGACTCCGAGTTCTGAATTCGGTGATTTTTAGCTTAATTTCACACTAATTTTCGAGCTCTACAATCCTATCATTTCGGTTTTTGATTTCAGAACTCGTGGCTAGTAGGTCTCGTTTCACCTAGTAAGCCGAGATATGTGGTTTCTTTATGTAAACGGTTTTTTGAATATCCGTTGACTCCGTGTTCTGAATTCGGTGATTTTTAGCTTGATTTCACACCACTTTTCGAGCTCTACAATCCTGACATTTCGGTTTTTGATTTCAGAACTCGTGGCTAGTAGGTCTCGTTTCACCTAGTTAGGCGCAAAATGTGATTTCTTTACGTAAACGGTTTTATGAATATCCGTTGACTCCGAGTTCTGAATTCGCTGATTTTTAGCTTGATTTCACACTACTTTTCGAGCTCTACAATCTTGGGGTTTCAGTTTTTGATTTCAGAACTTGTGGCTAGTAGGTCTCGTTTCACCTAGTTAGGCGAAATGTGGTTTCTTTACGTAAACGGTTTTATGAATATCCATTGACTCCGAGTTCTGAATTCGGTGATTTTTAGCTTGATTTCACACTACTTTTAGAGCTCTAGAATCCTGGCATTTCGGTTTTTGATTTCAGAACTCGTGGCTAGTAGGTCTCGTTTCACGTAGTTAGCCGCGAATTGTGGTTTTTTACGTAAACGGTTTTATGAATATCCGTTGACTTCGAGTTCTGAATTCGGTGATTTTTAGCTTGATTTCACACTACTTTTCGAGCTCTACAATCCTGGTGTTTCGGTTTTCGATTTCAGAACTCGTGGCTAGTAGGTCTCGTTTCACCTTGTTAGGCGCGAATTGTGGTTTCTTTACGTAAACGATTTTATGAATATCCGTTGACTCCGATTTCTGAATTCGTTGATTTTTAGCTTGATTTCATACTACTTTTCGAGCTCTACAATCCTGTCATTTCAGTTTTTGATTTCAGAACTCGTGGCTAGTAGGTCTCGTTTCACCTAGTTAGGCGCGAATTGCGGTTTCTTTACGTAAACGGTTTTATGAATATCCGTTGACTCCGAGTTCTGAATTCGGTGATTTTTAGCTTGATTTCACACTATTTTTCGAGCTCTATAATCCTGTCATTTCGGTTTTTGATTTCAGAACTCAAGCCTAGTAGGTCGCGTTTCACCTAGTAAGCCGAGATATGTGGTTTCTTTATGTAAACGGTTTTTTGAATATCCGTTGACTCCGAGTTCTGAATTCGGTGATTTTTAGCTTGATTTCACACCACTTTTCGAGCTCTACAATCCTGACATTTCGGTTTTTGATTTCAGAACTCGTGGCTAGTAGGTCTCGTTTCACCTAGTTAGGCGCGAAATGTGATTTCTTTACGTAAACGGTTTTATGAATATCCGTTGACTCCAAGTTCTGAATTCGCTAATTTTTAGCTTGATTACACACTACTTTTCGAGCTCTACAATCTTGGCGTTTCAGTTTTTGATTTCAGAACTTGTGGCTAGTAGGTCTCGTTTCACCTAGTTATGCGCGAAATGTGGTTTCTTTACGTAAACGGTTTTATGAATATCCGTTGACTCCGAGTTCTGAATTCAGTGATTTTTAGCTTGATTTCACACTACTTTTCGAGCTCTAAAATCCTTGCATTTTGGTTTTTGATTTCAGAACTCGTGGCTGGTAGGTCTCGTTTCACCTAGTTAGGCGCAAAATGTGGTTTTTTACCTAAACGGTTTTATGAATATCCGTTGACTCCGAGTTCTGAATTCGGTGATTTTTAGCTTGATTTCACACTACTTTTAGAGCTCTAGAATCTTGGCGTTTCGGTTTTTGATTTCAGAACTCGTGGCTAGTAGGCCTCGTTTCACGTAGTTAGCCGCGAATTGTGATTTTTTACGTAAACGGTTTTATGAATATCCGTTGACTTCGAGTTCTGAATTCGGTGATTTTTAGCTTGATTTCACACTACTTTTTGAGATCTACAATCCTGGCATTTCGAATTTCGATTTCAGAACTTGTGGCTAGTAGGTTTCGTTTCACCTAGTTAGGCGCGAATTGTGGTTTCTTTACGTAAACGGTTTTATGAATATCCGTTGACTCCGAGTTCTGAATTTGGTGATTTTTAGCTTGATTTCATACTACTTTTCGAGCTCTACAATCCTGTCATTTCAGTTTTAGATTTCAGAACTCGTGGCTAGTAGGTCTCGTTTCACCTAGTTAGGCGCGAATTGCGGTTTCTTTAGGTAAACGGTTTTATGAATATCCGTTGACTCCGAGTTCTGAATTCGCTGATTTTTAGCTTGATTTCACACTACTTTTCGAGCTATACAATCCTGTCATTTCGGTTTTTGATTTCAGAACTCGTGGCTAGTAGGTCTCGTTTCACCTAGTAAGCCGAGAAATGTGGTTTCTTTATGTAAACGGTTTTATGAATATCCGTTGACTCCGAGTTCTGAATTCGGTGATTTTTAGCTTGATTTCACACTACTTTTCGAGCTCTACAATCCTAACATTTCGGTTTTTGATTTCAGAACTCGTGGCTAGTAGGTCTCGTTTCACCCTGTTATGCGCGAAATGTGATTTCTTTACGTAAACGATTTTATGAATATCCGTTGACTCCGAGTTCTGAATTCGCTGATTTTTAGCCTAATTTCACACTACTTTTCGAGCTCTACAATCCTGGCATTTCATTTTTTGATTTCAGAACTCATGGCTAGTAGGTCTCGTTTCACCTAGTTAGGCGCGAAATGTGGTTACTTTACGTAAACGGTTTTATGAATATCCGTTGACTCCGAGTTCTGAATTCGGTGATTTTTAGCTTTATTTCACACTACTTTTGGAGCTTTAAAATCCTTGCATTTTGGTTTTTGATTTCAGAACTCGTGGCTGGTAGGTCTCGTTTCACCTAGTTAGGCGCGAAATGTGGTTTTTTACGTAAACGGTTTTATGAATATCCGTTGACTCCGAGTTCTGAATTCGGTGATTTTTAGCTTGATTTCACACTACTTTTAGAGCTCTAGAATCTTGGCGTTTCGGTTTTTGATTTCAGAACTCGTGGCTAGTAGGTCTCGTTTCACGTAGTTAGCCGCGAATTGTGGTTCTTTACGTAAACGGTTTTATGAATATCCGTTGACTTCGAGTTCTGAATTCGGTGATTTTTAGCTTGATTTCACACCACTTTTCGAGCTCTACAATCCTGGTGTTTCGGTTTTCGATTTCAGAACTCGTGGCTAGTAGGTTTCGTTTCACCTAGTTAGGCGCGAATTGTGGTTTTTTACGTAAACGGTTTTATGAATATCCGTTGACTTCGAGTTCTGAATTCGGTGATTTTTAGCTTGATTTCACACTACTTTTTGAGATCTACAATCCTGGCATTTCGAATTTCGATTTCAGAACTCGTGGCTAGTAGGTTTCGTTTCACCTAGTTAGGCGCGAATTGTGGTTTCTTTACGTAAACGGTTTTATGAATATCCGTTGACTCCGAGTTCTGAATTTGGTGATTTTTAGCTTGATTTCATACTACTTTTCGAGCTCTACAATCCTGTCATTTCAGTTTTAGATTTCAGAACTCGTGGCTAGTAGGTCTCGTTTCACCTAGTTAGGCGCGAATTGCGGTTTCTTTAGGTAAACGGTTTTATGAATATCCGTTGACTCCGAGTTCTGAATTCGCTGATTTTTAGCTTGATTTCACACTACTTTTCGAGCTATACAATCCTGTCATTTCGGTTTTTGATTTCAGAACTCGTGGCTAGTAGGTCTCGTTTCACCTAGTAAGCCGAGAAATGTGGTTTCTTTATGTAAACGGTTTTATGAATATCCGTTGACTCCGAGTTCTGAATTCGGTGATTTTTAGCTTGATTTCACACTACTTTTCGAGCTCTACAATCCTAACATTTCGGTTTTTGATTTCAGAACTCGTGGCTAGTAGGTCTCGTTTCACCCTGTTATGCGCGAAATGTGATTTCTTTACGTAAACGATTTTATGAATATCCGTTGACTCCGAGTTCTGAATTCGCTGATTTTTAGCCTAATTTCACACTACTTTTCGAGCTCTACAATCCTGGCATTTCATTTTTTGATTTCAGAACTCATGGCTAGTAGGTCTCGTTTCACCTAGTTAGGCGCGAAATGTGGTTACTTTACGTAAACGGTTTTATGAATATCCGTTGACTCCGAGTTCTGAATTCGGTGATTTTTAGCTTTATTTCACACTACTTTTGGAGCTTTAAAATCCTTGCATTTTGGTTTTTGATTTCAGAACTCGTGGCTAGTAGGTCTCGTTTCACCTAGTTAGGCGCGAAATGTGGTTTTTTACGTAAACGATTTTATGAATATTCGTTGACTCCGAGTTCTGAATTCGGTGATTTTTAGCTTGATTGCACACTATTTTTAGAGCTCTAGAATCCTGGCGTTTCGGTTTTTGATTTCAGAACTCGTGGCTAGTAGGTCTCGTTTCACGTAGTTAGCCGCGAATTGTGGTTCTTTACGTAAACGGTTTTATGAATATCCGTTGACTTCGAGTTCTGAATTCGGTGATTTTTAGCTTGATTTCACACCACTTTTCGAGCTCTACAATCCTGGTGTTTCGGTTTTCGATTTCAGAACTCGTGGCTGGTAGGTCTCGTTTCACCTAGTTAGGCGCGAATTGTGGTTTCTTTACGTAAACGGTTTTATGAATATTCGTTGACTCCGAGTTCTGAATTCGTTGATTTTTAGCTTGATTTCACACTACTTTTCGAGCTCTACAATCTTGGCGTTTCAGTTTTTGATTTCAGAACTTGTGGCTAGTAGGTCTCGTTTCACCTAGTTAGGCGCGAAATGTGGTTTCTTTACGTAAACGGTTTTATGAATATCCGTTGACTCCGAGTTCTGAATTCGGTGATTTTTAGCTTGATTTCACACTACTTTTCGAGCTCTAAAATCCTTGCATTTCGGTTTTTGATTTCAGAACTCGTGGCTGGTAGGTCTCGTTTCACTTAGTTAGGCGCGAAATGTGGTTTTTTACGTAAACGGTTTTATGAATATCCGTTGACTTCGAGTTCTGAATTCAGTGATTTTTAGCTTGATTTCACACTACTTTTAGAGCTCTAGAATCCTGGCATTTCGGTTTTTGATTTCAGAACTCGTGGCTAGTAGGTCTCGTTTCACGTAGTTAGCCGCGAATTGTGGTTTTTTACGTAAACGGTTTTATGAATATCCGTTGACTTCGAGTTCTGAATTCGGTGATTTTTAGCTTGATTTCACACTACTTTTCGAGCTCTACAATCCTGGAGTTTCGGTTTTTGATTTCAGAACTCGTGGCTAGTAGGTCTCGTTTCACCTAGTTAGGCGCGAAATGTGGTTTCTTTAGGTAAACGGTTTTATGAATATCCGTTGACTCTGAGTTCTGAATTCGGTGATTTTTAGCTTGATTTCACACTACTTTTCGAGCTCTACAATCCTGGCGTTTCGGTTTTTGATTTCAGAACTCGTGGCTAGTAGGTCTCGTTTCACCTAATAAGCCGAGAAATGTGGTTTCTTTATGTAAACGGTTTTATGAATATCCGTTGACTTCGAGTTCTGAATTCGGTGATTTTTAGCTTGATTTCACACTACTTTTCGAGCTCTACAATCCTGGCATTTCGGTTTTTGATTTCAGAACTCGTGGCTAGTAGGTCTCATTTCACCTAGTTAGGCGCGAAATGTGGTTTCTTTAAGTAAACGGTTTTATGAATATCCGTTGACTCTGAGTTCTGAATTCGGTGATTTTTAGCTTGATTTCACACTACTTTTCGAGCTCTACAATCCTGGCGTTTCGGTTTTTGATTTCAGAACTCGTGGCTAGTAGGTCTCGTTTCACCTACTTAGGCGCGAAATGTGGTTTTTTACGTAAACGGTTTTATGAATATCCGTTGACTCCGAGTTCTGAATTCGGTGATTTTTAGCTTGATTTCACACTACTTTTAGAGCTCTAGAATCCTGGAGTTTCGGTTTTTGATTTCTGAACTCGTGGCTAGTAGGTCTCGTTTCACCTAATAAGCCGAGAAATGTGGTTTCTTTATGTAAACGGTTTTATGAATATCCGTTGACTTCGAGTTCTGAATTCGGTGATTTTTAGCTTGATTTCACACTACTTTTCGAGCTCTACAATCCTGGCATTTCGGTTTTTGATTTCAGAACTCGTGGCTAGTAGGTCTCATTTCACCTAGTTAGGCGCGAAATGTGGTTTCTTTAAGTAAACGGTTTTATGAATATCCGTTGACTCTGAGTTCTGAATTCGGTGATTTTTAGCTTGATTTCACACTACTTTTCGAGCTCTACAATCCTGGCGTTTCGGTTTTTGATTTCAGAACTCGTGGCTAGTAGGTCTCGTTTCACCTAGTTAGGCGCGAAATGTGGTTTCTTTAGGTAAACGGTTTTATGAATATCCGTTGACTCTGAGTTCTGAATTCGGTGATTTTTAGCTTGATTTCACACTACTTTTCGAGCTCTACAATCCTGGCGTTTCGGTTTTTGATTTCAGAACTCGTGGCTAGTAGGTCTCATTTCACCTAGTTAGCCGCGAATTGTGGTTTCCTTACGTAAACGGTTTTATGAATATCCGATGACTCCGAGTTCTGAATTCGGTCATTTTTTTTTTGATTTCACACTACTTTTCGAGCTCTACAATTATGGCATGTCGGTTTTTGATTTCAAAACTCGTGCCTAGTAGGTCTCGTTTGACCTAATTAGCCGCGAATTGTGGTTTCTTTAAGTAAACGGTTTTATGAATAACCGATGACTCCGAGTTCTGAATTCGGTGATTTTTTGCTTGATTTCACACTACTTTTCGAGCTCTACAATCGTGTAATTTCGGATTTTGATTTCAGAACTCGTGGCTAGTAGGTCTCGTTTCACCTGGTAAGCCGATATATGTGGTTTCCTTACGTAAACGGTTTTATGAATATCCGTTGACTCCGAGTTCTGAATTCGGTGATTTTTTGCTTGATTTGACACTACTTTTCGAGCTTTAGAATCCTGGCATTTTGGTTTTTGATTTCAGAACTCGTGGCTAGTAGGTCTCGTTTCACCTAGTTAGCCGCGAATTGTGGTTTCTTTACGTAAACGGTTTCATGAATATCCGTTGACTCCGAGTTCTGAATTCGGTGATTTTTAGCTTGATTTCACACTAATTTTAGAGCTCTAGAATCCTGGAGTTTCGGTTTTTGATTTCAGAACTCGTGGCTAGGAGGTCTCGTTTCACCTATTAAGCCGAGAAATGTGGTTTCTTTATGTAAATGGTTTTATGAATATCCGTTGACTCCGAGTTCTGAATTCGGTGATTTTTAGCTTGATTTCACACTACTTTTCGAGCTCTACAATCCTGGAATTTCGGTTTTTGATTTCAGAACTCGTGGCTAGTAGGTCTCATTTCACCTAGTTAGGCGCGAAATGTGGTTTCTTTAAGTAAACGGTTTTATGAATATCCGTTGACTCTGAGTTCTGAATTCGGTGATTTTTAGCTTGATTTCACACTACTTTTCGAGCTCTACAATCCTGGACTTTCGGTTTTTGATTTCAAAATTCGTGGCTAATAGGTCTCGTTTCACCTAGTTAGGCGCGAAATGTGGTTTCTTTACGTAAACGGTTTTATGAATATCCGTTGACTCCGAGTTCTGAATTCGGTGATTTTTAGCATGATTTCACACTACTTTTTGAGCTCTACAATCCGGTCATTTCCGTTTTTGATTTCAGAACTCCTGGCTAGTAGGTCTCGTTTCACATAGTTAGGCGCGAATTGTGGTTTCTTTACGTAAACGGTTTTATGAATATCCGATGACTCCGAGTTCTGAATTCATTGATTTTTAGCTTGATCTCACACTACATTTCGAGCTCTACAATCTTGGCATTTCGGTTTTTGATTTCAGAATTCGTGGCTAGTAGGTCTCGTTTCACCTAGTTAGGCGCGAAATGTGGTTTTTTACGTAAACGGTTTTATGAATATCCGTTGACTCCGAGTTCTGAATTCGGTGATTTTTAGCTTGATTTCAAACTACTTTTCGAGCTCTAGAATCTTGGCATTTCGGCTTTTGATTTCAGAACTCGTGGCTAGTAGGTCTCGTTTCACCTATTAAGCCGAGAAATGTGGTTTCTTTATGTAAATGGTTTTATGAATATCCGTTGACTCCGAGTTCTGAATTCGGTGATTTTTAGCTTGATTTCACACTACTTTTCGAGCTCTACAATCCTGGAATTTCGGTTTTTGATTTCAGAACTCGTGGCCAGTAGGTCTCATTTCACCTAGTTAGGCGCGAAATGTGGTTTCTTTAAGTAAACGGTTTTATGAATATCCGTTGACTCTGAGTTCTGAATTCGGTGATTTTTAGCTTGATTTCACACTACTTTTCGAGCTCTACAATCCTGGACTTTCGGTTTTTGATTTCAAAACTCGTGGCTAGTAGGTCTCGTTTCACCTAGTTAGGCGCGAAATGTGGTTTCTTTAAGTAAACGGTTTTATGAATATCCGTTGACTCCGAGTGCTGAATTCGGTGATTTTTAGCTTGATTTCACACTACTTTTCGAGCTCTACAATCTGGTGATTTCCGTTTTTGATTTCAGAACTCGTGGCTAGTAGGTCTCATTTCACCTAGTTAGGCGCGAATTGTGGTTTCTTTATGTAAACGGTTTTATGAATATCCGTTGACTCCGAGTTCTGAATTCGGTGATTTTTAGCTTGATTTCACACTAGTTTTCGAGCTCTAGAATCTTGGCATTTCGGCTTTTGATTTCAGAACTCGTGGCTAGTAGGTCTCGTTTCACCTAGTTAGGCGTGAAATGTGGTTTTTTACGTAAACGGTTTTATGAATATCCGTTGACTCCGAGTTCTGAATTCGGTGATTTTTAGCTTGATTGCACACTACTTTTCGAGCTCTACAATCCGGTCATTTCCGTTTTTGATTTCAGAACTCCTGGCTAGTAGGTCTCGTTTCACCTCGTTAGGCGCGAAATGTGGTTTCTTTACGTAAACGGTTTTATGATTATCCGTTGACTCCGAGTTCTGAATTCGGTGATTTTTAGCTTGATTTCACACTACTTTTTGAGCTCTACAATCCTAGGGTTTCGGTTATTGATTTCAGAACTCGTGGCTAGTAGCTCTCGTTTCACCTACTTAGGCGCGAAATGTGGTTTCTTTACGTAAACGGTTTTATGAATATCCGTTGACTCCGAGTTCTGAATTCGTGGATTTTTAGCTTGATTTCACACTACTTTTCGAGCTCTACAATCCTGGCGTTTCGGTTTTTGATTTCAGAACTCGTGGCAAGTGGGTCTCGTTTCACCTAGTTAGCCGCGAATTGTGGTTTCTTTACGTAAACAATTTTATGAATATCCGTTGACTCCGAGTTCTGAATTCGGTGATTTTTAGCTTGATTTCACACTACTTTTCGTGCTCTATAATCCTGTGGTTTCGGTTTTTGATTTCAAAACTCGTGGCTAGCAGGTCTCGTTTCACCTAGTTAGCCGAGAAATGTGGTTTCTTTACGTAAACGGTTTTATGAATATCCGTTGACTCCGAGTTCTGAATTCGGTGATTTTTAGCTTGATTTCACACTACTTTTCTAGCTCCACAATCCTGGCATTTCGGTTTTGGATTTCAGAACTCGTGGCTAGTTGGTCTCGTTTCACCTAGTTAAGTGCGAAATGTGGTTTCTTTACGTAAACGGTTTTATGAATATCTGTTGACTCTGAGTTCTGAATTCGCTGTTTTTAGCTTGATTTCACACTACTTTTCGAGCTCTACAATCCTGGCATTTCGGTTTTTTATTTTAGAACTCGTGGCTAGCAAGTCTCGTTTCACCTAGTTAGGCGCGAAATGTGGTTTCTTTACGTAAACGGTTTTATGAATATTCATTGACTCCGAGTTCTGAATTCGGTGATTTTTAGTTTGATTTCACACTACTTTTAGAGATCTAGAATCCTGGCGTTTCGGTTTTTGATTTCAGAACTCGTGGCTACGTCTCGTTTCACGTAGTTAGTCGCGAATTGTGGTTTTTTACGTAAACGGTTTTATGAATATCCGTTGACTCCGAGTTCTGAATTCGGTGATTTTTAGCTTGATTTCACACTACTTTTCGAGCTCTACAATCCTGGCATTTCGGTTTTTGATTTCAGAACTCGTGGCTAGTAGGTCTCGTTTCACCTAGTTAGCCGCGAATTGTGGTTTTTTACGTAAACGGTTTTATGAATATCCGTTGACTCCGAGTTCTGAATTCGGTGATTTTTAGCTTGATTTCACACTACCTTTCGAGCTCTAGTATCTTGGCATTTCGGTTTTTGATTTCAGAACTCGTGGCTAGTAGGTCTCGATTCACCTAGTTAGGCGCGAAATGTGGTTTTTTACGTAAACGGTTTTATGAATATCCGTTGACTCCGAGTTCTGAATTCGGTGATTTTTAGCTTGATTTCACACTACTTTTCGAGCTCTACAATCCTGGCATTTCGGTTTTTGATTTCAGAACTCATGGCTAGTAGGTCTCGTTTCACCTAGTTAGGCGCGAAATTTGGTTTTTTACGTAAACGGTTTTATGAATATCCGTTGACTCCGAGTTCTGAATTCGGTGATTTTTAGTTTGATTTCACACTACTATTCGAGCTCTATAATCCTGTGGTTTCGGTTTTTGATTTCAGAACTCGTGGCTAGTAGGACTCGTTTCACCTAGTTAGCCGAGAAATGTGGTTTCTTTACGTAAACGGTTTTATGAATATCCGTTGACTCCGAGTTCTGAATTCGGTGATTTTTAGCTTGATTTCACACTACTTTTCTAGCTCCACAATCCTGGAGTTTCGGTTTTTGATTTCAGAACTCGTGGCTTGTAGGTCTCGTTTCACCTAGTTAGGCGCGAATTGCGGTTTCTTTACGTAAACTGTTTTATGAATATCCATTGACTCCGAGTTCTGAATTCGGTGATTTTTAGCTTGATTTCACACTACTTTTCGAGCTCTACAATCCTGGAGTTTCGGTTTTTGATTTCAAAACTCGTGGCTTGTAGGTCTCGTTTCACCTAGTTAGGCGCGAATTGCGGTTTCTTTACGTAAACTGTTTTATGAATATCCGTTGACTCCGAGTTCTGAATTCGGTGATTTTTAGCTTGATTTCAGACAACTTTTCGAGCTCTACAATCCTGGCATTTCGGTTTTTGATTTCAGAACTCATGGCCAGTAGGTCTCGTTTCACCTAGTTAGGCGCGAAATGTGGTTTTTTACGTAAACGGTTTTATGAATATCCGTTGACTCCGAGTTATGAATTCGGTGATTTTTAGCTTGATTTCACACTACTTTTCTAGCTCCACAATCCTGGAGTTTCGGTTTTTGATTTCAGAACTCGTGGCTAGTAGGTCTCGTTTCACCTAGTTAGGCGCGAATTGTGGTTTCTTTACGTAAACGGTTTTATGAATATCCGATGACTCCGAGTTCTGAATTCGGTGATTTTTAGCTTGATTTCACACTATTTTTCGAGCTCTACAATCCTGGATTTTCGGTTTTTGATTTTAGAACTCGTGGCTTGTAGGTCTCGTTTCACCTAGTTAGGCGCGAATTGCGGTTTCTTTACGTAAACTGTTTTATGAATATCCGTTGACTCCGAGTTCTGAATTCGGTGATTTTTAGCTTGATTTTACACTACTTTTCGAGCTCTACAATCCTGTAATTTCGGTTTTTCATTTCAGAACTCGTGGCTAGTAGGTCTCGTTTCACCTATTAAGCCGAGAAATGTGGTTTCTTTATGTAAACGGTTTTATGAATATCCGTTGACTCCGAGTTCTGAATTCGGTGATTTTTAGCTTGATTTCACACTACTTTTAGAGCTCTACAATCCTGGAATTTTGGTTTTTGATTTCAGAACTCGTGGCTAGTAGGTCTCATTTCACCTAGTTAGGCGCGAATTTTGGTTTCTTTACGTAAACGGTTTTATGAATATCGGTTGACTCCGAGTTCTGAATTCGGTGATTTTTAGCTTGATTTCAAACTACTTTTCGAGCTCTACAATCCTGGCGTTTCGGATTTTGATTTCAGAACTCGTGGATAGTAGGTCTCGTTTCATCTAGTTAGGCGCGAAATCTGGTTTCTTTACGTAAACGGTTTTATGAATATCCGTTGACTCCGAGTTCTGAATTCGGTGATTTTTAGCTTGATTTCACACTACTTTTCGAGATCTACAATCCTGGTGTTTCGGTTTTTGATTTCAGAACTCGTGGCTAGTATATTTCGTTCCACCTACTTAGGCGCGAAATGTGGTTTCTTTACGTAAACGGTTTTATGATTATCTGTTGACTCCGAGTTCTGAATTCAGTGATTTTTAGCTTGATTTCACACTACTTTTTGAGCTCTAATATCCTAGGTTTTCGGTTATTGATTTCAGAACTCATGGCTAGTAGCTCTCGTTTCACCTACTTAGGCGCAAAATGTGGTTTCTTTACGTAAACGGTTTTATGAATATCCGTTGACTCCGAGTTCTGAATTCATGGATTTTTATCTTGATTTCACACTACTTTTCGAGCTCTACAATCCTAGAGTTTCGGTTTTTGATTTCAGAACTCGTGGCTAGTGGGTCTCGTTTCACCTAGTTAGCCGCGAATTGTGGTTTCTTTACGTAAACAATTTTATGAATATCCGTTGACTCCGAGTTCTGAATTCGGTGATTTTTAGCTTGATTTCACACTACTTTTCGAGCTCTACAATCCTGGGGTTTCGGTTTTTGATTTCAGAACTCGTGGCTAGCAGGTCTCGTTTCACCTAGTTATCCGAGAAATGTGGTTTCTTTACGTAAACGGTTTTATGAATATCCGTTGACTCCGAGTTCTGAATTCGGTGATTTTTAGCTTGATTTCACACTACTTTTTGAGCTCTACAATCCTGGCATTTCGGTTTTTGATTTCAGAACTCGTGGCTAGTAGGTCTCGTTTCACCTAGTTAAGTGCGAAATGTGGTTTCTTTACCTAAACGGTTTTATGAATATCTGTTGACTCCGAGTTCTGAATTCGCTGTTTTTAGCTTGATTTCACACTACTTTTCGAGCTCTACAATCCTGGCATTTCGGTTTTTTATTTTAGAACTCGTGGCTAGCAAGTCTCGTTTCACCTAGTTAGGCGCGAAATGTGGTTTCTTTACGTAAACGGTTTTATGAATATTCATTGACTCCAAGTTCTGAATTCGGTGATTTTTAGTTTGATTTCACACTACTTTTAGAGATCTAGAATCCTGGCGTTTCGGTTTTTGATTTCAGAACTCGTGGCTACGTCTCGTTTCACGTAGTTAGTCGCGAATTGTGGTTTTTTACGTAAACGGTTTTATGAATATCCGTTGACTCCGAGTTCTGAATTCGGTGATTTTTAGCTTGATTTCACACTACTTTTCGAGCTCTACAATCCTGGCATTTCGGTTTTTGATTTCAGAACTCGTGGCTAGTAGGTCTCGTTTCACCTAGTTAGCCGCGAATTGTGGTTTTTTACGTAAACGGTTTTATGAATATCCGTTGACTCCGAGTTCTGAATTCGGTGATTTTTAGCTTGATTTTACACTACTTTTCGAGCTCTACAATCCTGTAATTTCGGTTTTTCATTTCAGAACTCGTGGCTAGTAGGTCTCATTTCACCTATTAAGCCGAGAAATGTGGTTTCTTTATGTAAACGGTTTTATGAATATCCGTTGACTCCGAGTTCTGAATTCGGTGATTTTTAGCTTGATTTCACACTACTTTTCGATCTCTACAATCCTGGCGTTTCGGTTTTTGATTTCAGAACTCGTGGCTAGTAGGTCTCGTTTCACCTAGTTAGCCGCGAATTGTGGTTTCTTTAGGTAAATTGTTTTATGAATATTTGTTGACTCAGAGTTCTGAATTCGGTGATTTTTAGCTTGATTTCACACTACTTTTCGAGCTCTACAATCCTAGCATTTCGGATATTTATTTCAGAACTCGTGTTTAGTAGGTCTCGTTTCACCTATTTAGCCGCGAAATGTGATTTCTTTACGTAAACGGTTTTATGAATATCGGTTGACTCCGAGTTCTGAATTCGGTGATTTTTAGCTTGATTTCAAACTACTTTTCGAGCTCTACAATCCTGGCGTTTCGGATTTTGATTTCAGAACTCGTGGATAGTAGGTCTCGTTTCATCTAGTTAGGCGCGAAATCTGGTTTCTTTACGTAAACGGTTTTATGAATATCCGTTGACTCCGAGTTCTGAATTCGGTGATTTTTAGCTTGATTTCACACTACTTTTGGAGATCTACAATCCTGGTGTTTTGGTTTTTGATTTCAGAACTCGTGGCTAGTATATTTCGTTCCACCTACTTAGGCGCGAAATGTGGTTTCTTTACGTAAACGGTTTTATGATTATCTGTTGACTCCGAGTTCTAAATTCAGTGATTTTTAGCTTGATTTCACACTACTTTTTGAGCTCTAATATCCTAGGTTTTCGGTTATTGATTTCAGAACTCATGGCTAGTAGCTCTCGTTTCACCTACTTAGGCGCAAAATGTGGTTTCTTTACGTAAACGGTTTTATGAATATCCGTTGATTCCGAGTTCTGAATTCATGGATTTTTATCTTGATTTCACACTACTTTTCGAGCTCTACAATCCTAGAGTTTCGGTTTTTGATTTCAGAACTCGTGGCTAGTGGGTCTCGTTTCACCTAGTTAGCCGCGAATTGTGGTTTCTTTACGTAAACAATTTTATGAATATCCGTTGACTCCGAGTTCTGAATTCGGTGATTTTTAGCTTGATTTCACACTACTTTTCGAGCTCTACAATCCTGGGGTTTCGGTTTTTGATTTCAGAACTCGTGGCTAGCAGGTCTCGTTTCACCTAGTTATCCGAGAAATGTGGTTTCTTTACGTAAACGGTTTTATGAATATCCGTTGACTCCGAGTTCTGAATTCGGTGATTTTTAGCTTGATTTCACACTACTTTTCGAGCTCTACAATCCTGGGGTTTCGGTTTTTGATTTCAGAACTCGTGGCTAGCAGGTCTCGTTTCACCTTGTTAGCCGAGAAATGTGGTTTCTTTACGTAAACGGTTTTATGAATATCGTTGACTCCGAGTTCTGAATTCGGTGATTCTTAGATTGATTTCACACTACTTTTCGAGCTCCACAATCCTGGCATTTCGGTTTTGGATTTCAGAACTCGTGGCTAGTTGGTCTCGTTTCACCTAGTTAAGCGCGAAATGTGGTTTCTTTACGTAAACGGTTTTATGAATATCCGTTGACTCCGAGTTCTGAATTCGCTGATTTTTAGCTTGATTTCACACTACTTTTCGAGCTCTACAATCCTGGCATTTCGGTTTTTTATTTCAGGACTCGTGGCTAGCGGGTCTCGTTTCACCTAGTTAGGCGCGAAATGTGGTTTCTTTACGTAAACGGTTTTATGAATATTCGTTGACTCCGAGTTCTGAATTCGGTGATTTTTAGTTTGATTTCACACTACTTTTAGAGATCTAGAATCCTGGCATTTCGGATTTTGATTTCAGAACTCGTGGCTAGTAGGTCTCGTTTCACGTAGTTAGTCGCGAATTGTGGTTTTTTACGTAAACGGTTTTATGAATATCCATTGACTCCGAGTTCTGAATTCGGTGATTTTTAGTTTGATTTCACACTACTTTTAGAGATCTAGAATCCTGGCGTTTCGGTTTTTGATTTCAGAACTCGTGGCTAGTACGTCTCGTTTCACGTAGTTAGTCGCAAATTGTGGTTTTTTACGTAAACGGTTTTATGAATATCCATTGACTCCGAGTTCTGAATTCGGTGATTTTTAGCTTGATTTCACACTACTTTTCGAGCTCTAGAATCCTAGCATTTCGGTTTTTGATTGCAGAACTCGTGGCTAGTAGGTCTCGTTTCATCTGGTTAGGCGCGAAATCTGGTTTCTTTACGTAAACGATTTTATGAATATCCGTTGACTCCGAGTTCTGAATTCGGTGATTTTTAGCTTGATTTCACACTACTTTTCGAGCTCTACAATCCTGGTGTTTCGGTTTTTGATTTCAGAACTCGTGGCTAGTAGATCTCGTTCCACCTACTTAGGCGCGAAATGTGGTTTCTTTACGTAAACGGTTTTATGATTATCTGTTAACTCCGAGTTCTGAATTCGGTGATTTTTAGCTTGATTTCACACTACTTTTTGAGCTCTACAATCCTAGGGTTTCGGTTATTGATTTCAGAACTCGTGGCTAGTAGCTCTCGTTTCACCTACTTAGGCGCGAAATGTGGTTTCTTTACGTAAACGGTTTTATGAATATCCGTTGACTCCGAGTTCTGAATTCGTGGATTTTTAGCTTGATTTCACACTACTTTTCGAGCTCTACAATCCGGCGTTTCGGTTTTTGATTTCAGAACTCGTGGCTAGTGGGTCTCGTTTCACCTAGTTAGCCGCGAATTGTGGTTTCTTTACGTAAACAATTTTATGAATATCGGTTGACTCCGAGTTCTGAATTCGGTGATTTTTAGCTTGATTTCACACTACTTTTCGAGCTCTACAATCCTGTGGTTTCGGTTTTTGATTTCAGAACTCGTGGCTAGCAGGTCTCGTTTCACCTAGTTAGCCGAGAAATGTGGTTTCTTTACGTAAACGGTTTTATGAACATCCGTTGACTCCGAGTTCTGAATTCGGTGATTTTTAGCTTGATTTCACACTACTTTTCTAGCTCCACAATCCTGGCATTTCGGTTTTGGATTTCAGAACTCGTGGCTAGTTGGTCTCGTTTCACCTAGTTAAGCGCGAAATGTGGTTTCTTTACGTAAACGGTTTTATGAATATCTGTTGACTCCGAGTTCTGAATTCGCTGTTTTTAGCTTGATTTCACACTACTTTTCGAGCTCTACAATCCTGGCATTTCGGTTTTTTATTTTAGAACTCGTGGCCAGCAGGTCTCGTTTCACCTAGTTAGGCGCGAAATGTGGTTTCTTTACGTAAACGGTTTTATGAATATTCATTAACTCCGAGTTCTGAATTCGGTGATTTTTAGTTTGATTTCACACTACTTTTAGAGATCTAGAATCCTGGCGTTTCGGTTTTTGATTTGAGAACTCGTGGCTAGTACGTCTCGTTTCACGTAGTTAGTCGCGAATTGTGGTTTTTTACGTAAACGGTTTTATGAATATCCGTTGACTCCGAGTTCTGAATTCGGTGATTTTTAGCTTGATTTCACACTACTTTTTGAGCTCTACAATCCTGGCATTTCGGTTTTTGATTTCAGAACTCGTGGCTAGTAGGTCTCGTTTCACCTAGTTTGCCGCGAATTGTGGTTTTTTACGTAAACGGTTTTATGAATATCCGTTGACTCCGAGTTCTGAATTCGGTGATTTTTAGCTTGATTTCACACTACTTTTCGAGCTCTAGTATCTTGGCATTTCGGTTTTTGATTTCAGAACTCGTGGCTAGTAGGTCTCGATTCACCTAGTTAGGCGCGAAATGTGGTTTTTTACATAAACGGTTTTATGAATATCCGTTGACTCCGAGTTCTGAATTCGGTGATTTTTAGCTTGATTTCACACTACTTTTCGAGCTCTACAATCCTGGCATTTCGGTTTTTGATTTCAGAACTCATGGCTAGTAGGTGTCGTTTCACCTAGTTAGGCGCGAAATGTGGTTTTTTACGTAAACGGTTTTATGAATATCCGTTGACTCCGAGTTCTGAATTCGGTGATTTTTAGCTTGATTTCACACTACTTTTTGAGCTCTACAATCCTGGCATTTCGGTTTTTGATTTCAGAACTCGTGGCTAGTAGGTCTCGTTTCACCTAGTTAGGCGCGAATTGTGGTTTCTTTACGTAAACGGTTTTATGAATATCCGATGACTCCGAGTTCTGAATTCGGTGATTTTTAGCTTGATTTCACACTATTTTTCGAGCTCTACAATCCTGGAGTTTCGGTTTTTGATTTCAGAACTCGTGGCTTGTAGGTCTCGTTTCACCTAGTTAGGCGCGAATTGCGGTTTCTTTACGTAAACTGTTTTATGAATATCCGTTGACTCCGAGTTCTAAATTCGGTGATTTTTAGCTTGATTTCACACTACTTTTCGAGCTCTACAATCCTGTAATTTCGGTTTTTGATTTCAGAACTCGTGGCTAGTAGGTCTCGTTTCACCTATTAAGCCGAGAAATGTGGTTTCTTTATGTAAACGGTTTTATGAATATCCGTTGACTCCGAGTTCTGAATTCGGTGATTTTTAGCTTGATTTCACACTACTTTTAGAGCTCTACAATCCTGGAATTTTGGTTTTTGATTTCAGAACTCGTGGCTAGTAGGTCTCATTTCACCTAGTTAGGCGCGAATTTTGGTTTCTTTACGTAAACGGTTTTATAAATATCGGTTGACTCCGAGTTCTGAATTCGGTGATTTTTAGCTTGATTTCAAACTACTTTTCGAGCTCTACAATCCTGGCGTTTCGGATTTTGATTTCAGAACTCGTGGCTAGTGGGTCTCGTTTCACCTAGTTAGCCGCGAATTGTGGTTTCTTTACTAAACAATTTTATGAATATCCGTTGACTCCGAGTTCTGAATTCGGTGATTTTTAGCTTGATTGCACACTACTTTTCGAGCTCTACAATCCGGTCATTTCTGTTTTTGATTTCAGAACTCCTGGCTAGTAGGTCTCGTTTCACCTAATTAGGCGCGAAATGTGGTTTCTTTACGTAAACGGTTTTATGATTATCCGTTGACTCCGAGTTCTGAATTCGGTGATTTTTAGCTTGATTTCACACTACTTTTTGAGCTCTACAATCCTAGGGTTTCGGTTATTGATTTCAGAACTCGTGGCTAGTAGCTCTCGTTTCACCTACTTAGGCGCGAAATGTGGTTTACTTACGTAAACGGTTTTATGAATATCCGTTGACTCCGAGTTCTGAATTCGTGGATTTTTAGCTTGATTTCACACTACTTTTCGAGCTCTACAATCCTGGCGTTTCGGTTTTTGATTTCAGAACTCGTGGCTAGTGGGTCTCGTTTCACCTAGTTAGCCGCGAATTGTGGTTTCTTTACGTAAACAATTTTATGAATATCCGTTGACTCCGAGTTCTGAATTCGGTGATTTTTAGCTTGATTTCACACTACTTTTCGAGCTCTATAATCCTGTGGTTTCGGTTTTTGATTTCAGAACTCGTGGCTAGCAGGTCTCGTTTCACCTAGTTAGCCGAGAAATGTGGTTTCTTTACGTAAACGGTTTTATGAATATCCGTTGACTCCGAGTTCTGAATTCGGTGATTTTTAGCTTGATTTCACACTACTTTTCGAGCTCTACAATCCTGGTGTTTCGGTTTTTGATTTCAGAACTTGTGGCTAGTAGATTTCGTTCCACCTACTTAGGCGCGAAATGTGGTTTCTTTACGTAAACGGTTTTATGAATATCCGTTGACTCCGAGTTCTGAATTCGGTGATTTTTACCTTGATTTCACACTACTTTTTGAGCTCTAATATCCTAGGGTTTCGGTTATTGATTTCAGAACTCATGGCTAGTAGCTCTCGTTTCACCTACTTAGGCGCAAAATGTGGTTTCTTTACGTAAACGGTTTTATGAATATCCGTTGACTCCGAGTTCTGAATTCGTGGATTTTTAGCTTGATTTCACACTACTTTTCGAGCTCTACAATCCTGGAGTTTCGGTTTTTGATTTCAGAACTCGTGGCTAGTGGGTCTCGTTTCACCTAGTTAGCCGCGAATTGTGGTTTCTTTACATAAACAATTTTATGAATATCCGTTGACTCCGAGTTCTGAATTCGGTGATTTTTAGCTTGATTTCACACTACTTTTCGAGCTCTACAATCCTGGGGTTTCGGTTTTTGATTTCAGAACTCGTGGCTAGCAGGTCTCGTTTCACCTTGTTAGCCGAGAAATGTGGTTTCTTTACGTAAACGGTTTTATGAATATCGTTGACTCCGAGTTCTGAATTCGGTGATTTTTAGATTGATTTCACACTACTTTTCGAGCTCTACAATCCTGGCATTTTGGTTTTGGATTTCAGAACTCGTGGCTAGTTGGTCTCGTTTCACCTAGTTAAGCGCGAAGTGTGGTTTTTTACGTAAACGGTTTTATGAATATTCGTTGACTCCGAGTTCTGAATTCGGTGATTTTTAGTTTGATTTCACACTACTTTTAGAGATCTAGAATCCTGACATTTCGGATTTTGATTTCAGAACTCGTGGCTAGTAGGTCTCGTTTCACGTAGTTAGTCGCGAATTGTGGTTTTTTACGTAAACGGTTTTATGAATATCCATTGACTCCGAGTTCTGAATTCGGTTATTTTTAGCTTGATTTCACACTACTTTTCGAGCTCTAGAATCCTGGCATTTCGGTTTTTGATTGCAGAACTCGTGGCTAGTAGGTCTCGTTTCATCTGGTTAGTCGCGAAATCTGGTTTCTTTACGTAAACGGTTTTATGAATATTCGTTGACTCCGAGTTCTGAATTCGGTGATTTTTAGTTTGATTTCACACTACTTTTAGAGATCTAGAATCCTGGCATTTCGGTTTTTGATTTCAGAACTCGTGGCTAGTAGGTCTCGTTTCACGTAGTTAGGCGCGAATTGTGGTTTTTTACGTAAACGGTTTTATGAATATCCATTGACCTCGAGTTCTGAATTCGGTGATTTTTAGCTTGATTTCACACTACTTTTCGAGCTCTACAATCCCGGGGTTTCGGTTTTTGATTTCAGAACTCGTGGCTAGCAGGTCTCGTTTCACCTTGTTAGCCGAGAAATGTGGTTTCTTTACGTAAACGGTTTTATGAATATCGTTGACTCCGAGTTCTGAATTCGGTGATTTTTAGATTGATTTCACACTACTTTTCGAGCTCTACAATCCTGGCATTTCGGTTTTGGATTTCAGAACTCGTGGCTAGTTGGTCTCGTTTCACCTAGTTAAGCGCGAAGTGTGGTTTTTTACGTAAACGGTTTTATGAATATTCGTTGACTCCGAGTTCTGAATTCGGTGATTTTTAGTTTGATTTCACACTACTTTTAGAGATCTAGAATCCTGACATTTCGGATTTTGATTTCAGAACTCGTGGCTAGTAGGTCTCGTTTCACGTAGTTAGTCGCGAATTGTGGTTTTTTACGTAAACGGTTTTATGAATATCCATTGACTCCGAGTTCTGAATTCGGTTATTTTTAGCTTGATTTCACACTACTTTTCGAGCTCTAGAATCCTGGCATTTCGGTTTTTGATTGCAGAACTCGTGGCTAGTAGGTCTCGTTTCATCTGGTTAGTCGCGAAATCTGGTTTCTTTACGTAAACGGTTTTATGAATATTCGTTGACTCCGAGTTCTGAATTCGGTGATTTTTAGTTTGATTTCACACTACTTTTAGAGATCTAGAATCCTGGCATTTCGGTTTTTGATTTCAGAACTCGTGGCTAGTAGGTCTCGTTTCCCGTAGTTAGGCGCGAATTGTGGTTTTTTACGTAAACGGTTTTATGAATATCCATTGACCTCGAGTTCTGAATTCGGTGATTTTTAGCTTGATTTCACACTACTTTTCGAGCTCCAGAATCCTGGCATTTCGGTTTTTGATTTCAGAACTCGTGGCTAGTAGGTCTCGTTTCATCTGGTTAGGCGCGAAATGTGGTTTCTTTACGTAAACGATTTTATGAATATCCGTTGACTCCGAGTTCTGAATTCGGTGATTTTTAGCTTGATTTCACACTACTTTTCGAGCTCTACAATCCTGGTGTTTCGGTTTTTGATTTCAGAACTCGTGGCTAGTAGATCTCGTTCCACCTACTTAGGCGCGAAATGTGGTTTCTTTACGTAAACGGTTTTATGATTATCTGTTAACTCCGAGTTCTGAATTCGGTGATTTTTAGCTTGATTTCACACTAATTTTTGAGCTCTACAATCCTAGGGTTTCGGTTATTGATTTCAGAACTCGTGGCTAGTAGCTCTCGTTTCACCTACTTAGGCGCGAAATGTGGTTTCTTTACGTAAACGGTTTTATGAATATCCGTTGACTCCGAGTTCTGAATTCGGTGATTTTTAGCTTGATTTCACACTACTTTTCAAGCTCCACAATCCTGGCATTTCGGTTTTGGATTTCAGAACTCGTGGCTAGTTGGTCTCGTTTCTCCTAGTTAAGCGCGAAATGTGGTTTCTTTACGTAAACGGTTTTATGAATATCTGTTGACTCCGAGTTCTGAATTCGCTGTTTTTTGCTTGATTTCACACTACTTTTCGAGCTCTACAATCCTGGCATTTCGGTTTTTTTATTTTAGAACTCGTGGCTAGCAGGTCTCGTTTCACCTAGTTAGGCGAGAAATGTGGTTTCTTTACGTAAACAGTTTTATGAATATTCATTGACTCCGAGTTCTGAATTCGGTGATTTTTAGTTTGATTTCACACTACTTTTAGAGATCTAGAATCCTGGCGTTTCGGTTTTTGATTTCAGAACTCGTGGCTAGTAGGTCTCGATTCACCTAGTTAGGCGCGAAATGTGGTTTTTTACGTAAACGGTTTTATGAATATCCGTTGACTCCGAGTTCTGAATTCGGTGATTTTTAGCTTGATTTCACACTACTTTTCGAGCTCTACAATCCTGGCATTTCGGTTTTTTATTTCAGAACTCATGGCTAGTACGTCTCGTTTCACGTAGTTAGTCGCGAATTGTGGTTTTTTACGTAAACGGTTTTATGAATATCCGTTGACTCCGAGTTCTGAATTCGGTGATTTTTAGCTTGATTTCACACTACTTTTCGAGCTCTACAATCCTGGAGTTTCGGTTTTTGATTTCAGAACTCGTGGCTAGTAGGTCTCGTTTCACCTAGTTAGCCGCGAATTGTGGTTTTTTACGTAAACGGTTTTATGAATATCCGTTGACTCCGAGTTTTGAATTCGGTGATTTTTAGCTTGATTTCACACTACTTTTAGAGATCTAGAATCCTGACATTTCGGATTTTGATTTCAGAACTCGTGGCTAGTAGGTCTCGTTTCACGTAGTTAGTCGCGAATTGTGGTTTTTTACGTAAACGGTTTTATGAATATCCATTGACTCCGAGTTCTGAATTCGGTGATTTTTAGCTTGATTTCACACTACTTTTCGAGCTCTAGAATCCTGGCATTTCGGTTTTTGATTGCAGAACTCGTGGCTAGTAGGTCTCGTTTCATCTGGTTAGTCGCGAAATCTGGTTTCTTTACGTAAACGGTTTTATGAATATTCGTTGACTCCGAGTTCTGAATTCGGTGATTTTTAGTTTGATTTCACACTACTTTTAGAGATCTAGAATCCTGGCATTTCGATTTTTGATTTCAGAACTCGTGGCTAGTACGTCTCATTTCACGTAGTTAGGCGCGAATTGTGGTTTTTTACGTAAACGGTTTTATGAATATCCATTGACCTCGAGTTCTGAATTCGGTGATTTTTAGCTTGATTTCACACTACTTTTCGAGCTCTAGAATCCTGGCATTTCGGTTTTTGATTTCAGAACTCGTGGCTAGTAGGTCTCGTTTCATCTGGTTAGGCGCGAAATGTGGTTTCTTTACGTAAACGATTTTATGAATATCCGTTGACTCCGAGTTCTGAATTCGGTGATCTTTAGCTTGATTTCACACTACTTTTCGAGCTCTACAATCCGGGTGTTTCGGTTTTTGATTTCAGAACTCGTGGCTAGTAGATCTCGTTCCACCTACTTAGGCGCGAAATGTGGTTTCTTTACGTAAACGGTTTTATGATTATCTGTTAACTCCGAGTTCTGAATTCGGTGATTTTTAGCTTGATTTCACACTAATTTTTGAGCTCTACAATCCTAGGGTTTCGGTTATTGATTTCAGAACTCGAGGCTAGTAGCTCTCGTTTCACCTACTTAGGCGCGAAATGTGGTTTCTTTACGTAAACGGTTTTATGAATATCCGTTGACTCCGAGTTCTGAATTCGGTGATTTTTAGCTTGATTTCACACTACTTTTCAAGCTCCACAATCCTGGCATTTCGGTTTTGTATTTCAGAACTCGTGGCTAGTTGGTCTCGTTTCTCCTAGTTAAGCGCGAAATGTGGTTTCTTTACGTAAACGGTTTTATGAATATCTGTTGACTCCGAGTTCTGAATTCGCTGTTTTTTGCTTGATTTCACACTACTTTTCGAGCTCTACAATCCTGGCATTTCGGTTTTTTATTTTAGAACTCGTGGCTAGCAGGTCTCGTTTCACCTAGTTAGGCGCGAAATGTGGTTTCTTTACGTAAACAGTTTTATGAATATTCATTGACTCCGAGTTCTGAATTCGGTGATTTTTAGTTTGATTTCACACTACTTTTAGAGATCTAGAATCCTGGCGTTTCGGTTTTTGATTTCAGAACTCGTGGCTAGTAGGTCTCGATTCACCTAGTTAGGCGCGAAATGTGGTTTTTTACGTAAACGGTTTTATGAATATCCGTTGACTCCGAGTTCTGAATTCGGTGATTTTTAGTTTGATTTCACACTACTTTTAGAGATCTAGAATCCTGGCATTTCGATTTTTGATTTCAGAACTCGTGGCTAGTACGTCTCATTTCACGTAGTTAGGCGCGAATTGTGGTTTTTTACGTAAACGGTTTTATGAATATCCATTGACCTCGAGTTCTGAATTCGGTGATTTTTAGCTTGATTTCACACTACTTTTCGAGCTCTAGAATCCTGGCATTTCGGTTTTTGATTTCAGAACTCGTGGCTAGTAGGTCTCGTTTCATCTGGTTAGGCGCGAAATGTGGTTTCTTTACGTAAACGATTTTATGAATATCCGTTGACTCCGAGTTCTGAATTCGGTGATCTTTAGCTTGATTTCACACTACTTTTCGAGCTCTACAATCCTGGTGTTTCGGTTTTTGATTTCAGAACTCGTGGCTAGTAGATCTCGTTCCACCTACTTAGGCGCGAAATGTGGTTTCTTTACGTAAACGGTTTTATGATTATCTGTTAACTCCGAGTTCTGAATTCGGTGATTTTTAGCTTGACTTCACACTAATTTTTGAGCTCTACAATCCTAGGGTTTCGGTTATTGATTTCAGAACTCGTGGCTAGTAGCTCTCGTTTCACCTACTTAGGCGCGAAATGTGGTTTCTTTACGTAAACGGTTTTATGAATATCCGTTGACTCCGAGTTCTGAATTCGGTGATTTTTAGCTTGATTTCACACTACTTTTCAAGCTCCACAATCCTGGCATTTCGGTTTTGGATTTCAGAACTCGTGGCTAGTTGGTCTCGTTTCTCCTAGTTAAGCGCGAAATGTGGTTTCTTTACGTAAACGGTTTTATGAATATCTGTTGACTCCGAGTTCTGAATTCGCTGTTTTTTGCTTGATTTCACACTACTTTTCGAGCTCTACAATCCTGGCATTTCGGTTTTTTATTTTAGAACTCGTGGCTAGCAGGTCTCGTTTCACCTAGTTAGGCGCGAAATGTGGTTTCTTTACATAAACAGTTTTATGAATATTCATTGACTCCGAGTTCTGAATTCGGTGATTTTTAGTTTGATTTCACACTACTTTTAGAGATCTAGAATACTGGCGTTTCGGTTTTTGATTTCAGAACTCGTGGCTAGTAGGTCTCGATTCACCTAGTTAGGCGCGAAATGTGGTTTTTTACGTAAACGGTTTTATGAATATCCGTTGACTCCGAGTTCTGAATTCGGTGATTTTTAGCTTGATTTCACACTACTTTTCGAGCTCTACAATCCTGGCATTTCGGTTTTTTATTTCAGAACTCATGGCTAGTACGTCTCGTTTCACGTAGTTAGTCGCGAATTGTGGTTTTTTACGTAAACGGTTTTATGAATATCCGTTGACTCCGAGTTCTGAATTCGGTGATTTTTAGCTTGATTTCACACTACTTTTCGAGCTCTACAATCCTGGAGTTTCGGTTTTTGATTTCAGAACTCGTGGCTAGTAGTTCTCGTTTCACCTAGTTAGCCGCGAATTGTGGTTTTTTACGTAAACGGTTTTATGAATATCCGTTGACTCCGAGTTTTGAATTCGGTGATTTTTAGCTTGATTTCACACTACTTTTCGAGCTCTAGTATCTTGGCATTTCGGTTTTTGATTTCAGAACTCGTGGCTAGTAGATCTCGATTCACCTAGTTAGGCGCGAAATGTGGTTTTTTACGTAAACGCTTTTATGAATATCCGTTGACTTCGAGTTCTGAATTCGGTGATTTTTAGCTTGATTTCACACTACTTTTCGAGCTCTACAATCCTGGCATTTCGGTTTTTTATTTCAGAACTCATGGCTAGTAGGTCTCGTTTCACCTAGTTAGGCGCGAAATGTGGTTTTTTACGTAAACGGTTTTATGAATATCCGTTGACTCCGAGTTCTGAATTCGGTGATTTTTAGCTTGATTTCACACTAATTTTCGAGCTCTAAAATCCTGGCATTTCGGTTTTTGATTTCAGAACTCGTGGATAGTAGGTCTTGTTTCAGCTAGTTAGGCGCGAATTGTGGTTTCTTTACGAAAACGGTTTTATGAATATCCGATGACTCCGAGTTCTGAATTCGGTGATTTTTAGATTGATTTCACACTATTTTTTGAGCTCTACAATCCTGGAGTTTCGGTTTTTGATTTCAGAACTCGTGGCTTGTAGGTCTCGTTTCGCCTAGTTAGGCGCGAATTGCGGTTTCTTTACGTAAACTGTTTTATGAATATCCGTTGACTCCGAGTTCTGAATTCGGTGATTTTTAGCTTGATTTCACACTATTTTTCGAGCTCTACAATCCTGTAATTTCGGTTTTTGATTTCAGAACTCGTGGCTAGTAGGTCTCGTTTCACCTATTAAGCCGAGATATGTGGTTTTTTTATGTAAACGGTTTTATGAATATCCGTTGACTCCGAGTTCTGAATTCGGTGATTTTTAGCTTGATTTCACACTAATTTTAGAGCTCTACAATCCTGGAATTTTGGTTTTTGATTTCAGAACTCGTGGCCAGTAGGTCTCATTTCACCTAGTTAGGCGCGAATTTTGGTTTCTTTACGTAAACGGTTTTATGAATATCGGTTGACTCCGAGTTCTGAATTCGGTGATTTTTAGCTTGATTTCAAACTACTTTTCGAGCTCTACAATCCTAGCATTTCGGATTTTGATTTCAGAACTCGTGGATAGTAGGTCCCGTTTCACCTACTTAGCCGCGAAATGTGGTTTCTTTACGTAAACGGTTTTATGAATATCCGTTGACTCCGAGTTCTGAATTCGGTGATTTTAGCTTGATTTCACACTACTTTTCGAGCTCTACAATCCTGGTGTTTCGGTTTTTGATTTCAGAACTTGTGGCTAGTAGATTTCGTTCCACCTACTTAGGCGCGAAATGTGGTTTCTTTACGTAAACGGTTTTATGATTATCTGTTGACTCCGAGTTCTGAATTCGGTGATTTTTAGCTTGATTTCACACTAATTTTTGAGCTCTAATATCCTAGGGTTTCGGTTATTGATTTCAGAACTCATGGCTAGTAGCTCTCGTTTCACCTACTTAGGCGCAAAATGTGGTTTCTTTACGTAAATGGTTTTATGAATATCCGTTGACTCCGAGTTCTGAATTCGTGGATTTTTAGCTTGATTTCACACTACTTTTCGAGCTCTACAATCCTGGAGTTTCGGTTTTTGATTTCAGAACTCGTGGCTAGTGGGTCTCGTTTCACCTAGTTAGCCGCGAATTGTGGTTTCTTTACATAAACAATTTTATAAATATCCGTTGACTCCGAGTTCTGAATTCGGTGATTTTTAGCTTGATTTCACACTACTTTTTGAGCTCTACAATCCTGGGGTTTCGGTTTTTGATTTCAGAACTTGTGGCTAGCAGGTCTCGTTTCACCTTGTTAGCCGAGAAATGTGGTTTCTTTACGTAAACGGTTTTATGAATATCGTGGACTCCGAGTTCTGAATTCGGTGATTTTTAGATTGATTTCACACTACTTTTCGAGCTCCACAATCATGGCATTTCGGTTTTGGATTTCAGAACTCGTGGCTAGTTGGTCTCGTTTCACCTAGTTAAGCGCGAAATGTGGTTTCTTTACGTAAACGGTTTTATGAATATCCGTTGACTCCGAGTTCTGAATTCGCTGATTTTTAGCTTGATTTCACACTACTTTTCGAGCTCTACAATCCTGGAATTTCGGTTTTTTATTTCAGAACTCGTGGCTAGCAGGTCTCGTTTCACCTAATTAGGCGCGAAGTGTGGTTTCTTTACGTAAACGGTTTTATGAATATTCGTTGACTCCGAGTTCTGAATTCGGTGATTTTTAGTTTGATTTCACACTACTTTTAGAGATCTAGAATCCTGGCATTTCGGATTTTGATTTCAGAACTCGTGGCTAGTAGGTCTCGTTTCACGTAGTTAGTCGCGAATTGTGGTTTTTTACGTAAACGGTTTTATGAATATCCATTGACTCCGAGTTTTGAATTCGGTGATTTTTAGCTTGATTTCACACTACTTTTCGAGCTCTAGAATCCTGGCATTTCGGTTTTTGATTGCAGAACTCGTGGCTAGTAGGTCTCGTTTCATCTGGTTAGGCGCGAAATCTGGTTTCTTTACGTAAACGGTTTTATGAATATCCGTTGACTCCGAGTTCTGAATTCGGTGATTTTTAGCTTGATTTCACACTAATTTTTGAGCTCTAATATCCTAGGGTTTCGGTTATTGATTTCAGAACTCCTGGCTAGTAGGTTTCGTTTCACCTAGTTATGCGCGAAATGTGGTTTCTTTACGTAAACGGTTTTATGATTATCTGTTGACTCCGAGTTCTGAATTCGGTGATTTTTAGCTTGATTTCACACTAATTTTTGAGCTCTAATATCCTAGGGTTTCGGTTATTGATTTCAGAACTCATGGCTAGTAGCTCTCGTTTCACCTACTTAGGCGCAAAATGTGGTTTCTTTACGTAAATGGTTTTATGAAGATCCGTTGACTCCGAGTTCTGAATTCGTGGATTTTTAGCTTGATTTCACACTACTTTTCGAGCTCTACAATCCTGGAGTTTCGGTTTTTGATTTCAGAACTCGTGGCTAGTGGGTCTGGTTTCACCTAGTTAGCCGCGAATTGTGGTTTCTTTACATAAACAATTTTATGAATATCCGTTGACTCCGAGTTCTGAATTCGGTGATTTTTAGCTTGATTTCACACTACTTTTCGAGCTCTACAATCCTGGGGTTTCGGTTTTTGATTTCAGAACTCGTGGCTAGCAGGTCTCGTTTCACCTTGTTTGCCGAGAAATGTGGTTTCTTTACATAAACGGTTTTATGAATATCGTGGACTCCGAGTTCTGAATTCGGTGATTTTTAGATTGATTTCACACTACTTTTCGAGCTCCACAATCCTGGCATTTCGGTTTTGGATTTCAGAACTCGTGGCTAATTGGTCTCGTTTCACCTAGTTAAGCGCGAAATGTGGTTTCTTTACGTAAACGGTTTTATGAATATCCGTTGACTCCGAGTTCTGAATTCGCTGATTTTTAGCTTGATTTCACACTACTTTTCGAGCTCTACAATCCTGGAATTTCGGTTTTTTATTTCAGAACTCGTGGCTAGCAGGTCTCGTTTCACCTAATTAGGCGCGAAATGTGGTTTCTTTACGTAAACGGTTTTATGAATATTCGTTGACTCCGAGTTCTGAATTCGGTGATTTTTAGTTTGATTTCACACTACTTTTAGAGATCTAGAATCCTGGCATTTCGGATTTTGATTTCAGAACTCGTGGCTAGTAGGTCTCGTTTCACGTAGTTAGTCGCGAATTGTGGTTTTTTACGTAAACGGTTTTATGAATATCCATTGACTCCGAGTTTTGAATTCGGTGATTTTTAGCTTGATTTCACACTACTTTTCGAGCTCTAGAATCCTGGCATTTCGGTTTTTGATTGCAGAACTCGTGGCTAGTAGGTCTCGTTTCATCTGGTTAGGCGCGAAATCTGGTTTCTTTACGTAAACGGTTTTATGAATATCCGTTGACTCCGAGTTCTGAATTCGGTGATTTTTAGCTTGATTTCACACTACTTTTCGAGCTCTACGATCCTGGGGTTTCTGATTTTGATTTCAGAACTCGTGGCTAGTTGGTCTCGTTTCACCTAGTTAGTCGCGAAATGTGGTTTCTTTACGTAAACGGTTTTATGAATATCCGTTGACTCCGAGTTCTGAATTCGGTGGTTTTTATCTTGATTTCACACTACTTTTCGAGCTCTACAATCTTAGGTTTTCGGATTTCGATTTCAGAACTCGTGGCTAGTAGGTCTCGTTTCACCTAGTTAGCCGCGAAATGTGGTTTCTTTACGTAAACGGTTTTATGAATATCCGTTGACTCCGAGTTCTGAATTCGGTGATTTTTAGCTTGATTTCACACTACTTTTCGAGCTCTACAATCCTGGCGTTTCGGTTTTTGATTTCAGAACTCGTGGCTAGTGGGTCCCGTTTCACCTAGTTAGCCGCGAATTGTGGTTTCTTTACGTAAACAATTTTATGAATATCCGTTGACTCCGAGTTCTGAATTCGGTGATTTTTAGCTTGATTTCACACTACTTTTCGAGCTCTACAATCCTGGGGTTTCGGTTTTTGATTTCAGAACTCGTGGCTAGCAGGTCTCGTTTCACCTTGTTTGCCGAGAAATGTGGTTTCTTTACGTAAACGTTTTTATGAATATCGTGGACTCCGAGTTCTGAATTCGGTGATTTTTAGATTGATTTCACACTACTTTTCGAGCTCCACAATCCTGGAATTTCGGTTTTGGATTTCAGAACTCGTGGCTAATTGGTCTCGTTTCACCTAGTTAAGCGCGAAATGTGGTTTCTTTACGTAAACGGTTTTATGAATATCCGTTGACTCCGAGTTCTGAATTCGCTGATTTTTAGCTTGATTTCACACTACTTTTCGAGCTCTACAATCCTGGAATTTCGGTTTTTTATTTCAGAACTCGTGGCTAGCAGGTCTCGTTTCACCTAATTAGGCGCGAAATGTGGTTTCTTTACGTAAACGGTTTTATGAATATTCGTTGACTCCGAGTTCTGAATTCGGTGATTTTTAGTTTGATTTCACACTACTTTTAGAGATCTAGAATCCTGGCATTTCGGATTTTGATTGCAGAACTCGTGGCTAGTAGGTCTCGTTTCATCTGGTTAGGCGCGAAATCTGGTTTCTTTACGTAAACGGTTTTATGAATATCCATTGACTCCGAGTTTTGAATTCGGTGATTTTTAGCTTGATTTCACACTACTTTTCGAGCTCTAGAATCCTGGCATTTCGGTTTTTGATTGCAGAACTCGTGGCTAGTAGGTCTCGTTTCATCTGGTTAGGCGCGAAATCTGGTTTCTTTACGTAAACGGTTTTATGAATATCCGTTGACTCCGAGTTCTGAATTCGGTGATTTTTAGCTTGATTTCACACTACTTTTCGAGCTCTACGATCCTGGGGTTTCTGATTTTGATTTCAGAACTCGTGGCTAGTTGGTCTCGTTTCACCTAGTTAGTCGCGAAATGTGGTTTCTTTACGTAAACGGTTTTATGAATATCCGTTGACTCCGAGTTCTGAATTCGGTGGTTTTTATCTTGATTTCACACTACTTTTCGAGCTCTACAATCTTAGGTTTTCGGATTTCGATTTCAGAACTCGTGGCTAGTAGGTCTCGTTTCACCTAGTTAGCCGCGAAATGTGGTTTCTTTACGTAAACGGTTTTATGAATATCCGTTGACTCCGAGTTCTGAATTCGGTGATTTTTAGCTTGATTTCACACTACTTTTCGAGCTCTACAATCCTGGCGTTTCGGTTTTTGATTTCAGAACTCGTGGCTAGTGGGTCCCGTTTCACCTAGTTAGCCGCGAATTGTGGTTTCTTTACGTAAACAATTTTATGAATATCCGTTGACTCCGAGTTCTGAATTCGGTGATTTTTAGCTTGATTTCACACTACTTTTCGAGCTCTACAATCCTGTGGTTTCGGTTTTTGATTTCAGAACTCGTGGCTAGCAGGTCTCGTTTCACCTAGTTAGCCGAGAAATGTGGTTTCTTTACGTAAACGGTTTTATGAATATCCGTTGACTCCGAGTTTTGAATTCGGTGATTTTTAGCTTGATTTCACACTACTTTTCTAGCTCCACAATCCTGGCATTTCGGTTTTGGATTTCAGAACTCGTGCCTAGTTGGTATCGTTTCTCCTAGTTAAGCGCGAAATGTGGTTTCTTTACGTAAACGGTTTTATGAATATCTGTGGACTCCGAGTTCTGAATTCGCTGTTTTTAGCTTGATTTCACACTACTTTTCGAGCTCTACAATCCTGGCATTTCGGTTTTTTATTTTAGAACTCGTGGCTAGCAGGTCTCGTTTCACCTAGTTATGCGCGAAATGTGGTTTCTTTACGTAAACGGTTTTATGAATATTCATTGACTCCGAGTTCTGAATTCGGTGATTTTTAGTTTGATTTCACACTACTTTTAGAGATCTAGAATCCTGGAGTTTCGGTTTTTGATTTCAGAACACGTGGCTAGTACGTCTCGTTTCACGTAGTTAGTCGCGAATTGTGGTTTTTTACGTAAACGGTTTTATGAATATCCGTTGACTCCGAGTTCTGAATTCGGTGATTTTTAGCTTGATTTCACACTACTTTTCGAGCTCTACAATCCTGTAATTTCGGTTTTTGATTTCAGAACTCGTGGCTAGTAGGTCTCGTTTCACCTATTAAGCCGAGAAATGTGGTTTCTTTATGTAAACGGTTTTATGAATATCCGTTGACTCCGAGTTCTGAATTCGGTGATTTTTAGCTTGATTTCACACTAATTTTAGAGCTCTACAATCCTGGAATTTTGGTTTTTGATTTCAGAACTCGTGGCCAGTAGGTCTCATTTCACCTAGTTAGGCGCGAATTTTGGTTTCTTTACGTAAACGGTTTTATGAATATCGGTTGACTCCGAGTTCTGAATTCGGTGATTTTTAGCTTGATTTCAAACTACTTTTCGAGCTCTACAATCCTAGCGTTTCGGATTTTGATTTCAGAACTCGTGGATAGTAGGTCTCGTTTCATCTAGTTAGGCGCAAAATCTGGTTTCTTTACGTAAACGGTTTTATGAATATCCGTTGACTCCGAGTTCTGAATTCGGTGATTTTTAGCTTGATTTCACACTACTTTTCGAGCTCTACAATCCTGGTGTTTCGGTTTTTGATTTCAGAACTCGTGGCTAGTAGATTTCGTTCCACCTACTTAGGCGCGAAATGTGGTTTCTTTACGTAAACGGTTTTATGATTATCTGTTGACTCCGAGTTCTGAATTCGGTGATTTTTAGCTTGATTTCACACTAATTTTTGAGCTCTAATATCCTAGGGTTTCGGTTATTGATTTCAGAACTCATGGCTAGTAGCTCTCGTTTCACCTACTTAGGCGCAAAATGTGGTTTCTTTACGTAAATGGTTTTATGAATATCCGTTGACTCCGAGTTCTGAATTCGTGGATTTTTAGCTTGATTTCACACTACTTTTCGAGCTCTACAATCCTGGAGTTTCGGTTTTTGACTTCAGAACTCGTGGCTAGTGGGTCTCGTTTCACCTAGTTAACCGCGAATTGTGGTTTCTTTACATAAACAATTTTATGAATATCCGTTGACTCCGAGTTCTGAATTCGGTGATTTTTAGCTTGATTTCACACTACTTTTCGAGCTCTACAATCCTGGGGTTTCGGTTTTTGATTTCAGAACTCGTGGCTAGCAGGTCTCGTTTCACCTTGTTAGCCGAGAAATGTGGTTTCTTTACGTAAACGGTTTTATGAATATCGTGGACTCCGAGTTCTGAATTCGGTGATTTTTAGATTGATTTCACACTACTTTTCGAGCTCCACAATCCTGGCATTTCGGTTTTGGATTTCAGAACTCGTGGCTAGTTGGTCTCGTTTCACCTAGTTAAGCGCGAAATGTGGTTTCTTTACGTAAACGGTTTTATGAATATCCGTTGACTCCGAGTTCTGAATTCGCTGATTTTTAGCTTGATTTCACACTACTTTTCGAGCTCTACAATCCTGGAATTTCGGTTTTTTATTTCAGAACTCGTGGCTAGCAGGTCTCGTTTCACCTAATTAGGCGCGAAATGTGGTTTCTTTACGTAAACGGTTTTATGAATATTCGTTGACTCCGAGTTCTGAATTCGGTGATTTTTAGTTTGATTTCACACTACTTTTAGAGATCTAGAATCCTGGCATTTCGGATTTTGATTTCAGAACTCGTGGATAGTAGGTCTCGTTTCACGAAGTTAGTCGCGAATTGTGGTTTTTTACGTAAACGGTTTTATGAATATCCATTGACTCCGAGTTTTGAATTCGGTGATTTTTAGCTTGATTTCACACTACTTTTCGAGCTCTAGAATCCTGGCATTTCGGTTTTTGATTGCAGAACTCGTGGCTAGTAGGTCTCGTTTCATCTGGTTAGGCGCGAAATCTGGTTTCTTTACGTAAACGGTTTTATGAATATCCGTTGACTCCGAGTTCTGAATTCGGTGATTTTTAGCTTGATTTCACACTAATTTTGGAGCTCTAATATCCTAGGGTTTCGGTTATTGATTTCAGAACTCCTGGTTAGTAGGTCTTGTTTCACCAAGTTAGGCGCGAAATGTGGTTTCTTTACGTAAACGGTTTTATGATTATCTGTTGACTCCGAGTTCTGAATTCGGTGATTTTTAGCTTGATTTCACACTAATTTTTGAGCTCTAATATCCTAGGGTTTCGGTTATTGATTTCAGAACTCATGGCTAGTAGCTCTCGTTTCACCTACTTAGGCGCAAAATGTGGTTTCTTTACGTAAATGGTTTTATGAATGTCCGTTGACTCCGAGTTCTGAATTCGTGGATTTTTAGCTTGATTTCACACTACTTTTCGAGCTCTACAATCCTGGAGTTTCGGTTTTTGATTTCAGAACTCGTGGCTAGTGGGTCTCGTTTCACCTAGTTAGCCGCGAATTGTGGTTTCTTTACATAAACAATTTTATGAATATCCGTTGACTCCGAGTTCTGAATTCGGTGATTTTTAGCTTGATTTCACACTACTTTTCGAGCTCTACAATCCTGGGGTTTCGGTTTTTGATTTCAGAACTCGTGGCTAGCAGGTCTCGTTTCACCTTGTTTGCCGAGAAATGTGGTTTCTTTACGTAAACGTTTTTATGAATATCGTGGACTCCGAGTTCTGAATTCGGTGATTTTTAGATTGATTTCACACTACTTTTCGAGCTCCACAATCCTGGAATTTCGGTTTTGGATTTCAGAACTCGTGGCTAATTGGTCTCGTTTCACCTAGTTAAGCGCGAAATGTGGTTTCTTTACGTAAACGGTTTTATGAATATCCGTTGACTCCGAGTTCTGAATTCGCTGATTTTTAGCTTGATTTCACACTACTTTTCGAGCTCTACAATCCTGGAATTTCGGTTTTTTATTTCAGAACTCGTGGCTAGCAGGTCTCGTTTCACCTAATTAGGCGCGAAATGTGGTTTCTTTACGTAAACGGTTTTATGAATATTCGTTGACTCCGAGTTCTGAATTCGGTGATTTTTAGTTTGATTTCACACTACTTTTAGAGATCTAGAATCCTGGCATTTCGGATTTTGATTTCAGAACTCGTGGCTAGTAGGTCTCGTTTCACGTAGTTAGTCGCGAATTGTGGTTTTTTACGTAAACGGTTTTATGAATATCCATTGACTCCGAGTTTTGAATTCGGTGATTTTTAGCTTGATTTCACACTACTTTTCGAGCTCTAGAATCCTGGCATTTCGGTTTTTGATTGCAGAACTCGTGGCTAGTAGGTCTCGTTTCATCTGGTTAGGCGCGAAATCTGGTTTCTTTACGTAAACGGTTTTATGAATATCCGTTGACTCCGAGTTCTGAATTCGGTGATTTTTAGCTTGATTTCACACTACTTTTCGAGCTCTACAATCCTGGTGTTTCGGTTTTTGATTTCAGAACTCGTGGCTAGTAGATCTCGTTCCACCTACTTAGGCGCGAAATGTGGTTTCTTTACGTAAACGGTTTTACGATTATCTGTTGACTCCGAGTTCTGAATTCAGTGATTTTTAGCTTGATTTCACACTACTTTTTGAGCTCTACAATCCTAGGGTTTCGGTTATTGATTTCAGAACTCGTGGCTAGTAGCTCTCGTTTCACCTACTTAGGCGCGAATTGTGGTTTCTTTACGTAAACAATTTTATGAATATCCGTTGACTCCGAGTTCTGAATTCGGTGATTTTTAGCTTGATTTCACACTACTTTTCGAGCTCTACAATCCTGTGGTTTCGGTTTTTTAATCAGAACTCGTGGCTAGCAGGTCTCGTTTCACCTAGTTAGCCGAGAAATGTGGTTTCTTTACGTAAACGGTTTTATGAATATCCGTTGACTCCGAGTTCTGAATTCGGTGATTTTTAGCTTGATTTCACACTACTTTTCTAGCTCCACAATCCTGGCATTTCGGTTTTGGATTTCAGAACTCGTGGTTAGTTGGTATCGTTTCTCCTAGTTAAGCGCGAAATGTGGTTTCTTTACGTAAACGGTTTTATGAATATCTGTTGACTCCGAGTTCTGAATTCGCTGTTTTTAGCTTGATTTCACACTACTTTTCGAGCTCTACAATCCTGGTATTTCGGTTTTTTATTTTAGAACTCGTGGCTAGCAGGTCTCGTTTCACCTAGTTATGCGCGAAATGTGGTTTCTTTACGTAAACGGTTTTATGAATATTCATTGACTCCGAGTTCTGAATTCGGTGATTTTTAGTTTGATTTCACACTACTTTTAGAGATCTAGAATCCTGGGGTTTCGGTTTTTGATTTATGAACACGTGGCTAGTACGTCTCGTTTCACGTAGTTAGTCGCGAATTGTGGTTTTTTACGTAAACGGTTTTATGAATACCCGTTGACTCCGAGTTCTGAATTCAGTGATTTTTAGCTTGATTTCACACTACTTTTCGAGCTCTACAATCCTGTAATTTCGGTTTTTGATTTCAGAACTCGTGGCTAGTAGGTCTCGTTTCACGTATTAAGCCGAGAAATGTGGTTTCTTTATGTAAACGGTTTTATGAATATCCGTTGACTCCGAGTTCTGAATTCGGTGATTTTTATCTTGATTTCACACTAATTTTAGAGCTCTACAATCCTGGAATTTTGGTTTTTGATTTCAGAACTCGTGGCCAGTAGGTCTCATTTCACCTAGTTTGGCGCGAATTTTGGTTTCTTTACGTAAACGGTTTTATGAATATCGGTTGACTCCGAGTTCTGAATTCGGTGATTTTTAGCTTGATTTCAAACTACTTTTCGAGCTCTACAATCCTAGCGTTTCGGATTTTGATTTCAGAACTCGTGGATAGTAGGTCTCGTTTCATCTAGTTAGGCGCAAAATCTGGTTTCTTTACGTAAACGGTTTTATGAATATCCGTTGACTCCGAGTTCTGAATTCGGTGATTTTTAGCTTGATTTCACACTACTTTTCGAGCTCTACAATCCTGGCATTTCGGTTTTTTATTTTAGAACTCGTGGCTAGCAGGTCTCTTTTCACCTAGTTATGCGCAAAATGTGGTTTCTTTACGTAAACGGTTTTATGAATATTCATTGACTCCGAGTTCTGAATTCGGTGATTTTTAGTTTGATTTCACACTACTTTTAGAGATCTAGAATCCTGGCGTTTCGGTTTTTGATTTCAGAACACGTGGCTAGTACGTCTCGTTTCACGTAGTTAGTCGCGAATTGTGGTTTTTTACGTAAACGGTTTTATGAATATCCGTTGACTCCGAGTTCTGAATTCGGTGATTTTTAGCTTGATTTCACACTACTTTTCGAGCTCTACAATCCTGTAATTTCGGTTTTTGATTTCAGAACTCGTGGCTAGTAGGTCTCGTTTCACCTATTAAGCCGAGAAATGTGGTTTCTTTATGTAAACGGTTTTATGAATATCCGTTGACTCCGAGTTCTGAATTCGGTGATTTTTAGCTTGATTTCACACTAATTTTAGAGCTCTACAATCCTGGAATTTTGGTTTTTGATTTCAGAACTCGTGGCCAGTAGGTCTCATTTCACCTAGTTAGGCGCGAATTTTGGTTTCTTTACGTAAACGGTTTTATGAATATCGGTTGACTCCGAGTTCTGAATTCGGTGATTTTTAGCTTGATTTCAAACTACTTTTCGAGCTCTACAATCCTGGCGTTTCGGATTTTGATTTCAGAACTCGTGGATAGTAGGTCTCGTTTCATCTAGTTAGGCGCAAAATCTGGTTTCTTTACGTAAACGGTTTTATGAATATCCGTTGACTCCGAGTTCTGAATTCGGTGATTTTTAGCTTGATTTCACACTACTTTTCGAGCTCTACAATCCTGGTGTTTCGGTTTTTGATTTCAGAACTCGTGGCTAGTAGATTTTGTTCCACCTACTTAGGCGCAAAATGTGGTTTCTTTACGTAAACGGTTTTATGATTATCTGTTGACTCCGAGTTCTGAATTCGGTGATTTTTAGCTTGATTTCACACTAATTTTTGAGCTCTAATATCCTAGGGTTTCGGTTATTGATTTCAGAACTCATGGCTAGTATCTCTCGTTTCACCTACTTAGGCGCAAAATGTGGTTTCTTTACGTAAATGGTTTTATGAATATCCGTTGACTCCGAGATCTGAATTCGTGGATTTTTAGCTTGATTTCACACTACTTTTCGAGCTCTACAATCCTGGAGTTTCGGTTTTTGATTTCAGAACTCGTGGCTAGTGGGTCTCGTTACACCTAGTTAGCCGCGAATTGTGGTTTCTTTACATAAACAATTTTATGAATATCCGTTGACTCCGAGTTCTGAATTCGGTGATTTTTAGCTTGATTTCACACTACTTTTCGAGCTCTACAATCCTGGGGTTTCGGTTTTTGATTTCAGAACTCGTGGCTAGCAGGTCTCGTTTCACCTTGTTAGCCGAGAAATGTGGTTTCTTTACGTAAACGGTTTTATGAATATCGTGGACTCCGAGTTCTGAATTCGGTGATTTTTAGATTGATTTCACACTACTTTTCGAGCTCCACAATCCTGGCATTTCGGTTTTGGATTTCAGAACTCGTGGCTAGTTGGTCTCGTTTCACCTAGTTAAGCGCGAAATGTGGTTTCTTTACGTAAACGGTTTTATGAATATCCGTTGACTCCGAGTTCTGAATTCGCTGATTTTTAGCTTGATTTCACACTACTTTTTGAGCTCTACAATCCTGGAATTTCGGTTTTTTATTTCAGAACTCGTGGCTAGCAGGTCTCGTTTCACCTAATTAGGCGCGAAATGTGGTTTCTTTACGTAAACGGTTTTATGAATATTCGTTGACTCCGAGTTCTGAATTCGGTGATTTTTAGTTTGATTTCACACTACTTTTAGAGATCTAGAATCCTGGCATTTCGGATTTTGATTTCAGAACTCGTGGCTAGTAGGTCTCGTTTCACGTAGTTAGTCGCGAATTGTGGTTTTTTACGTAAACGGTTTTATGAATATCCATTGACTCCGAGTTTTGAATTCGGTGATTTTTAGCTTGATTTCACACTACTTTTCGAGCTCTAGAATCCTGGCATTTCGGTTTTTGATTGCAGAACTCGTGGCTAGTAGGTCTTGTTTCATCTGGTTAGGCGCGAAATCTGGTTTCTTTACGTAAACGGTTTTATGAATATCCGTTGACTCCGAGTTCTGAATTCGGTGATTTTTAGCTTGATTTCACACTACTTTTAGAGCTCTACAATCCTGTTGTTTCGGTTTTTGATTTCAGAACTCGTGGCTAGTAGATCTCGTTCCACCTACTTAGGCGCGAAATGTGGTTTCTTTACGTAAACGGTTTTACGATTATCTGTTGACTCCGAGTTCTGAATTCAGTGATTTTTAGCTTGATTTCACACTACTTTTTGAGCTCTACAATCCTAGGGTTTCGGTTATTGATTTCAGAACTCGTGGCTAGTAGCTCTCGTTTCACCTACTTAGGCGCGAAATGTGGTTTCTTTACGTAAACGGTTTTATGAATATCCGTTGACTCCGAGTTCTGAATTCGTGGATTTTTAGCTTGATTTCACACTACTTTTCGAGCTCTACAATCCTGGTGTTTCGGTTTTTGATTTCAGAACTCGTGGCTAGTGGGTCCCGTTTCACCTATTTAGCCGCGAATTGTGGTTTCTTTACGTAAACAATTTTATGAATATCCGTTGACTCCGAGTTCTGAATTCGGTGATTTTTAGCTTGATTTCACACTACTTTTCGAGCTCTACAATCCTGTGGTTTCGGTTTTTTATTTCAGAACTCGTGGCTAGCAGGTCTCGTTTCACCTAGTTAGCCGAGAAATGTGGTTTCTTTACGTAAACGGTTTTATGAATATCCGTTGACTCCGAGTTCTGAATTCGGTGATTTTTATCTTGATTTCACACTACTTTTCTAGCTCCACAATCCTGGCATTTCGGTTTTGGATTTCAGAACTCGTGGCTAGTTGGTATCGTTTCTCCTAGTTAAGCGCGAAATGTGGTTTCTTTACGTAAATGGTTTTATGAATATCTGTTGACTCCGAGTTCTGAATTCGCTGTTTTTAGCTTGATTTCACACTACTTTTCGAGCTCTACAATCCTGGCATTTCGGTTTTTTATTTTAGAACTCGTGGCTAGCAAGTCTCATTTCACCTAGTTATGCGCGAAATGTGGTTTCTTTACGTAAACGGTTTTATGAATATTCATTGACTCCGAGTTCTGAATTCGGTGATTTTTAGTTTGATTTCACACTACTTTTAGAGATCTAGAATCCTGGCGTTTCGGATTTTGATTTCAGAACTCGTGGCTAGTACGTCTCGTTTCACGTAGTTAGTCGCGAATTGTGGTTTTTTACTTAAACGGTTTTATGAATATCCGTTGACTCCGAGTTCTGAATTCGGTGATTTTTAGCTTGATTTGACACTACTTTTCTAGCTCCACAATCCTGGCATTTCGGTTTTGGATTTCAGAACTCGTGGCTAGTTGGTATCGTTTCTCCTAGTTAAGCGCGAAATGTGGTTTCTTTACGTAAATGGTTTTATGAATATCTGTTGACTCCGAGTTCTGAATTCGCTGTTTTTAGCTTGATTTCACACTACTTTTCGAGCTCTACAATCCTGGCATTTCGGTTTTTTATTTTAGAACTCGTGGCTAGCAGGTCTCATTTCACCTAGTTATGCGCGAAATGTGGTTTCTTTACGTAAACGGTTTTATGAATATTCATTGACTCCGAGTTCTGAATTCGGTGATTTTTAGTTTGATTTCACACTACTTTTAGAGATCTAGAATCCTGGCGTTTCGGTTTTTGATTTCAGAACTCGTGGCTAGTACGTCTCGTTTCACGTAGTTAGTCGCGAATTGTGGTTTTTTACGTAAACGGTTTTATGAATACCCGTTGACTCCGAGTTCTGAATTCAGTGATTTTTAGCTTGATTTCACACTACTTTTCGAGCTCTACAATCCTGTAATTTCGGTTTTTGATTTCAGAACTCGTGGCTAGTAGGTCTCGTTTCACGTATTAAGCCGAGAAATGTGGTTTCTTTATGTAAACGGTTTTATGAATATCCGTTGACTCCGAGTTCTGAATTCGGTGATTTTTATCTTGATTTCACACTAATTTTAGAGCTCTACAATCCTGGAATTTTGGTTTTTGATTTCAGAACTCGTGGCCAGTAGGTCTCATTTCACCTAGTTAGGCGCAAATTTTGGTTTCTTTACGTAAACGGTTTTATGAATATCGGTTGACTCCGAGTTCTGAATTCGGTGATTTTTAGCTTGATTTCAAACTACTTTTCGAGCTCTACAATCCTAGCCTTTCGGATTTTGATTTCAGAACTCGTGGATAGTAGGTCTCGTTTCATCTAGTTAGGCGCAAAATCTGGTTTCTTTACGTAAACGGTTTTATGAATATCCGTTGACTCCGAGTTCTGAATTCGGTGATTTTTAGCTTGATTTCACACTACTTTTCGAGCTCTACAATCCTGGTGTTTCGGTTTTTGATTTCAGAACTCGTGGCCAGTAGGTCTCATTTCACCTAGTTAGGCGCGAATTTTGGTTTCTTTACGTAAACGGTTTTATGAATATCGGTTGACTCCGAGTTCTGAATTCGGTGATTTTTAGCTTGATTTCAAACTGCTTTTCGAGCTCTACAATCCTAGCGTTTCGGATTTTGATTTCAGAACTCGTGGATAGTAGGTCTCGTTTCATCTAGTTAGGCGCAAAATCTGGTTTCTTTACGTAAATGGTTTTATGAATATCTGTTGACTCCGAGTTCTGAATTCGCTGTTTTTAGCTTGATTTCACACTACTTTTCGAGCTCTACAATCCTGGTATTTCGGTTTTTTATTTTAGAACTCGTGGCTAGCAGGTCTCGTTTCACCTAGTTATGCGCGAAATGTGGTTTCTTTACGTAAACGGTTTTATGAATATTCATTGACTCCGAGTTCTGAATTCGGTGATTTTTAGTTTGATTTCACACTACTTTTAGAGATCTAGAATCCTGGGGTTTCGGTTTTTGATTTCAGAACACGTGGCTAGTACGTCTCGTTTCACGTAGTTAGTCGCGAATTGTGGTTTTTTACGTAAACGGTTTTATGAATACCCGTTGACTCCGAGTTCTGAATTCAGTGATTTTTAGCTTGATTTCACACTACTTTTCGAGCTCTACAATCCTGTAATTTCGGTTTTTGATTTCAGAACTCGTGGCTAGTAGGTCTCGTTTCACGTATTAAGCCGAGAAATGTGGTTTCTTTATGTAAACGGTTTTATGAATATCCGTTGACTCCGAGTTCTGAATTCGGTGATTTTTATCTTGATTTCACACTAATTTTAGAGCTCTACAATCCTGGGATTTTGGTTTTTGATTTCAGAACTCGTGGCCAGTAGGTCTCATTTCACCTAGTTAGGCGCGAATTTTGGTTTCTTTACGTAAACGGTTTTATGAATATCGGTTGACTCCGAGTTCTGAATTCGGTGATTTTTAGCTTGATTTCAAACTACTTTTCGAGCTCTACAATCCTAGCGTTTCGGATTTTGATTTCAGAACTCGTGGATAGTAGGTCTCGTTTCATCTAGTTAGGCGCAAAATCTGGTTTCTTTACGTAAACGGTTTTATGAATATCCGTTGACTCCGAGTTCTGAATTCGGTGATTTTTAGCTTGATTTCACACTACTTTTCGAGCTCTACAATCCTGGTGTTTCGGTTTTTGATTTCAGAACTCGTGGCTAGTAGATGTCGTTCCACCTACTTAGGCGCGAAATGTGGTTTCTTTACGTAAACGGTTTTATGATTATCTGTTGACTCCGAGTTCTGAATTCGGTGATTTTCGGCTTGATTTCACACTACTTTTTGAGCTCTAATATCCTAGGGTTTCGGTTTTTGATTTCAGAACTCATGGCTAGTAGCTCTCGTTTCACCTACTTAGGCGCAAAATGTGGTTTCTTTACGTAAACGGTTTTATGAATATCCGTTGACTCCGAGTTCTGAATTCGGTGATTTTTAGCTTGATTTCACACTACTTTTCTAGCTCCACAATCCTGGCATTTTGGTTTTGGATTTCAGAACTCGTGGCTAGTTGGTATCGTTTCTCCTTGTTAAGCGCGAAATGTGGTTTCTTTACGTAAACGGTTTTATGAATATCTGTTGACTCCGAGTTCTGAATTCGCTGTTTTTAGCTTGATTTCACACTACTTTTCGAGCTCTACAATCCTGGCATTTCGGTTTTTTATTTTAGAACTCGTGGCTAGCAGGTCTCTTTTCACCTAGTTATGCGCAAAATGTGGTTTCTTTACGTAAACGGTTTTATGAATATTCATTGACTCCGAGTTCTGAATTCGGTGATTTTTAGTTTGATTTCACACTACTTTTAGAGATCTAGAATCCTGGCGTTTCGGTTTTTGATTTCAGAACACGTGGCTAGTACGTCTCGTTTCACGTAGTTAGTCGCGAATTGTGGTTTTTTACGTAAACGGTTTTATGAATATCCGTTGACTCCGAGTTCTGAATTCGTTGATTTTTAGCTTGATTTCACACTACTTTTCGAGCTCTACAATCCTGTAATTTCGGTTTTTTATTTCAGAACTCGTGGCTAGTAGGTCTCGTTTCACCTATTAAGCCGAGAAATGTGGTTTCTTTATGTAAACGGTTTTATGAATATCCGTTGACTCCGAGTTCTGAATTCGGTGATTTTTAGCTTGATTTCACACTAATTTTAGAGCTCTACAATCCTGGAATTTTGGTTTTTGATTTCAGAACTCGTGGCCAGTAGGTCTCATTTCACCTAGTTAGGCGCGAATTTTGGTTTCTTTACGTAAACGGTTTTATGAATATCGGTTGACTCCGAGTTCTGAATTCGGTGATTTTTAGCTTGATTTCAAACTACTTTTCGAGCTCTACAATCCTGGCGTTTCGGATTTTGATTTCAGAACTCGTGGATAGTAGGTCTCGTTTCATCTAGTTAGGCGCAAAATCTGGTTTCTTTACGTAAACGGTTTTATGAATATCCGTTGACTCCGAGTTCTGAATTCGGTGATTTTTAGCTTGATTTCACACTACTTTTCGAGCTCTACAATCCTGGTGTTTCGGTTTTTGATTTCAGAACTCGTGGCTAGTAGATTTTGTTCCACCTACTTAGGCGCGAAATGTGGTTTCTTTACGTAAACGGTTTTATGATTATCTGTTGACTCCGAGTTCTGAATTCGGTGATTTTTAGCTTGATTTCACACTAATTTTTGAGCTCTAATATCCTAGGGTTTCGGTTATTGATTTCAGAACTCATGGCTAGTATCTCTCGTTTCACCTACTTAGGCGCAAAATGTGGTTTCTTTACGTAAATGGTTTTATGAATATCCGTTGACTCCGAGATCTGAATTCGTGGATTTTTAGCTTGATTTCACACTACTTTTCGAGCTCTACAATCCTGGAGTTTCGGTTTTTGATTTCAGAACTCGTGGCTAGTGGGTCTTGTTTCACCTAGTTAGCCGCGAATTGTGGTTTCTTTACATAAACAATTTTATGAATATCCGTTGACTCCGAGTTCTGAATTCGGTGATTTTTAGCTTCATTTCACACTACTTTTCGAGCTCTACAAACCTGGGGTTTCGGTTTTTGATTTCAGAACTCGTGGCTAGCAGGTCTCGTTTCACCTTGTTAGCCGAGAAATGTGGTTTCTTTACGTAAACGGTTTTATGAATATCGTGGACTCCGAGTTCTGAATTCGGTGATTTTTAGATTGATTTCACACTACTTTTCGAGCTCCACAATCCTGGCATTTCGGTTTTGGATTTCAGAACTCGTGGCTAGTTGGTCTCGTTTCACCTAGTTAAGCGCGAAATGTGGTTTCTTTACGTAAACGGTTTTATGAATATCCGTTGACTCCGAGTTCTGAATTCGCTGATTTTTAGCTTGATTTCACACTACTTTTCGAGCTCTACAATCCTGGTATTTCGGTTTTTTATTTCAGAACTCGTGGCTAGCAGGTCTCGTTTCACCTAATTAGGCGCGAAATGTGGTTTCTTTACGTAAACGGTTTTATGAATATTCGTTGACTCCGAGTTCTGAATTCGGTGATTTTTAGTTTGATTTCACACTACTTTTAGAGATCTAGAATCCTGGCATTTCGGATTTTGATTTCAGAACTCGTGGCTAGTAGGTCTCGTTTCACGTAGTTAGTCGCGAATTGTGGTTTTTTACGTAAACGGTTTTATGAATATCCATTGACTCCGAGTTTTGAATTCGGTGATTTTTAGCTTGATTTCACACTACTTTTCGAGCTCTAGAATCCTGGCATTTCGGTTTTTGATTGCAGAACTCGTGGCTAGTAGGTCTTGTTTCATCTGGTTAGGCGCGAAATCTGGTTTCTTTACGTAAACGGTTTTATGAATATCCGTTGACTCCGAGTTCTGAATTCGGTGATTTTTAGCTTGATTTCACACTACTTTTAGAGCTCTACAATCCTGTTGTTTCGGTTTTTGATTTCAGAACTCGTGGCTAGTAGATCTCGTTCCACCTACTTAGGCGCGAAATGTGGTTTCTTTACGTAAACGGTTTTACGATTATCTGGTTACTCCGAGTTCTGAATTCAGTGATTTTTAGCTTGATTTCACACTACTTTTTGAGCTCTACAATCCTAGGGTTTCGGTTATTGATTTCAGAACTCGTGGCTAGTAGCTCTCGTTTCACCTACTTAGGCGCGAAATGTGGTTTCTTTACGTAAACGGTTTTATGAATATCCGTTGACTCCGAGTTCTGAATTCGTGGATTTTTAGCTTGATTTCACACTACTTTTCGAGCTCTACAATCCTGGCTTTTCGGTTTTTGATTTCAGAACTCGTGGCTAGTGGGTCCCGTTTCACTTAGTTAGCCGCGAATTGTGGTTTCTTTACGTAAACAATTTTATGAATATCCGTTGACTCCGAGTTCTGAATTCGGTGATTTTTAGCTTGATTTCACACTACTTTTCGAGCTCTACAATCCTGTGGTTTCGGTTTTTTATTTCAGAACTCGTGGCTAGCAGGTCTCGTTTCACCTAGTTAGCCGAGAAATGTGGTTTCTTTACGTAAACGGTTTTATGAATATCCGTTGACTCCGAGTTCTGAATTCGGTGATTTTTAGCTTGATTTCACACTACTTTTCTAGCTCCACAATCCTGGCATTTCGGTTTTGGATTTCAGAACTCGTGGCTAGTTGGTATCGTTTCTCCTAGTTAAGCGCGAAATGTGGTTTCTTTACGTAAATGGTTTTATGAATATCTGTTGACTCCGAGTTCTGAATTCGCTGTTTTTAGCTTGATTTCACACTACTTTTCGAGCTCTACAATCCTGGCATTTCGGTTTTTTATTTTAGAACTCGTGGCTAGCAAGTCTCATTTCACCTAGTTATGCGCGAAATGTGGTTTCTTTACGTAAACGGTTTTATGAATATTCATTGACTCCGAGTTCTGAATTCGGTGATTTTTAGTTTGATTTCACACTACTTTTAGAGATCTAGAATCCTGGCGTTTCGGTTTTTGATTTCAGAACTCGTGGCTAGTACGTCTCGTTTCACGTAGTTAGTCGCGAATTGTGGTTTTTTACTTAAACGGTTTTATGAATATCCGTTGACTCCGAGTTCTGAATTCGGTGATTTTTAGCTTGATTTCACACTACTTTTCTAGCTCCACAATCCTGGCATTTCGGTTTTGGATTTCAGAACTCGTGGCTAGTTGGTATCGTTTCTCCTAGTTAAGCGCGAAATGTGGTTTCTTTACGTAAATGGTTTTATGAATATCTGTTGACTCCGAGTTCTGAATTCGCTGTTTTTAGCTTGATTTCACACTACTTTTCGAGCTCTACAATCCTGGCATTTCGGTTTTTTATTTTAGAACTCGTGGCTAGCAGGTCTCATTTCACCTAGTTATGCGCGAAATGTGGTTTCTTTACGTAAACGGTTTTATGAATATTCATTGACTCCGAGTTCTGAATTCGGTGATTTTTAGTTTGATTTCACACTACTTTTAGAGATCTAGAATCCTGGCGTTTCGGTTTTTGATTTCAGAACTCGTGGCTAGTACGTCTCGTTTCACGTAGTTAGTCGCGAATTGTGGTTTTTTACGTAAACGGTTTTATGAATATTCATTGACCTCGAGTTCTGAATTCGGTGATTTTTAGCTTGATTTCACACTACTTTTCGAGCTCTAAAATCCTGGCATTTCGGTTTTTGATTTCAGAACTCGTGGATAGTAGGTCTTGTTTCAGCTCGTTAGGCGCGAATTGTGGTTTCTTTACGTAAACGGTTTTATGAATATCCGATGACTCCGAGTTCTGAATTCGGTGATTTTTAGCTTGATTTCACACTACTTTTTGAGCTCTACAATCCTGTAATTTTGGTTTTTGATTTCAGAACTCGTGGCTAGTAGGTCTCGTTTCACCTATTAAGCCGAGAAAAGTGGTTTCTTTATGTAAACGGTTTTATGAATATCCGTTGACTCCGAGTTCTGAATTCGGTGATTTTTTGCTTGATTTCACACTAATTTTAGAGCTCTACAATCCTGGAATTTTGGTTTTTGATTTCAGAACTCGTGGATAGTAGGTCTCATTTCACCTAGTTAGGCGCGAATTTTGGTTTCTTTACGTAAACGGTTTTATGAATATCGGATGACTCCGAGTTCTGAATTCGGTGATTTTTAGCTTGATTTCAAACTACTTTTCGAGCTCTACAATCCTGGCGTTTCGGATTTTGATTTCAGAACTCGTCGATAGTAGGTCTCGTTTCATCTAGTTAGGCGCGAAATCTGGTTTCTTTACGTAAACGGTTTTATGAATATCCGTTGACTCCGAGTTCTGAATTCGGTGATTTTTAGTTTGATTTCACACTAATTTTTGAGCTCTACAATCCTGGTGTTTCGGTTTTTGATTTCAGAACTCGTGGCTAGTAGATGTCGTTCCACCTACTTAGGCGCGAAATGTGGTTTCTTTACGTAAACGGTTTTATGATTATCTGTTGACTCCGAGTTCTGAATTCGGTGATTTTCGGCTTGATTTCACACTACTTTTTGAGCTCTAATATCCTAGGGTTTCGGTTATTGATTTCAGAACTCATGGCTAGTAGCTCTCGTTTCACCTACTTAGGCGCAAAATGTGGTTTCTTTACGTAAACGGTTTTATGAATATCCGTTGACTCCGAGTTCTGAATTCGTGGATTTTTAGCTTGATTTCACACTACTTTTCGAGCTCTACAATCCTGGAGTTTCGGTTTTTGATTTTAGAACTCGTGGCTAGTGGGTCTCGTTTCACCTAGTTAGCCGCGAATTGTGGTTTCTTTACGTAAACAATTTTATGAATATCCGTTGACTCCGAGTTATGAATTCGGTGATTTTTAGCTTGATTTCATACTACTTTTCGAGCTCTACAATCCTGGGGTTTCGGTTTTTGATTTCAGAACTCGTGGCTAGCAGGTCTCGTTTCACCAAGTTAGCCGAGAAATGTGGTTTCTTTACTTAAACGGTTTTATGAATATCGTTGACTCCGAGTTCTGAATTCAGTGATTTTTAGATTGATTTCACACTACTTTTCGAGCTCCACAATCCTGGCATTTCGGTTTTGGATTTCAGAACTCGTGGCTAGTTGGTCTCGTTTCATCTGGTTAGGCGCGAAATCTGGTTTCTTTACGTAAACGGTTTTATGAATATCCATTGACTCCGAGTTCTGAATTCGGTGATTTTTAGCTTGATTTCAAACTACTTTTCGAGTTCTACAATCCTGGCGTTTCGGATTTTGATTTCAGAACTCGTGGATAGTAGGTCTCGTTTCATCTAGTTAGGCGCGAAATCTGGTTTCTTTACGTAAACGGTTTTATGAATATCCGTTGACTCCGAGTTCTGAATTCGGTGATTTTTAGCTTGATTTCACACTACTTTTCGAGCTCTACAATCCTGGTGTTTCGGTTTTTGATTTCAGAACTCGTGGCTAGTAGATGTCGTTCCACCTACTTAGGCGCGAAATGTGGTTTCTTTACGTAAACGGTTTTATGATTATCTGTTGACTCCGAGTTCTGAATTCGGTGATTTTCGGCTTGATTTCACACTACTTTTTGAGCTCTAATATCCTAGGGTTTCGGTTATTGATTTCAGAACTCATGGCTAGTAGCTCTCGTTTCACCTACTTAGGCGCAAAATGTGGTTTCTTTACGTAAACGGTTTTATGAATATCCGTTGACTCCGAGTTCTGAATTCGTGGATTTTTAGCTTGATTTCACACTACTTTTCGAGCTCTACAATCCTGGAGTTTCGGTTTTTGATTTCAGAACTCGTGGCTAGTGGGTCTCGTTTCACCTAGTTAGCCGCGAATTGTGGTTTCTTTACGTAAACAATTTTATGAATATCCGTTGACTCCGAGTTATGAATTCGGTGATTTTTAGCTTGATTTCATACTACTTTTCGAGCTCTACAATCCTGGGGTTTCGGTTTTTGATTTCAGAACTCGTGGCTAGCAGGTCTCGTTTCACCAAGTTAGCCGAGAAATGTGGTTTCTTTACGTAAACGGTTTTATGAATATCGTTGACTCCGAGTTCTGAATTCGGTGATTTTTAGATTGATTTCACACTACTTTTCGAGCTCCACAATCCTGGCATTTCGGTTTTGGATTTCAGAACTCGTGGCTAGTTGGTCTCGTTTCACCTAGTTAAGCGCGAAATGTGGTTTCTTTACGTAAACGGTTTTATGAATATCAGTTGACTCCGAGTTCTGAATTCGGTGATTTTTAGCTTGATTTCACACTACTTTTCGAGCTCTATAATCCTGGCATTTCGGTTTTTTATTTCAGAACTCGTGGCTAGCAGGTCTCATTTCACCTAGTTAGGCGCGAAATGTGGTTTCTTTACGTAAACGGTTTTATGAATATTCGTTGACTCCGAGTTCTGAATTCGGTGATTTTTAGTTTGATTTCACACTACTTTTAGAGATCTAGAATCCTGGCATTTCGGATTTTGATTTCAGAACTCGTGGCTAGTAGGTCTCGTTTCACGTAGTTAGTCGCGAATTGTGGTTTTTTACGTAAACGGTTTTATGAATATCCATTGACTCCGAGTTCTGAATTCGGTGATTTTTAGCTTGATTTCACACTACTTTTCGAGCTCTACAATCCTGGCATTTCGGTTTTTGATTGCAGAACTCGTGGCTAGTAGGTCTCGTTTCATCTGGTTAGGCGCGAAATGTGGTTTCTTTACGTAAACGGTTTTATGAATATTCGTTGACTCCGAGTTCTGAATTCAGTGATTTTTAGTTTGATTTCACACTACTTTTAGAGATCTAGAATCCTGGCATTTCGGATTTTGATTTCAGAACTCGTGGCTAGTAGGTCTCGTTTAACGTAGTTAGTCGCGAATTGTGGTTTTTTACGTAAACGGTTTTATGAATATCCATTGACTCCGAGTTCTGAATTCGGTGATTTTTAGCTTGATTTCACACTACTTTTTGAGCTCTAGAATCCTGGCATTTCGGTTTTTGATTGCAGAACTCGTGGCTAGTAGGTCTCGTTTCATCTGGTTAGGCGCGAAATCTGGTTTCTTTACGTAAACGGTTTTATGAATATCCATTGACTCCGAGTTCTGAATTCGGTGATTTTTAGCTTGATTTCACACTACTTTTTGAGCTCTAGAATCCTGGCATTTCGGTTTTTGATTGCAGAACTCGTGGCTAGTAGGTCTCGTTTCATCTGGTTAGGCGCGAAATCTGGTTTCTTTACGTAAACGGTTTTATGAATATCCGTTGACTCCGAGTTCTGAATTCGTGGATTTTTAGCTTGATTTCACACTACTTTTCGAGCTCTACAATCCTGGCAATTCGGTTTTGGATTTCCGAACTCGTGGCTAGTAGGTCTCTTTTCACCTAGTTAGGCGAGAAATATGATTTTTTACGTAAACGTTTTTATGAATATCCATTGACTCCGAGTTCTGAATTCGTTGATTTTTAGCTTGATTTCACACTACTTTTCGAGCTCTACAATCGTGGTGTGTCGGTTTTTTATTTCAGAACTCGTGGCTAGTAGGTGTCGTTTCACCTAGTTAGGCGCGAATTGTGGTTTCTTTATGTAAACGGTTTTATGAATATTTGTTGACTCCGAGTTCTGAATTCGTTGATTTTTAGCTTGATTTCACACTACTTTTCGATCTCTACAATCCTGGCATTTCGGTTTTTGATTTCAGAACTCGTGGCTAGTAGGTGTCGTTTCACCTAGTTAGGCGCTAATTGTTGTTTCTTTACGTAAACGGTTTTATGGATATCCGATGACTCCGAGTTCCGAATTCGGTGATTTTTAGCTTGATTTCACACTACTTTTCGAGCTCTACAATCCTGGTGTTTCGGTTTTTGATTTCAGAACTCGTGGCTAGTAGGTCTCATTTCACCTAGTAAGCCGAGAAATGTGGTTTCTTTACGTAAACGGTTTTATGAATATCTGTTGACTTCGAGTTCTGAATTCGGTGATTTTTTGCTTGATTTCACACTACTTTTCGATCTCTACAATCCTGGCATTTCGGTTTTTGATTTCAGAACTCGTGGCTAGTAGGTCTCGTTTCACCTAGTTAGCCGCGAATTGTGGTTTCCTTAGGTAAATTGTTTTATGAATATTTGTTGACTCCGAGTTCTGAATTCGGTAATTTTTAGCTTGATTTCACACTACATTTCGATCTCTACAATCCTGGCGTTTCGGTTTTTGATTTCAGAACTCGTGGCTAGTAGGTCTCATTTCAGCTAGTTAGCCGCGAATTGTGGTTTCTTTACATAAATTGTTTTATGAATATTTGTTGACTCCGAGTTCTGAATCCAGTGATTTTTAGCTTGATTTCACACTAGTTTTCGATCTCTACAATCCTGGTGTTTCGGTTTTTGATTTCAGAACTCGTGGCTAGTAGGTGTCGTTTCACCTAGTAAGGCGCGAATTGTGGTTTCTTTACGTAAACGGTTTTATGAATATCCGATGACTCTGAGTTCTGAATTCGGTGATTTTTATCTTGATTTCACACTACTTTTCGAGCTCTACAATCCTGTTCTTTCGGTTTTTGATTTCAGAACTCGTGGCTAGTAGGTCTTATTTCACCTAGTTAGCCGCGAATTGTGGTTTCTTTACATAAATTGTTTTATGAATATTTGTTGACTCCGAGTTCTGAATCCAGTGATTTTTAGCTTGATTTCACACTAGTTTTCGATCTCTACAATCCTGGTGTTTCGGTTTTTGATTTCAGAACTCGTGGCTAGTAGGTCTCGTTTCACCTAGTTAGGCGTGAAATGTGGTTTCTTTACGTAAACGGTTTTATGAATATCCGTTGACTCCGAGTTCTGAATTCGGTGATTTTTAGCTTGATTTCACACTACTTTTTGATCTCTACAATCCTGGTGTTTCGGTTTTTGATTTCAGAACTCGTGGCTAGTAGGTCTCTTTTCACCTAGTTAGGCGCGAAATGTGGTTTTTTACGTAAACGGTTTTATGAATATCCGTTGACTCCGAGTTCTGAATTCGTTGATTTTTAGCTTGATTTCACACTACTTTTCGAGCTCTACAATCCTGGTGTGTCGTTTTTTGATTTCAGAACTCGTGGCTAGTAGGTGTCGTTTCACCTAATTAGGCGCGAATTGTGGTTTCTTTACGTAAACGGTTTTATGAATATCCGATGACTCTGAGTTCTGAATTCGGTGATTTTTATCTTGATTTCACACTAATTTTCGAGCTCTACAATCTTGGTCTTTCGGTTTTTGATTTCAGAACTCGTGGCTAGTAGGTCTCGTTTCACCTAGTAAGCCGAGAAATGTGGTTTCTTTACGTAAACGGTTTTATGAATATCCGTTGACTTCGAGTTCTGAATTCGGTGATTTTTTGCTTGATTTCACACTACTTTTCGATCTCTACAATCCTGGCATTTCGGTTTTTGATTTCAGAACACGTGGCTAGTAGGTCTCGTTTCACCTAGTTAGCCGCGAATTGTGGTTTCTTTAGGTAAATTGTTTTATGAATATTTATTGACTCCGAGTTCTGAATTTGTTGATTTTTAGCTTGATTTCACACTACTTTTCGTGCTCTACAATCCTGGTGTGTCGGTTTTTGATTTCAGAACTCGTGGCTAGTAGGTGTCGTTTCACCTAGTAAGGCGCGAATTGTGGTTTCTTTACGTAAACGGTTTTATGAATATCCGATGACTCTGAATTCTGAATTCGGTGATTTTTATCTTGATTTCACACTACTTTTCGAGCTCTACAATCCTGGTCTTTCGGTTTTTGATTTCAGAACTCGTGGCTAGTAGGTCTCATTTCACCTAGTTAGCCGCGAATTGTGGTTTCTTTACATAAATTGTTTTATGAATATTTGTTGACTCCGAGTTCTGAATTCAGTGATTTTTAGCTTGATTTCACACTAGTTTTCGATCTCTACAATCCTGGTGTTTCGGTTTTTGATTTCAGAACTCGTGGCTAGTAGGTCTCGTTTCACCTAGTTAGGCGCGAAATGTGGTTTCTTTACGTAGACGGTTTTATGAATATCCGTTGACTCCGAGTTCTGAATTCGGTGATTTTTTGCTTGATTTCACACTACTTTTCGAACTCTACAATCCTGGTGTTTCGGTTTTTGATTTCAGAACTCGTGGCTAGTAGGTCTCATTTCACCTAGTTAGCCGCGAATTGTGGTTTCTTTACATAAATTGTTTTATGAATATTTGTTGACTCCGAGTTCTGAATTCAGTGATTTTTGGCTTGATTTCACACTAGTTTTCGATCTCTACAATCCTGGAGTTTCGGTTTTTGATTTCAGAACTCGTGGCTAGTAGGTCTCGTTTCACCTAGTTAGGCGCGAAATGTGATTTCTTTACGTAAACGGTTTTATGAATATCCGTTGACTCCGAGTTCTGAATTCGGTGATTTTTAGCTTGATTTCACACTACTTTTAGAGCAGTAGAATACTGGAATTTCGGTTTTTGATTTCAAAACTTGTGGCTAGTATGTCTCATTTCAACTAGTTAGCCGCGAATTGTGATTTTTTACGTAAACGGTTTTATGAATATCCGATGACTCCGAGTTCTGAATTCGGTGATTTTTAGCTTGATTTCACACTACTTTTCGAGCTCTAGATTCCTGGCGTTTCGGTTTTTGATTTCAGAACTCGTGGCTAGTAGGTCTTGTTTCACCTAGTTAGCCGCTAATTGTGGTTTCTTTACGTAAACGGTTTTATGGATATCCGATGACTCAGAGTTCTGAATTCGGTGATTTTTAGCTTGATTTCACACTACTTTTTGAGCTCTACAATCCTGGCGTTTCGGTTTTTGATTTCAGAACTCGTGGCTAGTAGGTCTCTTTTCACCTAGTTAGGCGCGAAATGTGGTTTTTTACGTAAACGGTTTTATGAATATCCGTTGACTCCGAGTTCTGAATTCGTTGATTTTTAGCTTGACTTCACACTACTTTTCGAGCTTTACAATCCTGGTGTGTCGGTTATTGATTTCAGAACTCGTGGCTAGTAGGTGTCGTTTCACCTAGTTAGGCGCGAATTGTGGTTTCTTTACGTAAACGGTTTTATGAATATCCGATGACTCTGAGTTCTGAATTCGATGATTTTTATCTTGATTTCACACTACTTTTCGAGCTCTACAATCCTGGTCTTTCGGTTTTTGATTTCAGAACTCGTGGCTAGTAGGTCTCGTTTCACCTAGTTAGGCGCGAAATGTGGTTTCTTTACGTAAACGGTTTTACGAATATCCGTTGACTCCGAGTTCTGAATTTGTTGATTTTTAGCTTGATTTCACACTACTATTAGAGCTCTAGAATACTGGCATTTCGTTTTTGATTTCAGAACTCGTGGCTAGTAGGTCTCGTTTCACCTAGTTAGCCGCGAATTGTGGTTTCTTTAGGTAAATTGTTTTATGAATATTTGTTGACTCCGAGTTCTGAATTCGGTGATTTTTAGCTTGATTTTACACTACTTTTCGATCTCTACAATCCTGGCGTTTTGGTTTTTGATTTCAGAACTCGTGGCTAGTAGGTCTCGTTTCACCTAGTTAGCCGCGAATTGTGGTTTCTTTAGGTAAATTGTTTTATGAATATTTGTTGACTCCGAGTTCTGAATTCGGTGATTTTTAGCTTGATTTCACACTACTTTTCGAGCTCTACAATCCTGGCGTTTCGGTTTTTGATTTCAGAACTCGTGGCTAGTAGGTCTCTTTTCACCTAGTTAGGCGCGAAATGTGGTTTTTTACGTAAACGGTTTTATGAATATCCGTTGACTCCGAGTTCTGAATTCGTTGATTTTTAGCTTGATTTCACACTACTTTTCGAGCTCTACAATCCTGGTGTGTCGGTTTTTTATTTCAGAACTCGTGGCTAGTAGGTGTCGTTTCACCTAGTAAGGCGCGAATTGTGGTTTCTTTACGTAAACGGTTTTATGAATATCCGATGACTCTGAATTCTGAATTCGGTGATTTTTATCTTGATTTCACACTACTTTTCGAGCTCTACAATCCTGGTCTTTCGGTTTTTGATTTCAGAACTCGTGGCTAGTAGGTCTCATTTCACCTAGTTAGCCGCGAATTGTGGTTTCTTTACATAAATTGTTTTATGAATATTTGTTGACTCCGAGTTCTGAATTCAGTGATTTTTAGCTTGATTTCACACTAGTTTTCGATCTCTACAATCCTGGTGTTTCGGTTTTTGATTTCAGAACTCGTGGCTAGTAGGTCTCGTTTCACCTAGTTAGGCGCGAAATGTGGTTTCTTTACGTAGACGGTTTTATGAATATCCGTTGACTCCGAGTTCTGAATTCGGTGATTTTTTGCTTGATTTCACACTACTTTTCGAACTCTACAATCCTGGTGTTTCGGTTTTTGATTTCAGAACTCGTGGCTAGTAGGTCTCATTTCACCTAGTTAGCCGCGAATTGTGGTTTCTTTACATAAATTGTTTTATGAATATTTGTTGACTCCGAGTTCTGAATTCAGTGATTTTTAGCTTGATTTCACACTAGTTTTCGATCTCTACAATCCTGGAGTTTCGGTTTTTGATTTCAGAACTCGTGGCTAGTAGGTCTCGTTTCACCTAGTTAGGCGCGAAATGTGATTTCTTTACGTAAACGGTTTTATGAATATCCGTTGACTCCGAGTTCTGAATTCGGTGATTTTTAGCTTGATTTCACACTACTTTTAGAGCAGTAGAATACTGGCATTTCGGTTTTTGATTTCAAAACTTGTGGCTAGTATGTCTCATTTCAACTAGTTAGCCGCGAATTGTGATTTTTTACGTAAACGGTTTTATGAATATCCGATGACTCCGAGTTCTGAATTCGGTGATTTTTAGCTTGATTTCACACTACTTTTTGAGCTCTACATTCCTGGCGTTTCGGTTTTTGATTTCAGAACTCATGGCTAGTAGGTCTTGTTTCACCTAGTTAGCCGCTAATTGTGGTTTCTTTACGTAAACGGTTTTATGGATATCCGATGACTCAGAGTTCTGAATTCGGTGATTTTTAGCTTGATTTCACACTACTTTTCGAGCTCTACAATCCTGGCATTTCGGTTTTTGATTTCAGAACTCGTGGCTAGTAGGTCTCTTTTCACCTAGTTAGGCGCGAAATGTGGTTTTTTACGTAAACGGTTTTATGAATATCCGTTGACTCCGAGTTCCGAATTCGTTGATTTTTAGCTTGATTTCACACTACTTTTCGAGCTCTACAATCCTGGTGTGTCGGTTTTTTATTTCAGAACTCGTGGCTAGTAGGTGTCGTTTCACCTAGTAAGGCGCGAATTGTGGTTTCTTTACGTAAACGGTTTTATGAATATCCGATGACTCTGAATTCTGAATTCGGTGATTTTTATCTTGATTTCACACTACTTTTCGAGCTCTACAATCCTGGTCTTTCGGTTTTTGATTTCAGAACTCGTGGCTAGTAGGTCTCATTTCACCTAGTTAGCCGCGAATTGTGGTTTCTTTACATAAATTGTTTTATGAATATTTGTTGACTCCGAGTTCTGAATTCAGTGATTTTTAACTTGATTTCACACTAGTTTTCGATCTCTACAATCCTGGTGTTTCGGTTTTTGATTTCAGAACTCGTGGCTAGTAGGTCTCGTTTCACCTAGTTAGGCGCGAAATGTGGTTTCTTTACGTAGACGGTTTTATGAATATCCGTTGACTCCGAGTTCTGAATTCGGTGATTTTTTGCTTGATTTCACACTACTTTTCGAACTCTACAATCCTGGTGTTTCGGTTTTTGATTTCAGAACTCGTGGCTAGTAGGTCTCATTTCACCTAGTTAGCCGCGAATTGTGGTTTCTTTACATAAATTGTTTTATGAATATTTGTTGACTCCGAGTTCTGAATTCAGTGATTTTTAGCTTGATTTCACACTAGTTTTCGATCTCTACAATCCTGGAGTTTCGGTTTTTGATTTCAGAACTCGTGGCTAGTAGGTCTCGTTTCACCTAGTTAGGCGCGAAATGTGATTTCTTTACGTAAACGGTTTTATGAATATCCGTTGACTCCGAGTTCTGAATTCGGTGATTTTTAGCTTGATTTCACACTACTTTTAGAGCAGTAGAATACTGGCATTTCGGTTTTTGATTTCAAAACTTGTGGCTAGTATGTCTCATTTCAACTAGTTAGCCGCGAATTGTGATTTTTTACGTAAACGGTTTTATGAATATCCGATGACTCCGAGTTCTGAATTCGGTGATTTTTAGCTTGATTTCACACTACTTTTCGAGCTCTACATTCCTGGCGTTTCGGTTTTTGATTTCAGAACTCGTGGCTAGTAGGTCTTGTTTCACCTAGTTAGCCGCTAATTGTGGTTTCTTTACGTAAACGGTTTTATGGATATCCGATGACTCAGAGTTCTGAATTCGGTGATTTTTAGCTTGATTTCACACTACTTTTCGAGCTCTACAATCCTGGCGTTTCGGTTTTTGATTTCAGAACTCGTGGCTAGTAGGTCTCTTTTCACCTAGTTAGGCGCGAAATGTGGTTTTTTACGTAAACGGTTTTATGAATATCCGTTGACTCCGAGTTCTGAATTCGTTGATTTTTAGCTTGACTTCACACTACTTTTCGAGCTTTACAATCCTGGTGTGTCGGTTATTGATTTCAGAACTCGTGGCTAGTAGGTGTCGTTTCACCTAGTTAGGCGCGAATTGTGGTTTCTTTACGTAAACGGTTTTATGAATATCCGATGACTCTGAGTTCTGAATTCGGTGATTTTTATCTTGATTTCACACTACTTTTCGAGCTCTACAATCCTGGTCTTTCGGTTTTTGATTTCAGAACTCGTGGCTAGTAGGTCTCGTTTCACCTAGTTAGGCGCGAAATGTGGTTTCTTTACGTAAACGGTTTTATGAATATCCGTTGACTCCGAGTTCTGAATTTGGTGATTTTTAGCTTGATTTCACACTACTATTAGAGCTCTAGAATACTGGCATTTCGTTTTTGATTTCAGAACTCGTGGCTAGTAGGTCTCGTTTCACCTAGTTAGCCGCGAATTGTGGTTTCTTTAGGTAAATTGTTTTATGAATATTTGTTGACTCCGAGTTCTGAATTCGGTGATTTTTAGCTTGATTTCACACTACTTTTCGAGCTCTACAATCCTGGCGTTTCGGTTTTTGATTTCAGAACTCGTGGCTAGTAGGTCTCTTTTCACCTAGTTAGGCGCGAAATGTGGTTTTTTACGTAAACGGTTTTATGAATATCCGTTGACTCCGAGTTCTGAATTCGTTGATTTTTAGCTTGATTTCACACTACTTTTCGAGCTCTACAATCCTGGTGTGTCGGTTTTTTATTTCAGAACTCGTGGCTAGTAGGTGTCGATTCACCTAGTTAGGCGCGAATTGTGGTTTCTTTACGTAAACGGTTTTATTTTTATCCGATGACTCTGAGTTCTGAATTCGGTGATTTTTATCTTGATTTCACACTACTTTTCGAGCTCTACAATCCTCGCATTTCGGTTTTTGATTTCAGAACTGGTGGCCAGTAGGTCTCGTTTCACCTAGTAAGCCGAGAAATATGGTTTCTTTACGTAAACGGTTTTATGAATATCCGTTGACTTCGAGTTCTGAATTCGGTGATTTTTAGCTTGATTTCACACTACTTTTCGATCTCTACAATCCTGGCGTTTTGGTTTTTGATTTCAGAACTCGTGGCTAGTAGGTCTCGTTTCACCTAGTTAGCCGCGAATTGTGGTTTCTTTAGGTAAATTGTTTTATGAATATTTGTTGACTCCGAGTTCTGAATTCGGTGATTTTTAGCTTGATTTCACACTACTTTTCGATCTCTACAATCCTGGCATTTTGGTTTTTGATTTCAGAACTCGTGGCTAGTAGGTCTCTTTTCACCTAGTTAGCCGCGAATTGTGGTTTCTTTAGGTAAATTGTTTTATGAATATTTGTTGAATCCGAGTTCTGAATTGGGTGATTTTTAGCTTGATTTCACACTACTTTTCGAGCTCTACAATCCTGGTGTTTCGGTTTTTGATTTCAGAACTCGTGGCTAGTAGGTGTCGTTTCACCTAGTAAGGCGCGAATTTTGGTTTCTTTACGTAAACGGTTTTATGAATATCCGATGAATCTGAGTTCTGAATTCGGTGATTTTTATCTTGATTTCACACTACTTTTCGAGCTCTAAAATCCTGGTCTTTCGGTTTTTGATTTCAGAACTCGTGGCTAGTAGGTCTCATTTCACCTAGTTAGCCGCGAATTGTGGTTTCTTTACGTAAATTATTTTATGAATATTTGTTGACTTCGAGTTCTGAATTCGGTGATTTTTAGCTTGATTTCACACTACTTTTCGATCTCTACAATCCTGGAGTTTCGGTTTTTGATTTCAGAACTCGTGGCTAGTAGGTCTCGTTTCACCTAGTTAGGCGCGAAATGTGGTTTCTTTACGTAAACGGTTTTATGAATATCCGTTGACTCCGAGTTCTGAATCCAGTGATTTTTAGCTTGATTTCACACTACTTTTAGAGCTCTAGAATCCTGGCGTTTCGGTTTTTGATTTCAGAACTCGTGGCTAGTAGGTCTCGTTTCACCTAGTTAGCCGCGAATTGTGATTTTTTACGTAAACGGTTTTATGAATATCCGTTGACTCCGAGTTCTGAATTCGGTGATTTTTAGCTTGATTTCACACTACTTTTCGAGCTCCAGAATCCTGGCATTTCGGTTTTTGATTTCAGAACTCGTGGTTAGTAGGTCTCTTTTCACCTAGTTAGCCGCGAATTGTGGTTTCTTTACGTAAACGGTTTTATGAATATCCGTTGAGTCCGAGTTCTGAATTCGGTGATTTTTAGCTTGATTTCACACTACTTTTCGAGCTCTACAATCCTGGAAATTCGGTTTTGGATTTCCGAATTCGTGGCTAGTAGGTCTCTTTTCACCTAGTTAGGCGCGAAATATGGTTTTCTACGTAAACGGTTTTATGAATATCCGTTGACTCAGAGTTCTGAATTCGTTGATTTTTAGCTTGATTTCACACTACTTTTCGAGCTCTACAATCCTGGTGTGTCGGTTTTTTATTTCAGAACTCTTGGCTAGTAGGTGTCGCTTCACCTAGTTAGGCGCGAATTGTGGTTTCTTTACGTAAACGGTTTTATTTTTATCCGATGACTCTGAGTTCTGAATTCGGTGATTTTTATCTTGATTTCACACTACTTTTCGAGCTCTACAATCCTGGCATTTCGGTTTTTGATTTCAGAACTCGTGGCTAGTAGGTCTCGTTTCACCTAGTAAGCCGAGAAATGTGGTTTCTTTACGTAAACAGTTTTATGAATATCCGTTGACTTCGAGTTTTGCATTCGATGATTTTTAGCTTGATTTCACACTACTTTTCGATCTCTACAATCCTGGCGTTTCAGTTTTTGATTTCAGAACTCGTGGCTAGTAGGTCTCGTTTCACCTAGTTAGCCGCGAATTGTGGTTTCTTTAGGTAAATTGTTTTATGAATATTTCTTGACTCCGAGTTCTGAATTGGGTGATTTTTAGCTTGATTTCACACTACTTTTCGATCTCTACAATCCTGGCGTTTTGGTTTGTGATTTCAGAACTCGTGGCTAGTAGGTCTGTTTTCACCTAGTTAGGCGCGAAATGTGGTTTTTTACGTAAACGGTTTTATGAATATCCGTTGACTCCGAGTTCTGAATTCGTTGATTTTTAGCTTGATTTCACACTACTTTTCGAGCTCTACAATCCTGTCATTTCGGTTTTTGATTTCAGAACTCGTGGCTAGTAGGTCTCGTTTCACCTAGTTAGCCGCGAATTGTGGTTTCTTTACGTAAACGGTTTTATGAATATCCGATGACTCCGAGTTCTGAATTCGGTGATTTTTAGCTTGATTTCACACTACTTTTCGAGCTCTACAATCCTGGAAATTCGGTTTTGAATTTCCGAACTCGTGGCTAGTAGGTCTCTTTTGACCTAGTTAGGCGCGAAATATGGTTTTTTACGTAAACGGTTTTATGAATATCCGTTGACTCCGAGTTCTGAATTCGTTGATTTTTAGCTTGATTTCATACTACTTTTCGAGCTCTACAATCCTGGTGTGTCGGTTTTTTATTTCAGAACTCGTGGCTAGTAGGTGTCGCTTCACCTAGTTAGGCGCGAATTGTGGTTTCTTTACGTAAACGGTTTTATTTTTATCCGATGACTCTGAGTTCTGAATTCGGTGATTTTTATCTTGATTTCACACTACTTTTCGAGCTCTACAATCCTGGCATTTCGGTTTTCGATTTCAGAACTCGTGGCTAGTAGGTCTCGTTTCACCTAGTAAGCCGAGAAATATGGTTTCTTTACGTAAACGGTTTTATGAATATCCGTTGACTTCGAGTTTTGAATTCGGTGATTTTTAGCTTGATTTCACACTACTTTTCGATCTCTACAATCCTGGTGTTTCGGTTTTTGATTTCAGAACTCGTGGCTAGTAGGTCTCGTTTCACATAGTTAGCCGCGAATTGTGGTTTCTTTAGGTAAATTGTTTTATGAATATTTGTTGAATCCGAGTTCTGAATTGGGTGATTTTTAGCTTGATTTCACACTACTTTTCGAGCTCTACAATCCTGGTATGTCGGTTTTTGATTTCAGAACTCGTGGCTAGTAGGTGTCGTTTCACCTAGTAAGGCGCGAATTGTGGTTTCTTTACGTAAACGGTTTTATGAATATCCGATGACTCTGAGTTCTGAATTCGGTGATTTTTATCTTGATTTCACACTACTTTTCGAGCTCTACAATCCTGGTCTTTCGGTTTTTGATTTCAGAACTCGTGGCTAGTAGGTCTCATTTCACCTAGTTAGCCGCGAATTGTGGTTTCTTTACGTAAATTGTTTTATGAATATTTGTTGACTTCGAGTTCTGAATTCGGTGATTTTTAGCTTGATTTCACACTACTTTTCGATCTCTACAATCCTGGAGTTTCGGTTTTTGATTTCAGAACTCTTGGCTAGTAGGTCTCGTTTCACCTAGTTAGGCGTGAAATGTGGTTTCTTTACGTAAACGGTTTTATGAATATCCGTTGACTCCGAGTTCTGAATCCGGTGATTTTTAGCTTGATTTCACACTACTTTTAGAGCTCTAGAATCCTGGCGTTTCGGTTTTTGATTTCAGAACTCGTGGCTAGTAGGTCTCGTTTCACCTAGTTAGCAGCGAATTATGGTTTTTTACGTAAACGGTTTTATGAATATCCGTTGACTCCGAGTTCTGAATTCGGTGATTTTTAGCTTGATTTCACACTACTTTTCGAGATCTAGAATCCTGGCATTTCGGTTTTTGATTTCAGAACTCGTGGCTAGTAGGTCTCTTTTCACCTAGTTAGCCGTGAATTGTGGTTTTTTACGTAAACGGTTTTATGAATATCCGTTGACTCCGAGTTCTGAATTCGGTGATTTTTAGCTTGATTTCGCACTACTTTTCGAGCTCTACAATCCTGGAAATTCGGTTATGGATTTTCGAACTCGTGGCTAGTAGGTCTCTTTTCACCTAGTTAGGCGCGAAATATGGTTTTTTACGTAAACGGTTTTATGAATATCCGTTGACTCCGAGTTCTGAATTCGTTGATTTTTAACTTGATTTCACACTAATTTTCGAGCTCTTCAATCCTGGTGTGTCGGTTTTTTATTTCAGAACTCGTGGCTAGTAGGTGTCGTTTCACCTAGTTAGGCGTGAATTGTGGTTTCTTTACGTAAACGGTTTTATTTTTATCCGATGACTCTGAGTTCTGAATTCGGTGATTTTTATCTTGATTTCACACAACTTTTTGAGATCTACAATCCTGGAATTTCGGTTTTTGATTTCAGAACTCGTGGCTAGTAGGTCTCGTTTCACCTAGTTAGGCGCGAAATATGGTTTCTTTACGTGAACGGTTTTATGAATATCCGTTGACTCCGAGTTCTGAATTCGCTGATTTTTAGCATGATTTCACACTACTTTTAGAGCTCTAGAATCCTGGCATTTCGGTTTTTGATTTCAAAACTCGTGGCTAGTAGGTCTAGTTTCACCTAGTTAGCCGCGAATTGTGGTTTTTTACGTAAACGGTTTTATGAATATCCGTTGACTCCGAGTTCTGAATTCGGTGATTTTTAGCTTGATTTCACACTACTTTTCGAGCTCTACAATCCTGGAAATTCGGTTTTGGATTTCCGAACTCGTGGCTAGTAGGTCTCTTTTCACCTAGTTAGGCGCGAAATATGGTTTTTTACGTAAACGGTTTTATGAATATCCGTTGACTCCGAGTTCTGAATTCGTTGATTTTTAGCTTGATTTCACACTACTTTTCGAGCTCTACAATCCTGGTGTGTCGGTTTTTTATTTCAGATATCGTGGCTAGTAGGTGTCGTTTCACCTAGTTAGGCGCGAATTGTGGTTTCTTTACGTAAACGGTTTTATTTTTATCCGATGACTCTGAGTTCTGAATTCGGTGATTTTTATCTTGATTTCACACTACTTTTTGAGCTCTACAATCCTCGCATTTCGGTTTTTGATTTCAGAACTGGTGGCTAGTAGGTCTCGTTTCACCTAGTAAGCCGAGAAATATGGTTTCTTTACGTAAACGGTTTTATGAATATCCGTTGATTTCGAGTTCTGAATTCGGTGATTTTTAGCTTGATTTCACACTACTTTTCGATCTCTACAATCCTGGCATTTTGGTTTTTGATTTCAGAACTCGTGGCTAGTAGGTCTCGTTTCACCTAGTTAGCCGCGAATTGTGGTTTGTTTAGGTAAATTGTTTTATGAATATTTGTTGACTCCGAGTTCTGAATTCGGTGATTTTTAGCTTGATTTCACACTACTTTTCGATCTCTACAATCCTGGCGTTTTGGTTTTTGATTTCAGAACTCGTGGCTAGTAGGTCTCTTTTCACCTAGTTAGGCGCGAAATGTGGTTTTTTATGTAAACGGTTTCATTAATATCCATTGACTCCGAGTTTTGAATTCGTTGATTTTTAGCTTGATTTCACACTACTTTTCGAGCTCTACAATCCTGGTGTGTCGGTTTTTGATTTCAGAACTCGTGGCTAGTAGGTGTCGTTTCACCTAGTAAGGCGCGAATTTTGGTTTCTTTACGTAAACGGTTTTATGAATATCCGATGACTCTGAGTTCTGAATTCGGTGATTTTTATCTTGATTTCACACTACTTTTCGAGCTCCAAAATCCTGGTCTTTCGGTTTTTGATTTCAGAACTCGTGGCTAGTAGGTCACATTTCACCTAGTTAGCCGCGAATTGTGGTTTCTTTACGTAAATTATTTTATGAATATTTGTTGACTCCGAGTTCTGAATTCGGTGATTTTTAGCTTGATTTCACACTACTTTTCGATCTCTACAATCCTGGAGTTTCGGTTTTTTATTTCAGAACTCGTGGCTAGTAGGTGTCGATTCACCTAGTTAGGCGCGAATTGTGGTTTCTTTACGTAAACGGTTTTATTTTTATCCGATGACTCTGAGTTCTGAATTCGGTGATTTTTATCTTGATTTCACACTACTTTTCGAGCTCTACAATCCTCGCATTTCGGTTTTTGATTTCAGAACTGGTGGCTAGTAGGTCTCGTTTCACCTAGTAAGCCGAGAAATATGGTTTCTTTACGTAAACGGTTTTATGAATATCCGTTGACTTCGAGTTCAGAACTCGGTGATTTTTAGCTTGATTTCACACTACTTTTCGAGCTCTACAATCCTGGAAATTCGGTTTTGGATTTCCGAACTCGTGGCTAGTAGGTCTCTTTTCACCTAGTTAGGCGCGAATTGTGGTTTCTTTAGGTAAATTGTTTTATGAATATTTGTTGACTCCGAGTTCTGAATTCGGTGATTTTTAGCTTGATTTCACACTACTTTTCGATCTCTACAATCCTGGCATTTTGGTTTTTGATTTCAGAACTCGTGGCTAGTAGGTCTCTTTTCACCTAGTTAGCCGCGAAATGTGGTTTTTTATGTAAACGGTTTTATGAATATCCGTTGACTCCGAGTTCTGAATTCGTTGATTTTTAGCTTGATTTCACACTACTTTTCGAGCTCTACAATCCTGGTGTGTCGGTTTTTGATTTCAGAACTCGTGGCTAGTAGGTGTCGTTTCACCTAGTAAGGCGCGAATTTTGGTTTCTTTACGTAAACGGTTTTATGAATATCCGATGAATCTGAGTTCTGAATTCGGTGATTTTTATCTTGATTTCACACTACTTTTCGAGCTCTAAAATCCTGGTCTTTCGGTTTTTGATTTCAGAACTCGTGGCTAGTAGGTCTCATTTCACCTAGTTAGCCGCGAATTGTGGTTTCTTTACGTAAATTATTTTATGAATATTTGTTGACTTCGAGTTCTGAATTCGGTGATTTTTAGCTTGATTTCACACTACTTTTCGATCTCTACAATCCTGGACTTTCGGTTTTTGATTTCAGAACTCGTGGCTAGTAGGTCTCGTTTCACCTAGTTAGGCGCGAAATGTGGTTTCTTTACGTAAACGGTTTTATGAATATCCGTTGACTCCGAGTTCTGAATCCGGTGATTTTTAGCTTGATTTCACACTACTTTTAGAGCTCTAGAATCCTGGCGTTTCGGTTTTTGATTTCAGAACTCGTGGCTAGTAGGTCTCGTTTCACCTAGTTAGCCGCGAATTGTGATTTTTTACGTAAACGGTTTTATGAATATCCGTTGACTCCGAGTTCTGAATTCGGTGATTTTTAGCTTGATTTCACACTACTTTTCGAGCTCCAGAATCCTGGCATTTCGGTTTTTGATTTCAGAACTCGTGGTTAGTAGGTCTCTTTTCATCTAGTTAGCCGCGAATTGTGGTTTCTTTACGTAAACGGTTTTATGAATATCCGTTGAGTCCGAGTTCTGAATTCGGTGATTTTTAGCTTGATTTCACACTACTTTTCGAGCTCTACAATCCTGGAAATTCGGTTTTGGATTTCCGAACTCGTGGCTAGGAGGTCTCTTTTCACCTAGTTAGGCGCGAATTGTGGTTTCTTTACGTAAACGGTTTTATTTTTATCCGATGACTCTGAGTTCTAAATTCGGTGATTTTTATCTTGATTTCACACTACTTTTCGAGCTCTACAATCCTGGCATTTCGGTTTTTGATTTCAGAACTCGTGGCTAGTAGGTCTCGTTTCACCTAGTAAGCCGAGAAATATGGTTTCTTTACGTAAACGGTTTTATGAATATCCGTTGACTTCGAGTTCTGAATTCGGTGATTTTTAGCTTGATTTCACACTACTTTTCGATCTCTACAATCCTGGTGTGTCGGTTTTTGATTTCAGAACTCGTGGCTAGTAGGTGTCGTTTCACCTAGTAAGGCGCGAATTGTGGTTTCTTTACGTAAACGGTTTTATGAATATCCGATGACTCTGAGTTCTGAATTCGGTGATTTTTATCTTGATTTCACACTACTTTTCGAGCTCTACAATCGTGGTCTTTCGGTTTTTGATTTCAGAACTCGTGGCTAGTAGGTCTCATTTCACCTAGTTAGCCGCGAATTGTGGTTTCTTTATGTAAATTGTTTTATGAATATTTGTTGACTCCGTGTTCTGAATTCGGTGATTTTTAGCTTGATTTCACACTACTTTTCGATCTCTACAATCCTGGAGTTTCGGTTTTTGATTTCAGAACTCGTGGCTAGTAGGTATCGTTTCACCTAGTTAGGCGCGAAATGTGGTCTCTTTACGTAAACGGTTTTATGAATATCCGTTGACTCCGAGTTCTGAATCCGGTGATTTTTAGCTTGATTTCACACTACTTTTAGAGCTCTAGAATCCTGGCGTTTCGGTTTTTGATTTCAGAACTCGTGGCTAGTAGGTCTCGTTTCACCTAGTTAGCCGCGAATTGTGGTTTTTTACGTAAACGGTTTTATGAATATCCGTTGACTCCGAGTTCTGAATTCGGTGATTTTTAGCTTGATTTCACACTACTTTTCGAGCTCTACAATCCTGGTGTATCGGTTTTTTATTTCAGAACTCGTGGTTAGTAGGTGTCGTTTCACCTAGTTAGGCGCGAATTGTGGTTTCTTTACGTAAACGGTTTTATTTTTATCCGATGACTCTGAGTTCTGAATTCGGTGATTTTTATCTCTATTTCACACTACTTTTCGAGCTATACAATCCTGGCATTTCGGTTTTTGATTTCAGAACTCGTGGCAAGTCGGTCTCGTTTCACCTAGTAAGCCGAGAAATGTGGTTTTTTACGTAAACGGTTTTATGAAAATCCGTTGACTCCGAGTTCTGAATTCGGTGATTTTTAGCTTGATTTCACACTACTTTTCAAGCTCTACAATCCTGAAAATTCGGTTTTGGATTTCCGAACTCGTGGCTAGTAGGTCTCTTTTCACCTATTTAGGCGCGAAATATGGTTTTTTACGTAAACGGTTTTATGAATATCCGTTGACTCCGAGGTCTGAATTCGTTGATTTTTAGCTTGATTTCACACTACTTTTCGAGCTCTACAATCCTAGTGTGTCGGTTTCTGATTTCAAAACTCGTGGCTTGTAGGTGTCGTTTCACCTAGTAAGGCGCGAATTGTGGTTTCTTTACGTAAACGGTTTTATGAATTTCCGATGACTCTGAGTTCTGAATTCGGTGATTTTTATCTTGATTTCACACTACTTTTCGAGCTCTACAATCCTGGTCTTTCGGTTTTTGATTTCAGAACTCGTGGCTAGTAGGTCTCATTTCACCTAGTTAGCCGCGAATTGTGGTTTCTTTACGTAAATTGTTTTATGAATATTTGTTGACTCCGAGTTCTGAATTCGGTGATTTTTAGCTTGATTTAACACTACTTTTCGATCTCTACAATCCTGGAGTTTCGGTTTTTGATTTCAGAACTCGTGGCTAGTAGGTCTCGTTTCACCTAGTTAGGCGCGAAATGTGGTTTCTTTAAGTAAAGGGTTTTCTGAATATCTGTTGACTCCGAATTCTTAATTCGGTGATTTTTAGCTTGATTTCACACTACTTTTAGAGCTCTAGAATCCTGGCATTTCGGTTTTTGATTTCAAAACTCGTGGCTAGTAGGTCTCGTTTCACCTAGTTAGCCGCGAATTGTGGTTTTTTACGTAAACGGTTTTATGAATATCCGCTGACTCCGAGTTCTGAATTCGGTGATTTTAAGCTTGATTTCACACTACTTTTTGAGCTCTACAATTCTGGAAATTCGGTTTTGGATTTCCGAACTCGTGGCTAGTAGGTCTCTTTTCACCTAGTTAGGCGCGAAATATGGTTTTTTATGTAAACGGTTTTATTAATATCCGTTGACTCCGAGTTCTGAATTCGTTGATTTTTAGCTTGATTTCACACTACTTTTCGAGCTCTACAATCCTGGTGTGTCGGTTTTTTATTTCAGAACTCGTGGCTAGTAGGTGTCGTTTCACCTAGTTAGGCGCGAATTGTGGTTTCTTTACGTAAATGGTTTTATTTTTATCTGATGACTCTGAGTTCTGAATTTGGTGATTTTTATCTTGATTTCACACTACTTTTCGAGCTCTACAATCCTGGCATTTCGGTTTTTGATTTCAGAACTCGTGGCTAGTAGGTCTCGTTTCACCTAGTAAGCCGAGAAATGTGGTTTTTTACGTAAACGGTTTTATGAATATCCGTTGACTCCGAGGTCTGAATTCGTTGATTTTTAGCTTGATTTCACACTACTTTTCGAGCTCTACAATCCTAGTGTGTCGGTTTCTGATTTCAAAACTCGTGGCTAGTAGGTGTCGTTTCACCTAATAAGGCGCGAATTGTGGTTTCTTTACGTAAACGGTTTTATGAATTTCCGATGACTCTGAGTTCTGAATTCGGTGATTTTTATCTTTATTTCACACTACTTTTCGAGCTCTACAATCCTGGTCTTTCGGTTTTTGATTTCAGAACTCGTGGCTAGTAGGTCTCATTTCACCTAGTTAGCCGCGAATTGTGGTTTCTTTACGTAAATTGTTTTATGAATATTTGTTGACTCCGAGTTCTGAATTCGGTGATTTTTAGCTTGATTTAACACTACTTTTCGATCTCTACAATCCTGGAGTTTCTGTTTTTGATTTCAGAACTCGTGGGTAGTAGGTCTCGTTTCACCTAGTTAGGCGCGAAATGTGGTTTCTTTAAGTAAAGGGTTTTCTGAATATCTGTTGACTCCGAATTCTTAATTCGGTGATTTTTAGCTTGATTTCACACTACTTTTAGAGCTCTAGAATCCTGGCATTTCGGTTTTTGATTTCAAAACTCGTGGCTAGTAGGTCTCGTTTCACCTAGTTAGCCGCGAATTGTGGTTTTTTACGTAAACGGTTTTATGAATATCCGTTGACTCCGAGTTCTGAATTCGGTGATTTTTAGCTTGATTTCACACTACTTTTTGAGCTCTACAATTCTGGAAATTCGGTTTTGGATTTCCGAACTCGTGGCTAGTAGGTCTCTTTTCACCTAGTTAGGCGCGAAATATGGTTTTTTATGTAAACGGTTTTATTAATATCCGTTGACTCCGAGTTCTGAATTCGTTGATTTTTAGCTTGATTTCACACTACTTTTCGAGCTCTACAATCCTGGTGTGTCGGTTTTTTATTTCAGAACTGGTGGCTAGTAGGTGTCGTTTCACCTAGTTAGGCGCGAATTGTGGTTTCTTTACGTAAATGGTTTTATTTTTATCTGATGACTCTGAGTTCTGAATTCGGTGATTTTTATCTTGATTTCACACTACTTTTCGAGCTCTACAATCCTGGCATTTCGGTTTTTGATTTCAGAACTCGTGGCTAGTAGGTCTCGTTTCACCTAGTAAGCCGAGAAATGTGGTTTTTTACGTAAACGGTTTTATGAATATCCGTTGACTCCGAGGTCTGAATTCCATGATTTTTAGCTTGATTTCACACTACTTTTCGAGCTCTACAATCCTAGTGTGTCGGTTTATGATTTCAAAACTCGTGGCTAGTAGGTGTCGTTTCACCTAGTAAGGCGCGAATTGTGGTTTCTTTACGTAAACGGTTTTATGAATTTCCGATGACTCTGAGTTCTGAATTCGGTGATTTTTATCTTGATTTCACACTACTTTTTGAGCTCTACAATCCTGGTCTTTCGGTTTTTGATTTCAGAACTCGTGGCTAGTAGGTATCATTTCACCTAGTTAGCCGCGAATTGTGGTTTCTTTACGTAAATTGTTTTATGAATATTTGTTGACTCCGAGTTCTGAATTCGGTGATTTTTAGCTTGATTTAACACTACTTTTCGATCTCTACAATCCTGGAGTTTCTGTTTTTGATTTCAGAACTCGTGGGTAGTAGGTCTCGTTTCACCTAGTTAGGCGCGAAATGTGGTTTCTTTAAGTAAAGGGTTTTCTGAATATCTGTTGACTCCGAATTCTTAATTCGGTGATTTTTAGCTTGATTTCACACTACTTTTAGAGCTCTAGAATCCTGGCATTTCGGTTTTTGATTTCAAAACTCGTGGCTAGTAGGTCTCGTTTCACCTAGTTAGCCGCGAATTGTGGTTTTTTACGTAAACGGTTTTATGAATATCCGTTGACTCCGAGTTCTGAATTCGGTGATTTTTAGCTTGATTTCACACTACTTTTTGAGCTCTACAATTCTGGAAATTCGGTTTTGGATTTCCGAACTCGTGGCTAGTAGGTCTCTTTTCACCTAGTTAGGCGCGAAATATGGTTTTTTATGTAAACGGTTTTATTAATATCCGTTGACTCCGAGTTCTGAATTCGTTGATTTTTAGCTTGATTTCACACTACTTTTCGAGCTCTACAATCCTGGTGTGTCGGTTTTTTATTTCAGAACTCGTGGCTAGTAGGTGTCGTTTCACCTAGTTAGGCGCGAATTGTGGTTTCTTTACGTAAATGGTTTTATTTTTATCTGATGACTCTGAGTTCTGAATTCGGTGATTTTTATCTTGATTTCACACTACTTTTCGAGCTCTACAATCCTGGCATTTCGGTTTTTGATTTCAGAACTCGTGGCTAGTAGGTCTCGTTTCACCTAGTAAGCCGAGAAATGTGGTTTTTTACGTAAACGGTTTTATGAATATCCGTTGACTCCGAGGTCTGAATTCGTTGATTTTTAGCTTGATTTCACACTACTTTTCGAGCTCTACAATCCTAGTGTGTCGGTTTATGATTTCAAAACTCGTGGCTAGTAGGTTTCGTTTCACCTAGTAAGGCGCGAATTGTGGTTTCTTTACGTAAACGGTTTTATGAATTTCCGATGACTCTGAGTTCTGAATTCGGTGATTTTTATCTTGATTTCACACTACTTTTCGAGCTCTACAATCCTGGTCTTTCGGTTTTTGATTTCAGAACTCGTGGCTAGTAGGTCTCATTTCACCTAGTTAGCCGCGAATTGTGGTTTCTTTACGTAAATTGTTTTATGAATATTTGTTGACTCCGAGTTCTGAATTCGGTGATTTTTAGCTTGATTTAACACTACTTTTCGATCTCTACAATCCTGGAGTTTCGGTTTTTGATTTCAGAACTCGTGGCTAGTAGGTCTCGTTTCACCTAGTTAGGCGCGAAATGTGGTTTCTTTACGTAAACGGTTTTATGAATATCTGTTGACTCCGAATTCTTAATTCGGTGATTTTTAGCTTGATTTCACACTACTTTTGGAGCTCTAGAATCCTGGCATTTCGGTTTTTGATTTCAAAACTCGTGGCTAGTAGGTCTCGTTTCACCTAGTTAGCCGCGAATTGTGGTTTTTTACGTAAACGGTTTTATGAATATCAGTTGACTCCGAGTTCTGAATTCGGTGATTTTTAGCTTGATTTCACACTACTTTTTCAGCTCTACAATCCTGAAAATTCGGTTTTGGATTTCCGAACTCGTGGCTAGTAGGTCTCTTTTCACCTATTTAGGCGCGAAATATGGTTTTTTACGTAAACGGTTTTATGAATATCCGTTGACTCCGAGGTCTGAATTCGTTGATTTTTAGCTTGATTTCACACTACTTTTCGAGCTCTACAATCCTGGTGTGTCGGTTTTTTATTTCAGAACTCGTGGCTAGTAGGTGTCGTTTCACCTAGTTAGGCGCGAATTGTGGTTTCTTTACGTAAATGGTTTTATTTTTATCTGATGACTCTGAGTTCTGAATTCGGTGATTTTTATCTTGATTTCACACTACTTTTCGAGCTCTACAATCCTGGCATTTCGGTTTTTGATTTCAGAACTCGTGGCTAGTAGGTCTCGTTTCACCTAGTAAGCCGAGTAATGTGGTTTTTTACGTAAACGGTTTTATGAATATCCGTTGACTCCGAGGTCTGAATTCGTTGATTTTTAGCTTGATTTCACACTACTTTTCGAGCTCTACAATCCTAGTGTGTCGGTTTCTTATTTCAAAACTCGTGGCCAGTAGGTGTCGTTTCACCTAGTAAGGCGCGAATTGTGGTTTCTTTACGTAAACGGTTTTATGAATTTCCGATGACTCTGAGTTCTGAATTCGGTGATTTTTATCTTGATTTCACACTACTTTTCGAGCTCTACAATCCTGGTCTTTCGGTTTTTGATTTTAGAACTCGTGGCTAGTAGGTCTCATTTCACCTAGTTAGCCGCGAATTGTGGTTTCTTTACGTAAATTGTTTTATGAGTATTTGTTGACTCCGAGTTCTGAATTCGGTGATTTTTAGCTTGATTTCACACTACTTTTCGATCTCTACAATCCTGGAGTTTCGGTTTTTGATTTCAGAACTCGTGGCTTGTAGGTCTCGTTTCATCTAGTAAGCCGAGAAATGTGGTTTTTTACGTAAACGGTTTTATGAATATCCGTTGACTCCGAGTTCTGAATTCGGTGATTTTTAGCTTGATTTCACACTACTTTTCGAGCTCTACAATCCTGAAAATTCGGTTTTGGATTTCCGAACTCGTGGCTAGTAGGTCTCTTTTCACCTATTTAGGCGCGAAATATGGTTTTTTACGTAAACGGTTTTATGAATATCCGTTGACTCCGAGGTCTGAATTCGTTGATTTTTAGCTTGATTTCACACTACTTTTCGAGCTCTACAATCCTGGTGTGTCGGTTTCTGATTTCAGAACTCGTGGCTAGTAGGTGTCGTTTCACCTAGTAAGGCGCGAATTGTGGTTTCTTTACGTAAACGGTTTTATGAATTTCCGATGACTCTGAGTTCTGAATTCGGTGATTTTTATCTTGATTTCACACTACTTTTCGAGCTCTACAATCCTGGTCTTTCGGTTTTTGATTTCAGAACTCGTGGCTAGTAGGTCTCATTTCACCTTGATGCGTGCCGTTCGCAACAAATTAAATACCTTATCTCAACTACAACCTGCAGTAGTGATGAACAAAAGTCGATCCCACAGAGAAGTGAAATATAATTGACTGGTAGAGACACACACAATTAGGAAAGAACGGGGGGAATTGTATGGTTTAAATCAATATAAAAGGACTAACAAATTAAACTTTAACGAAAGCGAAGTTAAAGAAACATCGGTTCAAGATGATTAAATAGTCAGTTATAGCTTTGATCATAGACATCAACGTACTACCAATTTTTCAAACGCTCAGTCAAGATCATTCAAAAGTTAAATGACCTTTTCCTTCATTATGAACATCAACATGAACCCAGCACTCACGTTGAATCTTATTATCAATTACTTTGGTATTAAGAATCCTCCGTCAATTAATAATAGCCTTGTACTCAGAATAACTAAGATTGAATAATAGAATTTCACCAGCGAAAACTATTTAATCCAATTTATATTTCCCTTAGATCAACAACCAAAAGTTTAGATAACAATTGCATAATCTAACTACTACTATGACCAAATACCAAGACAATTACGGATCAAGAATTCGATCTAGCATACATCATACAGACTATCGACTAGTGCGCACTTTAATCAATTACCCGTATGACCATCTCAATGAAATCAGAGAAACATAACATTCAAATAACCACTGGAATCAAAAAATCAAACCAAGTCTCACAAAGACCATTAACTGACTAGAATACCTTGAACCGAATAAAATAAATTAGCTGCTCATAGTTTAGATGGACTCTCGTCTTTTTTTGAAAAGTAAAAAGAAGATCCCCAAAATTATTCTACTGCCTCTTTATATATGACTTCACTCCCTCCCACGTACTCTAGAAGCCCTAAAATTAGACTCCTGCGCTCACTATGTTTCCTAAGCTTTTTAGGAAACAAACTCCTGTCAAAATCTGTCCATACTCTTGCAACCGAATTCTGGGCTATTCTGAGCATATTCAGACGTGAACCTCTTCATCAAAAGTGTAGCTCTGAACGTGTAGATAATTACAGGCTTTTGAATCACTCGATTTGGACATCATATGATAGAGTTATTCACGCCTAAAGGCCCGGTCCGCAGATAAGAATCCTGCTTTTGTTAGGATTTCCAGCCCTGACTTCTAGGATAACTTCCAAAACCCGAACGGACTCCGATTTGTACGAACCAACACTTCCCGAAAATCTTGAAATGTCCTCTAATAATTTGCTGAAGACCTCACATAATTCCGTCAACCCCAAACGCCTAATAACCTGCAAAACATTCACAGAGGTCTCAAATACAATGATACTATAATTTCCATTTTAAAACGCATTTCCTTAGGATTATCACATTCAAGTCATATGAATATTATATCATCACAAACCAACCTTCTCAAGCATAAAACCAACTGAATTGAACAACTAAAAGGCATGTAATTATGCACAAATATGATCATATCACACCTAGTTAGCCGCGAATTGTGGTTTCTTTACGTAAATTGTTTTATGAATATTTGTTGACTCCGAGTTCTGAATTCGGTGATTTTTAGCTTGATTTAACACTACTTTTCGATCTCTACAATCTTGGAGTTTCGGTTTTTGATTTCAGAACTCGTGGCTAGTAGCTCTCGTTTCACCAAGTTAGCCGCGAAATGTGGTTTCTTTACGTAAACGGTTTTATGAATATCCGTTGACTCCGAGTTCTGAATTCGGTGATTTTTAGCTTGATTTCACAATACTTTTCGAGCTCTACAATCCTGGCGTTTCGGATTTTGATTTCAGAACTCGTGGCTAGTAGGTCTCGTTTCACCTAGTTAGCCGCTAAATGTCGTTTCTTTACGTAAACGGTTTTATGAATATCCGTTGACTCAGAGTTCTGAATTCGGTGATTTTTAGCTTGATTTCACACTACTTTTCGAGCTCTACAATCCTGGCGTTTCAGATTTTGATTTCAGAACTCGTGGCTAGTAGGTCTCGTTTCACCTAGTTAGCCGCAAAATGTGGTTTCTTTACGTAAACGGTTTTATGAATATCCGTTGACTCCGGGTTCTGAATTCGGTGATTTTTAGCTTGATTTCACACTACATTTCGAGCTCTACAATCCTGGCGTTTGGGATTTTGATTTCAGAACTCTTGGATAGTAGGTCTCGTTTCACCTAGTTAGCCGCGAAATGTGGTTTCTTTACGTAAACGGTTTTATGAATATCCGTTGACTTCGAGTTCTGAATTCGGTGATTTTTAGCTTGATTTCACACTACTTTTTGATCTCTACAATCCTAGCGTTTCGGATTTTGATTTCAGAACTCGTGGCTAGTATGTCTCGTTTCACCTAGTTAGCCGCGAAATGTCGTTTCTTTACGTAAACGGTTTTATGAATATCCGTTGACTCAGAGTTCTGAATTCGGTGATTTTAAGCTTGATTTCACACTACTTTTCGAGCTCTACAATCCTGGCGTTTTGGATTTTGATTTCCGAACTCGTGCCTAGTAGGTCTCTTTTGACCTAGTTAGGCGCGAAATATGGTTTTTTACGTAAACGGTTTTATGAATATCCGTTGACTCAGAGTTCTGAATTCGTTGATTTTTAGCTTGATTTCACACTACTTTTCGAGCTCTACAATCCTGGTGTGTCGGTTTTTTATTTCAGAACTTGTGGCTAATAGGTGTCGCTTCACCTAGTTAGGCGCGAATTGTGGTTTCTTTACGTAAACGGTTTTATTTTTATCCGATGACTCTGAGTTCTGAATTCGGTGATTTTTATCTTGATTTCACACTACTTTTCGAGCTCTACAATCCTGGCATTTCGGTTTTTGATTTCAGAACTCGTGGCTAGTAGGTCTCGTTTCACCTAGTAAGCCGAGAAATATGGTTTCTTTACGTAAACGGTTTTATGAATATCCGTTGACTTCGAGTTCTGAATTCGGTGATTTTTAGCTTGATTTCACACTACTTTTCGATCTCTACAATCCTGGCGTTTCGGTTTTTGATATCAGAACTCGTGGCTAGTAGGTATCGTTTCACCTAGTTAGGCGCGAAATGTGGTTTTTTACGTAAACGGTTTTATGAATATCCGTTGACTCCGAGTTCTGAATTCGTTGATTTTTAGCTTGATTTCACACTACTTTTCGAGCTCTACAATCCTGGTGTGTCGGTTTTTGATTTCAAAACTCGTGGCTAGTAGGTCTCATTTCACCTAGTTAGCCGCGAATTGTGGTTTCTTTACGTAAATTGTTTTATGAATATTTGTTGACTCCGAGTTCTGAATTCGGTGATTTTTAGCTTGATTTCACACTACTTTTCGATCTCTACAATCCTAGTGTTTTGGTTTCTGATTTCAGAACTCGTGGCTAGTAGGTCTCTTTTCACCTAGTTAGGCGCGAAATGTGGTTTTTTACGTAAACGGTTTTATGAATATCCGTTGACTCCGAGTTCTGAATTCGTTGATTTTTAGCTTGATTTCACACTACTTTTCGAGCTCTACAATCCTGGTGTGTCGGTTTTTGATTTCAGAACTCGTGGCTAGTAGGTGTCGTTTCACCTAGTAAGGCGCGAATTGTGGTTTCTTTACGTAAACGGTTTTATGAATATCCGATGACTCTGAATTCTGAATTCGGTGATTTTTATCTTGATTTCACACTACTTTTCGAGCTCTACAATCCTGCTCTTTCGGTTTTTGATTTCAGAACTCGTGGCTAGTAGGTCTCATTTCACCTAGTTAGCCGCGAATTGTGGTTTCTTTACGTAAATTGTTTTATGAATATTTGTTGACTCCGAGTTCTGAATTCGGTGATTTTTAGCTTGATTTCACACTACTTTTCGATCTCTACAATCCTGGAGTTTCGGTTTTTGATTTCAGAACTCGTGGCTAGTAGGTATCGCTTCACCTAGTTAGGCGCGAAATGTGGTTTCTTTACGTAAACGGTTTTATGAATATCCGTTGACTCCGAGTTCTGAATCCGGTGATTTTTAGCTTGATTTCACACTATTTTTAGAGCTCTAGAATCCTGGCGTTTCGGTTTTTGATTTCAGAACTCGTGGCTAGTAGGTCTCGTTTCATCTAGTTAGCCGCGAATTGTGGTTTTTTACGTAAACGGTTTTATGAATATCCGTTGACTCCGAGTTCTGAATCCGGTGATTTTTAGCTTGATTTCACACTATTTTTAGAGCTCAAGAATCCTGGCGTTTCGGTTTTTGATTTCAGAACTCGTGGCTAGTAGGTCTCGTTTCATCTAGTTAGCCGCGAATTGTGGTTTTTTACGTAAACGGTTTTATGAATATCCGTTGACTCCGAGTTCTGAATTCGTTGATTTTTAGCTTGATTTCACACTACTTTTCGAGCTCTACAATCCTGGTGTGTCGGTTTTTTATTTCAGAACTCGTGGCTAGTAGGTGTCGTTTCACCTAGTTAGGCGCGAATTGTGGTTGCTTTACGTAAACGGTTTTATTTTTATCCGATGACTCTGACTTCTGAATTCGTTGATTTTTATCTTGATTTCACACTAATTTTCGAGCTCTACAATCCTGGCATTTCGGTTTTTGATTTCAGAACTCGTGGCAAGTAGGTCTCGTTTCATCTAGTAAGCCGAGAAATGTGGTTTTTTACGTAAACGGTTTTATGAATATCCGTTGACTCCGAGTTCTGAATTCGGTGATTTTTAGCTTGATTTCACACTACTTTTCGAGCTCTACAATCCTGAAAATTCGGTTTTGGATTTCCGAACTCGTGGCTAGTAGGTCTCTTTTCACCTATTTAGGCGCGAAATATGGTTTTTTACGTAAACGGTTTTATGAATATCCGTTGACTCCGAGGTCTGAATTCGTTGATTTTTAGCTTGATTTCACACTACTTTTCGAGCTCTACAATCCTGGTGTGTCAGTTTCTGATTTCAGAACTCGTGGCTAGTAGGTGTCGTTTCACCTAGTAAGGCGCGAATTGTGGTTTCTTTACGTAAACGGTTTTATGAATTTCCGATGACTCTGAGTTCTGAATTCGGTGATTTTTATCTTGATTTCACACTACTTTTCGAGCTCTACAATCCTGGTCTTTCGGTTTTTGATTTCAGAACTCGTGGCTAGTAGGTCTCATTTCACCTAGTTAGCCGCGAATTGTGGTTTCTTTACGTAAATTGTTTTATGAATATTTGTTGACTCCGAGTTCTGAATTCGGTGATTTTTAGCTTGATTTAACACTACGTTTCGATCTCTACAATCTTGTAGTTTCGGTTTTTGATTTCAGAACTCGTGGCTAGTAGCTCTCGTTTCACCAAGTTAGCCGCGAAATGTGGTTTCTTTACGTAAACGGTTTTATGAATATCCGTTGACTCCGAGTTCTGAATTCGGTGATTTTTAGCTTAATTTCACACTACTTTTCGAGCTCTACAATCCTGGCGTTTCGGATTTTGATTTCAGAACTCGTGGCTAGTAGGTCTCGTTTCACCTAGTTAGCCGCTAAATGTCGTTTCTTTACGTAAACGGTTTTATGAATATCCGTTGACTCAGAGTTCTGAATTCGGTGATTTTTAGCTTGATTTCACACTACTTTTCGAGCTCTACAATCCTGGCGTTTCAGATTTTGATTTTAGAACTCGTGGCTAGTAGGTCTCGATTCACCTAGTTAGCCGCGAAATGTGGTTTCTTTACGTAAACGGTTTTATGAATATCCGTTGACTCCGGGTTCTGAATTCGGTGATTTTTAGCTTGATTTCACACTACATTTCGAGCTCTACAATCCTGGCGTTTGGGATTTTGATTTCAGAACTCTTGGATAGTAGGTCTCGTTTCACCTAGTTAGCCGCGAAATGTGGTTTCTTTACGTAAACGGTTTTATGAATATCCGTTGACTTCGAGTTCTGAATTCGGTGATTTTTAGCTTGATTTCACACTACTTTTTGATCTCTACAATCCTAGCGTTTCGGATTTTGATTTCAGAACTCGTGGCTAGTATGTCTCGTTTCACCTAGTTAGCCGCGAAATGTCGTTTCTTTACGTAAACGGTTTTATGAATATCCGTTGACTCAGAGTTCTGAATTCGGTGATTTTAAGCTTGATTTCACACTACTTTTCGAGCTCTACAATCCTGGCGTTTTGGATTTTGATTTCACAACTCTTGGATAATATGTCTCGTTTCACCTAGTTAGCCGCGAAATGTCGTTTCTTTACGTAAACGGTTTTATGAATATTCGTTGACTCAGAGTTCTGAATTCGGTGATTTTTAGCTTAATTTCACACTACTTTTCAAGCTCTACAATCCTGGCGTCTCGGATTTTGATTTTAGAACTCGTGGCTAGTAGGTCTCGTTTCACCAAGTTAGCCGCGAAATGTGGTTTCTTTACGTAAACGGTTTTATGAATATCCGTTGACTCCGAGTTTTGAATTTGGTGATTTTTAGCTTGATTTCACACTAATTTTCGAGCTCTAAAATCCTGCCGTTTCGGATTTTGATTTCAGAACACGTGGCTAGTAGGTCTCGTTTCACCTAGTTAGCCGCTAAATGTCGTTTCTTTACGAAAACGGTTTTATGAATATCCGTTGACTCAGAGTTCTGAATTCGGTGATTTTTAGCTTTATTTCACACTACTTTTCGAGCTCTACAATCCTGGCGGTTCGGATTTTGATTTCAGAACTCGTGGCTAGTAGGTCCCGTTTCACCTAGTTAGCCGAGAAATGTGGTTTCTTTACGTAAACGGTTTTATGAATATCCGTTGACTCCGGGTTCTGAATTCGGTGATTTTTAGCTTCATTTCACACTACATTTCGAGCTCTACAATCCTGGCGTTTGGGATTTTGATTTCAGAACTCTTGGATAGTAGGTCTCGTTTCACCTATGTAGCCGCGAAATGTGGTTTCTTTACGTAAACGGTTTTATGAATATCCGTTGACTCCGAGTTCTGAATTCGGTGATTTTTAGCTTGATTTCACACTACTTTTTGAGCTCTACAATCCTAGCGTTTCGGATTTTTATTTCAGAACTCGTGGCTAGTATGTCTCGTTTCACCTAGTTAGCCGCGAAATGTCGTTTCTTTACGTAAACGGTTTTATGAATATCCGTTGACTCAGAGTTCTGAATTCGGTGATTTTTAGCTTGATTTCACACTACGTTTCGAGCTCTACAATCCTGGCTTTTCGGATTTTGATTTCAGAACTCGTGGCTAGTAGGTCTCGTTTCACCAAGTTAGCCGCGAAATGTGGTTTCTTTACGTAAACGGTTTTATGAATATCCATTGACTCCGAGTTCTGAATTCGGTGATTTTTAGCTTGATTTCACACTACTTTTCGAGCTCTACAATCCTGGAATTTCGGATTTTGATTTCAGAACTCGTGGCCAGTAGGTGTCGTTTCACCTTGTTAGCCGCAAAATGTGATTTCTTTACGTAAACGGTTTTATGAATATCCGTTGACTCCGAGTTCTGAATTCGGTAATTTTTTGCTTGATTTCACACTACTTTTGGAGCTCTACAATCCTAGCGTTTCGGATTTTGATTTCAGAACTCGTGGCTAGTAGGTCTCGTTTCACCAAGTTAGCCGCGAAATGTGGTTTCTTTACGTAAACGGTTTTATGAATATCCATTGACTCCGAGTTCTCAATTCGGTGATTTTTAGCTTGATTTCACACTACGTTTCGAGCTCTACAATCTTGGCATTTCGGATTTTGCTTTCAGAACTCGTGGCTAGTAATTCTCGTTTCACCTAGTTAGCCGCGAAATGTGGTTTCTTTACGTAAACGGTTTTATGAATATCCGTTGACTCCGGGTTCTGAATTCGGTGATTTTTAGCTTGATTTCACACTACTTTTCGAGCTCTACAATCCTGGCGTTTTGGATTTTGATTTCACAACTCTTGGATAATATGTCTCGTTTCACCTAGTTAGCCACGAAATGTTGTTTCTTTACGTAAACGGTTTTATGATTATCCGTTGACTCCGAGTTCTGAATTTGGTGATTTTTTGCTTGATTTCACAGTACTTTTTAAACTCTACAATCCTGGAGTTTCGGATTTTGATTTCAGAACTCGTGGCTAGTATGTCTCGTTTCACCTAGTTAGCCGCGAAATGTCGTTTCTTTACGTAAACGGTTTTATGAATATTCGTTGACTCAGAGTTCTGAATTCGGTGATTTTTAGCTTAATTTCACACTACTTTTCAAGCTCTACAATCTTGGCGCTTCGGATTTTTATTTCAGAACTTGTGGCTAGTAGGTCTCGTTTCACCAAGTTAGCCGCGAAATGTGGTTTCTTTACGTAAACGGTTTTATGAATATCCGTTGACTCCGAGTTTTGAATTTGGTGATTTTTAGCTTGATTTCACACTAATTTTCGAGCTCTACAATCCTGCAGTTTCGGATTTTGATTTCAGGACTCGTGGCTAGTAGGTCTCGTTTCACCTAGTTAGCCGCTAAATGTCGTTTCTTTACGTAAACGGTTTTATGAATATCCGTTGACTCAGAGTTCTGAATTCGGTGATTTTTAGCTTGATTTCACACTACTTTTCGAGCTCTACAATCCTGGCATTTCGGATTTTGATTTCAGAACTCGTGGCTAGTAGGTCTCGTTTCACCTAGTTAGCCGCGAAATGTGGTTTCTTTACGTAAACGGTTTTATGAATATCCGTTGACTCCGGGTTCTGAATTCGGTGATTTTTAGCTTGATTTCACACTACATTTCGAGATCTACAATCCTGGCATTTGGGATTTTGATTTCAGAACTCTTGGATAGTAGGTCTCGTTTCACCTAGTTAGCCGCGAAATGTGGTTTCTTTACGTAAACAGTTTTATGAATATCCGTTGACTCCGAGTTCTGAATTCGGTGATTTTTAGCTTGATTTCACACTACTTTTTGAGCTCTACAATCCTAGCGTTTCGGATTTTGATTTCAGAACTCGTGGCTAGTATGTCTCGTTTCACCTAGTTAGCCGCGAAATGTCGTTTATTTACATAAACGGTTTTATGAATATCCGTTTACTCAGAGTTCTGAATTCGGTGATTTTTAGCTTGATTTCACACTACGTTTCGAGCTCTACAATCCTGGCATTTCAGATTTTGATTTCAGAACTCGTGGCTAGTAGATCTCGTTTCACCTAATTAGCCGCGAAATGTGGTTTCTTTACGTAAACGGTTTTATGAATATCCGTTGACTCCGGGTTCTGAATTCGGTGATTTTTAGCTTGATTTCACACTACTTTTCGAGGTCTACAATCCTGGCGTTTTGGATTTAGATTTCACAACTCTTGGATAGTATGTCTCGTTTCACCTAGTTAGCCGCGAAATGTGGTTTCTTTACGTAAACGGTTTTATGAATATCCGCTGACTCCGAGTTCTGAATTTGGTGATTTTTTGCTTGATTTCACAGTACTTTTTAAACTCTAAAATCCTGGCATTTCGGATTTTGATTTCAGAACTCGTGGCTAGTAGGTCTCGTTTCACCTAGTTAGCCGCGAAATGTCGTTTCTTTAGGTAAACTGTTTTATGAATATTCGTTGACTCAGAGTTCTGAATTCGGTGATTTTTAGCTTGATTTCACACTACTTTTCAAGCTCTACAATCCTGGCGTTTCGGATTTTGATTTCAGAACTCGTGGCTAGTAGGTCTCGTTTCACCAAGTTAGCCGCGAAATGTGGTTTCTTTACGTAAACGGTTTTATGAATATCCATTGACTCCGAGTTCTGAATTCGGTGATTTTTAGGTTGATTTCACACTACTTTTCGAGCTCTACAATCCTGGCATTTCGGATTTTGATTTCAGAACTCGTGGCCAGTAGGTCTCGTTTCACCTTGTTAGCCGCAAAATGTGATTTCTTTACGTAAACGGTTTTATGAATATCCGTTGACTCCGAGTTCTGAATTCGGTAATTTTTAGCTTGATTTCACACTACTTTTGGAGCTCTACAATCCTAGCGTTTCGGATTTTGATTTCAGAACTCGTGGCTAGTAGGTCTCGTTTCACCTAGTTAGCCGCGAAATGTCATTTCTTTACGTAAACGGTTTTATGAATATCCGTTGACTCCGAGTTCTGAATTCGGTGATTTTTAGCTTGATTTCACACTAATTTTCAAGCTCTACAATCCTGCCGTTTCGGATTTTGATTTCAGAACTCGTGGCTAGTAGGTCTCGTTTCACCTAGTTAGCCGTGAAATGTCGTTTCTTTACGTAAACGGTTTTATGAATATCCGTTGACTCCGAGTTTTGAATTTGGTGATTTTTAGCTTGATTTCACACTAATTTTTGAGCTCTACAATCCTGCCGTTTCGGATTTTGATTTCAGAACTCGTGGCTAGTAGGTCTCGTTTCACCTAGTTAGCCGCTAAATGTCGTTTCTTTACGTAAACGGTTTTATGAATATCCGTTGACTCAGAGTTCTGAATTCGGTGATTTTTAACTTGATTTCACACTACTTTTCGAGCTCTACAATCCTGACGTTTCGGATTTTGATTTCAGAACTCGTGGCTAGTAGGTCTCGTTTCACCTAGTTAGCCGCTAAATGTCATTTCTTTACGTAAACGGTTTTATGAATATCCGTTGACTCAGAGTTCTGAATTCGGTGATTTTTAGCTTGATTTCACACTACTTTTCGAGCTCTAGGATCCTGGCGTTTCGGATTTTGATTTCAGAACTCGTGGCTAGTATGTCTCGTTTCACCTAGTTAGCCGCGAAATGTCGTTTCTTTACGTAAACGGTTTTATGAATATCCGTTGACTCAGAGTTCTGAATTCGGTGATTTTTAGCTTGATTTCACACTACGTTTCGAGCTCTACAATCCTGGCATTTCAGATTTTGATTTCAGAACTCGTGGCTAGTAGATCTCATTTCACCTAGTTAGCCGCGAAATGTCGTTTCTTTACGTAAACTGTTTTATGAATATCCGTTGACTCCGGGTTCTGAATTCGGTGATTTTTAGCTTGATTTCACACTACATTTCGAGATCTACAATCCTGGCGTTTGGGATTTTGATTTCAGAACTCTTGGATAGTAGGTCTCGTTTAACCTAGTTAGCCGCGAAATGTGGTTTCTTTACGTAAACAGTTTTATGAATATCCGTTGACTCCGAGTTCTGAATTCGGTGATTTTTAGCTTGATTTCACACTACTTTTTGAGCTCTACAATCCTAGCGTTTCGGATTTTGATTTCAGAACTCGTGGCTAGTATGTCTCGTTTCACCTAGTTAGCCGCGAAATGTCGTTTATTTACATAAACGGTTTTATGAATATCCGTTTACTCAGAGTTCTGAATTCGGTGATTTTTAGCTTGATTTCACACTACGTTTCGAGCTCTACAATCCTGGCATTTCAGATTTTGATTTCAGAACTCGTGGCTAGTAGATCTCGTTTCACCTAATTAGCCGCGAAATGTGGTTTCTTTACGTAAACGGTTTTATGAATATCCGTTGACTCCGGGTTCTGAATTCGGTTATTTTTAGCTTGATTTCACACTACTTTTCGAGGTCTACAATCCTGGCGTTTTGGATTTAGATTTCACAACTCTTGGATAGTATGTCTCGTTTCACCTAGTTAGCCGCGAAATGTGGTTTCTTTACGTAAACGGTTTTATGAATATCCGCTGACTCCGAGTTCTGAATTTGGTGATTTTTTGCTTGATTTCTCAGTACTTTTTAAACTCTAAAATCCTGGCATTTCGGATTTTGATTTCAGAACTCGTGGCTAGTAGGTCTCGTTTCACCTAGTTAGCCGCGAAATGTCGTTTCTTTAGGTAAACTGTTTTATGAATATTCGTTGACTCAGAGTTCTGAATTCGGTGATTTTTAGCTTGATTTCACACTACTTTTCAAGCTCTACAATCCTGGCATTTCGGATTTTGATTTCAGAACTCGTGGCTAGTAGGTCTCGTTTCACCAAGTTAGCCGCGAAATGTGGTTTCTTTACGTAAACGGTTTTATGAATATCCGTTGACTCCGAGTTCTGAATTCAGTGATTTTTAGGTTGATTTCACACTACTTTTCGAGCTCTACAATCCTGGCATTTCGGATTTTGATTTCAGAACTCTTGGCCAGTAGGTCTCGTTTCACCTTGTTAGCCGCAAAATGTGATTTCTTTACGTAAACGGTTTTATGAATATCCGTTGACTCCGAGTTCTGAATTCGGTAATTTTTAGCTTGATTTCACACTACTTTTGGAGCTCTACAATCCTAGCGTTTCGGATTTTGATTTCAGAACTCGTGGCTAGTAGGTCTCGTTTCACCTAGTTAGCCGCGAAATGTCATTTCTTTACGTAAACGGTTTTATGAATATCCGTTGACTCCGAGTTCTGAATTCGGTGATTTTTAGCTTGATTTCACACTAATTTTCAAGCTCTACAATCCTGCCGTTTCGGATTTTGATTTCAGAACTCGTGGCTAGTAGGTCTCGTTTCACCTAGTTAGCCGTGAAATGTCGTTTCTTTACGTAAACGGTTTTATGAATATCCGTTGACTCCGAGTTTTGAATTTGGTGATTTTTAGCTTGATTTCACACTAATTTTCGAGCTCTACAATCCTGCCGTTTCGGATTTTGATTTCAGAACTCGTGGCTAGTAGGTCTCGTTTCACCTAGTTAGCCGCTAAATGTCGTTTCTTTACGTAAACGGTTTTATGAATATCCGTTGACTCAGAGTTCTGAATTCGGTGATTTTTAGCTTGATTTCACACTACTTTTCGAGCTCTACAATCCTGACGTTTCGGATTTTGATTTCAGAACTCGTGGCTAGTAGGTCTCGTTTCACCTAGTTAGCCGCTAAATGTCATTTCTTTACGTAAACGGTTTTATGAATATCCGTTGACTTAGAGTTCTGAATTCGGTGATTTTTAGCTTGATTTCACACTACTTTTCGAGCTCTAGGATCCTGGCGTTTCGGATTTTGATTTCAGAACTCGTGGCTAGTATGTCTCGTTTCACCTAGTTAGCCGCGAAATGTCGTTTCTTTACGTAAACGGTTTTATGAATATCCGTTGACTCAGAGTTCTGAATTCGGTGATTTTTAGCTTGATTTCACACTACGTTTCGAGCTCTACAATCCTGGCATTTCAGATTTTGATTTCAGAACTCGTGGCTAGTAGATCTCGTTTCACCTAGTTAGCCGCGAAATGTCGTTTCTTTACGTAAACTGTTTTATGAATATTCGTTGACTCAGAGTTCTGAATTCGGTGATTTTTAGCTTAATTTCACACTACTTTTCAAGCTCTACAATCCTGGCGTTTCGGATTTTGATTTCAGAACTCGTGGCTAGTAGGTCTCGTTTCACCAAGTTAGCCGCGAAATGTGGTTTCTTTATGTAAACGGTTTTATGAATATCCATTGACTCCGAGTTCTGAATTCGGTGATTTTTAGGTTGATTTCACACTACTTTTCGAGCTCTACAATCCTGGCATTTCGGATTTTGATTTCAGAACTCGTGGCCAGTAGGTCTCGTTTCACCTTGTTAGCCGCAAAATGTGATTTCTTTACGTAAACGGTTTTATGAATATCCGTTGACTCCGAGTTCTGAATTCGGTAATTTTTAGCTTGATTTCACACTACTTTTGGAGCTCTACAATCCTAGCGTTTCGGATTTTGATTTCAGAACTCGTGGCTAGTAGGTCTCGTTTAATCTAGTTAGCCGCGAAATGTCATTTCTTTACGTAAACGGTTTTATGAATATCCGTTGACTCCGAGTTCTGAATTCGGTGATTTTTAGCTTGATTTCACACTAATTTTCAAGCTCTACAATCCTACCGTTTCGGATTTTGATTTCAGAACTCGTGGCTAGTAGGTCTCGTTTCACCTAGTTAGCCGTGAAATGTCGTTTCTTTACGTAAACGGTTTTATGAATATCCGTTGACTCCGAGTTTTGAATTTGGTGATTTTTAGCTTGATTTCACACTAATTTTCGAGCTCTACACTCCTGCCATTTCGGATTTTGATTTCAGAACTCGTGGCTAGTAGGTCTCGTTTCACCAAGTTAGCCGCTAAATGTCGTTTCTTTACGTAAACGGTTTTATGAATATCCGTTGACTCAGAGTTCTGAATTCAGTGATTTTTAGCTTGATTTCACACTACTTTTCGAGCTCTAAAATCCTGGCGTTTCGGATTTTGATTTCAGAACTCGTGGCTAGTAGGTCTCGTTTCACCTAGTTAGCCGCTAAATGTCGTTTCTTTACGTAAACGGTTTTACGAATATCCGTTGACTCAGAGTTCTGAATTCGGTGATTTTTAGCTTGATTTCACACTACTTTTCGAGCTCTACAATCCTGGCGTTTCGGATTTTGATTTAAGAACTCGTGTCTAGTAGGTCTCGTTTCACCTAGTTAGCCGCGAAATGTGGTTTCTTTACGTAAACGGTTTTATGAATATCCGTTGACTCCGGGTTCTGAATTCGGTGATTTTTAGCTTGATTTCACACTACATTTCGAGCTCTACAATCCTGGCGTTTGGGATTTTGATTTCAGAACTCTTGGATAGTAGGTCTCGTTTCACCTAGTTAGCCGCGAAATGTGGTTTCTTTACGTAAACGGTTTTATGAATATCCGTTGACTCCGAGTTCTGAATTCGGTGATTTTTAGCTTGATTTCACACTACTTTTTGAGCTCTACAATCCTAGCGTTTCGGATTTTGATTTCAGAACTCGTGGCTAGTATGTCTCGTTTCACCTAGTTAGCCGTGAAATGTCGTTTCTTTACGTAAACGGTTTTATGAATATCCGTTGACTCAGAGTTCCGAATTCGGTGATTTTTAGCTTGATTTCACACTACTTTTCGAGCTCTACAATCCTGGCGTTTTGGATTTTTATTTCACAACTCTTGGATAATATGTCTCGTTTCACCTAGTTAGCCGCGAATTGTTGTTTCTTTACGTAAACGGTTTTATGAATATCCGTTGACTCCGAGTTATGAATTTGGTGATTTTTTGCTTGATTTCACAGTACTTTTTAAACTCTACAATCCTGGAGTTTCGGATTTTGATTCCAGAACTCGTGGCTAGTATGTCTCGTTTCACCTAGTTAGCCGCGAAATGTCGTTTCTTTACGTAAACGGTTTTATGAATATTCGTTGACTCAGAGTTCTGAATTCGGTGATTTTTAGCTTAATTTCACACAACTTTTCAAGCTCTACAATCCTGGCATTTCGGATTTTGATTTCAGAACTCGTGGCTAGTAGGTCTCGTTTCACCAAGTTAGCCGCGAAATGTGGTTTCTTTACGTAAACGGTTTTATGAATATCCGTTGACTCAGAGTTCTGAATTCGGTGATTTTTAGCTTGATTTCACACTAATTTTCGAGCTCTACAATCCTGCCATTTCGGATTTTGATTTCAGAACTCGTGGCTAGTAGGTCTCGTCTCACCTAGTTAGCCGCTAAATGTCGTTTCTTTACGTAAACGGTTTTATGAATATCCATTGACTCCGGGTTCTGAATTCGGTGATTTTTAGTTTGATTTCACACTACTTTTCGAGCTCTACAATCCTGGCGTTTTGGATTTTGATTTCAGAACTCGTGGCTAGTAGGTCTCGTTTCACCTAGTAAGCCGCGAAATGTGGTTTGTTTACGTAAACGGTTTTATGAATATACGTTGACTCCGGGTTCTGAATTCGGTGATTTTTAGCTTGATTTCACACTACTTTTCGAGCTCTACAATCCCTGCGTTTCGGATTTTGATTTCAGAACTCTTGGATAGTAGGTCTCGTTTCACCTAGTTAGCCGCGAAATGTGGTTTCTTTACGTAAACGTTTTTATGAATATCCGTTGACTCCGAGTTCTGAATTCGGTGATTTTTAGCTTGATTTCACACTACTTTTTGAGCTCTACAATCCTAGCTTTTCGGATTTTGATTTCAAAACTCATGGCTAGTATGTCTCGTCTAACCTAGTTAGCCGCGAAATGTCGTTTCTTTACGTAAACGGTTTTATGAATATCCGTTGACTCAGAGTTCTGAATTCGGTGATTTTTAGCTTGATTTCACACTACATTTCGAGCTCTACAATCCTGGCATTTCTGATTTTGATTTCAGAACTCGTGGCTAGTAGGTCTCGTTTCACCTAGTTAGCCGCGAAATGTCATTTCTTTACGTAAACGGTTTTATGAATATCCGTTGACTCCGAGTTCTGAATTCGGTGAATTTTAGCTTGATTTCACACTAATTTTCAAGCTCTACAATCCTGCCATTTCAGATTTTGATTTCAGAACTCGTGGCTAGTATGTCTCGTTTCACCTAGTTAGCCGTGAAATGTCGTTTCTTTACGTAAACGGTTTTATGAATATCCGTTGACTCAGAGTTCTGAATTCGGTGATTTTTAGCTTGATTTCACACTACTTTTCGAGCTCTACAATCCTGGGGTTTCGGATTTTGATTTCAGAATTCGTGGCTAGTAGGTCTCGTTTCACCTAGTTAGCCGCGAAATGTGGTTTCTTTACGTAAACGGTTTTATGAATATACGTTGACTCCGGGTTCTGAATTCGATGATTTTTAGCTTGATTTCACACTACTTTTCGAGCTCTACAATCTTGGTGTATCGGATTTTGATTTCAGAACTCTTGGATAGTAGGTCTCGTTTCACCTAGTTAGCCGCGAAATGTGGTTTTTTTACGTAAACGGTTTTATGAATATCCGTTGACTCCGAGTTCTGAATTCGGTGATTTTTAGCTTGATTTCACACTACTTTTGGAGCTCTACAATCCTAGCATTTCGGATTTTGATTTCAGAACTCGTGGCTAGTATGTCTCATTTCACCTAGGTAGCCGCGAAATGTCGTTTCTTTACGTAAACGGTTTTATGAATATCCGTTGACTCCGAGTTCTGAATTCGGTGATTTTTAGCTTGATTTCACACTACTTTTCGAGCTCTACAATCCTGCCATTTCTGATTTTGATTTCAGAACTCGTGGCTAGTAGGTTTTGCTTCACCTAGTTAGCCGCGAAATGTGGTTTCTTTACGTAAACGGTTTTATGAATATCCATTGACTCCGGGTTCTGAATTCGGTGATTTTTAGTTTGATTTCACACTACTTTTCGAGCTCTACAATCCTGGCGTTTTGAATTTTGATTTCACAACTCTTGGATAGTATGTCTCGTTTCACCTAGTTAGCCGCGAAATGTGGTTTGTTTACGTAAACGGTTTTATGAATATCCGTTGACTCCGAGTTCTGAATTTGGTGATTTTTTGCTTGATTTCACGGTACTTTTTAAACTCTACAATCCTGGCGTTTCGGATTTTGATTTCAGAACTCGTGGCTAGTATGTCTCGTTTCACCTAGTTAGCCGCGAAATGTCGTTTCTTTACGTAAACGGTTTTATGAATATTCGTTGACTCAGAGTTCTGAATTCGGTGATTTTTAGCTTAATTTCACACTACTTTTCAAGCTCTACAATCCTGGGGTTTCGGATTTTGATTTCAGAACTCGTGGCTAGTAGGTCTCGTTTCACCAAGTTAGCCGCGAAATGTCGTTTCTTTACGTAAACGGTTTTATGAATATCCATTGACTCCGAGTTATGAATTCGGTGATTTTTAGCTTGATTTCACACTACTTTTCGAGCTCTACAATCCTGGAATTTCGGATTTTGATTTCAGAACTCGTGGCCAGTAGGTCTCGTTTCACCTTGTTAGCCGGAAAATGTGATTTCTTTACGTAAACGGTTTTATGAATATCCGCTGACTCCGAGTTCTGAATTCGGTAATTTTTACCTTGTTTTCACACTACTTTTGGAGCTCTACGATCCTAGCGTTTCGGATTTTTATTTCAGAACTCGTGGCTAATAGGTCTCGTTTCACCTAGTTATTCGCGAAATGTCATTTCTTTACGTAAACGGTTTTATGAATATCCGTTGACTCCGAGTTCTGAATTCGGTGATTTTTAGCTTGATTTCACACTAATTTTCAAGCTCTACAATCCTGCCGTTTCGGGTTTTGATTTCAGAACTTGTGGCTAGTAGGTCTCGTTTCACCTAGTTAGCCGTGAAATGTCGTTTCTTTACGTAAACGGTTTTATGAATATCCGTTGACTCAGAGTTCTGAATTCGGTGATTTTTAGCTTGATTTCACACTACTTTTCGAGCTCTAAAATCCTGGCGTTTCGGATTTTGATTTCAGAACTCGTGGCTAGTAGGTCTCGTTTCACCTAGTTAGCCGCGAAATGTGGTTTCTTTACATAAACGGTTTTATGAATATACGTTGACTCCGGGTTCTGAATTCGGTGATTTTTAGCTTGATTTCACACTACTTTTCGAGCTCTACAATCCTGGCGTTTCGGATTTTGATTTCAGAACTCTTGGATAGTAGGTCTCGTTTCACCTAGTTAGCCGCGAAATGTGGTTTCTTTACGTAAACGTTTTTATGAATATCCGTTGACTCCGAGTTCTGAATTCGGTGATTTTTAGCTTGATTTCACACTACTTTTTGAGCTCTACAATCCCAGCGTTTCGGATTTTGATTTCAAAACTCATGGCTAGTATGTCTCGTTTCACCTAGTTAGCCGCGAAATGTCGTTTCTTTACGGAAACGGTTTTATGAATATCCATTGACTCAGAGTTCTGAATTCGGTGATTTTTAGCTTGATTTCACAGTACTTTTCGAGCTCTACAATCCTGGCATTTCTGATTTTGATTTCAGAACTCGTGGCTAGTAGGTCTCGTTTCACTTAGTTAGCCGCGAAATGTGGTTTCTTTACGTAAACGGTTTTATGAATATCCATTGACTCCGGGTTCTGAATTCGGTGATTTTTAGTTTGATTTCACACTACTTTTCGAGCTCTACAATCCTGGCATTTTGGATTTTGATTTCACAACTCTTGGATAGTATGTCTCGTTTCACCTAGTTAGCCGCGAAATGTGGTTTGTTTACGTAAACGGTTTTATGAATATCCGTTGACTCCGAGTTCTGAATTTGGTGATTTTTTGCTTGATTTCACAGTACTTTTAAACTCTACAATCCTGGCGTTTCGGATTTTGATTTCAGAACTCGTGGCTAGTATGTCTCGTTTCACCTAGTTAGCCGCGAAATGTCGTTTCTTTACGTAAACGGTTTTATGAATATTCGTTGACTCAGAGTTCTGAATTCGGTGATTTTTAGCTTAATTTTACACTACCTTTCAAGCTCTACAATCCTGGCATTTTGGATTTTGATTTCAGAACTCGTGGCTAGTAGGTCTCGTTTCACCAAGTTAGCCGCGAAATGTGGTTTCTTTACGTAAACGGTTTTATGAATATCCGTTGACTCCTAGTTTTGAATTCGGTGATTTTTAGCTTGATTTCACACTACTTTTCGAGCTCTACAATCCTGGCATTTCGGATTTTGATTTCAGAACTCGTGGCCAGTAGGTCTCGTTTCACCTAGGTAGCCGCGAAATGTGATTTCTTTACGTAAACGGTTTTATGAATATCCGTTGACTCCGAGTTCTGAATTCGGTGATTTTTAGCTTGATTTCACACTACTTTTGGAGCTCTACAATCCTAGTGTTTCGGATTTTGATTTCAGAAGTCGTGGCTAGTAGGTCTCGTTTCACCTAGTTAGCCGCGAAATGTCGTTTCTTTACGTAAACGATTTTATGAATATCCGTTGACTCCGAGTTCTGAATTCGGTGATTTTTAGCTTGATTTCACAGTACTTTTCGAGCTCTACAATCCTGCTGTTTCGAATTTTGATTTCAGAACTCGTGGCTAGTAGGTCTCGTTTCACCTAGTTAGCCGCGAAATGTGGTTTCTTTACGTAAACGGTTTTATGAATATCCATTGACTCCGGGTTCTGAATTCGGTGATTTTTAGTTTGATTTCACACTACTTTTCGGGCTCTACAATCCTGGCATTTCTGATTTTGATTTCACAACTCTTGGATGGTATGTCTCGTTTCACCTACTTAGCCGCGAAATGTGGTTTCTTTACGTAAACGGTTTTATGAATATCCGTTGACTACGAGTTCTGAATTCGGTCATTTTTAGCTTGATTTCACACTACTTTTCGAGATCTACAATCCTGGCATTTCGGATTTTTATTTCAGAACTCGTGGATAGTAGGTCTCGTTTCACCTAGTTAGCCGCGAAATGTGGTTTCTTTACGTAAACGGTTTTATGAATATCCGTTGACTCCGAGTTCTGAATTCGGTGATTTTTGGCTTGATTTGACACTATTTTTCGAGCTCCACAATCCTGCCATTTCGGATTTTGATTTCAGAACTCGTGGCTAGTAGGTCTCGTTTCACCTAGTTAGCCGCGAAATGTGGTTTCTTTACGTAAACGGTTTTATGAATATCCGTTGACTCCGAGTTCTGAATTCAGTGATTTTTAGCTTAATTTCATACTACTTTTCGAGCTCTACAATCCTGGCATTTCGGATTTTGATTTCAGAACTCGTGGCTAGTAGGTCTCGTTTCACCTAGTTAGCCGCGAAATGTGGTTTCTTTACGTAAACGGTTTTATGAATATCCGTTGACTCCGAGTTCTGAATTCGGTGATTTTTAGCTTGATTTCACACTACTTTTCGAGCTCTACAATCCTGGCATTTCGGATTTTGATTTCAGAACTCGTGGCTAGTAGGTCTCGTTTCACCTAGTTAGCCGCAAAATGTGGTTTCTTTACGTAAACGGTTTTATGAATATCCGTTGACTCCGAGTTCTGAATTCGGTGATTTTTAGCTTGATTTCACACTACTTTTCGAGATCTACAATCCTGCCGTTTCGGATTTTGATTTCAGAACTAGTGGATAGTAGATCTCGTTTCACCTAGTTAGTCGCGAAATGTGGTTTCTTTACGTAAACGGTTTTATGAATATCCGTTGACTCCGAGTTCTGAATTCGGTCATTTTTAGCTTGATTTCACACTACTTTTCGAGCTCTACAATCCTGGCGTTTCGGATTTTGATTTCAGAACTCGTGGCTAGTATGTCTCGTTTCACCTAGTTAGCCGCGAAATGTAGTTTCTTTACGTAAACGGTTTTATGAATATTCGTTGACTCAGAGTTCTGAAATCAGTGATTTTTAGCTTGATTTCACACTACTTTTCGAGCTCTACAATCCTGCCGTTTCGTATTTTGATTTCAGAACTCGTGGCTAGTAGGTCTCGTTTCACCTAGTTAGCCGCGAAATGTGGTTTCTTTACGTAAACGGTTTTATGATATCCGTTGACTCCGAGTTCTGAATTCGGTGATTGTTAGCATGATTTCACACTACTTTTGGAGCTCTACAATCCTGGCATTTCGGATTTTGATTTCAGAACTCGTGGCTAGTAGGTATCGTTTCACCTAGTTAGCCACGAAATGTGATTTCTATACATAAACGGTTTTATGAATATCCGTTGATTCCGAGTTCTGAATTCGGTCATTTTTAGCTTGATTTCACACTACTATTCGAGCTCTACAATCCTGGCATTTCGGATTTTGATTTCAGAACTCGTGGCTAGTAGGTCTCGTTTCAGCTAGTTAGCCGTGAAATGTGGTTTCTTTACGTAAACGGTTTATGAATATCCGTTGACTCCGAGTTCTGAATTCGGTGATTTTTAGCTTGATTTCACACTACTTTTCGAGCTCTACAATCCTAGCATTTCGGATTTTGATTTCAGAACTTGTGGCTAGCAGGTCTCGTTTCACCTAGTTAACCGCGAAATGTGGTTTCTTTACGTAAACGGTTTTATGAATATCCGTTGACTCCGAGTTCTGAATTCGGTGATTTTTAGCTTGATTTCACACTACTTTTTGAGCTCTACAATCCTGGAATTTCGGATTTTGATTTCAGAACTTGTGGCTAGTAGGTCTCGTTTCACCTAGTTAGCCGCGAAATGTCGTTTCTTTACGTAAACGGTTTTATGAATATTCGTTGACTCAGAGTTCTGAATTCGGTGATTTTTAGCTTAATTTCACACTACTTTTCAAGCTCTACAATCCTGGGGTTTCGGATTTTGATTTCAGAACTCGTGGCTAGTAGGTCTCGTTTCACCAAGTTAGCCGCGAAATGTCGTTTCTTTACGTAAACGGTTTTATGAATATCCATTGACTCCGAGTTATGAATTCGGTGATTTTTAGCTTGATTTCACACTACTTTTCGAGCTCTACAATCCTGGAATTTCGGATTTTGATTTCAGAACTCGTGGCCAGTAGGTCTCGTTTCACCTTGTTAGCCGGAAAATGTGATTTCTTTACGTAAACGGTTTTATGAATATCCGCTGACTCCGAGTTCTGAATTCGGTAATTTTTACCTTGTTTTCACACTACTTTTGGAGCTCTACGATCCTAGCGTTTCGGATTTTTATTTCAGAACTCGTGGCTAATAGGTCTCGTTTCACCTAGTTATCCGCGAAATGTCATTTCTTTACGTAAACGGTTTTATGAATATCCGTTGACTCCGAGTTCTGAATTCGGTGATTTTTAGCTTGATTTCACACTAATTTTCAAGCTCTACAATCTTGCCGTTTCGGGTTTTGATTTCAGAACTTGTGGCTAGTAGGTCTCGTTTCACCTAGTTAGCCGTGAAATGTCGTTTCTTTACGTAAACGGTTTTATGAATATCCGTTGACTCAGAGTTCTGAATTCGGTGATTTTTAGCTTGATTTCACACTACTTTTCGAGCTCTAAAATCCTGGCGTTTCGGATTTTGATTTCAGAACTCGTGGCTAGTAGGTCTCGTTTCACCTAGTTAGCCGCGAAATGTGGTTTCTTTACATAAACGGTTTTATGAATATACGTTGACTCCGGGTTCTGAATTCGGTGATTTTTAGCTTGATTTCACACTACTTTTCGAGCTCTACAATCCTGCCGTTTCGGATTTTGATTTCAGAACTAGTGGATAGTAGATCTCGTTTCACCTAGTTAGTCGCGAAATGTGGTTTCTTTACGTAAACGGTTTTATGAATATCCGTTGACTCCGAGTTCTGAATTCGGTCATTTTTAGCTTGATTTCACACTACTTTTCGAGCTCTACAATCCTGGCGTTTCGGATTTTGATTTCAGAACTCGTGGCTAGTATGTCTCGTTTCACCTAGTTAGCCGCGAAATGTAGTTTCTTTACGTAAACGGTTTTATGAATATTCGTTGACTCAGAGTTCTGAAATCAGTGATTTTTAGCTTGATTTCACACTACTTTTCGAGCTCTACAATCCTGCCGTTTCGTATTTTGATTTCAGAACTCGTGGCTAGTAGGTCTCGTTTCACCTAGTTAGCCGCGAAATGTGGTTTCTTTACGTAAACGGTTTTATGATATCCGTTGACTCCGAGTTCTGAATTCGGTGATTGTTAGCATGATTTCACACTACTTTTGGAGCTCTACAATCCTGGCATTTCGGATTTTGATTTCAGAACTCGTGGCTAGTAGGTATCGTTTCACCTAGTTAGCCACGAAATGTGATTTCTATACATAAACGGTTTTATGAATATCCGTTGATTCCGAGTTCTGAATTCGGTCATTTTTAGCTTGATTTCACACTACTATTCGAGCTCTACAATCCTGGCATTTCGGATTTTGATTTCAGAACTCGTGGCTAGTAGGTCTCGTTTCAGCTAGTTAGCCGTGAAATGTGGTTTCTTTACGTAAACGGTTTATGAATATCCGTTGACTCCGAGTTCTGAATTCGGTGATTTTTAGCTTGATTTCACACTACTTTTCGAGCTCTACAATCCTAGCATTTCGGATTTTGATTTCAGAACTTGTGGCTAGCAGGTCTCGTTTCACCTAGTTAACCGCGAAATGTGGTTTCTTTACGTAAACGGTTTTATGAATATCCGTTGACTCCGAGTTCTGAATTCGGTGATTTTTAGCTTGATTTCACACTACTTTTTGAGCTCTACAATCCTGGAATTTCGGATTTTGATTTCAGAACTTGTGGCTAGTAGGTCTCGTTTCACCTAGTTAGCCGCGAAATGTCGTTTCTTTACGTAAACGGTTTTATGAATATTCGTTGACTCAGAGTTCTGAATTCGGTGATTTTTAGCTTAATTTCACACTACTTTTCAAGCTCTACAATCCTGGGGTTTCGGATTTTGATTTCAGAACTCGTGGCTAGTAGGTCTCGTTTCACCAAGTTAGCCGCGAAATGTCGTTTCTTTACGTAAACGGTTTTATGAATATCCATTGACTCCGAGTTATGAATTCGGTGATTTTTAGCTTGATTTCACACTACTTTTCGAGCTCTACAATCCTGGAATTTCGGATTTTGATTTCAGAACTCGTGGCCAGTAGGTCTCGTTTCACCTTGTTAGCCGGAAAATGTGATTTCTTTACGTAAACGGTTTTATGAATATCCGCTGACTCCGAGTTCTGAATTCGGTAATTTTTACCTTGTTTTCACACTACTTTTGGAGCTCTACGATCCTAGCGTTTCGGATTTTTATTTCAGAACTCGTGGCTAATAGGTCTCGTTTCACCTAGTTATCCGCGAAATGTCATTTCTTTACGTAAACGGTTTTATGAATATCCGTTGACTCCGAGTTCTGAATTCGGTGATTTTTAGCTTGATTTCACACTAATTTTCAAGCTCTACAATCTTGCCGTTTCGGGTTTTGATTTCAGAACTTGTGGCTAGTAGGTCTCGTTTCACCTAGTTAGCCGTGAAATGTCGTTTCTTTACGTAAACGGTTTTATGAATATCCGTTGACTCAGAGTTCTGAATTCGGTGATTTTTAGCTTGATTTCACACTACTTTTCGAGCTCTAAAATCCTGGCGTTTCGGATTTTGATTTCAGAACTCGTGGCTAGTAGGTCTCGTTTCACCTAGTTAGCCGCGAAATGTGGTTTCTTTACATAAACAGTTTTATGAATATACGTTGACTCCGGGTTCTGAATTCGGTGATTTTTAGCTTGATTTCACACTACTTTTCGAGCTCTACAATCCTGGCGTTTCGGATTTTGATTTCAGAACTCTTGGATAGTAGGTCTCGTTTCACCTAGTTAGCCGCGAAATGTGGTTTCTTTACGTAAACGTTTTTATGAATATCCGTTGACTCCGAGTTCTGAATTCGGTGATTTTTAGCTTGATTTCACACTACTTTTTGAGCTCTACAATCCCAGCGTTTCGGATTTTGATTTCAAAACTCATGGCTAGTATGTCTCGTTTCACCTAGTTAGCCGCGAAATGTCGTTTCTTTACGGAAACGGTTTTATGAATATCCGTTGACTCAGAGTTCTGAATTCGGTGATTTTTAGCTTGATTTCACAGTACTTTTCGAGCTCTACAATCCTGGCATTTCTGATTTTGATTTCAGAACTCGTGGCTAGTAGGTCTCGTTTCACTTAGTTAGCCGCGAAATGTGGTTTCTTTACGTAAACGGTTTTATGAATATCCATTGACTCCGGGTTCTGAATTCGGTGATTTTTAGTTTGATTTCACACTACTTTTCGAGCTCTACAATCCTGGAATTTAGGATTTTGATTTCACAACTCTTGGATAGTATGTCTCGTTTCACCTAGTTAGCCGCGAAATGTGGTTTGTTTACGTAAACGGTTTTATGAATATCCGTTGACTCCGAGTTCTGAATTTGGTGATTTTTTGCTTGATTTCACAGTACTTTTAAACTCTACAATCCTGGCGTTTCGGATTTTGATTTCAGAACTCGTGGCTAGTATGTCTCGTTTCACCTAGTTAGCCGCGAAATGTCGTTTCTTTACGTAAACGGTTTTATGAATATTCGTTGACTCAGAGTTCTGAATTCGGTGATTTTTAGCTTAATTTCACACTACCTTTCAAGCTCTACAATCCTGGCATTTTGGAATTTGATTTCAGAACTCGTGGCTAGTAGGTCTCGTTTCACCAAGTTAGCCGCGAAATGTGGTTTCTTTACGTAAACGGTTTTATGAATATCCGTTGACTCCTAGTTTTGAATTCGGTGATTTTTAGCTTGATTTCACACTACTTTTCGAGCTCTACAATCCTGGCATTTCGGATTTTGATTTCAGAACTCGTGGCCAGTAGATCTCGTTTCACCTAGGTAGCCGCGAAATGTGATTTCTTTACGTAAACGGTTTTATGAATATCCGTTGACTCCGAGTTCTGAATTCGGTGATTTTTAGCTTGATTTCGCACTACTTTTTGAGCTCTACAATCCTAGTGTTTCGGATTTTGATTTCAGAAGTCGTGGCTAGTAGGTCTCGTTTCACCTAGTTAGCCGCGAAATGTCGTTTCTTTACGTAAACGATTTTATGAATATCCGTTGACTCCGAGTTCTGAATTCGGTGATTTTTAGCTTGATTTCACAGTACTTTTCGAGCTCTACAATCCTGCTGTTTCGAATTTTGATTTCAGAACTCGTGGCTAGTAGGTCTCGTTTCACCTAGTTAGCCGCGAAATGTGGTTTCTTTACGTAAACGGTTTTATGAATATCCATTGACTCCGGGTTCTGAATTCGGTGATTTTTAGTTTGATTTCACACTACTTTTCGGGCTCTACAATCCTGGCATTTCTGATTTTGATTTCACAACTCTTGGATGGTATGTCTCGTTTCACCTACTTAGCCGCGAAATGTGGTTTCTTTACGTAAACGGTTTTATGAATATCCGTTGACTACGAGTTCTGAATTCGGTCATTTTTAGCTTGATTTCACACTACTTTTCGAGATCTACAATCCTGGCATTTCGGATTTTTATTTCAGAACTCGTGGATAGTAGGTCTCGTTTCACCTAGTTAGCCGCGAAATGTGGTTTCTTTACGTAAACGGTTTTATGAATATCCGTTGACTCCGAGTTCTGAATTCGGTGATTTTTGGCTTGATTTGACACTATTTTTCGAGCTCCACAATCCTGCCATTTCGGATTTTGATTTCAGAACTCGTGGCTAGTAGGTCTCGTTTCACCTAGTTAGCCGCGAAATGTGGTTTCTTTACGTAAACGGTTTTATGAATATCCGTTGACTCCGAGTTCTGAATTCAGTGATTTTTAGCTTAATTTCATACTACTTTTCGAGCTCTACAATCCTGGCATTTCGGATTTTGATTTCAGAACTCGTGGCTAGTAGGTCTCGTTTCACCTAGTTAGCCGCGAAATGTGGTTTCTTTACGTAAACGGTTTTATGAATATCCGTTGACTCCGAGTTCTGAATTCGGTGATTTTTAGCTTGATTTCACACTACTTTTCGAGCTCTACAATCCTGGCATTTCGGATTTTGATTTCAGAACTCGTGGCTAGTAGGTCTCGTTTCACCTAGTTAGCCGCAAAATGTGGTTTCTTTACGTAAACGGTTTTATGAATATCCGTTGACTCCGAGTTCTGAATTCGGTGATTTTTAGCTTGATTTCACACTACTTTTCGAGATCTACAATCCTGCCGTTTCGGATTTTGATTTCAGAACTCGTGGATAGTAGATCTCGTTTCACCTAGTTAGTCGCGAAATGTGGTTTCTTTACGTAAACGGTTTTATGAATATCCGTTGACTCCGAGTTCTGAATTCGGTCATTTTTAGCTTGATTTCACACTACTTTTCGAGCTCTACAATCCTGGCGTTTCGGATTTTGATTTCAGAACTCGTGGCTAGTATGTCTCGTTTCACCTAGTTAGCCGCGAAATGTAGTTTCTTTACGTAAACGGTTTTATGAATATTCGTTGACTCAGAGTTCTGAAATCAGTGATTTTTAGCTTGATTTCACACTACTTTTCGAGCTCTACAATCCTGCCGTTTCGGATTTTGATTTCAGAACTCGTGGCTAGTAGGTCTCGTTTCACCTAGTTAGCCGCGAAATGTGGTTTCTTTACGTAAACGGTTTTATGATATCCGTTGACTCCGAGTTCTGAATTCGGTGATTGTTAGCATGATTTCACACTACTTTTGGAGCTCTACAATCCTGGCATTTCGGATTTTGATTTCAGAACTCGTGGCTAGTAGGTATCGTTTCACCTAGTTAGCCACGAAATGTGATTTCTATACATAAACGGTTTTATGAATATCCGTTGATTCCGAGTTCTGAATTCGGTCATTTTTAGCTTGATTTCACACTACTATTCGAGCTCTACAATCCTGGCATTTCGGATTTTGATTTCAGAACTCGTGGCTAGTAGGTCTCGTTTCAGCTAGTTAGCCGTGAAATGTGGTTTCTTTACGTAAACGGTTTATGAATATCCGTTGACTCCGAGTTCTGAATTCGGTGATTTTTAGCTTGATTTCACACTACTTTTCGAGCTCTACAATCCTAGCATTTCGGATTTTGATTTCAGAACTTGTGGCTAGTAGGTCTCGTTTCACCTGGTTAACCGCGAAATGTGGTTTCTTTACGTAAACGGTTTTATGAATATCCGTTGACTCCGAGTTCTGAATTCGGTGATTTTTGGCTTGATTTGACACTATTTTTCGAGCTCCACAATCCTGCCGTTTCGGATTTTGATTTCAGAACTCGTGGCTAGTATGTCTCGTTTCACCTAGTTAGCCGCGAAATGTAGTTTCTTTACGTAAACGGTTTTATGAATATTCGTTGACTCAGAGTTCTGAAATCAGTGATTTTTAGCTTGATTTCACACTACTTTTCGAGCTCTACAATCCTGCCGTTTCGGATTTTGATTTCAGAACTCGTGGCTAGTAGGTCTCGTTTCAACTAGTTAGCCGCGAAATGTGGTTTCTTTACGTAAACGGTTTTATGATATCCGTTGACTCCGAGTTCTGAATTCGGTGATTGTTAGCATGATTTCACACTACTTTTGGAGCTCTACAATCCTGGCATTTCGGATTTTGATTTCAGAACTCGTGGCTAGTAGGTCTCGTTTCACCTAGTTAGCCGCGAAATGTGATTTCTTTACATAAACGGTTTTATGAATATCCGTTGACTCCGAGTTCTGAATTCGGTCATTTTTAGCTTGATTTCACACTACTTTTGGAGCTCTACAATCCTGGCATTTCGGATTTTTATTTCAGAACTCGTGGCTAGTAGGTCTCGTTTCACCTAGTTAGCCGCGAAATGTGGTTTCTTTACGTAAACGGTTTTATGATATCTGTTGACTCCGAGTTCTGAATTCAGTGATTTTTAGCTTAATTTCATACTACTTTTCGAGCTCTACAATCCTGGCATTTCGGATTTTGATTTCAGAACTCGTGGCTAGTAGGTCTCATTTCACCTAGTTAGCCGCGAAATGTGGTTTCTTTACGTAAACGGTTTTATGAATATCCGTTGACTCCGAGTTCTGAATTCGGTGATTTTTAGCTTGATTTCACACTACTTTTCGAGCTCTACAATCCTGGCATTTCGGATTTTGATTTCAGAACTCGTGGCTAGTAGGTCTCGTTTCAGCTAGTTAGCCGTGAAATGTGGTTTCTTTACGTAAACGGTTTATGAATATCCGTTGACTCCGAGTTCTGAATTCGGTGATTTTTAGCTTGATTTCACACTACTTTTCGAGCTCTACAATCCTAGCATTTCGGATTTTGATTTCAGAACTTGTAGCTAGTAGGTCTCGTTTCACCTAGTTAACCGCGAAATGTGGTTTCTTTACGTAAACGGTTTTATGAATATCCGTTGACTCCGAGTTCTGAATTCGGTGATTTTTGGCTTGATTTGACACTATTTTTCGAGCTCCACAATCCTGCCGTTTCGGATTTTGATTTCAGAACTCGTGGCTAGTAGGTCTCGTTTCACCTAGTTAGCCGCGAAATGTGGTTTCTTTACGTAAACGGTTTTATGAATATCCGTTGACTCCGAGTTCTGAATTCAGTGATTTTTAGCTTAATTTCATACTACTTTTCGAGCTCTACAATCCTGGCGTTTCGGATTTTGATTTCAGAACTCGTGGCTAGTATGTCTCGTTTCACCTAGTTAGCCGCGAAATGTAGTTTCTTTACGTAAACGGTTTTATGAATATTCGTTGACTCAGAGTTCTGAAATCAGTGATTTTTAGCTTGATTTCACACTACTTTTCGAGCTCTACAATCCTGCCGTTTCGGATTTTGATTTCAGAACTCGTGGCTAGTAGGTCTCGTTTCACCTAGTTAGCCGCGAAATGTGGTTTCTTTACGTAAACGGTTTTATGATATCCGTTGACTCCGAGTTCTGAATTCGGTGATTGTTAGCATGATTTCACACTACTTTTGGAGCTCTACAATCCTGGCATTTCGGATTTTGATTTCAGAACTCGTGGCTAGTAGGTATCGTTTCACCTAGTTAGCCACGAAATGTGATTTCTATACATAAACGGTTTTATGAATATCCGTTGATTCCGAGTTCTGAATTCGGTCATTTTTAGCTTGATTTCACACTACTATTCGAGCTCTACAATCCTGGCATTTCGGATTTTTATTTCAGAACTCGTGGATAGTAGATCTCGTTTCACCTAGTTAGCCGCGAAATGTGGTTTCTTTACGTAAACGGTTTTATGAATATCCGTTGACTCCGAGTTCTGAATTCGGTGATTGTTAGCATGATTTCACACTACTTTTCGAGCTCTACAATCCTAGCATTTCGGATTTTGATTTCAGAACTCGTGGCTAGTAGGTCTCGTTTCACCTAGTTAGCCGCGAAATGTGATTTCTTAACGTAAACGGTTTTATGAATATCCGTTGACTCCGAGTTCTGAATTCGGTCATTGTTAGCTTGATTTCACACTACTTTTTGAGCTCTACAATCCTAGCATTTCGGATTTTGATTTCAGAACTCGTGGCTAGTATGTCTCGTTTCACCTAGTTAGCCGCGAAATGTCGTTTCTTTACGTAAACGGTTTTATGAATATTCGTTGACTCAGAGTTCTGAAATCAGTGATTTTTAGCTTGATTTCACACTACTTTTCGAGCTCTACAATCCTGCCGTTTCGGATTTTGATTTCAGAACTCGTGGCTAGTAGGTCTCGTTTCAACTAGTTAGCCGCGAAATGTGGTTTATTTACGTAAACGGTTTTATGATATCCGTTGACTCCGAGTTCTGAATTCGGTGATTGTTAGCATGATTTCACACTACTTTTGGAGCTCTACAATCCTGGCATTTCGGATTTTGATTTCAGAACTCGTGGCTAGTAGGTCTCGTTTCACCTAGTTAGCCGCGAAATGTGATTTCTTTACATAAACGGTTTTATGAATATCCGTTGACTCCGAGTTCTGAACTCGGTCATTTTTAGCTTGATTTCACACTACTTTTCGAGCTCTACAATCCTGGCATTTCGGATTTTTATTTCAGAACTCGTGGATAGTAGGTCTTGTTTCACCAAGTTAGCCGCGAAATGTGGTTTCTTTACGTAAACGGTTTTATGAATATCCGTTGACTCCGAGTTCTGAATTCGGTGATTGTTAGCATGATTTCACACTACTTTTCGAGCTCTACAATCCTAGCATTTCGGATTTTGATTTCAGAACTCGTGGCTATTATGTCTCGTTTCACCTAGTTAGCCGCGAAATGTGGTTTCTTTACGTAAACGGTTTTATGAATATCCGTTGACTCCGAGTTCTGAATTCGGTGATTTTTAGCTTGATTTCACACTACGTTTCGAGCTCTACATTCCTGGCATTTCGGATTTTAATTTCAGAACTCGTGGATAGTAGGTCTCGTTTCACCTTGTTAGCCGCGAAATGTGGTTTATTTACGTAAACGGTTTTATGATATCCGTTGACTCCGAGTTCTGAATTCAGTGATTGTTAGCATGATTTCACACTACTTTTCGAGCTCTACAATCCTGGCATTTCGGATTTTGATTTCAGAACTCGTGGCTAGTATGTCTCGTTTCACCTAGTTAGCCGCGAAATGTAGTTTCTTTACGTAAACGGTTTTATGAATATTCGTTGACTCAGATTTCTGAAATCGGTGATTTTTAGCTTGATTTCACACTACTTTTCGAGCTCTACAATCCTGGCGTTTCGGATTTTGATTTCAGAACTCGTGGCTAGTAGGTCTCGTTTCACCTAGTTAGCCGCGAAATGTGGTTTCTTTACGTAAACGGTTTTATGATATCCATTGACTCCGAGTTCTGAATTCAGTGATTGTTAGCATGATTTCACACTACTTTTGGAGCTCTACAATCCTGGCATTTCGGATTTTGATTTCAGAACTCGTGGCTAGTAGGTCTCGTTTCACCTAGTTAGCCGCGAAATGTGATTTCTTTACGTAAACGGTTTTATGAATATCCGTTGACTCCAAGTTCTGAATTCGGTCATTTTTAGCTTGATTTCACACTACTTTTCGAGCTCTACTATCCTGGCATTTCGGATTTTTATTTCAGAACTCGTAGATAGTAGGTCTCGTTTCACCTAGTTAGCCGCGAAATGTGGTTTCTTTACATAAACGGTTTTATGAATATCCGTTGACTCCGAGTTCTGAATTCCGTGATTGTTAGCATGGTTTCACACTACTTTTCGAGCACTACAATCCTGGAATTTCGGATTTTGATTTCAGAACTCGTGGCTAGTAGGTCTCGTTTCACCTATTTAGCCGCGAAATGTGATTTCTTTACGTAAACGGTTTTATGAATATCCGTTGACTCAGAGTTCTGAATTCGATGATTTTTAGCTTGATTTCACACTACTTTTCGAGCTCAACAATCCTAGCGTTTCGGATTTTGATTTCAGAACTCGTGGATGGTATGTATCGTTTCACCTAGTTAGCCGCGAAATGTGGTTTCTTTACGTAAACGGTTTTATGAATATCCGTTGACTCCGGGTTCTGAATTCGGTGATTTTTAGATTGATTTCACACTACTTTTCGAGCTCTACAATCCTGGCATTTCGGATTTTTATTTCAGAACTCGTGGCTAGTAGGTCTCGTTTCACCTAGTTAGCCGCGAAATGTGGTTTCTTTACGTAAACGGTTTTATGAATATCCGTTGACTCCGAGTTCTGAATTCGGTGATTTTTAGCTTGATTTCACACTACTTTTCGAGCTCTACAATCCTAGCATTTCGGATTTTGATTTCAGAACTCGTGGCTATTATGTCTCGTTTCACCTAGTTAGCCGCGAAATGTGGTTTCTTTACGTAAACGGTTTTATGAATATCCGTTGACTCCGAGTTCTGAATTCGGTGATTTTTAGCTTGATTTCACACTACGTTTCGAGCTCTACATTCCTGGCATTTCGGATTTTTATTTCAGAACTCGTGGATAGTAGGTCTCGTTTCACCTTGTTAGCCGCGAAATGTGGTTTATTTACGTAAACGGTTTTATGATATCCGTTGACTCCGAGTTCTGAATTCAGTGATTGTTAGCATGATTTCACACTACTTTTCGAGCTCTACAATCCTGGCATTTCGGATTTTGATTTCAGAACTCGTGGCTAGTATGTCTCGTTTCACCTAGTTAGCCGTGAAATGTAGTTTCTTTACGTAAACGGTTTTATGAATATTCGTTGACTCAGATTTCTGAAATCGGTGATTTTTAGCTTGATTTCACACTACTTTTTGAGCTCTACAATCCTGGCGTTTCGGATTTTGATTTCAGAACTCGTGGCTAGTAGGTCTCGTTTCACCTTGTTAGCCGCGAAATGTGGTTTCTTTACGTAAACGGTTTTATGATATCCGTTGACTCCGAGTTCTGAATTCGGTGATTTTTGGCTTGATTTGACACTATTTTTCGAGCTCCACAATCCTGCCGTTTCGGATTTTGATTTCAGAACTCGTGGCTAGTAGGTCTCGTTTCACCTAGTTAGCCGCGAAATGTGGTTTCTTTACGTAAACGGTTTTATGAATATCCGTTGACTCCGAGTTCTGAATTCAGTGATTTTTAGCTTAATTTCATACTACTTTTCGAGCTCTACAATCCTGGCGTTTCGGATTTTGATTTCAGAACTCGTGGCTAGTATGTCTCGTTTCACCTAGTTAGCCGCGAAATGTAGTTTCTTTACGTAAACGGTTTTATGAATATTCGTTGACTCAGAGTTCTGAAATCAGTGATTTTTAGCTTGATTTCACACTACTTTTCGAGCTCTACAATCCTGCCGTTTCGGATTTTGATTTCAGAACTCGTGGCTAGTAGGTCTCGTTTCACCTAGTTAGCCGCGAAATGTGGTTTCTTTACGTAAACGGTTTTATGATATCCGTTGACTCCGAGTTCTGAATTCGGTGATTGTTAGCATGATTTCACACTACTTTTGGAGCTCTACAATCCTGGCATTTCGGATTTTGATTTCAGAACTCGTGGCTAGTAGGTATCGTTTCACCTAGTTAGCCACGAAATGTGATTTCTATACATAAACGGTTTTATGAATATCCGTTGATTCCGAGTTCTGAATTCGGTCATTTTTAGCTTGATTTCACACTACTATTCGAGCTCTACAATCCTGGCATTTCGGATTTTTATTTCAGAACTCGTGGATAGTAGATCTCGTTTCACCTAGTTAGCCGCGAAATGTGGTTTCTTTACGTAAACGGTTTTATGAATATCCGTTGACTCCGAGTTCTGAATTCGGTGATTGTTAGCATGATTTCACACTACTTTTCGAGCTCTACAATCCTAGCATTTCGGATTTTGATTTCAGAACTCGTGGCTAGTAGGTCTCGTTTCACCTAGTTAGCCGCGAAATGTGATTTCTTAACGTAAACGGTTTTATGAATATCCGTTGACTCCGAGTTCTGAATTCGGTCATTGTTAGCTTGATTTCACACTACTTTTTGAGCTCTACAATCCTAGCATTTCGGATTTTGATTTCAGAACTCGTGGCTAGTATGTCTCGTTTCACCTAGTTAGCCGCGAAATGTCGTTTCTTTACGTAAACGGTTTTATGAATATTCGTTGACTCAGAGTTCTGAAATCAGTGATTTTTAGCTTGATTTCACACTACTTTTCGAGCTCTACAATCCTGCCGTTTCGGATTTTGATTTCAGAACTCGTGGCTAGTAGGTCTCGTTTCAACTAGTTAGCCGCGAAATGTGGTTTATTTACGTAAACGGTTTTATGATATCCGTTGACTCCGAGTTCTGAATTCGGTGATTGTTAGCATGATTTCACACTACTTTTGGAGCTCTACAATCCTGGCATTTCGGATTTTGATTTCAGAACTCGTGGCTAGTAGGTCTCGTTTCACCTAGTTAGCCGCGAAATGTGATTTCTTTACATAAACGGTTTTATGAATATCCGTTGACTCCGAGTTCTGAACTCGGTCATTTTTAGCTTGATTTCACACTACTTTTCGAGCTCTACAATCCTGGCATTTCGGATTTTTATTTCAGAACTCGTGGATAGTAGGTCTTGTTTCACCAAGTTAGCCGCGAAATGTGGTTTCTTTACGTAAACGGTTTTATGAATATCCGTTGACTCCGAGTTCTGAATTCGGTGATTGTTAGCATGATTTCACACTACTTTTCGAGCTCTACAATCCTAGCATTTCGGATTTTGATTTCAGAACTCGTGGCTATTATGTCTCGTTTCACCTAGTTAGCCGCGAAATGTGGTTTCTTTACGTAAACGGTTTTATGAATATCCGTTGACTCCGAGTTCTGAATTCGGTGATTTTTAGCTTGATTTCACACTACGTTTCGAGCTCTACATTCCTGGCATTTCGGATTTTAATTTCAGAACTCGTGGATAGTAGGTCTCGTTTCACCTTGTTAGCCGCGAAATGTGGTTTATTTACGTAAACGGTTTTATGATATCCGTTGACTCCGAGTTCTGAATTCAGTGATTGTTAGCATGATTTCACACTACTTTTCGAGCTCTACAATCCTGGCATTTCGGATTTTGATTTCAGAACTCGTGGCTAGTATGTCTCGTTTCACCTAGTTAGCCGCGAAATGTAGTTTCTTTACGTAAACGGTTTTATGAATATTCGTTGACTCAGATTTCTGAAATCGGTGATTTTTAGCTTGATTTCACACTACTTTTCGAGCTCTACAATCCTGGCGTTTCGGATTTTGATTTCAGAACTCGTGGCTAGTAGGTCTCGTTTCACCTAGTTAGCCGCGAAATGTGGTTTCTTTACGTAAACGGTTTTATGATATCCATTGACTCCGAGTTCTGAATTCAGTGATTGTTAGCATGATTTCACACTACTTTTGGAGCTCTACAATCCTGGCATTTCGGATTTTGATTTCAGAACTCGTGGCTAGTAGGTCTCGTTTCACCTAGTTAGCCGCGAAATGTGATTTCTTTACGTAAACGGTTTTATGAATATCCGTTGACTCCAAGTTCTGAATTCGGTCATTTTTAGCTTGATTTCACACTACTTTTCGAGCTCTACTATCCTGGCATTTCGGATTTTTATTTCAGAACTCGTAGATAGTAGGTCTCGTTTCACCTAGTTAGCCGCGAAATGTGGTTTCTTTACATAAACGGTTTTATGAATATCCGTTGACTCCGAGTTCTGAATTCCGTGATTGTTAGCATGGTTTCACACTACTTTTCGAGCACTACAATCCTGGAATTTCGGATTTTGATTTCAGAACTCGTGGCTAGTAGGTCTCGTTTCACCTATTTAGCCGCGAAATGTGATTTCTTTACGTAAACGGTTTTATGAATATCCGTTGACTCAGAGTTCTGAATTCGATGATTTTTAGCTTGATTTCACACTACTTTTCGAGCTCAACAATCCTAGCGTTTCGGATTTTGATTTCAGAACTCGTGGATGGTATGTATCGTTTCACCTAGTTAGCCGCGAAATGTGGTTTCTTTACGTAAACGGTTTTATGAATATCCGTTGACTCCGGGTTCTGAATTCGGTGATTTTTAGATTGATTTCACACTACTTTTCGAGCTCTACAATCCTGGCATTTCGGATTTTTATTTCAGAACTCGTGGCTAGTAGGTCTCGTTTCACCTAGTTAGCCGCGAAATGTGGTTTCTTTACGTAAACGGTTTTATGAATATCCGTTGACTCCGAGTTCTGAATTCGGTGATTTTTAGCTTGATTTCACACTACTTTTCGAGCTCTACAATCCTAGCATTTCGGATTTTGATTTCAGAACTCGTGGCTATTATGTCTCGTTTCACCTAGTTAGCCGCGAAATGTGGTTTCTTTACGTAAACGGTTTTATGAATATCCGTTGACTCCGAGTTCTGAATTCGGTGATTTTTAGCTTGATTTCACACTACGTTTCGAGCTCTACATTCCTGGCATTTCGGATTTTTATTTCAGAACTCGTGGATAGTAGGTCTCGTTTCACCTTGTTAGCCGCGAAATGTGGTTTATTTACGTAAACGGTTTTATGATATCCGTTGACTCCGAGTTCTGAATTCAGTGATTGTTAGCATGATTTCACACTACTTTTCGAGCTCTACAATCCTGGCATTTCGGATTTTGATTTCAGAACTCGTGGCTAGTATGTCTCGTTTCACCTAGTTAGCCGTGAAATGTAGTTTCTTTACGTAAACGGTTTTATGAATATTCGTTGACTCAGATTTCTGAAATCGGTGATTTTTAGCTTGATTTCACACTACTTTTTGAGCTCTACAATCCTGGCGTTTCGGATTTTGATTTCAGAACTCGTGGCTAGTAGGTCTCGTTTCACCTTGTTAGCCGCGAAATGTGGTTTCTTTACGTAAACGGTTTTATGATATCCGTTGACTCCGAGTTCTGAATTCGGTGATTGTTAGCATGATTTCACACTACTTTTGGAGCTCTACAATCCTGGCATTTCGGATTTTGATTTCAGAACTCGTGGCTAGTAGGTCTCGTTTCACCTAGTTAGCCGCGAAATGTGATTTCTTTACGTAAACGGTTTTATGAATATCCGTTGACTCCAAGTTCTGAATTCGGTCATTTTTAGCTTGATTTCACACTACTTTTCGAGCTCTACTATCCTGGCATTTCGGATTTTTATTTCAGAACTCGTGGCTAGTAGGTCTCGATTCACCTATTTAGCCGCGAAATGTGGTTTCTTTACGTAAACGGTTTTATGATATCCGTTGACTCCGAGTTCTGAATTCGGTGATTGTTAGCATGATTTCACACTACTTTTGGAGCTCTACAATCCTGGCATTTCGGATTTTGATTTCAGAACTCGTGGCTAGTAGGTCTCGTTTCACCTAGTTAGCCGCGAAATGTGATTTCTTTACGTAAACGGTTTTATGAATATCCGTTGACTCCAAGTTCTGAATTCGGTCATTTTTAGCTTGATTTCACACTACTTTTCGAGCTCTACTATCCTGGCATTTCGGATTTTTATTTCAGAACTCGTAGATAGTAGGTCTCGTTTCACCTAGTTAGCCGCGAAATGTGGTTTCTTTACGTAAACGGTTTTATGAATATCCGTTGACTCCGAGTTCTGAATTCGGTGATTTTTAGCTTGATTTCACACTACTTTTCGAGCTCTACAATCCTAGCATTTCGGATTTTGATTTCAGAACTCGTGGCTATTATGTCTCGTTTCACCTAGTTAGCCGCGAAATGTGGTTTCTTTACGTAAACGGTTTTATGAATATCCGTTGACTCCGAGTTCTGAATTCGTTGATTTTTAGCTTGATTTCACACTACGTTTCGAGCTCTACATTCCTGGCGTTTCGGATTTTTATTTCAGAACTCGTGGATAGTAGGTCTCGTTTCACCTTGTTAGCCGCGAAATGTGGTTTATTTACGTAAACGGTTTTATGATATCCGTTGACTCCGAGTTCTGAATTCAGTGATTGTTAGCATGATTTCACACTACTTTTCGAGCTCTACAATCCTGGCATTTCGGATTTTGATTTCAGAACTCGTGGCTAGTATGTCTCGTTTCACCTAGTTAGCCGCGAAATGTAGTTTCTTTACGTAAACGGTTTTATGAATATTCGTTGACTCAGATTTCTGAAATCGGTGATTTTTAGCTTGATTTCACACTACTTTTCGAGCTCTACAATCCTGCCGTTTCGGATTTTGATTTCAGAACTCGTGGCTAGTAGGTCTCGTTTCACCTAGTTAGCCGCGAAATGTGGTTTCTTTACGTAAACGGTTTTATGATATCCGTTGACTCCGAATTCTGAATTCGGTGATTGTTAGCATGATTTCACACTACTTTTGGAGCTCTACAATCCTGGCATTTCGGATTTTGATTTCAGAACTCGTGGCTAGTAGGTCTCGTTTCACCTAGTTAGCCGCGAAATGTAATTTCTTTACGTAAACGGTTTTATGAATATCCGTTGACTCCAAGTTCTGAATTCGGTCATTTTTAGCTTGATTTCACACTACTTTTCGAGCTCTACTATCCTGGCATTTCGGATTTTTATTTCAGAACTCGTATATAGTAGGTCTCGTTTCACCTAGTTAGCTGCGAAATGTGGTTTCTTTACGTAAACGGTTTTATGAATATCCGTTGACTCCGAGTTCTGAATTCCGTGATTGTTAGCATGGTTTCACACTACTTTTCGAGCTCTACAATCCTGGAATTTCGGATTTTGATTTCAGAACTCGTGGCTAGTAGGTCTCGTTTCACCTATTTAGCCGCGAAATGTGATTTCTTTACGTAAACGGTTTTATGAATATCCGTTGACTCAGAGTTCTGAATTCGATGATTTTTAGCTTGATTTCACACTACTTTTCGAGCTCAACAATCCTAGCGTTTCGGATTTTGATTTCAGAACTCGTGGATGGTATGTATCGTTTCACCTAGTTAGCCGCGAAATGTGGTTTCTTTACGTAAACGGTTTTATGAATATCCGTTGACTCCGGGTTCTGAATTCGGTGATTTTTAGATTGATTTCACACTACTTTTCGAGCTCTACAATCCTGGCATTTCGGATTTTTATTTCAGAACTCGTGGCTAGTAGGTCCGATTTCACCTATTTAGCAGCGAAATGTGATTTCTTTACGTAAACGGTTTTATGAATATCCGTTGACTCAGAGTTCTGAATTCGATGATTTTTAGCTTGATTTTACATAACTTTTCGAGCTCTACAATCCTGGTGTTTCGGATTTTGATTTCATAACTCGTGGCTAGTATATCTCGTTTCACCTAGTTAGCCGCGAAATGTAGTTTCTTTACGTAAACGGTTTTATGAATATTCGTTGACTCAGAGTTCTGAATTCGGTGATTTTTAGCTTGATTTCACACTACTTTTCGAGCTCTACAATCCTGGCGTTTCGTATTTTGATTTCAGAACTCGTGGCTAGTAGGTCTCGTTTCACCTAATTAGCCGCGAAATGTGCTTTCTTTACGTAAACGGTTTTATGATATCCGTTGACTCCGAGTTCTGAATTCGGTGATTTTAAGCTTGATTTCACACTACTTTTCGAGCTCTACAATCCTGGTATTTCGGATTTTGATTTCAGAACTCGTGGCTAGTAGGTCTGGTTTCACGTATTTAGCCAAGAAATGTGATTTCTTTACGTAAACGGTTTTATGAATATCCGTTGACTTCGAGTTCTGAATTCGGTGATTTTTAGCTTGATTTCACACTACTTTTGGAGCTCTACAATCCTGGAATTTCGGATTTTAATTTCAGAACTCGTGGATAGTATGTCTCGTTTCACCTAGTTAGCCGCGAAATGTGGTTTCTTTACGGAAACGGTTTTATGAATATCCGTTGACTCCGAGTTCTGAATTCGGTGATTTTTAGCTTGATTTCACACTACTTTTCGAGTTCTACAATCCTCGAGTTTCGGATTTTGATTTCAAAACTCGTGGCTAGTAGGTCTCGTTTCACCTAGTTAGCCGCAAAATGTGATTTCTTTACGTAAACGGTTTTACGAATATCCGTTGACTCCGAGTTCTGAATTCGGTGATTTTTAGCTTGATTTCACACTACTTTTCGAGCTCTACAATCCTAGCATTTCGGATTTTGATTTCAGAACTCGTGGCTAGTAGGTCTCGTTTCACCTATTTAGCCGCGACATGTGATTTCTTTACGTAAACGGTTTTATGAATATCCGTTGACTCCGAGTTCTGAATTCGTTGATTTTTAGCTTGATTTCAAACTACTTTTCGAGCTCTACAATCCTGGCATTTTGGATTTTGATTTCAGAACTCGTGGCTAGTAGGTCTCGTTTCACCTATTTAGCCGCGAAATGTGATTTCTTTACGTAAACGGTTTTATGAATATCCGTTGACTCCGAGTTCTGAATTCGGTGATTTTTAGCTTGATTTCAGACTACTTTTCGAGCTCTACAATCCTGCCATTTTGGATTTAGATTTCAGAACTCGTGGATAGTAGGTCTCGTTTCACCTAGTTAGCCGCGAAATGTGGTTTATTTACGTAAACGGTTTTATGAATATCTGTTGACTCAGAGTTCTGAATTCGGTGATTTTTAGCTTGATTTTACACAACTTTTCGAGGTCTACAAACCTGGAATTTTGGATTTTGATTTCAGAACTCGTGGCTAGTAGGTCTCGTTTCACCTAGTTAGCCGCGAAATGTGGTTTCTTTACGTAAACGGTTTTATGATATCCGTTGACTCCGAGTTCTGAAATCGGTGATTGTTAGCTTGATTTCACACTACTTTTCGAGCTCTACAATCCTGTCGTTTCGGATTTTGATTTCAGAACTCGTGGCTAGTATATCTCGTTTCACCTAGTTAGCCGCGAAATGTGGTTTCTTTACGTAAACGGTTTTATGAATATCCGTTGACTCCGAGTTCTGAATTCGGTGATTTTTAGTTTGATTTCACACTACTTTTCGAGTTCTACAATCCTGGAGTTTCGGATTTTGATTTCAGAACTCGTGGCTAGTAGGTCTCGTTTCACCTAGTTAGCCGCGAAATGTGATTTCTTTACGTAAACGGTTTTATGAATATCCGTTGACTCCGAGTTCTGAATTCGGTGAATTTTAGCTTGATTTCACACTACTTTTCGAGCTCTACAATCCTTCAATTTCGGATTTTGATTTCAGAACTCGTGGATAGTAGGTCTCATTTCACCTAGTTAGCCGCGAAATGTGGTTTCTTTACGTAAACGGTTTTATGAATTTCTGTTGACACAGAATTCTGAATTCGATGATTTTTTGCTTGATTTCACACTACTTTTCGAGCTCTATAATCCTGGCATTTCGAATTTTTATTTCAGAACTCGTGGCTAGTAGGTCTCGTTTCACCTAGTTAGCCGCGAAATGTGGTTTTTTTACGTAAACGGTTTTATGAATATTCGTTGACTCCGGGTTCTGAATTCGGTGATTTTTAGGTTGATTTCACACTACTTTTCGAGCTCTACAATCCTGGCATTTCGGATTTTTATTTCAGAACTCGTGGATAGTAGGTCTCGTTTCACCTAGTTAGCCGCGAAATGTGGTTTCTTTACGTAAACGGTTTTATGAATATCCGTTGACTCCGAGTTCTGAATTCGGTGATTTTTAGCTTGATTTCACACTACTTTTCGAGTTCTACAATCCTCGAGTTTCGGATTTTGATTTCAAAACTCGTGGCTAGTAGGTCTCGTTTCACCTAGTTAGCCGCAAAATGTGATTTCTTTACGTAAACGGTTTTACGAATATCCGTTGACTCCGAGTTCTGAATTCGGTGATTTTTAGCTTGATTTCACACTACTTTTCGAGCTCTACAATCCTGGCATTTCGTATTTTGATTTCAGAACTCGTGGCTAGTAGGTCTCGTTTCACCTATTTAGCCGCGACATGTGATTTCTTTACGTAAACGGTTTTATGAATATCCGTTGACTCCGAGTTCTGAATTCGTTGATTTTTAGCTTGATTTCAAACTACTTTTCGAGCTCTACAATCCTGGCGTTTTGGATTTTGATTTCAGAACTCGTGGCTAGTAGGTCTCGTTTCACCTATTTAGCCGCGAAATGTGATTTCTTTACGTAAACGGTTTTATGAATATCCGTTGACTCCGAGTTCTGAATTCGGTGATTTTTAGCTTGATTTCAGACTACTTTTCGAGCTCTACAATCCTGCCATTTTGGATTTAGATTTCAGAACTCGTGGATAGTAGGTCTCGTTTCACCTAGTTAGCCGCGAAATGTGGTTTATTTACGTAAACGGTTTTATGAATATCTGTTGACTCAGAGTTCTGAATTCGGTGATTTTTAGCTTGATTTTACACAACTTTTCGAGGTCTACAAACCTGGAATTTTGGATTTTGATTTCAGAACTCGTGGCTAGTAGGTCTCGTTTTACCTAGTTAGCCGCGAAATGTGGTTTCTTTACGTAAACGGTTTTATGATATCCGTTGACTCCGAGTTCTGAAATCGGTGATTGTTAGCTTGATTTCACACTACTTTTCGAGCTCTACAATCCTGTCGTTTCGGATTTTGATTTCAGAACTCGTGGCTAGTATATCTCGTTTCACCTAGTTAGCCGCGAAATGAAGTTTCTTTACGTAAACGGTTTTATGAATATTCGTTGACTCAGAGTTCTGAATTCGGTGATTTTTAGCTTGATTTCACACAACTTTTCGAGCTCTACAATCCTGGCATTTCGTATTTTGATTTCAGAACTCGTGGCTTGTAGGTCTCGTTTCACCTAGTTAGCCGCGAAATGTGGTTTCTTTACGTAAACGGTTTTATGAATATCCGTTGACTCCGAGTTCTGAATTCGGTGATTTTTAGTTCGATTTCACACTACTTTTCGAGTTCTACAATCCTGGAGTTTCGGATTTTAATTTCAGAACTCGTGGCTAGTAGGTCTCGTTTCACCTAGTTAGCCGCGAAATGTGATTTCTTTACGTAAACGGTTTTATGAATATCCGTTGACTCCGAGTTCTGAATTCGGTGATTTTTAGCTTGATTTCACACTACTTTTCGAGCTCTACAATCCTTCAATTTCGGATTTTGATTTCAGAACTCGTGGATAGTAGGTCTCATTTCACCTAGTTAGCCGCGAAATGTGGTTTCTTTACGTAAACGGTTTTATGAATTTCTGTTGACACAGAATTCTGAATTCGATGATTTTTTGCTTGATTTCACACTACTTTTCGAGCTCTATAATCCTGGCATTTCGAATTTTTATTTCAGAACTCGTGGCTAGTAGGTCTCGTTTCACCTAGTTAGCCGCGAAATGTGGTTTTTTTACGTAAACGGTTTTATGAATATTCGTTGACTCCGGGTTCTGAATTCGGTGATTTTTAGGTTGATTTCACACTACTTTTCGAGCTCTACAATCCTGGCATTTCGGATTTTTATTTCAGAACTCGTGGATAGTAGGTCTCGTTTCACCTAGTTAGCCGCGAAATGTGGTTTCTTTACGTAAACGCTTTTATGAATATCCGTTGACTCCGAGTTCTGAATTCGGTGATTTTTAGCTTGATTTCACACTACTTTTTGAGCTCTACAATCCTGGCGTTTCGGATTTTGATTTCAGAACTCGTGGCTAGTATGTCTCGTTTCACCTAGTTAGCCGCGAAATGTAGTTTCTTTACGTAAACGGTTTTATGAATATTCGTTGACTCAGAGTTCTGAATTCGATGATTTTTAGCTTGATTTCACACTACTTTTCGAGCTCTACAATCCTGGTATTTCGGATTTTGATTTCAGAACTCGTGGCTAGTAGGTCTGGTTTCACCTATTTAGCCGCGAAATGTGATTTCTTTACGTAAACGGTTTTATAAATATCCGTTGACTTCGAGTTCTGAATTCGGTGATTTTTAGCTTGATTTCACACTACTTTTCGAGCTCTACAATCCTGGTATTTCGGATTTTGATTTCAGAACTCGTGGCGAGTAGGTCTTGTTTCACCTATTTAGCCGCGAAATGTGATTTCTTTACGTAAACGGTTTTATGAATATCCGTTGACTTCGAGTTCTGAATTCGGTGATTTTTAGCTTGATTTCAAACTACTTTTCGAGCTCTACAATCCTGGCGTTTCGGATTTTGATTTCAAAACTCGTGGCTAGTAGGTCTCGTTTCACCTAGTTAGCCGCAAAATGTGATTTCTTTACGTAAACGGTTTTACGAATATCCGTTGACTCCGAGTTCTGAATTCGGTGATTTTTAGCTTGATTTCACACTACTTTTCGAGCTCTACAATCCTGGTTTTTCGGATTTTGATTTCAGAACTCGTGGCTAGTAGGTCTGGTTTCACGTATTTAGCCACGAAATGTGATTTCTTTACGTAAACGGTTTTATGAATATCCGTTGACTTCGAGTTCTGAATTCGGTGATTTTTAGCTTGATTTCAAACTACTTTTTGAGCTCTACAATCCTGGAATTTCGGATTTTTATTTCAGAACTCGTGGATAGTATGTCTCGTTTCACCTAGTTAGCCGCGAAATGTGGTTTCTTTACGTAAACGGTTTTATGAATATCCGTTGACTCCGAGTTCTGAATTCGGTGATTTTTAGCTTGATTTCACACTAATTTTCGAGTTCTACAATCCTCGAGTTTTGGATTTTGATTTCAAAACTCGTGGCTAGTAGGTCTCGTTTCACCTAGTTAGCCGCAAAATGTGATTTCTTTACGTAAACGGTTTTACGAATATTCGTTGACTCCGGGTTCTGAATTCGGTGATTTTTAGCTTGATTTCACACTACTTTTCGAGCTCTACAATCCTGCCATTTCGGATTTTGATTTCAGAACTCGTGGATAGTAGGTCTCGTTTCACCTAGTTAGCCGCGAAAGGTGGTTTCTTTACGAAAACGGTTTTATGAATATCCGTTGACTCCGAGTTCTGAATTCGGTGATTTTTAGCTTGATTTCACACTACTTTTTGAGCTCTACAATCCTGGCGTTTTGGATTTTGATTTCAAAACTCGTGGCTAGTAGGTCTCGTTTCACCTAGTTAGCCGCAAAATGTGATTTCTTTACGTAAACGGTTTTACGAATATCCGTTGACTCCGAGTTCTGAATTCGGTGATTTTTAGCTTGATTTCACACTACTTTTCGAGTTCTACAATCCTCGAGTTTCGGATTTTGATTTCAAAACTCGTGGCTAGTAGGTCTCGTTTCACCTAGTTAGCCGCAAAATGTGATTTCTTTACGTAAACGGTTTTACGAATATCCGTTGACTCCGAGTTCTGAATTCGGTGATTTTTAACTTGATTTCACACTACTTTTTGAGCTCTACAATCCTGGTGTTTCGGATTTTGATTTCAAAACTCGTGGCTAGTAGGTCTCGTTTCACCTAGTTAGCCGCAAAATGTGATTTCTTTACGTAAACGGTTTTACGAATATCCGTTGACTCCGAGTTCTGAATTCGGTGATTTTTAGCTTGATTTCACACTACTTTTCGAGCTCTACAATCCTGGCATTTCGGATTTTTATTTCAGAACTCGTGGATAGTATGTCTCGTTTCACCTAGTTAGCCGCGAAATGTGGTTTCTTTACGTAAACGGTTTTATGAATATCCGTTGACTCCGAGTTCTGAATTCGGTGATTTTTAGCTTGATTTCACACTACTTTTTGAGTTCTACAATCCTCGAGTTTCGGATTTTGATTTCAAAACTCGTGGCTAGTAGGTCTCGTTTCACCTAGTTAGCCGCAAAATGTGATTTCTTTACGTAAACGGTTTTACGAATATCCGTTGACTCCGAGTTCTGAATTTGGTGATTTTTAGCTTGATTTCAGACTACTTTTCGAGCTCTACAATCCTGCCATTTTGGATTTTGATTTCAGAACTTGTGGATAGTAGGTCTCGTTTCACCTAGTTAGCTGCGAAATGTGGTTTCTTTACGAAAACGGTTTTATGAATATCCGTTGACTCAGAGTTCTGAATTGGGTGATTTTTTGATTGATTTCAGACTACTTTTCGAGCTCTACAATCCTGCGATTTTGGATTTTGATTTCAGAACTCGTGGCTAGTAGGTCTCGTTTCACCTAGTTAGCCGCAAAATGTGATTTCTTTACGTAAACGGTTTTACGAATATCCGTTGACTCCGAGTTCTGAATTCGGTGATTTTTAGATTGATTTCACACTACTTTTTGAGCTCTACAATCCTGGCGTTTCGGATTTTGATTTCAAAACTCGTGGCTAGTAGGTCTCGTTTCACCTAGTTAGCCGCAAAATGTGATTTCTTTACGTAAACGGTTTTACGAATATCCGTTGACTCCGAGTTCTGAATTCGGTGATTTTTAGCTTGATTTCACACTACTTTTCGAGCTCTACAATCCTGCGGTTTCGGATTTTGATTTCAGAACTCGTGGCTAGTAGGTCTCGTTTCACCTAGTTAGCCGCAAAATGTGATTTCTTTACGTAAACGGTTTTACGAATATCCGTTGACTAAGAGTTCGGAATTCGGTGATTTTTAGCTTGATTTCACACTACTTTTCGAGCTCTACAATCCTGGAATTTCGGATTTTTATTTCAGAACTCGTGGATAGTATGTCTCGTTTCACCTAGTTAGCCGCGAAATGTGGTTTCTTTACGTAAACGGTTTTATGAATATCCGTTGACTCCGAGTTCTGAATTCGGTGATTTTTAGCTTGATTTCACACTTCTTTTTGAGTTCTACAATCCTCGAGTTTCGGATTTTGATTTCAAAACTCGTGGGTCTCGTTTCACCTAGTTAGCCGCAAAATGTGATTTCTTTACGTAAACGGTTTTACGAATATCCGTTGACTCCGAGTTCTGAATTTGGTGATTTTTAGCTTGATTTCAGACTACTTTTCGAGCTCTACAATCCTGCCATTTTGGATTTTGATTTCAGAACTTGTGGATAGTAGGTCTCGTTTCACCCAGTTAGCTGCGAAATGTGGTTTCTTTACGAAAACGGTTTTATGAATATCCGTTGACTCAGAGTTCTGAATTGGGTGATTTTTAGCTTGATTTCAGACTACATTTCGAGCTCTACAATCCTGCGATTTTGGATTTTGATTTCAGAACTCGTGGCTAGTAGGTCTTGTTTCACCTAGTTAGCCGCAAAATGTGATTTCTTTACGTAAACGGTTTTACGAATATCCGTTGACTCCGAGTTCTGAATTCGGTGATTTTTAGCTTGATTTCACACTACTTTTTGAGCTCTACAATCCTGGAGTTTCGGATTTTGATTTCAAAACTCGTGGCTAGTAGGTCTCGTTTCACCTAGTTAGCCACAAAATGTGATTTCTTTACGTAAACGGTTTTACGAATATCCGTTGACTCCGAGTTCTGAATTCGGTGATTTTTAGCTTGATTTCACACTACTTTTCGAGCTCTACAATCCTGGCATTTCGGATTTTTATTTCAGAACTCGTGGGTAGTATGTCTCGTTTCACCTAGTTAGCCGCGAAATGTGGTTTCTTTACGTAAACGGTTTTATGAATATCCGTTGACTCCGAGTTCTGAATTCGGTGATTTTTAGCTTGATTTCACACTACTTTTCGAGTTCTACAATCCTCGAGTTTCGGATTTTGATTTCAAAACTCGTGGCTAGTAGGTCTCGTTTCACCTAGTTAGCCGCAAAATGTGATTTCTTTACGTAAACGGTTTTACGAATATCCGTTGACTCCGGGTTCTGAATTCGGTGATTTTTAGCTTGATTTCACACTACTTTTCGAGCTCTACAATCCTGCCATTTCGGATTTTGATTTCAGAACTCGTGGATAGTAGGTCTCGTTTCACCTAGTTAGCCGCGAAAGGTGGTTTCTTTACGAAAACGGTTTTATGAATATCCGTTGACTCCGAGTTCTGAATTCGGTGATTTTTAGCTTGATTTCACACTACTTTTTGAGCTCTACAATCCTGGCGTTTTGGATTTTGATTTCAAAACTCGTGGCTAGTAGGTCTCGTTTCACCTAGTTAGCCGCAAAATGTGATTTCTTTACGTAAACGGTTTTACGAATATCCGTTGACTCCGAGTTCTGAATTCGGTGATTTTTAGCTTGATTTCACACTACTTTTCGAGTTCTACAATCCTCGAGTTTCGGATTTTGATTTCAAAACTCGTGGCTAGTAGGTCTCGTTTCACCTAGTTAGCCGCAAAATGTGATTTCTTTACGTAAACGGTTTTACGAATATCCGTTGACTCCGAGTTCTGAATTCGGTGATTTTTAACTTGATTTCACACTACTTTTTGAGCTCTACAATCCTGGTGTTTCGGATTTTGATTTCAAAACTCGTGGCTAGTAGGTCTCGTTTCACCTAGTTAGCCGCAAAATGTGATTTCTTTACGTAAACGGTTTTACGAATATCCGTTGACTCCGAGTTCTGAATTCGGTGATTTTTAGCTTGATTTCACACTACTTTTCGAGCTCTACAATCCTGGCATTTCGGATTTTTATTTCAGAACTCGTGGATAGTATGTCTCGTTTCACCTAGTTAGCCGCGAAATGTGGTTTCTTTACGTAAACGGTTTTATGAATATCCGTTGACTCCGAGTTCTGAATTCGGTGATTTTTAGCTTGATTTCACACTACTTTTTGAGTTCTACAATCCTCGAGTTTCGGATTTTGATTTCAAAACTCGTGGCTAGTAGGTCTCGTTTCACCTAGTTAGCCGCAAAATGTGATTTCTTTACGTAAACGGTTTTACGAATATCCGTTGACTCCGAGTTCTGAATTTGGTGATTTTTAGCTTGATTTCAGACTACTTTTCGAGCTCTACAATCCTGCCATTTTGGATTTTGATTTCAGAACTTTTGGATAGTAGGTCTCGTTTCACCTAGTTAGCTGCGAAATGTGGTTTCTTTACGAAAACGGTTTTATGAATATCCGTTGACTCAGAGTTCTGAATTGGGTGATTTTTTGATTGATTTCAGACTACTTTTCGAGCTCTACAATCCTGAGATTTTGGATTTTGATTTCAGAACTCGTGGCTAGTAGGTCTCGTTTCACCTAGTTAGCCGCAAAATGTGATTTCTTTACGTAAACGGTTTTACGAATATCCGTTGACTCCGAGTTCTGAATTCGGTGATTTTTAGATTGATTTCACACTACTTTTTGAGCTCTACAATCCTGGCGTTTCGGATTTTGATTTCAAAACTCGTGGCTAGTAGGTCTCGTTTCACCTAGTTAGCCGCAAAATGTGATTTCTTTACGTAAACGGTTTTACGAATATCCGTTGACTCCGAGTTCTGAATTCGGTGATTTTTAGCTTGATTTCACACTACTTTTCGAGCTCTACAATCCTGCGGTTTCGGATTTTGATTTCAGAACTCGTGGCTAGTAGGTCTCGTTTCACCTAGTTAGCCGCAAAATGTGATTTCTTTACGTAAACGGTTTTACGAATATCCGTTGACTAAGAGTTCTGAATTCGGTGATTTTTAGCTTGATTTCACACTACTTTTCGAGCTCTACAATCCTGGCATTTCGGATTTTTATTTCAGAACTCGTGGATAGTATGTCTCGTTTCACCTAGTTAGCCGCGAAATGTGGTTTCTTTACGTAAACGGTTTTATGAATATCCGTTGACTCCGAGTTCTGAATTCGGTGATTTTTAGCTTGATTTCACACTTCTTTTTGAGTTCTACAATCCTCGAGTTTCGGATTTTGATTTCAAAACTCGTGGGTCTCGTTTCACCTAGTTAGCCGCAAAATGTGATTTCTTTACGTAAACGGTTTTACGAATATCCGTTGACTCCGAGTTCTGAATTTGGTGATTTTTAGCTTGATTTCAGACTACTTTTCGAGCTCTACAATCCTGCCATTTTGGATTTTGATTTCAGAACTTGTGGATAGTAGGTCTCGTTTCACCTAGTTAGCTGCGAAATGTGGTTTCTTTACGAAAACGGTTTTATGAATATCCGTTGACTCAGAGTTCTGAATTGGGTGATTTTTAGCTTGATTTCAGACTACATTTCGAGCTCTACAATCCTGCGATTTTGGATTTTGATTTCAGAACTCGTGGCTAGTAGGTCTTGTTTCACCTAGTTAGCCGCAAAATGTGATTTCTTTACGTAAACGGTTTTACGAATATCCGTTGACTCCGAGTTCTGAATTCGGTGATTTTTAGCTTGATTTCACACTACTTTTTGAGCTCTACAATCCTGGAGTTTCGGATTTTGATTTCAAAACTCGTGGCTAGTAGGTCTCGTTTCACCTAGTTAGCCACAAAATGTGATTTCTTTACGTAAACGGTTTTACGAATATCCGTTGACTCCGAGTTCTGAATTCGGTGATTTTTAGCTTGATTTCACACTACTTTTCGAGCTCTACAATCCTGGCATTTCGGATTTTTATTTCAGAACTCGTGGGTAGTATGTCTCGTTTCACCTAGTTAGCCGCGAAATGTGGTTTCTTTACGTAAACGGTTTTATGAATATCCGTTGACTCCGAGTTCTGAATTCGGTGATTTTTAGCTTGATTTCACACTACTTTTCGAGTTCTACAATCCTCGAGTTTCGGATTTTGATTTCAAAACTCGTGGCTAGTAGGTCTCGTTTCACCTAGTTAGCCGCAAAATGTGATTTCTTTACGTAAACGGTTTTACGAATGTCCGTCGACTCCGAGTTCTGAATTCGGTGATTTTTAGCTTGATTTCACACTACTTTTCGAGCTCTACAATCCTGCGGTTTCGGATTTTGATTCCAGAACTCGTGGATAGTAGGTCTCGTTTCACCTAGTTAGCCGCAAAATGTGATTTCTTTACGTAAACGGTTTTACGAATATCCGTTGACTCCGAGTTCTGAATTCGGTGATTTTTAGCTTGATTTCACACTACTTTTTGAGCTCTACAATCCTGGTGTTTCGGATTTTGATTTCAAAACTCGTGGCTAGTAGGTCTCGTTTCACCTAGTTAGCCGCAAAATGTGATTTCTTTACGTAAACGGTTTTACGAATATCCGTTGACTCCGAGTTCTGAATTCGGTGATTTTTAGCTTGATTTCACACTACTTTTCGAGCTCTACAATCCTGGCATTTCGGATTTTTATTTCAGAACTCGTGGATAGTATGTCTCGTTTCACCTAGTTAGCCGCGAAATGTGGTTTCTTTACGTAAACGGTTTTATGAATATCCGTTGACTCCGAGTTCTGAATTCGGTGATTTTTAGCTTGATTTCACACTACTTTTCGAGTTCTACAATCCTCGAGTTTCGGATTTTGATTTCAAAACTCGTGGCTAGTAGGTCTCGTTTCACCTAGTTAGCCGCAAAATGTGATTTCTTTACGTAAACGGTTTTACGAATATCCGTTGACTCCGAGTTCTGAATTCGGTGATTTTTAGCTTGATTTCACACTACTTTTCGAGCTCTACAATCCTGCGGTTTCGGATTTTGATTTCAGAACTCGTGGATAGTAGGTCTCGTTTCACCTAGTTAGCCGCGAAATGTGGTTTCTTTACGAAAACGGTTTTATGAATATCCGTTGACTCAAAGTTCTGAATTGGGTGATTTTTAGCTTGATTTCAGACTACTTTTCGAGCTCTACAATCCTGCCATTTTGGATTTTGATTTCAGAACTCGTGGCTAGTTGGTCTCGTTTCACCTAGTTAGCCGCAAAATGTGATTTCTTTACGTAAACGGTTTTACGAATATCCGTTGACTCCGAGTTCTGAATTCGGTGATTTTTAGCTTGATTTCACACTACTTTTTGAGCTCTACAATCCTGGCATTTCGGATTTTGATTTCAAAACTCGTGGCTAGTAGGTCTCGTTTCACCTAGTTAGCCGCAAAATGTGATTTCTTTACGTAAACGGTTTTACGAATATCCGTTGACTCCGAGTTCTGAATTCGGTGATTTTTAGCTTGATTTCACACTACTTTTCGAGCTCTACAATCCTGCGGTTTCGGATTTTGATTTCAGAACTCGTGGATAGTAGGTCTCGTTTCACCTAGTTAGCCGCGAAATGTGGTTTCTTTACGAAAACGGTTTTATGAATATCCGTTGACTCAGAGTTCTGAATTTGGTGATTTTTAGCTTGATTTCAGACTACTTTTCGAGCTCTACAATCCTGCCATTTTGGATTTTGATTTCAAAACTCGTGGCTAGTAGGTCTCGTTTCACCTAGTTAGCCGCAAAATGTGATTTCTTTACGTAAACGGTTTTACGAATATCCGTTGACTCCGAGTTCTGAATTCGGTGATTTTTAGCTTGATTTCACACTACTTTTCGAGCTCTACAATCCTGCGGTTTCGGATTTTGATTTCAGAACTCGTGGATAGTAGGTCTCGTTTCACCTAGTTAGCCGCAAAATGTGATTTCTTTACGTAAACGGTTTTATGAATATTCGTTGACTCAGAGTTCTGAATTCGGTGATTTTTAGCTTGATTTCACACTACTTTTCGATCTCTACAATCCTAGAATTTCGGATTTTGATTTCAGAACTCGTGTCTAGTAGGTCTCGTTTCACCTAATTAGCCGCGAAATGTGCTTTCTTTACGTAAACGGTTTAATGATATCCGTTGACTCCGAGTTCTGAATTCGGTGATTTTAAGCTTGATTTCAAACTACTTTTCGAGCTCTACAATCCTGGCGTTTTGGATTTTGATTTCAGAACTCGTCGCTAGTATGTCTCGTTTCACCTAGTTAGCCGCGAAATGTAGTTTCTTTACGTAAACGGTTTTATGAATATTCGTTGACTCAGAGTTCTGAATTCGGTGATTTTTAGCTTGATTTCACACTACTTTTCGAGCTCTACAATCCTAGCCTTTCGGATTTTGATTTCAGAACTCGTGGCTAGTATGTCACGTTTCACCTTGTTAGCCGCGAAATGTAGTTTTTTTACGTAAACGGTTTTATGAATATTCGTTGACTCAGAGTTCTGAATTCGGTGATTTTTAGCTTGATTTCACACTACTTTTCGAGCTCTACAATCCTGGCATTTCGGATTTTTATTTCAGAACTCGTGGATAGTATGTCTCGTTTAACCTAGTTAGCCGCGAAATGTGGTTTCTTTACGTAAACGGTTTTATGAATATCCGTTGACTCCGAGTTCTGAATTCGGTGATTTTTAGCTTGATTTCACACTACTTTTCGAGTTCTACAATCCTCGAGTTTCGGATTTTGATTTCAAAACTCGTGGCTAGTAGGTCTCGTTTCACCTAGTTAGCCGCAAAATGTGATTTCTTTACGTAAACGGTTTTACGAATATCCGTTGACTCCGAGTTCTGAATTCGGTGATTTTTAGCTTGATTTCACACTACTTTTCGAGCTCTACAATCCTGCGGTTTCGGATTTTGATTTCAGAACTCGTGGATAGTAGGTCTCGTTTCACCTAGTTAGCCGCGAAATGTGGTTTCTTTACGAAAACGGTTTTATGAATATCCGTTGACTCAGAGTTCTGAATTTGGTGATTTTTAGCTTGATTTCAGACTACTTTTCGAGCTCTACAATCCTGCCATTTTGGATTTTGATTTCAAAACTCGTGGCTAGTAGGTCTCGTTTCACCTATTTAGCCGCAAAATGTGATTTCTTTACGTAAACGGTTTTACGAATATCCGTTGACTCCGAGTTCTGAATTCGGTGATTTTTAGCTTGATTTCACACTACTTTTCGAGCTCTACAATCCTGCGGTTTCGGATTTTGATTTCAGAACTCGTGGATAGTAGGTCTCGTTTCACCTAGTTAGCCGCAAAATGTGATTTCTTTACGTAAACGGTTTTATGAATATTCGTTGACTCAGAGTTCTGAATTCGGTGATTTTTAGCTTGATTTCACACTACTTTTCGATCTCTACAATCCTAGCATTTCGGATTTTGATTTCAGAACTCGTGTCTAGTAGGTCTCGTTTCACCTAATTAGCCGCGAAATGTGCTTTCTTTACGTAAACGGTTTAATGATATCCGTTGACTCCGAGTTCTGAATTCGGTGATTTTAAGCTTGATTTCAAACTACTTTTCGAGCTCTACAATCCTGGCGTTTTGGATTTTGATTTCAGAACTCGTCGCTAGTATGTCTCGTTTCACCTAGTTAGCCGCGAAATGTAGTTTCTTTACGTAAACGGTTTTATGAATATTCGTTGACTCAGAGTTCTGAATTCGGTGATTTTTAGCTTGATTTCACACTACTTTTCGAGCTCTACAATCCTAGCCTTTCGGATTTTGATTTCAGAACTCGTGGCTAGTATGTCACGTTTCACCTTGTTAGCCGCGAAATGTAGTTTTTTTACGTAAACGGTTTTATGAATATTCGTTGACTCAGAGTTCTGAATTCGGTGATTTTTAGCTTGATTTCACACTACTTTTCGATCTCTACAATCCTAGCATTTCGGATTTTGATTTCAGAACTCGTGTCTAGTAGGTCTCGTTTCACCTATTTAGCCGCGAAATGTGATTTCTTTACGTAAACGGTTTTATGAATATCGGTTGACTCCGAGTTCTGAATTCGGTGATTTTTAGCTTGATTTCAAACTACTTTTCGAGCTCTACAATCCTGGCATTTCGGATTTTGATTTCAGAACTGTGGATAGAAAGACTCGTTTCACCTAGTTAGCCGCGAAATGTAGTTTCTTAACGTAAACGGTTTTATGAATATTTGTTGACTCAGAGTTCTGAATTCGGTGATTGTTAGCTTGATTTCACACTACTTTTCGAGCTCTACAATCCTAGCGTTTCGGATTTTGATTTCAGAACTCGTGGCTAGTAGCTCTCGTTTCACCTATTTAGCCGCGAAATGTGATTTCTTTACGTAAACGGTTTTATGAATATCGGTTGACTCCGAGTTCTGAATTCGGTGATTTTTAGCTTGATTTCAAACTACTTTTCGAGCTCTACAATCCTGGAATCTCGGATTTTGATTTCAGAACTCGTGGATAGAAGGTCTCGTTTCACCTAGTTAGCAACGAAATGTGGTTTCTTTACGTAAACGGTTTTATGAATATCCGTTGACTCCGAGTTCTGAATTCGGTGATTTTTAGCTTGATTTCACACTACTTTTCGAGCTCAACAATCCTGGCATTTCGGATTTTGATTTCAGAACTCGTGGCCAGTAGGTCTCGTTTCACCTAGTTAGCCGCGAAATGTAGTTTCTTTACGTAAACGGTTTTATGAATATCCGTTGACTCCGAGTTCTGAATTCGGTGATTTTAAGGTTGATTTCACACTACTTTTCGATCTCTACAATCCGAGCGTTTCGGATTTTGATTTCAGAACTCGTGGCTAGTAGGTCTCGTTTCACCTAGTTAGCCGCGAAATGTGATTTCTTTACGTAAACGGTTTTACGAATATCCGTTGACTCCGAGTTCTGAATTCGGTGATTTTTAGCTTGATTTCACACTACTTTTCGAGCTCTACAATCCTGCGGTTTCGGATTTTGATTTCAGAACTCGTGGATAGTAGGTCTCGTTTCACCTAGTTAGCCGCGAAATGTGGTTTCTTTACGAAAACGGTTTTATGAATATCCGTTGACTCAGAGTTCTGAATTGGGTGATTTTTAGCTTGATTTCAGACTACTTTTTGAGCTCTACAATCCTGCCATTTTGGATTTTGATTTCAGAACTCGTGGCTAGTTGGTCTCGTTTCACCTAGTTAGCCGCAAAATGTGATTTCTTTACGTAAACGGTTTTACGAATATCCGTTGACTCCGAGTTCTGAATTCGGTGATTTTTGGCTTGATTTCACACTACTTTTTGAGCTCTACAATCCTGGCGTTTCGGATTTTGATTTCAAAACTCGTGGCTAGTAGGTCTCGTTTCACCTAGTTAGCCGCAAAATGTGATTTCTTTACGTAAACGGTTTTACGAATATCCGTTGACTCCGAGTTCTGAATTCGGTGATTTTTAGCTTGATTTCACACTACTTTTTGAGCTCTACAATCCTGGAATTTCGGATTTTTATTTCAGAACTCGTGGATAGTATGTCTCGTTTCACCTAGTTAGCCGCGAAATGTGGTTTCTTTACGTAAACGGTTTTATGAATATCCGTTGACTCCGAGTTTTGAATTCGGTGATTTTTAGCTGGATTTCACACTACTTTTCGAGTTCTACAATCCTCGAGTTTCGGATTTTGATTTCAAAACTCGTGGCTAGTAGGTCTCGTTTCACCTAGTTAGCCGCAAAATGTGATTTCTTTACGTAAACGGTTTTACGAATATCCGTTGACTCCGAGTTCTGAATTCGGTGATTTTAAGCTTGATTTCACACTACTTTTCGAGCTCTACAATCCTGGCGTTTTGGATTTTGATTTCAGAACTCGTCGCTAGTATGTCTCGTTTCACCTAGTTAGCCGCGAAATGTAGTTTCTTTACGTAAACGGTTTTATGAATATTCGTTGACTCAGAGTTCTGAATTCGGTGATTTTTAGCTTGATTTCACACTACTTTTCGAGCTCTACAATCCTGCGGTTTCGGATTTTGATTTCGGAACTCGTGGATAGTAGGTCTCGTTTCACCTAGTTAGCCGCAAAATGTGATTTCTTTACGTAAACGGTTTTATGAATATTCGTTGACTCAGAGTTCTGAATTCGGCGATTTTTAGCTTGATTTCACACTACTTTTCGAGCTCTACAATCCTGGCGTTTCGTATTTTGATTTCAGAACTCGTGGCTAGTAGGTCTCGTTTCACCTAATTAGCCGCGAAATGTGCTTTCTTTACGTAAACGGTTTAATGATATCCGTTGACTCCGAGTTCTGAATTCGGTGATTTTAAGCTTGATTTCACACTACTTTTCGAGCTCTACAATCCTGGCGTTTTGGATTTTGGTTTCAGAACTCGTCGCTAGTATGTCTCGTTTCACCTAGTTAGCCGCGAAATGTAGTTTCTTTACGTAAACGGTTTTATGATTATTCGTTGACTCAGAGTTCTGAATTCGGTGATTTTTAGCTTGATTTCACACTACTTTTCGAGCTCTACAATCCTAGCCTTTCGGATTTTGATTTCAGAACTCGTGGCTAGTATGTCTCGTTTCACCTTGTTAGCCGCGAAATGTAGTTTTTTTACGTAAACGGTTTTATGAATATTCGTTGACTCAGAGTTCTGAATTCGGTGATTTTTAGCTTGATTTCACACTACTTTTCGATCTCTACAATCCTAGCATTTCGGATTTTGATTTCAGAACTCGTGTCTAGTAGGTCTCATTTCACCTATTTAGCCGCGAAATGTGATTTCTTTACGTAAACGGTTTTATGAATATCGGTTGACTCCGAGTTCTGAATTCGGTGATTTTTAGCTTGATTTCAAACTACTTTTCGAGCTCTACAATCCTGGCATTTTGGATTTTGATTTCAAAACTGTGGATAGAAAGCTCGTTTCACCTAGTTAGCCGCGAAATGTAGTTTCTTAACGTAAACGGTTTTATGAATATTTGTTGACTCAGAGTTCTGAATTCGGTGATTGTTAGCTTGATTTCACACTACTTTTCGAGCTCTACAATCCTAGCGTTTCGGATTTTGATTTCAGAACTCGTGGCTAGTAGCTCTCGTTTCACCTATTTAGCCGCGAAATGTGATTTCTTTACGTAAACGGTTTTATGAATATCGGTTGACTCCGAGTTCTGAATTCGGTGATTTTTAGCTTGATTTCAAACTACTTTTCGAGCTCTACAATCCTGGAATCTCGGATTTTGATTTCAGAACTCGTGGATAGAAGGTCTCGTTTCACCTAGTTAGCAACGAAATGTGGTTTCTTTACGTAAACGGTTTTATGAATATCCGTTGACTCCGAGTTCTGAATTCGGTGATTTTTAGCTTGATTTCACACTACTTTTCGAGCTCAACAATCCTGGCATTTCGGATTTTGATTTCAGAACTCGTGGCCAGTAGGTCTCGTTTCACCTAGTTAGCCGCGAAATGTAGTTTCTTTACGTAAACGGTTTTATGAATATCCGTTCACTCCGAGTTCTGAATTCGGTGATTTTAAGCTTGATTTCACACTACTTTTCGATCTCTACAATTCGAGCGTTTCGGATTTTGATTTCAGAACTCGTGGCTAGTAGGTCTCGTTTCACCTAGTTAGCCGCGAAATGTGATTTCTTTACGTAAACGGTTTTACGAATATCCGTTGACTCAGAGTTTTGAATTTGGTGATTTTTAGCTTGATTTCACACTACTTTTCGAGCTCTACAATCCTAGCATTTCGGATTTTGATTTCAGAACTCGTGGCTAGTAGGTCTGGTTTCACCTATTTAGCCGCGAAATGTGATTTCTTTACGTAAACGGTTTTATGAATATTCGTTGACTTCGAGTTCTGAATTCGGTGATTTTTAGCTTGATTTAACACTACTTTTCGAGCTCTACAATCCTGGCATTTCGGATTTTTATTTGAGAACTCGTGGATAGTATGTCTCGTTTCACCTAGTTAGCCGCGAAATGTGGTTTCTTTACGTAAACGGTTTTATGAATATCCGTTGACTCCGAGTTCTGAATTCGGTGATTTTTAGCTTAATTTCACACTACTTTTCGAGTTCTACAATCCTCGAGTTTCGGATTTTGATTTCAAAACTCGTGGCTAGTAGGTCTCGTTTCACCTAGTTAGCCGCAAAATGTAGTTTCTTTACGTAAACGGTTTTATGAATATCCGTTCACTCCGAGTTCTGAATTCGGTGATTTTAAGCTTGATTTCACACTACTTTTCGATCTCTACAATCCGAGCGTTTCGTATTTTGATTTCAGAACTCGTGGCTAGTAGGTCTCGTTTCACCTAATTAGCCGCGAAATGTGCTTTCTTTACGTAAACGGTTTAATGATATTCGTTGACTCCGAGTTCTGAATTCGGTGATTTTAAGCTTGATTTCACACTACTTTTCGAGCTCTACAATCCTGGCGTTTTGGATTTTGATTTCAGAACTCGTCGCTAGTATGTCTCGTTTCACCTAGTTAGCCGCGAAATGTAGTTTCTTTACGTAAACGGTTTTATGAATATTCGTTGACTCAGAGTTCTGAATTCGGTGATTTTTAGCTTGATTTCACACTACTTTTCGAGCTCTACAATCCTAGCCTTTCGGATTTTGATTTCAGAACTCGTGGCTAGTATGTCTCGTTTCACCTTGTTAGCCGCGAAATGTAGTTTTTTTACGTAAACGGTTTTATGAATATTCGTTGACTCAGAGTTCTGAATTCGGTGATTTTTAGCTTGATTTCACACTACTTTTCGATCTCTACAATCCTAGCATTTCGGATTTTGATTTCAGAACTCGTGTCCAGTAGGTCTCGTTTCACCTATTTAGCCGCGAAATGTGATTTCTTTACGTAAACGGTTTTATGAATATCGGTTGACTCCGAGTTCTGAATTCGGTGATTTTTAGCTTGATTTCAAACTACTTTTCGAGCTCTACAATCCTGGCATTTCGGATTTTGATTTCAAAACTGTGGATAGAAAGCTCGTTTCACCTAGTTAGCCGCGAAATGTAGTTTCTTAACGTAAACGGTTTTATGAATATTTGTTGACTCAGAGTTCTGAATTCGGTGATTGTTAGCTTGATTTCACACTACTTTTCGAGCTCTACAATCCTAGCGTTTCGGATTTTGATTTCAGAACTCGTGGCTAGTAGCTCTCGTTTCACCTATTTAGCCGCGAAATGTGATTTCTTTACGTAAACGGTTTTATGAATATCGGTTGACTCCGAGTTCTGAATTCGGTGATTTTTAGCTTGATTTCAAACTACTTTTCGAGCTCTACAATCCTGGAATCTCGGATTTTGATTTCAGAACTCGTGGATAGAAGGTCTCGTTTCACCTAGTTAGCAACGAAATGTGGTTTCTTTACGTAAACGGTTTTATGAATATCCGTTGACTCCGAGTTCTGAATTCGGTGATTTTTAGCTTGATTTCACACTACTTTTCGAGCTCAACAATCCTGGCATTTCGGATTTTGATTTCAGAACTCGTGGCCAGTAGGTCTCGTTTCACCTAGTTAGCCGCGAAATGTAGTTTCTTTACGTAAACGGTTTTATGAATATCCGTTCACTCCGAGTTCTGAATTCGGTGATTTTAAGCTTGATTTCACACTACTTTTCGATCTCTACAATCCGAGCGTTTCGGATTTTGATTTCAGAACTCGTGGCTAGTAGGTCTCGTTTCACCTAGTTAGCCGCGAAATGTGATTTCTTTACGTAAACGGTTTTACGAATATCCGTTGACTCAGAGTTTTGAATTTGGTGATTTTTAGCTTGATTTCACACTACTTTTCGAGCTCTACAATCCTAGCATTTCGGATTTTGATTTCAGAACTCGTGGCTAGTAGGTCTGGTTTCACCTATTTAGCCGCGAAATGTGATTTCTTTACGTAAACGGTTTTATGAATATTCGTTGACTTCGAGTTCTGAATTCGGTGATTTTTAGCTTGATTTAACACTACTTTTCGAGCTCTACAATCCTGGCATTTCGGATTTTTATTTGAGAACTCGTGGATAGTATGTCTCGTTTCACCTAGTTAGCCGCGAAATGTGGTTTCTTTACGTAAACGGTTTTATGAATATCCGTTGACTCCGAGTTCTGAATTCGGTGATTTTTAGATTGATTTCACACTACTTTTCGAGTTCTACAATCCTCGAGTTTCGGATTTTGATTTCAAAACTCGTGGCTAGTAGGTCTCGTTTCACCTAGTTAGCCGCAAAATGTGATTTCTTTACGTAAACGGTTTTACGAATATCCGTTGACTCCGAGTTCTGAATTCGGTGATTTTTAGATTGATTTCACACTACCTTTCGAGCTCTACAATCCTGCGGTTTCGGATTTTGATTTCAGAACTCGTGGATAGTAGGTCTCGTTTCACCACGTAAACGGTTTTACGAATATCCGTTGACTCCGAGTTCTGAATTCGGTGATTTTTAGCTTGATTTCACACTACTTTTTGAGCTCTACAATCCTGGTGTTTCGGATTTTGATTTCAAAACTCGTGGCTAGTAGGTCTCGTTTCACCTAGTTAGCCGCAAAATGTGATTTCTTTACGTAAACGGTTTTACGAATATTCGTTGACTCCGAGTTCTGAATTCGGTGATTTTTAGCTTGATTTCACACTACTTTTCGAGCTCTACAATCCTGGCATTTCGGATTTTTATTTCAGAACTCGTGGATAGTATGTCTCGTTTCACCTAGTTAGCCGCGAAATGTGGTTTCTTTACGTAAACGGTTTTATGAATATCCGTTGACTCCGAGTTCTGAATTCGGTGATTTTTAGCTTGATTTCACACTACTTTTCGAGCTCTACAATCCTGGTGTTTCGGATTTTGATTTCAAAACTCGTGGCTAGTAGGTCTCGTTTCACCTAGTTAGCCGCAAAATGTGATTTCTTTACGTAAACGGTTTTACGAATATCCGTTGACTCAGAGTTTTGAATTTGGTGATTTTTAGCTTGATTTCACACTACTTTTCGAGCTCTACAATCCTAGCATTTCGGATTTTGATTTCAGAACTCGTGGCTAGTAGGTCTCGTTTCACCTAGTTAGCCGCAAAATGTGATTTCTTTACGTAAACGGTTTTACGAATATCCGTTGACTCCGAGTTCTGAATTCGGTGATTTTTAGATTGATTTCACACTACCTTTCGAGCTCTACAATCCTGCGGTTTCGGATTTTGATTTCAGAACTCGTGGATAGTAGGTCTCGTTTCACCACGTAAACGGTTTTACGAATATCCGTTGACTCCGAGTTCTGAATTCGGTGATTTTTAGCTTGATTTCACACTACTTTTTGAGCTCTACAATCCTGGTGTTTCGGATTTTGATTTCAAAACTCGTGGCTAGTAGGTCTCGTTTCACCTAGTTAGCCGCAAAATGTGATTTCTTTACGTAAACGGTTTTACGAATATTCGTTGACTCCGAGTTCTGAATTCGGTGATTTTTAGCTTGATTTCACACTACTTTTCGAGCTCTACAATCCTGGCATTTCGGATTTTTATTTCAGAACTCGTGGATAGTATGTCTCGTTTCACCTAGTTAGCCGCGAAATGTGGTTTCTTTACGTAAACGGTTTTATGAATATCCGTTGACTCCGAGTTCTGAATTCGGTGATTTTTAGCTTGATTTCACACTACTTTTCGAGTTCTACAATCCTCGAGTTTCGGATTTTGATTTCAAAACTCGTGGCTAGTAGGTCTCGTTTCACCTAGTTAGCCGCAAAATGTGATTTCTTTACGTAAACGGTTTTACGAATATCCGTTGACTCCGAGTTCTGAATTCGGTGATTTTTAGCTTGATTTCACACTACTTTTCGAGCTCTACAATCCTGCGGTTTCGGATTTTGATTTCAGAACTCGTGGATAGTAGGTCTCGTTTCACCTAGATAGCCGCGAAATGTGGTTTCTTTACGAAAACGGTTTTATGAATATCCGTTGACTCAGAGTTCTGAATTGGGTGATTTTTAGCTTGATTTCAGACTACTTTTTGAGCTCTACAATCCTGCCATTTTGGATTTTGATTTCAGAACTCGTGGCTAGTTGGTCTCGTTTCACCTAGTTAGCCGCAAAATGTGATTTCTTTACGTAAACGGTTTTACGAATATCCGTTGACTCCTAGTTCTGAATTCGGTGATTTTTGGCTTGATTTCACACTACTTTTTGAGCTCTACAATCCTGGCGTTTCGGATTTTGATTTCAAAACTCGTGGCTAGTAGGTCTCGTTTCACCTAGTTAGCCGCAAAATGTGATTTCTTTACGTAAACGGTTTTACGAATATCCGTTGACTCCGAGTTCTGAATTCGGTGATTTTTAGCTTGATTTCACACTACTTTTTGAGCTCTACAATCCTGGAATTTCGGATTTTTATTTCAGAACTCGTGGATAGTATGTCTCGTTTCACCTAGTTAGCCGCGAAATGTGGTTTCTTTACGTAAACGGTTTTATGAATATCCGTCGACTCCGATTTCTGAATTCGGTGATTTTTAGCTTGATTTCACACTACTTTTCGAGTTCTACAATCCTCGAGTTTCGGATTTTGATTTCAAAACTCGTGGCTAGTAGGTCTCGTTTCACCTAGTTAGCCGCAAAATGTGATTTCTTTACGTAAACGGTTTTACGAATATCCGTTGACTCCGAGTTCTGAATTCGGTGATTTTTAGCTTGATTTCACACTACTTTTCGAGCTCTACAATCCTGCGGTTTCGGATTTTGATTTCAGAACTCGTGGATAGTAGGTCTCGTTTCACCTAGTTAGCCGCAAAATGTGATTTCTTTACGTAAACGGTTTTATGAATATTCGTTGACTCAGAGTTCTGAATTCGGCGATTTTTAGCTTGATTTCACACTACTTTTCGAGCTCTACAATCCTGGCGTTTCGTATTTTGATTTCAGAACTCGTGGCTAGTAGGTCTCGTTTCACCTAATTAGCCGCGAAATGTGCTTTCTTTACGTAAACGGTTTAATGATATCCGTTGACTCCGAGTTCTGAATTCGGTGATTTTAAGCTTGATTTCACACTACTTTTAGAGCTCTACAATCCTGGCGTTTTGGATTTTGATTTCAGAACTCGTCGCTAGTATGTCTCGTTTCACCTAGTTAGCCGCGAAATGTAGTTTCTTTACGTAAACGGTTTTATGAATATTCGTTGACTCAGAGTTCTGAATTCGGTGATTTTTAGCTTGATTTCACACTACTTTTCGAGCTCTACAATCCTAGCCTTTCGGATTTTGATTTCTGAACTCGTGGCTAGTATGTCTCGTTTCACCTAGTTAGCCGCGAAATGTAGTTTTTTTACGTAAACGGTTTTATGAATATTCGTTGACTCAGAGTTCTGAATTCGGTGATTTTTAGCTTGATTTCACACTACTTTTCGAGCTCTACAATCCTAGCATTTCGGATTTTGATTTCAGAACTCGTGTCTAGTAGGTCTCGTTTCACCTATTTAGCCGCGAAATGTGATTTCTTTACGTAAACGGTTTTATGAATATCGGTTGACTCCGAGTTCTGAATTCGGTGATTTTTAGCTTGATTTCAAACTACTTTTCGAGCTCTACAATCCTGGCATTTCGGATTTTGATTTCAGAACTGTGGATAGAAAGACTCGTTTCACCTAGTTAGCCGCGAAATGTAGTTTCTTTACGTAAACGGTTTTATGAATATTTGTTGACTCAGAGTTCTGAATTCGGTGATTGTTAGCTTGATTTCACACTACTTTTCGAGCTCTACAATCCTAGCGTTTCGGATTTTGATTTCACAACTCGTGGCTAGTAGGTCTCGTTTCACCTATTTAGCCGCGAAATGTGATTTCTTTACGTAAACGGTTTTATGAATATCGGTTGACTCCGAGTTCTGAATTCGGTGATTTTTAGCTTGATTTCAAACTACTTTTCGAGCTCTACAATCCTGGAATCTCGGATTTTGATTTCAGAACTCGTGGATAGAAGGTCTCGTTTCACCTAGTTAGCAACGAAATGTGGTTTCTTTACGTAAACGGTTTTATGAATATCCGTTGACTCCGAGTTCTGAATTCGGTGATTTTTAGCTTGATTTCACACTACTTTTCGAGTTCTACAATCCTCGAGTTTCGGATTTTGATTTCAAAACTCGTGGCTAGTAGGTCTCGTTTCACCTAGTTAGCCGCAAAATGTGATTTCTTTACGTAAACGGTTTTACGAATATCCGTTGACTCCGAGTTCTGAATTCGGTGATTTTTAGCTTGATTTCACACTACTTTTCGAGCTCTACAATCCTGTCGTTTCGGATTTTGATTTCAGAACTCGTGGATAGTAGGTCTCGTTTCACCTAGTTAGCCGCGAAATGTGGTTTCTTTACGAAAACGGTTTTATGAATATCCGTTGACTCAGAGTTCTGAATTTGGTGATTTTTAGCTTGATTTCAGACTACTTTTCGAGCTCTACAATCCTGCCATTTTGGATTTTGATTTCGGAACTTGTGGATAGTAGGTCTCGTTTCACCTAGTTAGCCGCGAAATGTGGTTTATTTACGTAAACGGTTTTATGAATATCCGTTGACTCAGAGTTCTGAATTTGGTGATTTTTAGCTTGATTTTACACAACTTTTTGAGCTCTACAATCCTGGCATTTCGGATTTTGATTTCAGAACTCGTGGCTAGTATATCTCGTTTCACCTAGTTAGCCGCGAAATGTAGTTTCTTTACGTAAACGGTTTTATGAATATTCGTTGACTCAGAGTTCTGAATTCGGTGATTTTTAGCTTGATTTCACACTACTTTTCGAGCTCTACAATCCTGGCGTTTCGTATTTTGATTTCAGAACTCGTGGCTAGTAGGTCTCGTTTCACCTAATTAGCCGCGAAATGTGCTTTCTTTACGTAAACGGTTTTATGATATCCGTTGACTCCGAGTTCTGAATTCGGTGATTTTAAGCTTGATTTCACACTACTTTTCGAGCTCTACAATCCTGGCGTTTTGGATTTTGATTTCAAAACTCGTCGCTAGTATGTCTCGTTTCACCTAGTTAGCCGCGAAATGTAGTTTCTTTACGTAAACGGTTTTATGAATATTCGTTGACTCAGAGTTCTGAATTCAGTGATTTTTAGCTTGATTTCACACTACTTTTCGAGCTCTACAATCTTAGCATTTCGGATTTTGATTTCTGAACTCGTGGCTAGTACGTCTCGTTTCACCTAGTTAGCCGCGAAATGTAGTTTTTTTACGTAAACGGTTTTATGAATATTCGTTGACTCAGAGTTCTGAATTCGGTGATTTTTAGCTTTATTTCACACTACTCTTCGAGCTCTACAATCCTAGCATTTCGGATTTTGATTTCAGAACTCGTGTCTAGTAGGTCTCGTTTCACCTATTTAGCCGCGAAATGTGATTTCTTTACGTAAACGGTTTTATGAATATCGGTTGACTCCGAGTTCTGAATTCGGTGATTTTTAGCTTGATTTCAAACTACTTTTCGAGCTCTACAATCCTGGCATTTCGGATTTTGATTTCAGAACTGTGGATAGAAAGACTCGTTTCACCTAGTTAGCCGCGAAATGTAGTTTCTTTACGTAAACGGTTTTATGAATATTTGTTGACTCAGAGTTCTGAATTCGGTGATTGTTAGCTTGATTTCACACTACTTTTCGAGCTCTACAATCCTAGCGTTTCGGATTTTGATTTCACAACTCGTGGCTAGTAGGTCTCGTTTCACCTATTTAGCCGCGAAATGTGATTTCTTTACGTAAACGGTTTTATGAATATCGGTTGACTCCGAGTTCTGAATTCGGTGATTTTTAGCTTGATTTCAAACTACTTTTCGAGCTCTACAATCCTGGAATCTCGGATTTTGATTTCAGAACTCCTGGATAGAAGGTCTCGTTTCACCTAGTTAGCAACGAAATGTGGTTTCTTTACGTAAACGGTTTTATGAATATCCGTTGACTCCGAGTTCTGAATTCGGTGATTTTTAGCTTGATTTCACACTACTTTTCGAGCTCTACAATCCTAGCATTTCGGATTTTGATTTCAGAACTCGTGTCTAGTAGGTCTCGTTTCACCTATTTAGCCGCGAAATGTGATTTCTTTACGTAAACGGTTTTATGAATATCGGTTGACTCCGAGTTCTGAATTCGGTGATTTTTAGCTTGATTTCAAACTACTTTTCGAGCTCTACAATCCTGGCATTTCGGATTTTGATTTCAGAACTGTGGATAGAAAGACTCGTTTCACCTAGTTAACCGCGAAATGTAGTTTCTTTACGTAAACGGTTTTATGAATATTTGTTGACTCAGAGTTCTGAATTCGGTGATTGTTATCTTGATTTCACACTACTTTTCGAGCTCTACAATCCTAGCGTTTCGGATTTTGATTTCACAACTCGTGGCTAGTAGGTATCGTTTCACCTATTTAGCCGCGAAATGTGATTTCTTTACGTAAACGGTTTTATGAATATCGGTTGACTCCGAGTTCTGAATTCGGTGATTTTTAGCTTGATTTCAAACTACTTTTCGAGCTCTACAATCCTGGAATCTCGGATTTTGATTTCAGAACTCCTGGATAGAAGGTCTCGTTTCACCTAGTTAGCAACGAAATGTGGTTTCTTTACGTAAACGGTTTTATGAATATCCGTTGACTCCGAGTTCTGAATTCGGTGATTTTTAGCTTGATTTCACACTACTTTTCGAGTTCTACAATCCTCGAGTTTCGGATTTTGATTTCAAAACTCGTGGCTGGTAGGTCTAGTTTCACCTAGTTAGCCGCAAAATGTGATTTCTTTACGTAAACGGTTTTACGAATATCCTTTGACTCCGAGTTCTGAATTCGGTGATTTTTAGCTTGATTTCATACTACTTTTCGAGCTCTACAATCCTGCCGTTTCGGATTTTGATTTCAGAACTCGTGGATAGTAGGTCTCGTTTCACCTAGTTAGCCGCGAAATGTGGTTTCTTTACGAAAACGGTTTTATGAATATCCGTTGACTCAGAGTTCTGAATTTGGTGATTTTTAGCTTGATTTCAGACTACTTTTCGAGCTCTACAATCCTGCCATTTTGGATTTTGATTTCAGAACTTGTGGATACTAGGTCTCGTTTCACCTAGTTAGCCGCGAAATGTGGTTTATTTATGTAAACGGTTTTGTGAATATCCGTTGACTCAGAGTTCTGAATTCGGTGATTTTTAGCTTGATTTTACACTACTTTTCGAGCTCTACAATCCTGGCGTTTCGTATTTTGATTTCAGAACTCGTGGCTAGTAGGTCTCGTTTCACCTAATTAGCCGCGAAATGTGGTTTCTTTACGTAAACGGTTTTACGAATATCCGTTGACTCCGAGTTCTGAATTCGGTGATTTTTAGCTTGATTTCACACTACTTTTCGAGCTCTACAATCCTGGCATTTCGTATTTTGATTTCAGAACTCGTGGCTAGTAGGTCTCGTTTCACCTAATTAGCCGCGAAATGTGATTTCTTTACGTAAACGGTTTTATGAATATTCGTTGACTTCGAGTTCTGAATTCGGTGATTTTTAGCTTGATTTCACACTACTTTTCGAGCTCTACAATCCTGCCGTTTCGGATTTTGATTTCAGAACTCGTGGATAGTAGGTCTCGTTTCACCTAGTTAGCCGCGAAATGTGGTTTCTTTACGAAAACGGTTTTATGAATATCCGTTGACTCAGAGTTCTGAATTTGGTGATTTTTGGCTTGATTTCAGACTACTTTTCGAGCTCTACAATCCTGCCATTTTGGATTTTTATTTCAGAACTTGTGGATAGTAGGTCTCGTTTCACCTAGTTAGCCGCGAAATGTGGTTTATTTACGTAAACGGTTTTGTGAATATCCGTTGACTCAGAGTTCTGAATTCGGTGATTTTTAGCTTGATTTTACACAACTTTTCGAGCTCTACAATCCTGGCGTTTCGGATTTTGATTTCAGAACTCGTGGCTAGTATATCTCGTTTCACCTAGTTAGCCGCGAAATGTAGTTTCTTTACGTAAACGGTTTTATGAATATTCGTTGACTCACAGTTCTGAATTCGGTGATTTTTAGCTTGATTTCATACTACTTTTCGAGCTCTACAATCCTGGCGTTTCGTATTTTGATTTCAGAACTCGTGGCTAGTAGGTCTCGTTTCACCTAATTAGCCGCGAAATGTGATTTCTTTACGTAAACGGTTTAATGAATATCGGTTGACTCTAAGTTCTGAATTCGGTGATTTTTAGCTTGATTTCAAACTACTTTTCGAGCTCTACAATCCTGGCATTTCAGATTTTGATTTCAGAACTCGTGGATAGAAGTTCTCGTTTGACCTAGTTAGCCGCGAAATGTGGTTTCTTTACATAAACGGTTTAATGAATATCCGTTGACTCCGAGTTCTGAATTCAGTGATTTTTAGCTTGATTTCACACTACTTTTCGAGTTCTACAATCCTGGAGTTTCGGATTTTGATTTCGAAACTCGTGGCTAGTAGGTCTCGTTTCACCTAGTTAGCCGCGAAATGTAGTTTCTTTACGTAAACGGTTTTATGAATATCCGTTGCTCAGAGTTCTGAATTCGGTGATTTTTAGCTTGATTTCACACTACTTTTCGAGCTCTACAATCCTAGCATTTCGGATTTTGATTTCAGAACTCGTGGATAAAAGGTCTCGTTTCACCTAGTTAGCAACGAAATGTGGTTTCTTTACGTAAACGGTTTTACGAATATCCGTTGACTCCGAGTTCTGAATTCGGTGATTTTTAGCTTGATTTCACACTACTTTTCGAGCTCTACAATCCTGGCATTTCGGATTTTGATTTCAGAACTCGTGGCCAGTAGGTCTCGCTTCACCTAGTTAGCCGCGAAATGTGGTTTCTTTACGTAAACGGTTTTATGAATATCCGTTGACTCCGAGTTCTGAATTCGGTGATTTTAAGCTTGATTTCACACTACTTTTCGAGCTCTACTATCCTAGCATTTTGGATTTTGATTTCAGAACTCGTGGCTAGTAGGTCTCGTTTCACCTAGTTAGCCGCGAAATGTGATTTCTTTACGTAAACGGTTTTATGAATATCCGTTGACTCCGAGTTCTGAATTCGGTCATTTTTAGCTTGATTTCACACTACTTTTCGAGCTCTACAATCCTAGCGTTTCGGATTTTGATTTCAGAACTCGTGGCTAGTAGGTCTCGTTTCACCTAGTTTGTCGCGAAATGTGGTTTCTTTACGTAAACGGTTTTATGAATATCCGTTGACTCCGAGTTCTGAATTCGGTGATTTTAAGCTTGATTTCACACTACTTTTCGAGCTCTACTATCCTAGCATTTTGGAATTTGATTTCAGAACTCGTGGCTAGTAGGTCTCGTTTCACCTAGTTAGCCGCGAAATGTGATTTCTTTACGTAAACGGTTTTATGAATATCCGTTGACTCCGAGTTCTGAATTCGGTGATTTTTAGCTTGATTTCACACTACTTTTCGAGCTCTACAATCCTAGCGTTTCGGATTTTGATTTCAGAACTCGTGGCTAGTAGGTCTCGTTTCACCTAGTTTGTCGCGAAATGTGGTTTCTTTACGTAAACGGTTTTATGAATATCCGTTGACTCCGAGTTCTGAATTCGGTGATTTTTAGCTTGATTTCACACTACTTTTCGAGCTCTACAATCCTAGCGTTTCGGATTTTGATTTCAGAACTCGTGGCTAGTAGGTCTCGATTCACCTAGTTTGTCGCGAAATGTGGTTTCTTTACGTAAACGGTTTTATGAATATCCGTTGACTCCGAGTTCTGAATTCGGTGATTTTTAGCTTGATTTCACACTACTTTTCGAGCTCTACAATCCTAGCATTTCGGATTTTGATTTCAGAACTCGTGGATAAAAGGTCTCGTTTCACCTAGTTAGCAACGAAATGTGGTTTCTTTACGTAAACGGTTTTACGAATATCCGTTGACTCCGAGTTCTGAATTCGGTGATTTTTAGCTTGATTTCACACTACTTTTCGAGCTCTACAATCCTGGCATTTCGGATTTTGATTTCAGAACTCGTGGCCAGTAGGTCTCGCTTCACCTAGTTAGCCGCGAAATGTGGTTTCTTTACGTAAACGGTTTTATGAATATCCGTTGACTCCGAGTTCTGAATTCGGTGATTTTAAGCTTGATTTCACACTACTTTTCGAGCTCTACTATCCTAGCATTTTGGATTTTGATTTCAGAACTCGTGGCTAGTAGGTCTCGTTTCACCTAGTTAGCCGCGAAATGTGATTTCTTTACGTAAACGGTTTTATGAATATCCGTTGACTCCGAGTTCTGAATTCGGTGATTTTTAGCTTGATTTCACACTACTTTTCGAGCTCTACAATCCTAGCATTTCGGATTTTGATTTCAGAACTCGTGGATAAAAGGTCTCGTTTCACCTAGTTAGCAACGAAATGTGGTTTCTTTACGTAAACGGTTTTACGAATATCCGTTGACTCCGAGTTCTGAATTTGGTGATTTTTGGCTTGATTTCAGACTACTTTTCGAGCTCTACAATCCTGCCATTTTGGATTTTTATTTCAGAACTTGTGGATAGTAGGTCTCGTTTCACCTAGTTAGCCGCGAAATGTGGTTTATTTACGTAAACGGTTTTGTGAATATCCGTTGACTCAGAGTTCTGAATTCGGTGATTTTTAGCTTGATTTTACACAACTTTTCGAGCTCTACAATCCTGGCGTTTCGGATTTTGATTTCAGAACTCGTGGCTAGTATATCTCGTTTCACCTAGTTAGCCGCGAAATGTAGTTTCTTTACGTAAACGGTTTTATGAATATTCGTTGACTCAGAGTTCTGAATTCGGTGATTTTTAGCTTGATTTCATACTACTTTTCGAGCTCTACAATCCTGGCGTTTCGTATTTTGATTTCAGAACTCGTGGCTAGTAGGTCTCGTTTCACCTAATTAGCCGCGAAATGTGATTTCTTTACGTAAACGGTTTAATGAATATCGGTTGACTCTAAGTTCTGAATTCGGTGATTTTTAGCTTGATTTCAAACTACTTTTCGAGCTCTACAATCCTGGCATTTCAGATTTTGATTTCAGAACTCGTGGATAGAAGTTCTCGTTTGACCTAGTTAGCCGCGAAATGTGGTTTCTTTACATAAACGGTTTAATGAATATCCGTTGACTCCGAGTTCTGAATTCAGTGATTTTTAGCTTGATTTCACACTACTTTTCGAGTTCTACAATCCTGGAGTTTCGGATTTTGATTTCGAAACTCGTGGCTAGTAGGTCTCGTTTCACCTAGTTAGCCGCGAAATGTAGTTTCTTTACGTAAACGGTTTTATGAATATCCGTTGCTCAGAGTTCTGAATTCGGTGATTTTTAGCTTGATTTCACACTACTTTTCGAGCTCTACAATCCTAGCATTTCGGATTTTGATTTCAGAACTCGTGGATAAAAGGTCTCGTTTCACCTAGTTAGCAACGAAATGTGGTTTCTTTACGTAAACGGTTTTACGAATATCCGTTGACTCCGAGTTCTGAATTCGGTGATTTTTAGCTTGATTTCACACTACTTTTCGAGCTCTACAATCCTGGCATTTCGGATTTTGATTTCAGAACTCGTGGCCAGTAGGTCTCGCTTCACCTAGTTAGCCGCGAAATGTGGTTTCTTTACGTAAACGGTTTTATGAATATCCGTTGACTCCGAGTTCTGAATTCGGTGATTTTAAGCTTGATTTCACACTACTTTTCGAGCTCTACTATCCTAGCATTTTGGATTTTGATTTCAGAACTCGTGGCTAGTAGGTCTCGTTTCACCTAGTTAGCCGCGAAATGTGATTTCTTTACGTAAACGGTTTTATGAATATCCGTTGACTCCGAGTTCTGAATTCGGTGATTTTTAGCTTGATTTCACACTACTTTTCGAGCTCTACAATCCTAGCGTTTCGGATTTTGATTTCAGAACTCGTGGCTAGTAGGTCTCGTTTCACCTAGTTTGTCGCGAAATGTGGTTTCTTTACGTAAACGGTTTTATGAATATCCGTTGACTCCGAGTTCTGAATTCGGTGATTTTAAGCTTGATTTCACACTACTTTTCGAGCTCTACTATCCTAGCATTTTGGATTTTGATTTCAGAACTCGTGGCTAGTAGGTCTCGTTTCACCTAGTTAGCCGCGAAATGTGATTTCTTTACGTAAACGGTTTTATGAATATCCGTTGACTCCGAGTTCTGAATTCGGTGATTTTTAGCTTGATTTCACACTACTTTTCGAGCTCTACAATCCTAGCGTTTCGGATTTTGATTTCAGAACTAGTGGCTAGTAGGTCTCGTTTCACCTAGTTTGTCGCGAAATGTGGTTTCTTTACGTAAACGGTTTTATGAATATCCGTTGACTCCGAGTTCTGAATTCGGTGATTTTTAGCTTGATTTCACACTACTTTTCGAGCTCTACAATCCTAGCGTTTCGGATTTTGATTTCAGAACTCGTGGCTAGTAGGTCTCGATTCACCTAGTTTGTCGCGAAATGTGGTTTCTTTACGTAAACGGTTTTATGATTATCCGTTGACTCCGAGTTCTGAATTCGGTGATTTTTAGCTTGATTTCACACTACTTTTCGAGCTCTACAATCCTAGCATTTCGGATTTTGATTTCAGAACTCGTGGATAAAAGGTCTCGTTTCACCTAGTTAGCAACGAAATGTGGTTTCTTTACGTAAACGGTTTTACGAATATCCGTTGACTCCGAGTTCTGAATTCGGTGATTTTTAGCTTGATTTCACACTACTTTTCGAGCTCTACAATCCTGGCATTTCGGATTTTGATTTCAGAACTCGTGGCCAGTAGGTCTCGCTTCACCTAGTTAGCCGCGAAATGTGGTTTCTTTACGTAAACGGTTTTATGAATATCCGTTGACTCCGAGTTCTGAATTCGGTGATTTTAAGCTTGATTTCACACTACTTTTCGAGCTCTACTATCCTAGCATTTTGGATTTTGATTTCAGAACTCGTGGCTAGTAGGTCTCGTTTCACCTAGTTAGCCGCGAAATGTGATTTCTTTACGTAAACGGTTTTATGAATATCCGTTGACTCCGAGTTCTGAATTCGGTGATTTTTAGCTTGATTTCACACTACTTTTCGAGCTCTACAATCCTAGCGTTTCGGATTTTGATTTCAGAACTCGTGGCTAGTAGGTCTCGTTTCACCTAGTTTGTCGCGAAATATGGTTTCTTTACGTAAACGGTTTTATGAATATCCGTTGACTCCGAGTTCTGAATTCGGTGATTTTTAGCTTGATTTCAGACTAATTTTCGAGCTCTACAATCCTGGAATTTCGGATTTTGATTTCAGAACTCGTGGCCAGTAGGTCTCGTTTCACCTAGTTAGCCGCGAAATGTGGTTTCTTTACGTAAACGGTTTTATGAATATCCGTTGACTCCGAGTTCTGAATTCGGTGATTTTAAGCTTGATTTCACACTACTTTTCGAGCTCTACAATCCTGGCGTTTCGGATTTTGATTTCAGAACTCGTGGCTAGTATATCTCGTTTCACCTAGTTAGCCGCGAAATGTAGTTTCTTTACGTAAACGGTTTTATGAATATTCGTTGACTCAGAGTTCTGAATTCGGTGATTTTTAGCTTGATTTCATACTACTTTTCGAGCTCTACAATCCTGGCGTTTCGTATTTTGATTTCAGAACTCGTGGCTAGTAGGTCTCGTTTCACCTAATTAGCCGCGAAATGTGATTTCTTTACGTAAACGGTTTAATGAATATCGGTTGACTCTAAGTTCTGAATTCGGTGATTTTTAGCTTGATTTCAAACTACTTTTCGAGCTCTACAATCCTGGCATTTCAGATTTTGATTTCAGAACTCGTGGATAGAAGTTCTCGTTTGACCTAGTTAGCCGCGAAATGTGGTTTCTTTACATAAACGGTTTAATGAATATCCGTTGACTCCGAGTTCTGAATTCAGTGATTTTTAGCTTGATTTCACACTACTTTTCGAGTTCTACAATCCTGGAGTTTCGGATTTTGATTTCGAAACTCGTGGCTAGTAGGTCTCGTTTCACCTAGTTAGCCGCGAAATGTAGTTTCTTTACGTAAACGGTTTTATGAATATCCGTTGCTCAGAGTTCTGAATTCGGTGATTTTTAGCTTGATTTCACACTACTTTTCGAGCTCTACAATCCTAGCATTTCGGATTTTGATTTCAGAACTCGTGGATAAAAGGTCTCGTTTCACCTAGTTAGCAACGAAATGTGGTTTCTTTACGTAAACGGTTTTACGAATATCCGTTGACTCCGAGTTCTGAATTCGGTGATTTTTAGCTTGATTTCACACTACTTTTCGAGCTCTACAATCCTGGCATTTCGGATTTTGATTTCAGAACTCGTGGCCAGTAGGTCTCGCTTCACCTAGTTAGCCGCGAAATGTGGTTTCTTTACGTAAACGGTTTTATGAATATCCGTTGACTCCGAGTTCTGAATTCGGTGATTTTAAGCTTGATTTCACACTACTTTTCGAGCTCTACTATCCTAGCATTTTGGATTTTGATTTCAGAACTCGTGGCTAGTAGGTCTCGTTTCACCTAGTTAGCCGCGAAATGTGATTTCTTTACGTAAACGGTTTTATGAATATCCGTTGACTCCGAGTTCTGAATTCGGTGATTTTAAGCTTGATTTCACACTACTTTTCGAGCTCTACTATCCTAGCATTTTGGATTTTGATTTCAGAACTCGTGGCTAGTAGGTCTCGTTTCACCTAGTTAGCCGCGAAATGTGATTTCTTTACGTAAACGGTTTTATGAATATCCGTTGACTCCGAGTTCTGAATTCGGTGATTTTTAGCTTGATTTCACACTACTTTTCGAGCTCTACAATCCTAGCGTTTCGGATTTTGATTTCAGAACTCGTGGCTAGTAGGTCTCGTTTCACCTAGTTTGTCGCGAAATGTGGTTTCTTTACGTAAACGGTTTTATGAATATCCGTTGACTCCGAGTTCTGAATTCGGTGATTTTTAGCTTGATTTCACACTACTTTTCGAGCTCTACAATCCTAGCGTTTCGGATTTTGATTTCAGAACTCGTGGCTAGTAGGTCTCGTTTCACCTAGTTAGCCGCGAAATGTGATTTCTTTACGTAAACGGTTTTATGAATATCCGTTGACTCCGAGTTCTGAATTCGGTGATTTTTAGCTTGATTTCACACTACTTTTCGAGCTCTACAATCCTAGCGTTTCGGATTTTGATTTCAGAACTAGTGGCTAGTAGGTCTCGTTTCACCTAGTTTGTCGCGAAATGTGGTTTCTTTACGTAAACGGTTTTATGAATATCCGTTGACTCCGAGTTCTGAATTCGGTGATTTTTAGCTTGATTTCACACTACTTTTCGAGCTCTACAATCCTAGCGTTTCGGATTTTGATTTCAGAACTCGTGGCTAGTAGGTCTCGATTCACCTAGTTTGTCGCGAAATGTGGTTTCTTTACGTAAACGGTTTTATGATTATCCGTTGACTCCGAGTTCTGAATTCGGTGATTTTTAGCTTGATTTCACACTACTTTTCGAGCTCTACAATCCTAGCATTTCGGATTTTGATTTCAGAACTCGTGGATAAAAGGTCTCGTTTCACCTAGTTAGCAACGAAATGTGGTTTCTTTACGTAAACGGTTTTACGAATATCCGTTGACTCCGAGTTCTGAATTCGGTGATTTTTAGCTTGATTTCACACTACTTTTCGAGCTCTACAATCCTGGCATTTCGGATTTTGATTTCAGAACTCGTGGCCAGTAGGTCTCGCTTCACCTAGTTAGCCGCGAAATGTGGTTTCTTTACGTAAACGGTTTTATGAATATCCGTTGACTCCGAGTTCTGAATTCGGTGATTTTAAGCTTGATTTCACACTACTTTTCGAGCTCTACTATCCTAGCATTTTGGATTTTGATTTCAGAACTCGTGGCTAGTAGGTCTCGTTTCACCTAGTTAGCCGCGAAATGTGATTTCTTTACGTAAACGGTTTTATGAATATCCGTTGACTCCGAGTTCTGAATTCGGTGATTTTTAGCTTGATTTCACACTACTTTTCGAGCTCTACAATCCTAGCGTTTCGGATTTTGATTTCAGAACTCGTGGCTAGTAGGTCTCGTTTCACCTAGTTTGTCGCGAAATATGGTTTCTTTACGTAAACGGTTTTATGAATATCCGTTGACTCCGAGTTCTGAATTCGGTGATTTTTAGCTTGATTTCAGACTAATTTTCGAGCTCTACAATCCTGGAATTTCGGATTTTGATTTCAGAACTCGTGGCCAGTAGGTCTCGTTTCACCTAGTTAGCCGCGAAATGTGGTTTCTTTACGTAAACGGTTTTATGAATATCCGTTGACTCCGAGTTCTGAATTCGGTGATTTTAAGCTTGATTTCACACTACTTTTCGAGCTCTACAATCCTGGCTTTTCGGATTTTGATTTCAGAACTCGTGGCTAGTATGTCTTGTTTCACCTAGTTAGCCGCAAAATGTAGTTTCTTTACGTAAACGGGTTTATGAATATTCGTTGACTCAGAGTTCTGAATTCGATGATTTTTAGCTTGATTTCACACTACTTTTCGAGCTCTACAATCCTAGCCTTTCGGATTTTGATTTCAGAACTCGTGGCTAGTATGTCTCGTTTCACCTAGTTAGCCGCGAAATGTAGTTTTTTTACGTAAACGGTTTTATGAATATTCGTTGACTCAGAGTTCTGAATTCGGTGATTTTTAGCTTGATTTCACACTACTTTTCGAGCTCTACAATCCTAGCATTTCGGATTTTTATTTCAGAACTCGTGTTTAGTAGGTCTCGTTTCACCTATTTAGCCGCGAAATGTGATTTCTTTACGTAAACGGTTTTATGAATATCGGTTGACTCCAAGTTCTGAATTCGGTGATTTTTAGCTTGATTTCAAACTACTTTTCGAGCTCTACAATCCTGACATTTCGGATTTTGATTTCAGAACTCGTGGATAGAAGGTCTCGTTTCACCTAGTTAGCCGCGAAATGTGGTTTCTTTACGTAAATTGTTTTATGAATATTCGTTGGTCAGAGTTCTGAATTCGGTGATTTTTAGCTTGATTTCACACTACTTTTCGAGCTCTACAATCCTAGCATTTCGGATTTTGATTTCAGAACTCGTGGATAGAAGGTCTCGTTTCACCTAGTTAGCAACGAAATGTGGTTTCTTTACGTAAACGGTTTTACGAATATCCGTTGACTCCGAGTTCTGAATTCGGTGATTTTTAGCTTGATTTCACACTACTTTTCGAGCTCTACAATCCTGGCATTTCGGATTTTGATTTCAGAACTCGTGGCCAGTAGGTCTCGTTTCACCTAGTTAGCCGCGAAATGTGGTTTCTTTACGTAAACGGTTTTATGAATATCCGTTGACTCCGAGTTCTGAATTCGGTGATAATAAGCTTGATTTCACACTACTTTTCGAGCTCTACAATCCTAACGTTTTGGATTTTGATTTCAGAACTCGTGGCTAGTAGGTCTCGTTTTACCTAGTTAGCCGCGAAATGTGTCTTCTTTACGTAAACGGTTTTATGAATATCCGTTGACTCCGAGTTCTGAATTCGGTGATTTTTAGCTTGATTTCACACTACCTTTCGAGCTCTACAATCCTAGCGTTTCGGATTTTGATTTCAGAACTCGTGGCTAGTAGGTCTCGTTTCACCTAGTTTGTCGCGAAATGTGGTTTCTTTACGTAAACGGTTTTATGAATATCCGTTGACTCCGAGTTCTGAATTCGGTGATTTTTTCTTGATTTCAGACTAATTTTCGAGCTCTACAATCCTGGCATTTCGGATTTTGATTTCAGAACTCGTGGCCAGTAGGTCTCGTTTCACCTAGTTAGCCGCGAAATGTTGTTTCTTTACGTAAACGGTTTTATGAATATCCGTTGACTCCGAGTTCTGAATTCGGTGATTTTAAGCTTGATTTCACACTACTTTTCGAGCTCTACAATCCTGGGGTTTCGGATTTTGATTTCAGAACTCGTTGCTAGTATGTCTCGTTTCACCTAGTTAGCCGCGAAATGTGGTTTCTTTACGTAAACGGTTTTATGAATATCCGTTGACTCAGAGTTCTGAATTCGGTGATTTTTAGCTTGATTTCACACTACTTTTCGAGCTCTACAATCCTAGCGTTTCGGATTTTGATTTCAGAACTCGTGGCTAGTATGTCTCGTTTCACCCAGTTAGCCGCGAAATGTAGTTTTTTTACGTAAACGGTTTTATGAATATTCGTTGACTCAGATTTCTGAATTCGGTGATTTTTAGCTTGATTTCACACTAGTTTTCGAGCTCTACAATCCTAGCATTTCGGATTTTGATTTCAGAACTCGTGTCTAGTAGGTCTCGTTTCACCTATTTAGCCGCGAAATGTGATTTCTTTACGTAAACGGTTTTATGAATATCCGTTGACTCAGAGTTCTGAATTCGGTGATTTTTAGCTTGATTTCACACTACTTTTCGAGCTCTATAATCCTGGCGTTTCGAATTTTGATTTCAGAACTCGTGGCTAGTAGTTCTCGTTTCACCTAGTTAGCCACGAAATGTGGTTTCTTTACGTAAACGGTTTTATGGATATCCGTTGACTCCGAGTTCTGAATTCGGTGATTTTAAGCTTGATTTCACACTACTTTTCGAGCTCTACAATCCTAGCGTTTTGGATTTTGATTTCAGAACTCGTGGCTAGTAGGTCTCGTTTCACCTAGTTAGCCGCGAAATGTGATTTCTTTACGTAAACGGTTTTATGAATATCCGTTGACTCCGAGTTCTGAATTCGGTGATTTTTAGCTTGATTTCACACTACTTTTCGAGCTCTACAATCCTAGCGTTTCGGATTTTGATTTCAGAACTCGTGGCTAGTAGGTCTCGTTTCACCTAGTTTGTCGCGAAATGTGGTTTCTTTACGTAAACGGTTTTATGAATATCCGTTGACTCCGAGTTCTGAATTCGGTGATTTTTAGCTTGATTTCAGACTAATTTTCGAGCTCTACAATCCTGGAATTTCGGATTTTGATTTCAGAACTCGTGGCCAGTAGGTCTCGTTTCACCTAGTTAGCCGCGAAATGTGGTTCCTTTACGTAAACGGTTTTATGAATATCCGTTGACTCCGAGTTCTGAATTCGGTGATTTTAAGCTTGATTTCACACTACTTTTCGAGCTCTACAATCCTGGCGTTTCGGATTTTGATTTCAGAACTCGTGGCTAGTATGTCTCGTTTCACCTAGTTAGCCGCGAAATGTAGTTTCTTTACGTAAACGGGTTTATGAATATTCGTTGACTCAGAGTTCTGAATTCGATGATTTTTAGCTTGATTTCACACTACTTTTCGAGCTCTATAATCCTAGCCTTTCGGATTTTGATTTCAGAACTCGTGGCTAGTATGTCTCGTTTCACCTAGTTAGCCGCGAAATGTAGTTTTTTTACGTAAACAGTTTTATGAATATTCGTTGACTCAGAGTTCTGAATTCGGTGATTTTTAGCTTGATTTCACACTACTTTTCGAGCTCTACAATCCTAGCATTTCGGATATTTATTTCAGAACTCGTGTTTAGTAGGTCTCGTTTCACCTATTTAGCCGCGAAATGTGATTTCTTTACGTAAACGGTTTTATGAATATCGGTTGACTCCAAGTTCTGAATTCGGTGATTTTTAGCTTGATTTCAAACTACCTTTCGAGTTCTACAATCTTGGAGTTTCGAATTTTGATTTCAAAACTCGTGGCTAGTAGGTCTCGTTTCACCTAGTTAGCCGCGAAATGTGATTTCTTTACGTAAACGGTTTTAAGAATATCCGTTGACTCCGAGTTCTGAATTCGGTGATTTTTAGCTTGATTTCACACTACTTTTCGAGCTCTACAATCCTAGCATTTCGGATTTTGATTTCAGAACTCGTGGCTAGTAGGTCTCGTTTCACCTAGTTAGTCGCGAAATGTGGTTTCTTTACGTAAACGGTTTTATGAATATCCGTTGACTCCGAGTTCTGAATTCGGTGATTTTTAGCTTGATTTCAGACTAATTTTTGAGCTCTACAATCCTGGAATTTCGGATTTTGATTTCAGAACTCGAGGCTAGTAGGTCTCGTTTCACTTAATTAGCCGCGAAATGTGGTTTCTTTACGTAAACGGTTTTATGCATATCCGTTGACTCCGAGTTCTGAATTCGGTGATTTTTAGCTTGATTTCACACTACTTTTCGAGTTCTACAATCCTGGAGTTTCGGATTTTTATTTCAGAACTCGTGGCTAGTAGGTCTCGTTTCACCTATTTAGCCGCGAAATGTGATTTCTTTACGTAAACGGTTTTATGAATATCCGTTGACTCCGAGTTCTGAATTCGGTGATTTTTAGCTTGATTTCACACTACTTTTCGAGTTCTACAATCCTGGAGTTTCGGATTTTGATTTCAAAACTCGTGCCTAGTAGGTCTCGTTTCAGCTAGTTAGCCGCAAAATGTGATTTCTTTACGTAAACGGTTTTATGAATATCCGTTGACTCCGAGTTCTGAATTCGGTGATTTTTAGCTTGATTTCACACTACTTTTCGAGCTCTACAATCCTAGTGTTTTGGATTTTGATTTCAGAACTCGTGGCTAGTACGTCTCGTTTCACCTAGTTAGTCACGAAATGTGGTTTCTTTAAGTAAACGGTTTTATGAATATCCGTTGACTCCGAGTTCTGAATTCGGTGATTTTTAGCTTGATTTCAGACTAATTTTCGAGCTCTACAATCCTGGAATTTCGGATTTTGATTTCAGAACTCGAGGCTAGTAGGTCTCGTTTCACTTAATTAGCCGCGAAATGTGGTTTCTTTACGTAAACGGTTTTATGCATATCCGTTGACTCCGAGTTCTGAATTCGGTGATTTTTAGCTTGATTTCACACTACTTTTCGAGTTCTACAATCCTGGAGTTTCGGATTTTTATTTCAGAACTCGTGGCTAGTAGGTCTCGTTTCACCTATTTAGCCGCGAAATGTGATTTCTTTACGTAAACGGTTTTATGAATATCCGTTGACTCCGAGTTCTGAATTCGGTGATTTTTAGCTTGATTTCACACTACTTTTCGAGCTCTACAATCCTGGCATTTTGTATTTTGATTTCAGAACTCGTGGCTAGTAGGTCTCATTTCACCTAGTTAGCCGCGAAATGTGGTTTCTTTACGTAAACGGTTTTATGAATATCCGTTGACTCCGAGTTCTGAATTCGGTGATTTTTAGCTTGATTTCACACTACTTTTCGAGTTCTACAATGCTGGAGTTTCGGATTTTGATTTCAGAACTCGTGGCTAGTAGGTCTCGTTTCACCTAGTTAGCCGCGAAATTTGATTTCTTTACGTAAACGGTTTTATGAATATCCGTTGACTCCGAGTTCTGAATTCGGTGATTTTTAGCTTGATTTCACACTACTTTTCGAGCTCTACAATCCTGCCATTTCGGATTTTGATTTCAGAACTCGTGGATAGTAGGTCTCATTTCACCTAGTTAGCCGCGAAATTTGGTTTCTTTACGTAAACGGTTTTATGAATTTCTGTTGACTCAGAGTTCTGAATTCGATGATTTTTAGCTTGATTTCACACTACTTTTTGAGCTCTACAATCCTGGAATTTCGGATTTTTATTTCAGAACTCGTGGCTAGTAGGTCTCGTTTCACGTAGTTAGCCGCGAAATGTGGTTTCTTTACGTAAACGGTTTTATGAATATCCGTTGACTCCGGGTTCTGAATTCGGTGATTTTTAGGTTGATTTCACACTACTTTTCGAGCTCTACAATCCTAGCGTTTCGGATTTTGATTTCAGAACTCGTGGCTAGTATGACTCGTTTCACCTGGTTAGCCGCGAAATGTAGTTTCTTTACGTAAACGGTTTTATGAATATTCGTTGACTCAGACTTCTAAATTCGGTGATTTTTAGCTTGATTTCACACTACTTTTCGAGCTCTACAATCCTAGCGTTTCGGATTTTGATTTCAGAACTCGTGGCTAGTAGGTCTCGTTTCACCTATTTAGCCGCGAAATGTGATTTCTTTACGTAAACGGTTTTATGAATATCCGTTGACTCCGAGTTTTGAATTCGGTGATTTTTAGCTTGATTTCACACTACTTTTCGAGTTCTACAATCCTGGAGTTTCGGATTTTGATTTCAAAACTCGTGGCTAGTAGGTCTCGTTTCACCTAGTTAGCCGCGAAATGAGATTTCTTTACGTAAACGGTTTTATGAATATCCGTTGACTCCGAGTTCTGAATTCGGTGATTTTTAGCTTGATTTCACAATACTTTTCGAGCTCTACAATCCTAGCGTTTCGGATTTTGATTTCAGAACTCGTGGCTAGTATGTCTCGTTTCACCTACTTAGCCGCGAAATGTAGTTTCTTTTTGTAAACGGTTTTATGAATATTCGTTGACTCAGAGTTCTGAATTCGGTGATTTTTAGCTTGATTTCACACTACTTTTCGAGCTCTACAATCCTAGCGTTTCGGATTTTGATTTCAGAACTCGTGGCTAGTAGGTATCGTTTCACCTATTTAGCCGCGAAATGTGATTTCTTTACGTAAACGGTTTTATGAATATCCGTTGACTCCGAGTTCTGAATTCGGTGATTTTTTGCTTGATTTCACACTACCTTTCGAGTTCTACAATCCTGGAGTTTCGGATTTTGATTTCAAAACTCGTGGCTAGTAGGTCTCGTTTCACCTAGTTAGCCGCGAAATGTGATTTCTTTACGTAAACGGTTTTAAGAATATCCGTTGACTCCGAGTTCTGAATTCGGTGATTTTTAGCTTGATTTCACACTACTTTTCGAGCTCTACAATCCTAGCATTTCGGATTTTGATTTCAGAACTCGTGGCTAGTAGGTCTCGTTTCAACTAGTTAGTCGCGAAATGTGGTTTCTTTACGTAAACGGTTTTATGAATATCCGTTGACTCCGAGTTCTGAATTCGGTGATTTTTAGCTTGATTTCAGACAATTTTCGAGTTCTACAATCCTGGAGTTTCGGATTTTTATTTCAGAACTCGTGGCTAGTAGGTCTCGTTTCACCTATTTAGCCGCGAAATGTGATTTCTTTACGTAAACGGTTTTATGAATATCCGTTGACTCCGAGTTCTGAATTCGGTGATTTTTAGCTTGATTTCACACTACTTTTCGAGTTCTACAATCCTGGAGTTTCGGATTTTGATTTCAAAACTCATGGCTAGTAGGTCTCGTTTCAGCTAGTTAGCCGCAAAATGTGATTTCTTTACGTAAACGGTTTTATGAATATCCGTTGACTCCGAGTTCTGAATTCGGTGATTTTTAGCTTGATTTCACACTACTTTTCGAGCTCTACAATCCTAGTGTTTTGGATTTTGATTTCAGAACTCGTGGCTAGTAGGTCTCGTTTCACCTATTTAGTCACGAAATGTGGTTTCTTTAAGTAAACGGTTTTATGAATATCCGTTGACTCCGAGTTCTGAATTCGGTGATTTTTAGCTTGATTTCAGACTAATTTTCGAGCTCTACAATCCTGGCATTTCGGATTTTGATTTCAGAACTCGTGGCCAGTAGGTCTCGTTTCACCTAGTTAGCCGCGAAATGTGGTTTCTTTACGTAAACGGTTTTATGAATATCCGTTGACTCCGAGTTCTGAATTCGGTGATTTTTAGCTTGATTTCACACTACTTTTCGAGCTCTACAATCCTGGCATTTCGGATTTTGATTTCAGAACTCGTGGCTAGTATATCTCGTTTCACCTAGTTAGCCGCGAAATGAAGTTTCTTTACGTAAACGGTTTTATGAATATTCGTTGACTCAGAGTTCTGAATTCGGTGATTTTTAGCTTGATTTCACACTACTTTTCGAGCTCTACAATCCTGGCATTTTGTATTTTGATTTCAGAACTCGTGGCTAGTAGGTCTCATTTCACCTAGTTAGCCGCGAAATTTGGTTTCTTTACGTAAACGGTTTTATGAATATCCGTTGACTCCGAGTTCTGAATTCGGTGATTTTTAGCTTGATTTCACACTACTTTTCGAGTTCTACAATCCTGGAGTTTCGGATTTTGATTTCAGAACTCGTGGCTAGTAGGTCTCGTTTCACCTAGTTAGCCGCGAAATTTGATTTCTTTACGTAAACGGTTTTATGAATATCCGTTGACTCCGAGTTCTGAATTCGGTGATTTTTAGCTCGATTTCACACTACTTTTCGAGCTCTACAATCCTGCCATTTCGGATTTTGATTTCAGAACTCGTGGATAGTAGGTCTCATTTCACCTAGTTAGCCGCGAAATTTGGTTTCTTTACGTAAACGGTTTTATGAATATCCGTTGACTCCGAGTTCTGAATTCGGTGATTTTTAGCTTTATTTCACACTACTTTTCGAGCTCTACAATCCTAGCGTTTCGTATTTTGATTTCAGAACTCGTGGCTAGTAGGTCCCGTTTCACCTAGTTAGTCACGAAATGTGGTTTCTTTACGTAAACGGTTTTAAGAATATCCGTTGACTCCGAGTTCTGATTTCGGTGATTTTTAGCTTGATTTCAGACTAATTTTCGAGCTCTACAATCCTGGCATTTCGGATTTTGATTTCAGAACTCGTGGCTAGTAGGTCTCGTTTCACCTAGTTAGCCGCGAAATGTGGTTTCTTTACGTAAACGGTTTTATGCATATCCGTTGACTCCGAGTTCTGAATTCGGTGATTTTTAGCTTGATTTCACACTACTTTTCGAGCTCTACAATCCTAGCGTTTCGGATTTTGATTTCAGAACTCGTGGCTAGTATGACTCGTTTCACCTGGTTAGCCGCGAAATGTAGTTTCTTTACGTAAACGGTTTTATGAATATTCGTTGACTCAGAGTTCTAAATTCGGTGATTTTTAGCTTGATTTCACACTACTTTTCGAGCTCTACAATCCTAGTGTTTCGGATTTTGATTTCAGAACTCGTGGCTAGTAGGTATCGTTTCACCTATTTAGCCGCGAAATGTGATTTCTTTACGTAAACGGTTTTATGAATATCCGTTGACTCCGAGTTCTGAATTCGGTGATTTTTAGCTTGATTTCACACTACTTTTCGAGTTCTACAATCCTGGAGTTTCGGATTTTGATTTCAAAACTCGTGGCTAGTAGGTCTCGTTTCACCTAGTTAGCCGCGAAATGTGATTTCTTTACGTAAACGGTTTTATGAATATCCGTTGACTCCGAGTTCTGAATTCGGTGATTTTTAGCTTTATTTCACACTACTTTTCGAGCTCTACAATCCTAGCGTTTCGTATTTTGATTTCAGAACTCGTGGCTAGTAGGTCTCGTTTCACCTAGTTAGTCGCGAAATGTGGTTTCTTTACGTAAACGGTTTTAAGAATATCCGTTGACTCCGAGTTCTGATTTCGGTGATTTTTAGCTTGATTTCAGACTAATTTTCGAGCTCTACAATCCTGGCATTTCGGATTTTGATTTCAGAACTCGTGGCTAGTAGGTCTCGTTTCACCTAGTTAGCCGCGAAATGTGGTTTCTTTACGTAAACGGTTTTAAGAATATCCGTTGACTCCGAGTTCTGATTTCGGTGATTTTTAGCTTGATTTCAGACTAATTTTCGAGCTCTACAATCCTGGCATTTCGGATTTTGATTTCAGAACTCGTGGCTAGTAGGTCTCGTTTCACCTAGTTAGCCGCGAAATGTGGTTTCTTTACGTAAACGGTTTTATGCATATCCGTTGACTCCGAGTTCTGAATTCGGTGATTTTTAGCTTGATTTCACACTACTTTTCGAGTTCTACAATCCTGGAGTTTCGGATTTTGATTTCAAAACTCGTGCCTAGTAGGTCTCGTTTCAGCTAGTTAGCCGCAAAATGTGATTTCTTTACGTAAACGGTTTTATGAATATCCGTTGACTCCGAGTTCTGAATTCGGTGATTTTTAGCTTGATTTCACACTACTTTTCGAGCTCTACAATCCTAGTGTTTTGGATTTTGATTTCAGAACTCGTGGCTAGTACGTCTCGTTTCACCTAGTTAGTCACGAAATGTGGTTTCTTTAAGTAAACGGTTTTATGAATATCCGTTGACTCCGAGTTCTGAATTCGGTGATTTTTAGCTTGATTTCAGACTAATTTTCGAGCTCTACAATCCTGGAATTTCGGATTTTGATTTCAGAACTCGAGGCTAGTAGGTCTCGTTTCACTTAATTAGCCGCGAAATGTGGTTTCTTTACGTAAACGGTTTTATGCATATCCGTTGACTCCGAGTTCTGAATTCGGTGATTTTTAGCTTGATTTCACACTACTTTTCGAGTTCTACAATCCTGGAGTTTCGGATTTTTATTTCAGAACTCGTGGCTAGTAGGTCTCGTTTCACCTATTTAGCCGCGAAATGTGATTTCTTTACGTAAACGGTTTTATGAATATCCGTTGACTCCGAGTTCTGAATTCGGTGATTTTTAGCTTGATTTCACACTACTTTTCGAGCTCTACAATCCTGGAATTTTGTATTTTGATTTCAGAACTCGTGGCTAGTAGGTCTCATTTCACCTAGTTAGCCGCGAAATGTGGTTTCTTTACGTAAACGGTTTTATGAATATCCGTTGACTCCGAGTTCTGAATTCGGTGATTTTTAGCTTGATTTCACACTACTTTTCGAGTTCTACAATGCTGGAGTTTCGGATTTTGATTTCAGAACTCGTGGCTAGTAGGTCTCGTTTCACCTAGTTAGCCGCGAAATTTGATTTCTTTACGTAAACGGTTTTATGAATATCCGTTGACTCCGAGTTCTGAATTCGGTGATTTTTAGCTTGATTTCACACTACTTTTCGAGCTCTACAATCCTGCCATTTCGGATTTTGATTTCAGAACTCGTGGATAGTAGGTCTCATTTCACCTAGTTAGCCGCGAAATTTGGTTTCTTTACGTAAACGGTTTTATGAATTTCTGTTGACTCAGAGTTCTGAATTCGATGATTTTTAGCTTGATTTCACACTACTTTTTGAGCTCTACAATCCTGGAATTTCGGATTTTTATTTCAGAACTCGTGGCTAGTAGGTCTCGTTTCACCTAGTTAGCCGCGAAATGTGGTTTCTTTACGTAAACGGTTTTATGAATATCCGTTGACTCCGGGTTCTGAATTCGGTGATTTTTAGGTTGATTTCACACTACTTTTCGAGCTCTACAATCCTAGCGTTTCGGATTTTGATTTCAGAACTCGTGGCTAGTATGACTCGTTTCACCTGGTTAGCCGCGAAATGTAGTTTCTTTACGTAAACGGTTTTATGAATATTCGTTGACTCAGACTTCTAAATTCGGTGATTTTTAGCTTGATTTCACACTACTTTTCGAGCTCTACAATCCTAGCGTTTCGGATTTTGATTTCAGAACTCGTGGCTAGTAGGTCTCGTTTCACCTATTTAGCCGCGAAATGTGATTTCTTTACGTAAACGGTTTTATGAATATCCGTTGACTCCGAGTTTTGAATTCGGTGATTTTTAGCTTGATTTCACACTACTTTTCGAGTTCTACAATCCTGGAGTTTCGGATTTTGATTTCAAAACTCGTGGCTAGTAGGTCTCGTTTCACCTAGTTAGCCGCGAAATGATATTTCTTTACGTAAACGGTTTTATGAATATCCGTTGACTCCGAGTTCTGAATTCGGTGATTTTTAGCTTGATTTCACAATACTTTTCGAGCTCTACAATCCTAGCGTTTCGGATTTTGATTTCAGAACTCGTGGCTAGTATGTCTCGTTTCACCTACTTAGCCGCGAAATGTAGTTTCTTTTTGTAAACGGTTTTATGAATATTCGTTGACTCAGAGTTCTGAATTCGGTGATTTTTAGCTTGATTTCACACTACTTTTCGAGCTCTACAATCCTAGCGTTTCGGATTTTGATTTCAGAACTCGTGGCTAGTAGGTATCGTTTCACCTATTTAGCCGCGAAATGTGATTTCTTTACGTAAACGGTTTTATGAATATCCGTTGACTCCGAGTTCTGAATTCGGTGATTTTTTGCTTGATTTCACACTACCTTTCGAGTTCTACAATCCTGGAGTTTCGGATTTTGATTTCAAAACTCGTGGCTAGTAGGTCTCGTTTCACCTAGTTAGCCGCGAAATGTGATTTCTTTACGTAAACGGTTTTAAGAATATCCGTTGACTCCGAGTTCTGAATTCGGTGATTTTTAGCTTGATTTCACACTACTTTTCGAGCTCTACAATCCTAGCATTTCGGATTTTGATTTCAGAACTCGTGGCTAGTAGGTCTCGTTTCACCTAGTTAGTCGCGAAATGTGGTTTCTTTACGTAAACGGTTTTATGAATATCCGTTGACTCCGAGTTCTGAATTCGGTGATTTTTAGCTTGATTTCAGACAATTTTCGAGTTCTACAATCCTGGAGTTTCGGATTTTTATTTCAGAACTCGTGGCTAGTAGGTCTCGTTTCACCTATTTAGCCGCGAAATGTGATTTCTTTACGTAAACGGTTTTATGAATATCCGTTGACTCCGAGTTCTGAATTCGGTGATTTTTAGCTTGATTTCACACTACTTTTCGAGTTCTACAATCCTGGAGTTTCGGATTTTGATTTCAAAACTCATGGCTAGTAGGTCTCGTTTCAGCTAGTTAGCCGCAAAATGTGATTTCTTTACGTAAACGGTTTTATGAATATCCGTTGACTCCGAGTTCTGAATTCGGTGATTTTTAGCTTGATTTCACACTACTTTTCGAGCTCTACAATCCTAGTGTTTTGGATTTTGATTTCAGAACTCGTGGCTAGTAGGTCTCGTTTCACCTATTTAGTCACGAAATGTGGTTTCTTTAAGTAAACGGTTTTATGAATATCCGTTGACTCCGAGTTCTGAATTCGGTGATTTTTAGCTTGATTTCAGACTAATTTTCGAGCTCTACAATCCTGGCATTTCGGATTTTGATTTCAGAACTCGTGGCCAGTAGGTCTCGTTTCACCTAGTTAGCCGCGAAATGTGGTTTCTTTACGTAAACGGTTTTATGAATATCCGTTGACTCCGAGTTCTGAATTCGGTGATTTTTAGCTTGATTTCACACTACTTTTCGAGCTCTACAATCCTGGCATTTCGGATTTTGATTTCAGAACTCGTGGCTAGTATATCTCGTTTCACCTAGTTAGCCGCGAAATGAAGTTTCTTTACGTAAACGGTTTTATGAATATTCGTTGACTCAGAGTTCTGAATTCGGTGATTTTTAGCTTGATTTCACACTACTTTTCGAGCTCTACAATCCTGGCATTTTGTATTTTGATTTCAGAACTCGTGGCTAGTAGGTCTCATTTCACCTAGTTAGCCGCGAAATGTGGTTTCTTTACGTAAACGGTTTTATGAATATCCGTTGACTCCGAGTTCTGAATTCGGTGATTTTTAGCTTGATTTCACACTACTTTTCGAGTTCTACAATCCTGGAGTTTCGGATTTTGATTTCAGAACTCGTGGCTAGTAGGTCTCGTTTCACCTAGTTAGCCGCGAAATTTGATTTCTTTACGTAAACGGTTTTATGAATATCCGTTGACTCCGAGTTCTGAATTCGGTGATTTTTAGCTTGATTTCACACTACTTTTCGAGCTCTACAATCCTGCCATTTCGGATTTTGATTTCAGAACTCGTGGATAGTAGGTCTCATTTCACCTAGTTAGCCGCGAAATTTGGTTTCTTTACGTAAACGGTTTTATGAATATCCGTTGACTCCGAGTTCTGAATTCGGTGATTTTTAGCTTTATTTCACACTACTTTTCGAGCTCTACAATCCTAGCGTTTCGTATTTTGATTTCAGAACTCGTGGCTAGTAGGTCCCGTTTCACCTAGTTAGTCACGAAATGTGGTTTCTTTACGTAAACGGTTTTAAGAATATCCGTTGACTCCGAGTTCTGATTTCGGTGATTTTTAGCTTGATTTCAGACTAATTTTCGAGCTCTACAATCCTGGCATTTCGGATTTTGATTTCAGAACTCGTGGCTAGTAGGTCTCGTTTCACCTAGTTAGCCGCGAAATGTGGTTTCTTTACGTAAACGGTTTTATGCATATCCGTTGACTCCGAGTTCTGAATTCGGTGATTTTTAGCTTGATTTCACACTACTTTTCGAGCTCTACAATCCTAGCGTTTCGGATTTTGATTTCAGAACTCGTGGCTAGTATGACTCGTTTCACCTGGTTAGCCGCGAAATGTAGTTTCTTTACGTAAACGGTTTTATGAATATTCGTTGACTCAGAGTTCTAAATTCGGTGATTTTTAGCTTGATTTCACACTACTTTTCGAGCTCTACAATCCTAGTGTTTCGGATTTTGATTTCAGAACTCGTGGCTAGTAGGTATCGTTTCACCTATTTAGCCGCGAAATGTGATTTCTTTACGTAAACGGTTTTATGAATATCCGTTGACTCCGAGTTCTGAATTCGGTGATTTTTAGCTTGATTTCACACTACTTTTCGAGTTCTACAATCCTGGAGTTTCGGATTTTGATTTCAAAACTCGTGGCTAGTAGGTCTCGTTTCACCTAGTTAGCCGCGAAATGTGATTTCTTTACGTAAACGGTTTTATGAATATCCGTTGACTCCGAGTTCTGAATTCGGTGATTTTTAGCTTTATTTCACACTACTTTTCGAGCTCTACAATCCTAGCGTTTCGTATTTTGATTTCAGAACTCGTGGCTAGTAGGTCTCGTTTCACCTAGTTAGTCGCGAAATGTGGTTTCTTTACGTAAACGGTTTTAAGAATATCCGTTGACTCCGAGTTCTGATTTCGGTGATTTTTAGCTTGATTTCAGACTAATTTTCGAGCTCTACAATCCTGGCATTTCGGATTTTGATTTCAGAACTCGTGGCTAGTAGGTCTCGTTTCACCTAGTTAGCCGCGAAATGTGGTTTCTTTACGTAAACGGTTTTATGCATATCCGTTGACTCCGAGTTCTGAATTCGGTGATTTTTAGCTTGATTTCACACTACTTTTCGAGTTCTACAATCCTGGAGTTTCGGATTTTTATTTTAGAACTCGTGGCTAGTAGGTCTCATTTCACCTATTTTGCCGCGAAATGTGATTTCTTTACGTAAACGGTTTTATGAATATCCGTTGACTCCGAGTTCTGAATTCGGTGATTTTTAGCTTGATTTCACACTACTTTTCGAGTTCTACAATCCTGGAGTTTCGGATTTTGATTTCAAAACTCGTGGCTAGTAGGTCTCGTTTCACCCAGTTAGCCGCGAAATGTGATTTCTTTACGTAAACGGTTTTATGAATATCCGTTGACTCCGAGTTCTGAATTCGGTGATTTTTAGCTTGATTTCACACTACTTTTCGAGCTCTACAATCCTAGTGTTTTGGATTTTGATTTCAGAACTCGTGGCTAGTAGGTCTCGTTTCACCTAGTTAGTCACGAAATGTGGTTTCTTTACGTAAACGGTTTTATGAATATCCGTTGACTCCGAGTTCTGAATTCGGTGATTTTTAGGTTGATTTCAGACTAATTTTCGAGCTCTACAATCCTGGCATTTTGGATTTTGATTTCAGAATTCGTGGCCAGTAGGTCTCGTTTCACCTAGTTAGCCGCGAAATGTGGTTTCTTTACGTAAACGGTTTTATGAATATTCGTTGACTCCGAGTTCTGAATTCGGTGATTTTTAGCTTGATTTCACACTACTTTTCGAGCTCTACAATCCTGGCGTTTCGGATTTTGATTTCAGAACTCGTGGCTAGTATATCTCGTTTCACCTAGTTAGCCGCGAAATGAAGTTTCTTTACGTAAACGGTTTTATGAATATTCGTTGACTCAGAGTTCTGAATTCGGTGATTTTTAGCTTGATTTCACACTACTTTTCGAGCTCTACAATCCTGGCGTTTCGTATTTTGATTTCAGAACTCATGGCTAGTAGGTCTCGTTTCACCTAGTTAGCCGCGAAATGTGGTTTCTTTACGTAAACGGTTTTATGAATATCCGTTGATTCCGAGTTCTGAATTCAATGATTTTTAGCTTGATTTCACACTACTTTTCGAGTTCTACAATCCTGGAGTTTCGGATTTTGATTTCAGAACTCGTGGCTAGTAGGTCTCGTTTCACCTAGTTAGCCGCGAAATGTGATTTCTTTACGTAAACGGTTTTACGAATATCCGTTGACTCCGAGTTCTGAATTCGGTGATTTTTAGCTTGATTTCACACTACTTTTCGAGCTCTACAATCCTGCCATTTCGGATTTTGATTTCAGAACTCGTGGATAGTAGGTCTAATTTCACCTAGTTAGCCGCGAAATGTGGTTTCTTTACGTAAACGGTTTTATGAATTTCTGTTGACTCAGAGTTCTGAATTCGATGATTTTTAGCTTGATTTCACACTACTTTTCGAGCTCTACAATCCTGGAATTTCGGATTTTTATTTCAGAACTCGTGGGTAGTAGGTCTCGTTTCACCTAGTTAGCCGTGAAATGTGGTTTCTTTACGTAAACGGTTTTATGAATATCCGTTGACTCCGGGTTCTGAATTCGGTGATTTTTAGGTTGATTTCAGACTACTTTTCGAGCTCTACAATCCTGGCATTTCGTATTTTTATTTCAGAACTCGTGGATAGTAGGTCTCGTTTCACCTAGTTAGCCGCGAAATGTGGTTTCTTTACGTAAACGGTTTTATGAATATCCGTTGACTCCGAGTTCTTAATTCGGTGATTTTTAGCTTGATTTCACACTACTTTTCGAGCTCTACAATCCTGGCGTTTCGGATTTTGATTTCAGAACTCGTGTCTTGTAGGTCTCGTTTCACCTATTTAGCCGCGAAATGTGATTTCTTTACGTAAACGGTTTTATGAATATCGGTTGACTCCAAGTTCTGAATTCGGTGATTTTTAGCTTGATTTCAAACTACTTTTCGAGCTCTACAATCCTGGCATTTCGGATTTTGATTTCAGAACTCGTGGCTAGTATGTCTCGTTTCACCTATTTAGCCGCGAAATGTGATTTCTTTACGTAAACGGTTTTATGAATATCGGTTGACTCCCAGTTCTGAATTCGGTGATTTTTAGCTTGATTTCAAACTACTTTTCGAGCTCTACAATCCTGGCATTTTGGATTTTGATTTCAGAACTCGTGGATAGAAGGACTCGTTTCACCTAGTTAGCCGCGAAATGTGGTTTCTTTACGTAAACGGTTTTATGAATATTCGTTGACTCAGAGTTCTGAATTCGGTGATTTTTAGCTTGATTTCACACTACTTTTCGAGCTCTACAATCCTAGCATTTCGGATTTTGATTTCAGAACTCGTGGCTAGTATGTCTCGTTTCACCTAGTTAGCCGCGAAATGTAGTTTTTTTACGTAAACGGTTTTATGAATATTCGTTGACTCAGAGTTCTGAATTCGGTGATTTTTAGCTTGATTTCACACTACTTTCGAGCTTTACAATCCTAGCATTTCGGATTTTGATTTCAGAACTCGTGTCTAGTAGGTCTCGTTTCACCTATTTAGCCGCGAAATGTGATTTCTTTACGTAAACGGTTTTATGAATATCGGTTGACTCCGAGTTCTGAATTCGGTGATTTTTAGCTTGATTTCAAACTACTTTTCGAGCTCTACAATCCTGGTAATTCGGATTTTGATTTCAGAACTCGTGGATAGAAGGTCTCGTTTCACCTAGTTAGCCGCGAAATGTTATTTCTTTACGTAAACGGTTTAATGAATATCCGTTGACTCCGAGTTCTGAATTCGGTGATTTTTAGCTTGATTTCACACTACTTTTCGAGTTCTACAATCCTGGAGTTTCGGATTTTGATTTCAAAACTCGTGGCTAGTAGGTCTTGTTTCACCAAGTTAGCCGCGAAATGTGATTTCTTTTCGTAAACGGTTTTATGAATATTCGTTGACTCCGAGTTCTGAATTCGGTGATTTTTAGCTTAATTTCACACTACTTTTCGAGCTCCACAATCCTGCCGTTTCGGATTTCGATTTCAGAACTCGTGGACAGTAGGTCTCGTTTCACCTAGTTAGCCGCGAAATGTGGTTTCTTTACGTAAACGGTTTTATGAATATCCGTTGACTCAGAGTTCTGAATTCGTTGATTTTTAGGTTGATTTCACACTACTTTTCGAGCTCTATAATCCTGGCGTTTCGAATTTTGATTTCAGAACTCGTGGCTAGCAGTTCTCGTTTCACCTAGTTAGCCGCAAAAAGTGATTTCTTTACGTAAACGGTTTTATGAATATCCGTTGACTCCGAGTTCTGAATTCGGTGATTTTTAGCTTGATTTCACACTACTTTTCGAGTTCTACAATCCTGGAGTTTCGGATTTTGATTTCAAAACTCGTGGCTAGTAGGTCTCGTTTCACCTACTTAGCCGTGAAATGTGATTTCTTTACGTAAACGGTTTTATGAATATCCGTTGACTCCGAGTTCTGAATTCGGTGATTTTTAGCTTGATTTCACACTACTTTTCGAGCTCTACAATCCTAGCGTTTCGGATTTTGATTTCAGAACTCGTGGCTAGTATGTCTCATTTCACCTAGTTAGCCGCGAAATGTAGTTTCTTTACGTAAACGGTTTTATGAATATTCGTTGACTCAGAGTTCTGAATTCGGTGATTTTTAGCTTGATTTCACACTACTTTTCGAGCTCTACAATCCTAGCGTTTCGGATTTTGATTTCAGAACTCGTGGCTAGTAGGTATCGTTTCACCTATTTAGCCGCGAAATGTGATTTCTTTACGTAAACGGTTTTATGAATATCCGTTGACTCCGAGTTCTGAATTCGGTGATTTTTAGCTTGATTTCACACTACTTTTCGAGTTCTACAATCCTGGAGTTTCGGATTTTTATTTCAAAACTCGTGGCTAGTAGGTCTCGTTTCACCTAGTTAGCCGCGAAATGTGATTTCTTTACGTAAACTGTTTTATGAATATCCGTTGACTCCGAGTTCTGAATTCGGTGATTTTTAGCTTGATTTCACACTACTTTTCGAGCTCTACAATCCTTGCGTTTCGGATTTTGATTTCAGAAATCGTGGCTAGTAGGTCTCGTTTCACCTAGTTAGTCGCGAAATGTGGTTTCTTTACGTAAACGGTTTTATGAATATCCGTTGACTCCGAGTTCTGAATTCGGTGATTTTTTGCTTGATTTCAGACTAATTTTCGAGCTCTACAATCCTGGCATTTCGGATTTTGATTTCAGAACTCGTGGCTAGTAGGTCTCGTTTCACCTAGTTAGCCGCGAAATGTGGTTTCTTTACGTAAACGGTTTTATGAATATCCGTTGACTCCGAGTTCTGAATTCGGTGATTTTTAGCTTGATTTTACACTACGTTTCTAGTTCTACAATCCTGGAGTTTAGGATTTTTATATCAGAACTCGTGGCTAGTAGGTCTCATTTCACCTATTTAGCCGCGAAATGTGATTTCTTTACGTAAACGGTTTTATGAATATCCGTTGACTCCGAGTTCTGAATTCGGTGATTTTTAGCTTGATTTCACACTACTTTTCGAGCTCTACAATCCTAGTGTTTTGGATTTTGATTTCCGAACTCGTGGATAGTAGGTCTCGTTTCACCGAGTTAGTCACGAAATGTGGTTTCTTTACGTAAACGGTTTTATGAATATCCGTTGACTCCGAGTTCTGAATTCGGTGATTTTTAGCTTGATTTCAGACTAATTTTCGAGCTCTACATTCCTGGCATTTCGGATTTTGATTTCAGAACTCGTGGCCAGTAGGTCTCGTTTCACCAAGTTAGCCGCGAAATGTGGTTTCTTTACGTAAACGGTTTTATGAATATCCGTTGACTCCGAGTTCTGAATTCGGTGATTTTTAGCTTGATTTCACACTACTTTTCGAGCTCTACAATCCTGGCGTTTCGGATTTTTATTTCAGAACTCGTGGCTAGTAGGTCTCGTTTCACCTAGTTAGCCGCGAAATGTGGTTTCTTTACGTAAACGGTTTTATGAATATCCGTTGACTCCGGCTTCTGAATTCGGTGATTTTTAGGTTGATTTCAGACTACTTTTCGAGCTCTACAATCCTGGAGTTTCGGATTTTGATTTCAGAACTCGTGGCTAGTATGTCTCTTTTCACTTAGTTAGCCGCGAAATGTGGTTTCTTTACGTAAACGGTTTTATGAATATTCGTTGACTCAGAGTTCTCAAATCGATGATTTTTAGCTTGATTTCACACTACTTTTCGAGCTCTACAATCCTGGTATTTCGGATTTTGATTTCAGAACTTGTGGCTAGTAGGTCTTGTTTCACCTTTTTAGCCGCGAAATGTGGTTTCTTTACGTAAACGGTTTTATGAATATCCGTTGACTTCGAGTTCTGAATTCGGTGATTTTTAGCTTGATTTCACACTACTTTTCGAGCTCTACAATCCTGGCATTTCGGATTTTGATTTCAGAACTCGTGGCTAGTATGTCTCGTTTCACCTATTTAGCCGCGAAATGTGATTTCTTTACGTAAACGGTTTTATGAATATCGGTTGACTCCCAGTTCTGAATTCGGTGATTTTTAGGTTGATTTCACACTACTTTTCGAGCTCTACAATCCTGGCATTTCGTATTTTTATTTCAGAACTCGTGGATAGTAGGTCTCGTTTCACCTAGTTAGCCGCGAAATGTGGTTTCTTTACGTAAACGGTTTTATGAATATCCGTTGACTCCGAGTTCTGAATTCGGTGATTTTTAGCTTGATTTCACACTACTTTTCGAGCTCTACAATCCTAGTGTTTTGGATTTTGATTTCCGAACTCGTGGATAGTAGGTCTCGTTTCACCGAGTTAGTCACGAAATGTAGTTTCTTTACGTAAACGGTTTTATGAATATCCGTTGACTCCGAGTTCTGAATTCGGTGATTTTTAGCTTGATTTCAGACTAATTTTCGAGCTCTACATTCCTGGCATTTCGGATTTTGATTTCAGAACTCGTGGCCAGTAGGTCTCGTTTCACCAAGTTAGCCGCGAAATGTGGTTTCTTTACGTAAACGGTTTTATGAATATCCGTTGACTCCGAGTTCTGAATTCGGTGATTTTTAGCTTGATTTCACACTACTTTTCGAGCTCTACAATCCTGGCGTTTCGGATTTTTATTTCAGAACTCGTGGCTAGTAGGTCTCGTTTCACCTAGTTAGCCGCGAAATGTGGTTTCTTTACGTAAACGGTTTTATGAATATCCGTTGACTCCGGCTTCTGAATTCGGTGATTTTTAGGTTGATTTCGGACTACTTTTCGAGCTCTACAATCCTGGCATTTTGGATTTTGATTTCAAAACTCGTGGATAGAAGGACTCGTTTCACCTAGTTAGCCACGAAATGTGGTTTCTTTACGTAAACGGTTTTATGAATATTCGTTGACTCAGAGTTCTGAATTCGGTGATTTTTAGCTTGATTTCACACTACTTTTCGAGCTCTACAATCCTAGCATTTCGGATTTTGATTTCAGAACTCGTGGCTAGTATGTCTCGTTTCACCTAGTTAGCCGCGAAATGTAGTTTTTTTACGTAAACGGTTTTACGAATATCCGTTGACTCCGAGTTCTGAATTCGGTGATTTTTAGCTTGATTTCACACTACTTTTCGAGCTCTACAATCCTGCCATTTCGGATTTTGATTTCAGAACTCGTGGATAGTAGGTCTCATTTCACCTAGTTAGCCGCGAAATGTGGTTTCTTTACGTAAACGGTTTTATGAATTTCTGTTGACTCAGAGTTCTGAATTCGGTGATTTTTAGCTTGATTTCACACTACTTTTCGAGCTCTACAATCCTGGCATTTCGTATTTTGATTTCAGAACTCGTGGCTAGTATGTCTCGTTTCACCTATTTAGCCGCGAAATGTGATTTCTTTACGTAAACGGTTTTATGAATATCGGTTGACTCCCAGTTCTGAATTCGGTGATTTTTAGCTTGATTTCAAACTACTTTTCGAGCTCTACAATCCTGGCATTTTGGATTTTGATTTCAGAACTCGTGGATAGAAGGACTCGTTTCACCTAGTTAGCCGCGAAATGTGGTTTCTTTACGTAAACGGTTTTATGAATATTCGTTGACTCAGAGTTCTGAATTCGATGATTTTTAGCTTGATTTCACACTACTTTTCGAGCTCTACAATCCTGGAATTTCGGATTTTTATTTCAGAACTCGTAGCTAGTAGGTCTCGTTTCACCTAGTTAGCCGTGAAATGTGGTTTCTTTACGTAAACGGTTTTATGAATATCCGTTGACTCCGAGTTCTGAATTCGGTGATTTTTAGCTTGATTTCACACTACTTTTCGAGTTCTACAATCCTGGAGTTTCGGATTTTGATTTCAAAACTCGTGGCTAGTAGGACTCGTTTCACCTACTTAGCCGCGAAATGTGATTTCTTTACGTAAACGGTTTTATGAATATCCGTTGACTCCGAGTTCTGAATTCGGTGATTTTTAGCTTGATTTCACACTACTTTTCGAGCTCTACAATCCTAGCGTTTCGGATTTTGATTTCAGAACTCGTGGCTAGTATGTCTCATTTCACCTAGTTAGCCGCGAAATGTAGTTTCTTTACGCAAACGGTTTTATGAATATTCGTTGACTCAGAGTTCTGAATTCGGTGATTTTTAGCTTGATTTCACACTACTTTTCGAGCTCTACAATCCTAGCGTTTCGGATTTTGATTTCAGAACTCGTGGCTAGTAGGTATCGTTTCACCTATTTAGCCGCGAAATGTGATTTCTTTACGTAAACGGTTTTATGAATATCCGTTGACTCCGAGTTCTGAATTCGGTGATTTTTAGCTTGATTTCACACTACTTTTCGACTTCTACAATCCTGGAGTTTCGGATTTTGATTTCAAAACTCGTGGCTAGTAGGTCTCGTTTCACCTAGTTAGCCGCGAAATGTGATTTCTTTACGTAAACGGTTTTATGAATATCCGTTGACTCCGAGTTCTGAATTCGGTGATTTTTAGCTTGATTTCACACTACTTTTCGAGCTCTACAATCCTAGCGTTTCGGATTTTGATTTCAGAACTCGTGGCTAGTAGGTCTCGTTTCACCTAGTTAGTCGCGAAATGTGGTTTCTTTACGTAAACGGTTTTATGAATATCCGTTGACTCCGAGTTCTGAATTCGGTGATTTTTTGCTTGATTTCAGACTAATTTTCGAGCTCTACAATCCTGGCATTTCGGATTTTGATTTCAGAACTCGTGGCTAGTAGGTCTCGTTTCACCTAGTTAGCCGCGAAATGTGGTTTCTTTACGTAAACGGTTTTATGAATATCCGTTGTCTCCGAGTTCTGAATTCGGTGATTTTTAGCTTGATTTCACACTACGTTTCTAGTTCTACAATCCTGGAGTTTCGGATTTTTATTTCAGAACTCGTGGCTAGTAGGTCTCGTTTCACCTATTTAGCCGCGAAATGTGATTTCTTTACGTAAACGGTTTTATGAATATCCGTTGACTCCGAGTTCTGAATTCGGTGATTTTTAGCTTGATTTCACACTACTTTTCGAGCTCTACAATCCTAGTGTTTTGGATTTTGATTTCTGAACTCGTGGATAGTAGGTCTCGTTTCACCGAGTTAGTCACGAAATGTGGTTTCTTTACGTAAACGGTTTTATGAATATCCGTTGACTCCGAGTTCTGAATTCGGTGATTTTTAGCTTGATTTCAGACTAATTTTCGAGCTCTACATTCCTGGCATTTCGGATTTTCATTTCAGAACTCGTGGCCAGTAGGTCTCGTTTCACCAAGTTAGCCGCGAAATGTGGTTTCTTTACGTAAACGGTTTTATGAATATCCGTTGACTCCGAGTTCTGAATTCGGTGATTTTTAGCTTGATTTCACACTACTTTTCGAGCTCTACAATCCTGGCGTTTCGGATTTTTATTTCAGAACTCGTGGCTAGTAGGTCTCGTTTCACCTAGTTAGCCGCGAAATGTGGTTTCTTTACGTAAACGGTTTTATGAATATCCGTTGACTCCGGCTTCTGAATTCGGTGATTTTTAGGTTGATTTCAGACTACTTTTCGAGCTCTACAATCCTGGAGTTTCGGATTTTGATTTCAGAACTCGTGGCTAGTATGTCTCTTTTCACTTAGTTAGCCGCGAAATGTGGTTTCTTTACGTAAACGGTTTTATGAATATTCGTTGACTCAGAGTTCTCAAATCGATGATTTTTAGCTTGATTTCACACTACTTTTCGAGCTCTACAATCCTGGTATTTCGGATTTTGATTTCAGAACTTGTGGCTAGTAGGTCTTGTTTCACCTTTTTAGCCGCGAAATGTGGTTTCTTTACGTAAACGGTTTTATGAATATCCGTTGACTTCGAGTTCTGAATTCGGTGATTTTTAGCTTGATTTCACACTACTTTTCGAGCTCTACAATCCTGGCATTTCGGATTTTGATTTCAGAACTCGTGGCTAGTATGTCTCGTTTCACCTATTTAGCCGCGAAATGTGATTTCTTTACGTAAACGGTTTTATGAATATCGGTTGACTCCCAGTTCTGAATTCGGTGATTTTTAGCTTGATTTCAAACTACTTTTCGAGCTCTACAATCCTGGCATTTTGGATTTTGATTTCAAAACTCGTGGATAGAAGGACTCGTTTCACCTAGTTAGCCGCGAAATGTGGTTTCTTTACGTAAACGGTTTTATGAATATTCGTTGACTCAGAGTTCTGAATTCGGTGATTTTTAGCTTGATTTCACACTACTTTTCGAGCTCTACAATCCTAGCATTTCGGATTTTGATTTCAGAACTCGTGGCTAGTATGTCTCGTTTCACCTAGTTAGCCGCGAAATGTAGTTTTTTTACGTAAACGGTTTTATGAATATCCGTTGACTCCGAGTTCTGAATTCGGTGATTTTTAGCTTGATTTCACACTACTTTTCGAGCTCTACAATCCTGCCATTTCGGATTTTGATTTCAGAACTCGTGGATAGTAGGTCTCATTTCACCTAGTTAGCCGCGAAATGTGGTTTCTTTACGTAAACGGTTTTATGAATTTCTGTTGACTCAGAGTTCTGAATTCGGTGATTTTTAGCTTGATTTCACACTACTTTTCGAGCTCTACAATCCTGGCATTTCGTATTTTGATTTCAGAACTCGTGGCTAGTATGTCTCGTTTCACCTATTTAGCCGCGAAATGTGATTTCTTTACGTAAATGGTTTTATGAATATCGGTTGACTCCCAGTTCTGAATTCGGTGATTTTTAGCTTGATTTCAAACTACTTTTCGAGCTCTACAATCCTGGCATTTTGGATTTTGATTTCAGAACTCGTGGATAGAAGGACTCGTTTCACCTAGTTAGCCGCGAAATGTGGTTTCTTTACGTAAACGGTTTTATGAATATTCGTTGACTCAGAGTTCTGAATTCGATGATTTTTAGCTTGATTTCACACTACTTTTCGAGCTCTACAATCCTGGAATTTCGGATTTTTATTTCAGAACTCGTGGCTAGTAGGTCTCGTTTCACCTAGTTAGCCGTGAAATGTGGTTTCTTTACGTAAACGGTTTTATGAATATCCGTTGACTCCGGGTTCTGAATTCGGTGATTTTTAGGTTGATTTCACACTACTTTTCGAGCTCTACAATCCTGGCATTTCGTATTTTTATTTCAGAACTCGTGGATAGTAGGTCTCGTTTCACCTAGTTAGCCGCGAAATGTGGTTTCTTTACGTAAACGGTTTTATGAATATCCGTTGACTCCGAGTTCTTAATTCGGTGATTTTTAGCTTGATTTCACACTACTTTTCGAGCTCTACAATCCTGGCGTTTCGGATTTTGATTTCAGAACTCGAGTCTTGTAGGTCTCGTTTCACCTATTTAGCCGCGAAATGTGATTTCTTTACGTAAACGGTTTTATGAATATCGGTTGACTCCAAGTTCTGAATTCGGTGATTTTTAGCTTGATTTCAAACTACTTTTCGAGCTCTACAATCCTGGCATTTCGGATTTTGATTTCAGAACTCGTGGCTAGTATGTCTCGTTTCACCTATTTAGCCGCGAAATGTGATTTCTTTACGTAAACGGTTTTATGAATATCGGTTGACTCCGAGTTCTGAATTCGGTGATTTTTAGCTTGATTTCAAACTACTTTTCGAGCTCTACAATCCTGGTATTTCGGATTTTGATTTCAAAACTCGTGGATAGAAGGTCTCGTTTCACCTAGTTAGCCGCGAAATGTTATTTCTTTACGTAAACGGTTTAATGAATATCCGTTGACTCCGAGTTCTGAATTCGGTGATTTTTAGCTTGATTTCACACTATTTTTCGAGTTCTACAATCCTGGAGTTTCGGATTTTGATTTCAAAACTCGTGGCTAGTAGGTCTTGTTTCACCAAGTTAGCCGCGAAATGTGATTTCTTTTCGTAAACGGTTTTATGAATATTCGTTGACTCCGAGTTCTGAATTCGGTGATTTTTAGCTTAATTTCACACTACTTTTCGAGCTCCACAATCCTGCCGTTTCGGATTTCGATTTCAGAACTCGTGGACAGTAGGTCTCGTTTCACCTAGTTAGCCGCGAAATGTGGTTTCTTTACGTAAACGGTTTTATGAATATCCGTTGACTCAGAGTTCTTAATTCGGTGATTTTTAGCTTGATTTCACACTACTTTTCGAGCTCTACAATCTTGGCGTTTCGGATTTTGATTTCAGAACTCGAGTCTTGTAGGTCTCGTTTCACCTATTTAGCCGCGAAATGTGATTTCTTTACGTAAACGGTTTTATGAATATCGGTTGACTCCAAGTTCTGAATTCGGTGATTTTTAGCTTGATTTCAAACTACTTTTCGAGCTCTACAATCCTGGCATTTCGGATTTTAATTTCAGAACTCGTGGCTAGTATGTCTCGTTTCACCTAGTTAGCCGCGAAATGTAGTTTCATTACGTAAACGGTTTTATGAATATTCGTTGACTCAGAGTTTTGAATTTGGTGATTTTTAGCTTGATTTCACACTACTTTTTGAGCTCTACAATCCTAGGGTTTCGGATTTTGATTTCAGAACTCGTGGCTAGTATGTCTCGTTTCACCTAGTTAGCCGCGAAATGTAGTTTCTTTACGTAAACGGTTTTATGAATATTCGTTGACTCAGAGTTCTGAATTCGGTGATTTTTAGCTTGATTTCACACTACTTTTCGAGCTCTACAATCCTTGCGTTTCGGATTTTGATTTCAGAACTCGTGGCTAGTAGGTCTCGTTTCACCTATTTAGCCGCAAAATGTGATTTCTTTACGTAAACGGTTTTATGAATATCCGTTGACTCCGAGTTCTGAATTCGGTGATTTTTAGCTTGATTTCACACTACTTTTCGAGTTCTACAATCCTGGAGTTTCGGATTTTGATTTCAAAACTCGTGGCTAGTAGGTCTCGTTTCACCTACTTAGCCGCGAAATGTGATTTCTTTACGTAAACGGTTTTATGAATATCCGTTGACTCCGAGTTCTGAATTCGGTGATTTTTAGCTTGATTTGACACTACTTTTCGAGCTCTACAATCCTAGCATTTCGGATTTTGATTTCAGAACTCGTGGCTAGTATGTCTCGTTTCACCTATTTAGCCGCGAAATGTGATTTCTTTACGTAAACGGTTTTATGAATATCGGTTGACTCCGAGTTCTGAATTCGGTGATTTTTAGCTTGATTTCAAACTACTTTTCGAGCTCTACAATCCTGGTATTTCGGATTTTGATTTCAGAACTCGTGGATAGAAGGTCTCGTTTCACCTAGTTAGCCGCGAAATGTTATTTCTTTACGTAAACGGTTTAATGAATATCCGTTGACTCAGAGTTCTGAATTCGGTGATTTTTAGCTTGATTTCACACTACTTTTCGAGCTCTACAATCCTGGAGTTTCGGATTTTGATTTCAAAACTCGTGGATAGTAGGTCTCATTTCACCTAGTTAGCCGCGAAATGTGGTTTCTTTACGTAAACGGTTTTATGAATTTCTGTTGACTCAGAGTTCTGAATTCGGTGATTTTTAGCTTGATTTCACACTACTTTTCGAGCTCTACAATCCTGGCATTTCGTATTTTGATTTCAGAACTCGTGGCTAGTATGTCTCGTTTCACCTATTTAGCCGCGAAATGTGATTTCTTTACGTAAACGGTTTTATGAATATCGGTTGACTCCCAGTTCTGAATTCGGTGATTTTTAGCTTGATTTCAAACTACTTTTCGAGCTCTACAATCCTGGAATTTTGGATTTTGATTTCAGAACTCGTGGATAGAAGGACTCGTTTCACCTAGTTAGCCGCGAAATGTGGTTTCTTTACGTAAACGGTTTTATGAATATTCGTTGACTCAGAGTTCTGAATTCGATGATTTTTAGCTTGATTTCACACTACTTTTCGAGCTCTACAATCCTGGAATTTCGGATTTTTATTTCAGAACTCGTGGCTAGTAGGTCTCGTTTCACCTAGTTAGCCGTGAAATGTGGTTTCTTTACGTAAACGGTTTTATGAATATCCGTTGACTCCGGGTTCTGAATTCGGTGATTTTTAGGTTGATTTCACACTACTTTTCGAGCTCTACAATCCTGGCATTTCGTATTTTTATTTCAGAACTCGTGGATAGTAGGTCTCGTTTCACCTAGTTAGCCGCGAAATGTGGTTTCTTTACGTAAACGGTTTTATGAATATCCGTTGACTCCGAGTTCTTAATTCGGTGATTTTTAGCTTGATTTCACACTACTTTTCGAGCTCTACAATCCTGGCGTTTCGGATTTTGATTTCAGAACTCGAGTCTTGTAGGTCTCGTTTCACCTATTTAGCCGCGAAATGTGATTTCTTTACGTAAACGGTTTTATGAATATCGGTTGACTCCAAGTTCTGAATTCGGTGATTTTTAGCTTGATTTCAAACTACTTTTCGAGCTCTACAATCCTGGCATTTCGGATTTTGATTTCAGAACTCGTGGCTAGTATGTCTCGTTTCACCTATTTAGCCGCGAAATGTGATTTCTTTACGTAAACGGTTTTATGAATATCGGTTGACTCCGAGTTCTGAATTCGGTGATTTTTAGCTTGATTTCAAACTACTTTTCGAGCTCTACAATCCTGGTATTTCGGATTTTGATTTCAGAACTCGTGGATAGAAGGTCTCGTTTCACCTAGTTAGCCGCGAAATGTTATTTCTTTACGTAAACGGTTTAATGAATATCCGTTGACTCAGAGTTCTGAATTCGGTGATTTTTAGCTTGATTTCACACTACTTTTCGAGCTCTACAATCCTGGAGTTTCGGATTTTGATTTCAAAACTCGTGGATAGTAGGTCTCATTTCACCTAGTTAGCCGCGAAATGTGGTTTCTTTACGTAAACGGTTTTATGAATTTCTGTTGACTCAGAGTTCTGAATTCGGTGATTTTTAGCTTGATTTCACACTACTTTTCGAGCTCTACAATCCTGGCATTTCGTATTTTGATTTCAGAACTCGTGGCTAGTATGTCTCGTTTCACCTATTTAGCCGCGAAATGTGATTTCTTTACGTAAACGGTTTTATGAATATCGGTTGACTCCCAGTTCTGAATTCGGTGATTTTTAGCTTGATTTCAAACTACTTTTCGAGCTCTACAATCCTGGCATTTTGGATTTTGATTTCAGAACTCGTGGATAGAAGGACTCGTTTCACCTAGTTAGCCGCGAAATGTGGTTTCTTTACGTAAACGGTTTTATGAATATTCGTTGACTCAGAGTTCTGAATTCGATGATTTTTAGCTTGATTTCACACTACTTTTCGAGCTCTACAATCCTGGAATTTCGGATTTTTATTTCAGAACTCGTGGCTAGTAGGTCTCGTTTCACCTAGTTAGCCGTGAAATGTGGTTTCTTTACGTAAACGGTTTTATGAATATCCGTTGACTCCGGGTTCTGAATTCGGTGATTTTTAGGTTGATTTCACACTACTTTTCGAGCTCTACAATCCTGGCATTTCGTATTTTTATTTCAGAACTCGTGGATAGTAGGTCTCGTTTCACCTAGTTAGCCGCGAAATGTGGTTTCTTTACGTAAACGGTTTTATGAATATCCGTTGACTCCGAGTTCTTAATTCGGTGATTTTTAGCTTGATTTCACACTACTTTTCGAGCTCTACAATCCTGGCGTTTCGGATTTTGATTTCAGAACTCGAGTCTTGTAGGTCTCGTTTCACCTATTTAGCCGCGAAATGTGATTTCTTTACGTAAACGGTTTTATGAATATCGGTTGACTCCAAGTTCTGAATTCGGTGATTTTTAGCTTGATTTCAAACTACTTTTCGAGCTCTACAATCCTGGCATTTCGGATTTTGATTTCAGAACTCGTGGCTAGTATGTCTCGTTTCACCTATTTAGCCGCGAAATGTGATTTCTTTACGTAAACGGTTTTATGAATATCGGTTGACTCCGAGTTCTGAATTCGGTGATTTTTAGCTTGATTTCAAACTACTTTTCGAGCTCTACAATCCTGGTATTTCGGATTTTGATTTCAGAACTCGTGGATAGAAGGTCTCGTTTCACCTAGTTAGCCGCGAAATGTTATTTCTTTACGTAAACGGTTTAATGAATATCCGTTGACTCCGAGTTCTGAATTCGGTGATTTTTAGCTTGATTTCACACTACTTTTCGAGTTCTACAATCCTGGAGTTTCGGATTTTGATTTCAAAACTCGTGGCTAGTAGGTCTTGTTTCACCAAGTTAGCCGCGAAATGTGATTTCTTTTCGTAAACGGTTTTATGAATATTCGTTGACTCCGAGTTCTGAATTCGGTGATTTTTAGCTAAATTTCACACTACTTTTCGAGCTCCACAATCCTGCCGTTTCGGATTTCGATTTCAGAACTCGTGGACAGTAGGTCTCGTTTCACCTAGTTAGCCGCGAAATGTGGTTTCTTTACGTAAACGGTTTTATGAATATCCGTTGACTCAGAGTTCTGAATTCGTTGATTTTTAGGTTGATTTCACACTACTTTTCGAACTCTATAATCCTGGCGTTTCGAATTTTGATTTCAGAACTCGTGGCTAGTAGTTCTCGTTTCACCTAGTTAGCCACGAAATGTGGTTTCTTTACGTAAACGGTTTTATGGATATCCGTTGACTCCGAGTTCTGAATTCGGTGATTTTTAGATTGATTTCACACTACTTTTCGAGCTCTAAAATCCTGCCGTTTCTGATTTTAATTTCAGAACTCGTGGCTAGTATGTCTCGTTTCACCTAGTTAGCCGCGAAATGTAGTTTCATTACGTAAACGGTTTTATGAATATTCGTTGACTCAGAGTTTTGAATTTGGTGATTTTTAGCTTGATTTCACACTACTTTTTGAGCTCTACAATCCTAGGGTTTCGGATTTTGATTTCAGAACTCGTGGCTAGTATGTCTCGTTTCACCTAGTTAGCCGCGAAATGTAGTTTCTTTACGTAAACGGTTTTATGAATATTCGTTGACTCAGAGTTCTGAATTCGGTGATTTTTAGCTTGATTTCACACTACTTTTCGAGCTCTACAATCCTTGCGTTTCGGATTTTGATTTCAGAACTCGTGGCTAGTAGGTCTCGTTTCACCTATTTAGCCGCAAAATGTGATTTCTTTACGTAAACGGTTTTATGAATATCCGTTGACTCCGAGTTCTGAATTCGGTGATTTTTAGCTTGATTTCACACTACTTTTCGAGTTCTACAATCCTGGATTTTCGGATTTTGATTTCAAAACTCGTGGCTAGTAGGTCTCGTTTCACCTACTTAGCCGCGAAATGTGATTTCTTTACGTAAACGGTTTTATGAATATCCGTTGACTCCGAGTTCTGAATTCGGTGATTTTTAGCTTGATTTGACACTACTTTTCGAGCTCTACAATCCTAGCATTTCGGATTTTGATTTCAGAACTCGTGGCTAGTATGTCTCGTTTCACCTAGTTAGCCGCGAAATGTAGTTTCTTTACGTAAACGGTTTTATGAATATTCGTTGACTCAGAGTTCTGAATTCGGTGATTTTTAGCTTGATTTCACACTACTTTTCGAGCTCTACAATCCTAGCTTTTCGGATTTTGATTTCAGAACTCGTGGCTAGTAGGTATCGTTTCACCTATTTAGCCGCGAAATGTGATTTCTTTACGTAAACGGTTTTATGAATATCCGTTGACTCCGAGTTCTGAATTCGGTGATTTTTAGCTTGATTTCACACTACTTTTCGAGTTCTACAATCCTGGAGTTTCGGATTTTGATTTCAAAACTCGTGGCTAGTAGGTCTCGTTTCACCTAGTTAGCCGCGAAATGTGATTTCTTTACGTAAACGGTTTTATGAATATCCGTTGACTCCGAGTTCTGAATTCGGTGATTTTTAGCTTGATTTCACACTACTTTTCGAGCTCTACAATCCTAGCGTTTCGGATTTTGATTTCAGAACTCGTGGCTAGTAGGCCTCGTTTCACCTAGTTAGTCGTGAAATGTGGTTTCTTTACGTAAACGGTTTTATGAATATCCGTTGACTCCGAGTTCTGAATTCGGTGATTTTTTGCTTGATTTCAGACTAATTTTCGAGCTCTACAATCCTGGCATTTCGGATTTTTATTTCAGAACTCGTGGCTAGTAGGTCTCGTTTCACCTAGTTAGCCGCGAAATGTGGTTTCTTTACGTAAACGGTTTTATGAATATCCGTTGACTCCGACTTCTGAATTCGGTGATTTTTAGCTTGATTTCACACTACGTTTCTAGTTCTACAATCCTGGAGTTTCGGATTTTTATTTCAGAACTCGTGGCTAGTAGGTCTCGTTTCACCTATTTAGCCGCGAAATGTGATTTCTTTACGTAAACAGTTTTATGAATATCCGTTGACTCCGAGTTCTGAATTCGGTGATTTTTAGCTTGATTTCACACTACTTTTCGAGCTCTACAATCCTAGTGTTTTGGATTTTGATTTCTGAACTCGTGGATAGTAGGTCTCGTTTCACCGAGTTAGTCACGAAATGTGGTTTCTTTACGTAAACGCTTTTATGAATATCCGTTGACTCCGAGTTCTGAATTCGGTGATTTTTAGCTTGATTTCAGACTAATTTTCGAGCTCTACATTCCTGGCATTTCGGATTTTGATTTCAGAACTTGTGGCCAGTAGGTCTCGTTTCACCAAGTTAGCCGCGAAATGTGGTTTCTTTACGTAAACGGTTTTATGAATATCCGTTGACTCCGAGTTCTGAATTCGGTGATTTTTAGCTTGATTTCACACTACTTTTCGAGCTCTACAATCCTGGCGTTTCGGATTTTTATTTCAGAACTCGTGGCTAGTAGGTCTCGTTTCACCTAGTTAGCCGCGAAATGTGGTTTCTTTACGTAAACGGTTTTATGAATATCCGTTGACTCCGGCTTCTGAATTCGGTGATTTTTAGGTTGATTTCAGACTACTTTTCGAGCTTTACAATCCTGGCTTTTCGGATTTTGATTTCAGAACTCGTGGCTAGTATGTCTCTTTTCACTTAGTTAGCCGCGAAATGTGGTTTCTTTACGTAAACGGTTTTATGAATATTCGTTGACTCAGAGTTCTCAAATCGATGATTTTTAGCTTGATTTCACACTACTTTTCGAGCTCTACAATCCTGGTATTTCGGATTTTGATTTCAGAACTCGTGGCTAGTAGGTCTTGTTTCACCTATTTAGCCGCGAAATGTGATTTCTTTACGTAAACGGTTTTATGAATATCCGTTGACTTCGAGTTCTGAATTCGGTGATTTTTAGCTTGATTTCACACTACTTTTCGAGCTCTACAATCCTGGCATTTCGTATTTTGATTTCAGAACTCGTGGCTAGTAGGTCTCGTTTCACCTAGTTAGCCGCGAAATGTGGTTTCTTTACGTAAACGGTTTTATGAATATCCGTTGACACCGAGTTCTGAATTCGGTGATTTTTAGCTTGATTTCACACTACTTTTCGAGCTCTACAATCCTGCCATTTCGGATTTTGATTTCAGAACTCGTGGATAGTAGGTCTGGTTTCACCTATTTAGCCGCGAAATGTAATTTCTTTACGTAAACGGTTTTATGAATATCCGTTGACTTCGAGTTCTGAATTCGGTGATTTTTAGCTTAATTTCACACTACTTTTCGAGCTCTACAATCCTGGCATTTTGGATTTTGATTTCAGAACTCATGGCTAGTATGTCTCGTTTCACCTAGTTAGCCGCGAAATGTGGTTTCTTTACGTAAACGGTTTTATGAATATTCGTTGACTCAGAGTTCTCAAATCGATGATTTTTAGCTTGATTTCACACTACTTTTCGAGCTCTACAATCCTGGTATTTCGGATTTTGATTTTAGAACTCGTGGCTAGTAGGTCTGGTTTCACCTATTTAGCCGCGAAATGTGATTTCTTTACGTAAACGGTTTTATGAATATCCGTTGACTTCGAGTTCTGAATTCGGTGATTTTTAGCTTGATTTCACACTACTTTTCGAGCTCTACAATCCTGGCATTTTGGATTTTGATTTCAGAACTCGTGGCTAGTATGTCTCGTTTCACCTAGTTAGCCGCGAAATGTGGTTTCTTTACGTAAACGGTTTTATGAATATTCGTTGACTCAGAGTTCTCAAATCGATGATTTTTAGCTTGATTTCACACTACTTTTCGAGCTCTACAATCCTGGTATTTCGGATTTTGATTTCAGAACTCGTGGCTAGTAGGTCTGGTTTCATCTATTTAGCCGCGAAATGTGATTTCTTTACGTAAACGGTTTTATGAATATCCGTTGACTCCGAGTTCTGAATTCGGTGATTTTTTGCTTGATTTCAGACTAATTTTCGAGCTCTACAATCCTGGCATTTCGGATTTTGATTTCAGAACTCGTGGCTAGTAGGTCTCGTTTCACCTAGTTAGCCGCGAAATGTGGTTTCTTTACGTAAACGGTTTTATGAATATCCGTTGACTCCGAGTTCTGAATTCGGTGATTTTTAGCTTGATTTCACACTACGTTTCTAGTTCTACAATCCTGGAGTTTCGGATTTTTATTTCAGAACTCGTGGCTAGTAGGTCTCGTTTCACTTATTTAGCCGCGAAATGTGATTTCTTTACGTAAACGGTTTTATGAATATCCGTTGACTCCGAGTTCTGAATTCGGTGATTTTTAGCTTGATTTCACACTACTTTTCGAGCTCTACAATCCTAGTGTTTTGGATTTTGATTTCTGAACTCGTGGATAGTAGGTCTCGTTTCACCGAGTTAGTCACGAAATGTGGTTTCTTTACGTAAACGGTTTTATGAATATCCGTTGACTCCGAGTTCTGAGTTCGGTGATTTTTAGCTTGATTTCAGACTAATTTTCGAGCTCTACATTCCTGGCATTTCGGATTTTGATTTCAGAACTCGTGGCCAGTAGGTCTCGTTTCACCAAGTTAGCCGCGAAATGTGGTTTCTTTACGTAAACGGTTTTATGAATATCCGTTGACTCCGAGTTCTGAATTCGGTGATTTTTAGCTTGATTTCACACTACTTTTTGAGCTCTACAATCCTGGCGTTTCGGATTTTTATTTCAGAACTCGTGGCTAGTAGGTCTCATTTCACCTAGTTAGCCGCGAAATGTGGTTTCTTTACGTAAACGGTTTTATGAATATCCGTTGACTCCGGCTTCTGAATTCGGTGATTTTTAGGTTGATTTCAGACTACTTTTCGAGCTCTACAATCCTGGATTTTCGGATTTTGATTTTAGAACTCGTGGCTAGTATGTCTCTTTTCACATAGTTAGCCGCGAAATGTGGTTTCTTTACGTAAACGGTTTTATGAATATTCGTTGACTCAGAGTTCTCAAATCGATGATTTTTAGCTTGATTTCACACTACTTTTCGAGCTCTACAATCCTGGTATTTCGGATTTTGATTTCAGAACTCGTGGCTAGTAGGTCTTGTTTCACCTATTTAGCCGCGAAATGTGATTTCTTTACGTAAACGGTTTTATGAATATCCGTTGACTTCGAGTTCTGAATTCGGTGATTTTTAGCTTGATTTCACACTACTTTTCGAGCTCTACAATCCTGGCATTTCGTATTTTGATTTCAGAACTCGTGGCTAGTAGGTCTCGTTTCACCTAGTTAGCCGCGAAATGTGGTTTCTTTACGTAAACGGTTTTATGAATATCCGTTGACACCGAGTTCTGAATTCGGTGATTTTTAGCTTGATTTCACACTACTTTTCGAGCTCTACAATCCTGCCATTTCGGATTTTGATTTCAGAACTTGTGGATAGTAGGTCTGGTTTCACCTATTTAGCCGCGAAATGTAATTTCTTTACGTAAACGGTTTTATGAATATCCGTTGACTTCGAGTTCTGAATTCGGTGATTTTTAGCTTAATTTCACACTACTTTTCGAGCTCTACAATCCTGGCATTTTGGATTTTTATTTCAGAACTCGTGGCTAGTATGTCTCGTTTCACCTAGTTAGCCGCGAAATGTGGTTTCTTTACGTAAACGGTTTTATGAATATTCGTTGACTCAGAGTTCTCAAATCGATGATTTTTAGCTTGATTTCACACTACTTTTCGAGCTCTACAATCCTGGTATTTCGGATTTTGATTTTAGAACTCGTGGCTAGTAGGTCTGGTTTCACCTATTTAGCCGCGAAATGTGATTTCTTTACGTAAACGGTTTTATGAATATCCGTTGACTTCGAGTTCTGAATTCGGTGATTTTTAGCTTAATTTCACACTACTTTTCGAGCTCTACAATCCTGGCATTTTGGATTTTGATTTCAGAACTCGTGGCTAGTATGTCTCGTTTCACCTAGTTAGCCGCGAAATGTGGTTTCTTTACGTAAACGGTTTTATGAATATTCGTTGACTCAGAGTTCTCAAATCGATGATTTTTAGCTTGATTTCACACTACTTTTCGAGCTCTACAATCCTGGTATTTCGGATTTTGATTTCAGAACTCGTGGCTAGTAGGTCTGGTTTCATCTATTTAGCCGCGAAATGTGATTTCTTTACGTAAACGGTTTTATGAATATCCGTTGACTTCGAGTTCTGAATTCGGTGATTTTTAGCTTGATTTCACACTACTTTTCGAGCTCTACAATCCTGGCATTTCGTATTTTGATTTCAGAACTCGTGGCTAGTAGGTCTCGTTTCACCTAGTTAGCCGCGAAATGTGGTTTCTTTACGTAAACGGTTTTATGAATATCCGTTGACACCGAGTTCTGAATTCGGTGATTTTTAGCTTGATTTCACACTACTTTTCGAGCTCTACAATCCTGCCATTTCGGATTTTGATTCAGAACTCGTGGATAGTAGGTCCCATTTCACCTAGTTAGCCGCGAAATGTGGTTTCTTTACGTAAACGGTTTTATGAATTTCTGTTGACTCAGAGTTCTGAATTCGATGATTTTTAGCTTCATTTCACACTACTTTTCGAGCTCTTCAATCCTGGAATTTCGGATTTTTATTTCAGAACTCGTGGCTAGTAGGTCTCGTTTCACCTAGTTAGCCGCGAAATGTGGTTTCTTTACGTAAACGGTTTTATGAATATCCGTTGACTCCGGCTTCTGAATTCGGTGATTTTTAGGTTGATTTCAGACTATTTTTCGAGCTCTACAATCCTGGCGTTTCGGATTTTGATTTCATAACTCGTGGCTAGTATGTCTCTTTTCACCTAGTTAGCCGCGAAATGTGGTTTCTTTACGTAAACGGTTTTATGAATATTCGTTGACTCAGAGTTCTCAAATCGATGATTTTTATCTTGATTTCACACTACTTTTCGAGCTCTACAATCCTGGTATTTCGGATTTTGATTTCAGAACTCGTGGCTAGTAGGTCTGGTTTCACCTATTTAGCCGCGAAATGTGATTTCTTTACGTAAACGGTTATATGAATATCCGTTGACTTCGAGTTCTGAATTCGGTGATTTTTAGCTTAATTTCACACTACTTTACGAGCTCTACAATCCTGGCATTTCGGATTTTGATTTCAGAACTCGTGGCTAGTATGTCTCGTTTCACCTAGTTAGCCGCGAAATGTGGTTTCTTTACGTAAACGGTTTTATGAATATTCGTTGACTCAGAGTTCTCAAATCGATGATTTTTAGCTTGATTTCACACTACTTTTCGAGCTCTACAATCCTGGTATTTCGGATTTTGATTTCAGAACTCGTGGCTAGTAGGTCTGGTTTCACCTATTTAGCCGCGAAATGTGATTTCTTTACGTAAACGGTTTTATGAATATCCGTTGACTTCGAGTTCTGAATTCGGTGATTTTTAGCTTAATTTCACACTACTTTTCGAGCTCTACAATCCTGGCATTTTGGATTTTGATTTCAGAACTCGTGGCTAGTATGTCTCGTTTCACCTAGTTAGCCGCGAAATGTGGTTTCTTTACGTAAACGGTTTTATGAATATTCGTTGACTCAGAGTTCTCAAATCAATGATTTTTAGCTTGATTTCACACTACTTTTCGAGCTCTACAATCCTGGTATTTCGGATTTTGATTTCAGAACTCGTGGCTAGTAGGTCTGGTTTCATCTATTTAGCCGCGAAATGTCATTTCTTTACGTAAACGGTTTTATGAATATCCGTTGACTTCGAGTTCTGAATTCGGTGATTTTTAGCTTGATTTCACACTACTTTTCGAGCTCTACAATCCTGGCATTTCGTATTTTGATTTCAGAACTCGGGGCTAGTAGGTCTCGTTTCACCTAGTTAGCCGCGAAATGTGGTTTCTTTACGTAAACGGTTTTATGAATATCCGTTGACACCGAGTTCTGAATTCTGTGATTTTTAGCTTGATTTCACACTACTTTTCGAGCTCTACAATCCTGCCATTTCGGATTTTGATTCAGAACTCGTGGATAGTAGGTCTCATTTCACCTAGTTAGCCGCGAAATGTGGTTTCCTTACGTAAACAGTTTTATGAATTTCTGTTGACTCAGAGTTCTGAATTCGATGATTTTTAGCTTCATTTCACACTACTTTTCGAGCTCTTCAATCCTGGAATTTCGGATTTTTATTTCAGAACTCGTGGCTAGTAGGTCTCGTTTCACCTAGTTAGCCGCGAAATGTGGTTTCTTTACGTAAACGGTTTTATGAATTTCTGTTGACTCAGAGTTCTGAATTCGATGATTTTTAGCTTCATTTCACACTACTTTTCGAGCTCTTCAATCCTGGAATTTCGGATTTTTATTTCAGAACTCGTGGCTAGTAGGTCTCGTTTCACCTAGTTAGCCGCGAAATGTGGTTTCTTTACGTAAACGGTTTTATGAATATCCGTTGACTCCGGCTTCTGAATTCGGTGATTTTTAGGTTGATTTCAGACTACTTTTCGAGCTCTACAATCCTGGCGTTTCGGATTTTGATTTCATAACTCGTGGCTAGTATGTCTCTTTTCACCTAGTTAGCCGCAAAATGTGGTTTCTTTACGTAAACGGTTTTATGAATATTCGTTGACTCAGAGTTCTCAAATCGATGATTTTTAGCTTGATTTCACACTACTTTTCGAGCTCTACAATCCTGGTATTTCGGATTTTGATTTCAGAACTCGTGGCTAGTAGGTCTGGTTTCACCTATTTAGCCGCGAAATGTGATTTCTTTACGTAAACGGTTATATGAATATCCGTTGACTTCGAGTTCTGAATTCGGTGATTTTTAGCTTAATTTCACACTACTTTTCGAGCTCTACAATCCTGGCATTTCGGATTTTGATTTCAGAACTCGTGGCTAGTATGTCTCGTTTCACCTAGTTAGCCGCGAAATGTGGTTTCTTTACGTAAACGGTTTTATGAATATTCGTTGACTCAGAGTTCTCAAATCAATGATTTTTAGCTTGATTTCACACTACTTTTCGAGCTCTACAATCCTGGTATTTCGGATTTTGATTTCAGAACTCGTGGCTAGTAGGTCTGGTTTCATCTATTTAGCCGCGAAATGTGATTTCTTTACGTAAACGGTTTTATGAATATCCGTTGACTTCGAGTTCTGAATTCGGTGATTTTTAGCTTGATTTCACACTACTTTTCGAGCTCTACAATCCTGGCATTTCGTATTTTGATTTCAGAACTCGTGGCTAGTAGGTCTCGTTTCACCTAGTTAGCCGCGAAATGTGGTTTCTTTACGTAAACGGTTTTATGAATATCCGTTGACACCGAGTTCTGAATTCTGTGATTTTTAGCTTGATTTCACACTACTTTTCGAGCTCTACAATCCTGCCATTTCGGATTTTGATTCAGAACTCGTGGATAGTAGGTCTCATTTCACCTAGTTAGCCGCGAAATGTGGTTTCCTTACGTAAACAGTTTTATGAATTTCTGTTGACTCAGAGTTCTGAATTCGATGATTTTTAGCTTCATTTCACACTACTTTTCGAGCTCTTCAATCCTGGAATTTCGGATTTTTATTTCAGAACTCGTGGCTAGTAGGTCTCGTTTCACCTAGTTAGCCGCGAAATGTGGTTTCTTTACGTAAACGGTTTTATGAATTTCTGTTGACTCAGAGTTCTGAATTCGATGATTTTTAGCTTCATTTCACACTACTTTTCGAGCTCTTCAATCCTGGAATTTCGGATTTTTATTTCAGAACTCGTGGCTAGTAGATCTCGTTTCACCTAGTTAGCCGCGAAATGTGGTTTCTTTACGTAAACGGTTTTATGAATATCCGTTGACTCCGGCTTCTGAATTCGGTGATTTTTAGGTTGATTTCAGACTACTTTTCGAGCTCTACAATCCTGGCGTTTCGGATTTTGATTTCATAACTCGTGGCTAGTATGTCTCTTTTCACCTAGTTAGCCGCAAAATGTGGTTTCTTTACGTAAACGGTTTTATGAATATTCGTTGACTCAGAGTTCTCAAATCGATGATTTTTAGCTTGATTTCACACTACTTTTCGAGCTCTACAATCCTGGTATTTCGGATTTTGATTTCAGAACTCGTGGCTAGTAGGTCTGGTTTCACCTATTTAGCCGCGAAATGTGATTTCTTTACGTAAACGGTTATATGAATATCCGTTGACTTCGAGTTCTGAATTCGGTGATTTTTAGCTTAATTTCACACTACTTTTCGAGCTCTACAATCCTGGCATTTCGGATTTTGATTTCAGAACTCGTGGCTAGTATGTCTCGTTTCACCTAGTTAGCCGCGAAATGTGGTTTTTTTACGTAAACGGTTTTATGAATATTCGTTGACTCAGAGTTCTCAAATCGATGATTTTTAGCTTGATTTCACACTACTTTTCGAGCTCTACAATCCTGGTATTTCGGATTTTGATTTCAGAACTCGTGGCTTGTAGGTCTGGTTTCACCTATTTAGCCGCGAAATGTGATTTCTTTACGTAAACGGTTTTATGAATATCCGTTGACTTCGAGTTCTGAATTCGGTGATTTTTAGCTTAATTTCACACTACTTTTCGAGCTCTAAAATCCTGGCATTTCGGATTTTGATTTCAGAACTCGTGGCTAGTATGTCTCGTTTCACCTAGTTAGCCGCGAAATGTAGTTTCTTTACGTAAACGGTTTTATGAATATTCGTTGACTCAGAGTTCTCAAATCGATGATTTTTAGCTTGATTTCACACTACTTTTCGAGCTCTACAATCCTGGTATTTCGGATTTTGATTTCAGAACTCGTGGCTAGTAGGTCTGGTTTCACCTATTTAGCTGCGAATTGTGATTTCTTTACGTAAACGGTTTTATGAATATCCGTTGACTTCGAGTTCCGAATTCGGTGATTTTTAGCTTGATTTCACACTACTTTTCGAGCTCTACAATCCTGGCATTTCGGATTTTTATTTCAGAACTCGTGGCTAGTAGGTCTCGTTTCACCTAGTTAGCCGCAAAATGTGATTTCTTTACGTAAACGGTTTTACGAATATCTGCTGACTCCGAGTTCTGAATTCGGTGATTTTTAGCTTGATTTCACACTACTTTTCGAGCTCTACAATCCTGCCGTTTCGGATTTTGATTTCAGAACTCGTGGATAGTAGGTCTCGTTTCACCTAGTTTGCCGCGAAATGTGGTTTCTTTACGAAAACGGTTTTATGAATATCCGTTGACTCAGAGTTCTGAATTTGGTGATTTTTAGCTTGATTTCAGACTACTTTTCGAGCTCTACAATCCTGCCGTTTTGTATTTTGATTTCAGAACTTGTGGATAGTTGGTCTCGATTCACCTAGTTAGCCGCGAAATGTGGTTTATTTACGTAAATGGTTTTATGAATATCCGTTGACTCAGAGTTCTGAATTCGGTGATTTTTAGCTTGATTTTACACAACTTTTCGAGCTCTACAATCCTGGAGTTTCGGATTTTGATTTCAGAACTCGTGGCTAGTATATCTCGTTTCACCTAGTTAGCCGCGAAATGTAGTTTCTTTACGTAAACGGTTTTATGAATATTCGTTGACTCAGAGTTCTGAATTCGGTGATTTTTAGCTTGATTTCACACTACTTTTCGAGCTCTACAATCCTGGCGTTTCAGATTTTGATTTCAGAACTCGTGGCTAGTATGTCTCGTTTCACCTAGTTAGCCGCGAAATGTGGTTTCTTTACATAAACGGTTTTATGAATATTCGTTGACTCAGAGTTCTTAAATCGATGATTTTTAGCTTGATTTCACACTACTTTTCGAGCTCTACAATCCTGGTATTTCGGATTTTGATTTCAGAACTCGTGGCTAGTAGGTCTGGTTTCACCTATTTATCCGCGAAATGTGATTTCTTTACGTAAACGGTTTTATGAATATCCGTTGACTTCGAGTTCTGAATTCGGTGATTTTTAGCTTGATTTCACACTACTTTTCGAGCTCTACAATCCTGGCGTTTCGGATTTTGATTTCAGAACTCGTGGCTAGTATGTCTCGTTTCACCTAGTTAGCCGCAAAATGTAGTTTCTTTACGTAAACGGTTTTATGAATATTCGTTGACTCAGAGTTCTGAATTCGGTGATTTTTAGCTTGATTTCGCACTAGTTTTCGAGCTCTAAAATCCTAGGATTTCGGATTTTTATTTCAGAACTCGTGTATAGTAGGTCTCGTTTCACCTAGTTAGCCGCGAAATGTGGTTTCTTTACGTAAACGGTTTTATGAATATCCGTTGACTTCGAGTTCTGAATTCGGTGATTTTTAGCTTGATTTCACACTACTTTTCGAGCTCTACAATCCTGGCATTTCGGATTTTTATTTCAGAACTCGTGGATAATAGGTCTGGTTTCACCTAGTTAGCCGCGAAATGTGGTTTCTTTACGTAAACGGTTTTATGAATATTCGTTGACTCAGAGTTCGGAATTCGGTGATTTTTAGCTTGATTTCACACTACTTTTCGAGCTCTACAATCGTAGCATTTCGGATTTTGATTTCAGAACTCGTGGCTAGTAGGTCTCGTTTCACCTATTTAGCCGCGAAATGTGATTTCTTTACGTAAACGGTTTTATGAATATCCGTTGACTCCGAGTTCTGAATTCGGTGATTTTTAGCCTGATTTCAAACTACTTTTCGAGCTCTACAATCCTGGCGTTTTGGACTTTGATTTCAGAACTCGTGGCTAGTAGGTCTCGTTTCACCTATTTAGCCACGAAATGTGATTTCTTTACGTAAACGGTTTTATGAATATCCGTTGACTCCGAGTTCTGAATTCGGTGATTTTTCGCTTGATTTCAGACTACTTTTCGAGCTCTACAATCCTGCCATTTTGGATTTTGATTTCAGAACTCGTGGATAGTAGGTCTCGTTTCACCTAGTTAGCCGCGAAATGTGGTTTATTTACGTAAACGGTTTTATGAATATCTGTTGACTCAGAGTTCTGAATTCGGTGATTTTTAGCTTGATTTTACACAACTTTTCGAGGTCTACAATCCTGGAATTTCGGATTTTGATTTCAGAACTCGTGGCTAGTAGGTCTCGTTTCACCTAGTTAGCCGCGAAATGTGGTTTCTTTACGTAAACGGTTTTATGATATCCGTTGACTCCGAGTTCTGAAATCGGTGATTGTTAGCTTGATTTCACACTACTTTTCGAGCTCTACAATCCTGGCATTTCGGATTTTGATTTCAGAACTCGTGGCTAGTATATCTCGTTTCACCTAGTTAGCCGCGAAATGAAGTTTCTTTACGTAAACGGTTTTATGAATATCCGTTGACTTCGAGTTCTGAATTCGGTGATTTTTAGCTTGATTTCACACTACTTTTCGAGCTCTACAATCCTGGCATTTCGGATTTTTATTTCAGAACTCGTGGATAATAGGTCTGGTTTCACCTAGTTAGCCGCGAAATGTGGTTTCTTTACGTAAACGGTTTTATGAATATTCGTTGACTCAGAGTTCTGAATTCGGTGATTTTTAGCTTGATTTCACACTACTTTTCGAGCTCTACAATCGTAGCATTTCGGATTTTGATTTCAGAACTCGTGGCTAGTAGGTCTCGTTTCACCTATTTAGCCGCGAAATGTGATTTCTTTACGTAAACGGTTTTATGAATATCCGTTGACTCCGAGTTCTGAATTCGGTGATTTTTAGCTTGATTTCAAACTACTTTTCGAGCTGTACAATCCTGGCGTTTTGGATTTTGATTTCAGAACTCGTGGCTAGTAGGTCTCGTTTCACCTATTTAGCCGCGAAATGTGATTTCTTTACGTAAACGGTTTTACGAATATCCGTTGACTCCGAGTTCTGAATTCGGTGATTTTTCGCTTGATTTCAGACTACTTTTCGAGCTCTACAATCCTGCCATTTTGGATTTTGATTTCAGAACTCGTGGATAGTAGGTCTCGTTTCACCTAGTTAGCCGCGAAATGTGGTTTATTTATGTAAACGGTTTTATGAATATCTGTTGACTCAGAGTTCTGAATTCGGTGATTTTTAGCTTGATTTGACACAACTTTTCGAGGTCTACAATCCTGGAATTTCGGATTTTGATTTCAGAACTCGTGGCTAGTAGGTCTCGTTTCACCTAGTTAGCCGCGAAATGTGGTTTCTTTACGTAAACGGTTTTATGATATCCGTTGACTCCGAGTTCTGAAATCGGTGATTGTTAGCTTGATTTCACACTACTTTTCGAGCTCTACAATCCTGGCATTTCGGATTTTGATTTCAGAACTCGTGGCTAGTATATCTCGTTTCACCTAGTTAGCCGCGAAATGAAGTTTCTTTACGTAAACGGTTTTATGAATATTCGTTGACTCAGAGTTCTGAATTCGGTGATTTTTAGCTTGATTTCACACTACTTTTCGAGCTCTACAATCCTGGCGTTTCGTATTTAGATTTCATAACTCGTGGCTAGTAGGTCTCGTTTCACCTAGTTAGCCGCGAAATGTGGTTTCTTTACGTAAACGGTTTTATGAATATCCGTTGACTCCGAGTTCTGAATTCGGTGATTTTTAGTTTGATTTCACACTACTTTTCGAGTTCTACAATCCTGGAGTTTCAGATTTTGATTTCAGAACTCGTGGCTAGTAGGTCTCGTTTCACCTAGTTAGCCGCGAAATGTGATTTCTTTACGTAAACGGTTTTATGAATATCCGTTGACTCCGAGTTCTGAATTCGGTGATTTTTAGCTTGATTTCACACTACTTTTCGAGCTCTACAATCCTGCCATTTCGGATTTTGATTTCAGAACTCGTGGATAGTAGGTCTCATTTCACCTAGTTAGCCGCGAAATGTGGTTTCTTTACGTAAACGGTTTTATGAATTTCTGTTGACCCATAGTTCTGAATTCGATGATTTTTAGCTTGATTTCACACTACTTTTCGTGCTCTACAATCCTGGCATTTCGGATTTTTATTTCATAACTCAAGGCTAGTAGGTCTCGTTTCACCTAGTTAGCCGCGAAATGTGGTTTCTTTACGTAAACGGTTTTATGAATATCCGTTGACTCCGAGTTCTGAATTCGGTGATTTTTAGCTTGATTTCACACTACTTTTCGAGCTCTACAATCCTGGCGTTTTGGATTTTGATTTCAGAACTCGTGGATAGTAGGTCTCGTTTCATCTAATTAGCCGCGAAATGTGCTTTCTTTACGTAAACGGTTTTATGATATCCGTTGACTCCGAGTTCTGAATTCGGTGATTTTAAGCTTGATTTCACACTACTTTTCGAGCTCTACAATCCTGGCGTTTCGGATTTTGATTTCAGAACTCGTGGCTAGTATGTCTCGTTTCACCTAGTTAGCCGCAAAATGTAGTTTCTTTACGTAAACGGTTTTATGAATATTCGTTGACTCAGAGTTCTGAATTCGGTGATTTTTAGCTTGATTTCGCACTAGTTTTCGAGCTCTAAAATCCTAGGATTTCGGATTTTTATTTCAGAACTCGTGGATAGTAGGTCTCGTTTCACCTAGTTAGCCGCGAAATGTGGTTTCTTTACGTAAACGGTTTTATGAATATCCGTTGACTTCGAGTTCTGAATTCGGTGATTTTTAGCTTGATTTCACACTACTTTTCGAGCTCTACAATCCTGGCATTTCGGATTTTTATTTCAGAACTCGTGGATAATAGGTCTGGTTTCACCTAGTTAGCCGCGAAATGTGGTTTCTTTACGTAAACGGTTTTATGAATATTCGTTGACTCAGAGTTCTGAATTCGGTGATTTTTAGGTTGATTTCACACTACTTTTCGAGCTCTACAATCGTAGCATTTCGGATTTTGATTTCAGAACTCGTGGCTAGTAGGTCTCGTTTCACCTATTTAGCCGCGAAATGTGATTTCTTTACGTAAACGGTTTTATGATATCCGTTGACTCCGAGTTCTGAAATCGGTGATTTTTAGCTTGATTTCACACTACTTTTCGAGCTCTACAATCCTGGCATTTCGGATTTTGATTTCAAAACTCGTGGCTAGTAGGTCTCGTTTCACCTAGTTAGCCGCAAAATGTGATTTCTTTACGTAAACGGTTTTACGAATATCCGTAGACTCCGAGTTCTGAATTCGGTGATTTTTAGCTTGATTTCACACTACTTTTCGAGCTCTACAATCCTGGTATTTCGAATTTTGATTTCAGAACTCGTGGCTAGTAGGTCTTGTTTCACCTATTTAGCCGCGAAATGTGATTTCTTTACGTAAACGGTTTTATGAATATCCGTTGACTTCGAGTTCTGAATTCGGTGATTTTTAGCTTGATTTCACACTACTTTTCGAGCTCTACAATCCTGGCATTTTGGATTTTTATTTCAGAACTCGTGGATAGTAGGTCTCGTTTCACCTAGTTAGCCGCGAAATGTGGTTTCTTTACGTAAACGGTTTTATGAATATCCGTTGACTCCGAGTTCTGAATTCGGTGATTTTTAGCTTGATTTCACACTACTTTTCGAGTTCTACAATCCTGGAGTTTCGGATTTTGATTTTAAAACTCGTGGCTAGTAGGTCTCGTTTCACCTAGTTAGCCGCAAAATGTGATTTCTTTACGTAAACGGTTTTACGAATATCCGTTGACTCCGAGTTCTGAATTCGGTGATTTTTAGCTTGATTTCACACTACTTTTTGAGCTCTACAATCCTGCCATTTCGGATTTTGATTTCAGAACTCGTGGATAGTAGGTCTCGTTTCACCTAGTTAGCCGCGAAATGTGGTTTCTTTACGAAAACGGTTTTATGAATATCCGTTGACTCAGAGTTCTGAATTTGGTGATTTTTAGCTTGATTTCAGACTACTTTTCGAGCTCTACAATCCTGCCATTTTGGATTTTGATTTCAGAACTTGTGGATAGTAGGTCTCGTTTCACCTAGTTAGCCGCGAAATGTGGTTTATTTACGTAAACGGTTTTATGAATATCCGTTGACTCAGAGTTCTGAATTGGGTGATTTTTAGCTTGATTTTATACAACTTTTCGAGCTCTACAATCCTGGCGTTTCGGATTTTGATTTCAGAACTCGTGGCTAGTATATCTCGTTTCACCTAGTTAGCCGCGAAATGTAGTTTCTTTACGTAAACGGTTTTATGAATATTCGTTGACTCAGAGTTCTGAATTCGGTGATTTTTAGCTTGATTTCACACTACTTTTCGAGCTCTACAATCCTGGCGTTTCGTATTTTGATTTCAGAACCCGTGGCTAGTAGGTCTCGTTTCACCTAATTAGCTCGAAATGTGCTTTCTTTACGTAAACGGTTTTATGATATCAGTTGACTCCGAGTTCTGAATTCGGTGATTTTAAGCTTGATTTCACACTACTTTTCGAGCTCTACAATCCTGGCGTTTCGGATTTTGATTTCAGAACTCGTGGCTAGTATGTCTCGTTTCACCTAGTTAGCCGCGAAATGTAGTTTCTTTACGTAAACGGTTTTATGAATATTCGTTGACTCAGTGTTCTGAATTCGGTGATTTTTAGCTTGATTTCAAACTACTTTTCGAGCTCTACAATCCTAGCCTTTCGGATTTTGATTTCAGAACTCGTGCCTAGTATGTCTCGTTTCACCTAGTTAGCCGCGAAATGAAGTTTTTTTACGTAAACGGTTTTATGAATATTCGTTGACTCAGAGTTCTGAATTCGGTGATTTTTAGCTTGATTTCACACTACTTTTCGAGCTCTTAAATCCTAGCATTTCGGATTTTGATTTCAGAACTCATGTCTAGTAGGTCTCGTTTCACCTATTTAGCAGCAAAATGTGATTTCTTTACGTAAACGGTTTTATGAATATCGGTTGACTCCGAGTTCTGAATTCGGTGATTTTTAGCTTGATTTCAAACTACTTTTCGAGCTCTACAATCCTGGCATTTCGGATTTTGATTTCAGAACTGTGTATAGAAGGAATCGTTTCACCTAGTTAGCCGCGAAATGTAGTTTCTTTACGTAAACGGTTTTATGAATATTCGTTGACTCAGAGTTCTGAATTCGGTGATTTTTAGCTTGATTTCACACTACTTTTCGAGCTCTACAATCCTAGCGTTTCGGATTTTGATTTCAGAACTCGTGGCTAGTAGGTCTCGTTTCACCTATTTAGCCGCGAAATGTGATTTCTTTACGTAAACGGTTTTATGAATATCGGTTAACTCCGAGTTCTGAATTCGGTGATTTTTAGCTTGATTTCAAACTACTTTTCGAGCTATACAATCCTGGAATCCCGGATTTTGATTTCAGAACTCGTGGATAGAAGGTCTCGTTTCACCAAGTTAGCAACGAAATGTGGTTTCTTTACGTAAACGGTTTTATCAATATCCGTTGACTCCGAGTTCTGAATTCGGCGATTTTTAGCTTGATTTCACACTACTTTTCGAGTTCTACAATCCTCGAGTTTCGGATTTTTATTTCAAAACTCGTGGCTAGTAGGTCTCGTTTCACCTAGTTAGCCGCGAAATGTGATTTCTTTACGTAAACGGTTTTATGAATATCCGTTGACTCCGAGTTCTGAATTCGGTGATTTTTAGATTGATTTCACACTACTTTTCGAGTTCTACCATCCTAGCGTTTCGGATTTTGATTTCAGAACTCGTGGCTAGTAGGTCTCGTTTCACCTAGTTTGTCGCGAAATGTGGTTTCTTTACGTAAACGGTTTTATGAATATCCGTTGACTCCGAGTTCTGAATTCGGTGATTTTTAGCTTGATTTCAGACTAATTTTCGAGCTCTACAATCCTGGCATTTCGGATTTTGATTTCAGAACTCGTGGCCAGTAGGTCTCGTTTCACCTAGTTAGCCGCGAAATGTGGTTTCTTTACGTAAACGGTTTTATGAATATCCGTTGACTCCGAGTTCTGAATTCGGTGATTTTAAGCTTGATTTCACACTACTTTTCGAGCTCTACAATCCTGGCATTTTGGATTTTGATTTCAGAACTCGTGGATAGTAGGTCTCGTTTCACCTGGTTAGCCGCGAAATGGGATTTCTTTACGTAAACGGTTTTATGAATATCCGTTGACTCCGAGTTCTGAATTCGGTGATTTTTAGCTTGATTTCACACTACTTTTCGAGTTCTACAATCCTGGAGTTTCGGATTTTGATTTCAAAACTCGTGGCTAGTAGGTCTCGTTTCACCTAGTTAGCCGCAAAATGTGATTTCTTTACGTAAACGGTTTTACGAATATTCGTTGACTCCGAGTTCTGAATTCGGTGATTTTTAGCTTGATTTCACACTACTTTTCGAGCTCTACAATCCTGCCGTTTCGGATTTTGATTTCAGAACTCGTGGATAGTAGGTCTCGTTTCACCTAGTTAGCCGCGAAATGTGATTTCTTTACGAAAACGGTTTTATGAATATCCGTTGACTCAGAGTTCTGAATTCGGTGATTTTTAGCTTGATTTCAAACTACTTTTCGAGCTATACAATCCTGCCATTTTGGATTTTGATTTCAGAACTTGTGGATAGAAGATCTCGTTTCACCTAGTTAGCCGCGAAATGTGGTTTATTTACGTAAACGGTTTTATGAATATCCGTTGACTCAGAGTTCTGAATTCGGTGATTTTTAGCTTGATTTCACACTACTTTTCGAGCTCTACAATCCTGGCGTTTCGTAGTTTGATTTCAGAACTCATGGCTAGTAGGTCTCGTTTCACCTAATTAGCCGCGAAATGTGCTTTCTTTACGTAAACGGTTTTATGATATCCGTTGACTCAGAGTTCTGAATTCGGTGATTTTAAGCTTGATTTCACACTACTTTTCGAGCTCTACAATCCTGGCGTTTCGGATTTTGATTTCAGAACTCGTGGCTAGTATGTCTCGTTTCACCTAGTTAGCCACGAAATGTAGTTTCTTTACGTAAACGGTTTTATGAATATTCGTTGACTCAGAGTTCTGAATTCGGTGATTTTTAGCTTGATTTCACACTACTTTTCGAGCTCTACAATCCTAGCTCTTCGGATTTTGATTTCAGAACTCGTGCCTAGTATGTCTCGTTTCACCTAGTTAGCCGCGAAATGTAGTTTTTTTACGTAAACGGTTTTATGAATATTCGTTGACTCAGAGTTCTGAATTCGGTGATTTTTAGCTTGATTTCACACTACTTTTCAAGCTCTACAATCCTAGCATTTCGGATTTTGATTTCAGAACTCGTGTCTAGTAGGTCTCGTTTCACCTATTTAGCCGCAAAATGTGATTTCTTTACATAAACGGTTTTATGAATATCGGTTGACTCCGAGTTCTGAATTCGGTGATTTTTAGCTTGATTTCAAGCTACTTTTCGAGCTCTACAATCCTGGCATTTCGGATTTTGATTTCAGAACTGTGTATAGAAGGTCTCGTTTCACCTAGTTAGCCGCGAAATGGGATTTCTTTACGTAAACGGTTTTATGAATATCCGTTGACTCCGAGTTCTGAATTCGGTGATTTTTAGCTTGATTTCATACTACTTTTCGAGTTCTACAATCCTGGAGTTTCGGATTTTGATTTCAAAACTCGTGGCTAGTAGGTCTCGTTTCACTTATTTAGCCGCGAAATGTGATTTCTTTACGTAAACGGTTTTATGAATATCGGTTAACTCCGAGTTCTGAATTCGGTGATTTTTAGCTTGATTTCACACTACTTTTCGAGCTCTACAATCCTGCCATTTTGGATTTTGATTTCAGAACTTGTGGATAGAAGGTCTCGTTTAACCTAGTTAGCCGCGAAATGTGGTTTATTTACGTAAACGGTTTTATGAATATCCGTTGACTCAGAGTTCTGAATTCGGTGATTTTTAGCTTGATTTTACACAACTTTTCGAGCTCTACAATCCTAGCATTTCGGATTTTGATTTCAGAACTCGTGGCTAGTAGGTCTCGTTTCACCTATTTAGCCGCGAAATGTGATTTCTTTACGTAAACGGTTTTATGAATATCGGTTAACTCCGAGTTCTGAATTCGTTGATTTTTAGCTTAATTTCAAACTACTTTTCGAGCTCTACAATCCTGGAATCTCGGATTTTGATTTCAGAACTCGTGGATAGAAGGTCTCGTTTCACCTAGTTAGCAACGAAATGTGGTTTCTTTACGTAAACGGTTTTATGAATATCGGTTAACTCCGAGTTCTGAATTCGGTGATTTTTAGCTTGATTTTACACAACTTTTCGAGCTCTACAATCCTAGCATTTCGGATTTTGATTTCAGAACTCGTGGCTAGTAGGTCTCGTTTCACCTATTTAGCCGCGAAATGTGATTTCTTTACGTAAACGGTTTTATGAATATCGGTTAACTCCGAGTTCTGAATTCGGTGATTTTTAGCTTGATTTCAAACTACTTTTCGAGCTCTACAATCCTGGAATCTCGGATTTTGATTTCAGAACTCGTGGATAGAAGGTCTCGTTTCACCTAGTTAGCAACGAAATGTGGTTTCTTTACGTAAACGGTTTTATGAATATCCGTTGACTCAGAGTTCTGAATTCGGTGATTTTTGGCTTGATTTTACACAACTTTTCGAGCTCTACAATCCTAGCATTTCGGATTTTGATTTCAGAACTCGTGGCTAGTAAGTCTCGTTTCATCCAGTTAGCCGCGAAATGTGGTTTCTTTACGTAAACGGTTTTATGAATATCGGTTGACTCCGAGTTCTGAATTCGTTGATTTTTAGCTTGATTTCAAACTACTTTTCGAGCTCTACAATCCTGTAATTTTGGATTTTGATTTCAGAACTCGTGGATAGAAGGTCTCGTTTCACCTAGTTAGCCGCGAAATGGGATTTCTTTACGTAAACGGTTTTATGAATATCCGTTGACTCAGAGTTCTGAATTCGGTGATTTTTAGCTTGATTTCACACTACTTTTCGAGTTCTACAATCCTGGAGTTTCGGATTTTGATTTCAGAACTCGTGGCTAGTAGGTCTCGTTTCACCTAATTAACCGCGAAATGTGGTTTCTTTACGTAAAAGGTTTTATGATATCTGTTGACTCCGAGTTCTGAATTCGGTGATTTTTAGCTTGATTTCACACTACTTTTCGAGCTCTACAATCCTACCGTTTCGGATTTTGATTACAGAAGTCGTGGCTAGTATGTCTCATTTCACCTAGTTGGCCGCGAAATGTAGTTTCGTTACGTAAACGGTTTTATGAATATTCGTTGACTCAGAGTTCTGAATTCGGTGATTTTTAGCTTGATTTCACACTACTTTTCGAGATCTACAATCCTAGCGTTTCGGATTTTGATTTCAAAACTCGTGGCTAGTAGGTCTCGTTTCACCTAGTTAGCCACAAAATGTGATTTCTTTACGTAAACGGTTTTACGAATATCCGTTGACTCCGAGTTCTGAATTCGGTGATTTTTAGCTTGATTTCACACTACTTTTCGACCTCTACAATCCTGCCATTTCGGATTTTGATTTCAGAACTCGTGGATAGTAGGTCTCGTTTCACCTAGTTAGCCGCGAAATGTGGTTTCTTTACGAAAACGGTTTTATGAATATCCGTTGACTCAGAGTTCTGGATTTGGTGATTTTTAGCTTGATTTCAGACTACTTTTTGAGATCTACAATCCTGCCATTTTGGATTTTGATTTCAGAACTCGTGGATAGTAGGTCTCGTTTCACCTAGTTAGCCGCAAAATGTGGTTTATTTACGTAAACGGTTTTATAAATATCCGTTGACTCAGAGTTCTGAATTCGGTGATTTGTAGCTTGATTTTACACAACTTTTCGAGCTCTACAATCCTGGCATTTCGGATTTTGATTACAGAACTCGTGGCTAGTATATCTCGTTTCACCTAGTTAGCCGCGAAATGTAGTTTCTTTACGTAAACGGTTTTATGAATATTCGTTGACTCAGAGTTCTGAATTCGGTGATTTTTAGCTTGATTTCACACTACTTTTCGAGCTCTACAATCCTGGCTTTTCGTATTTTGATTTCAAAACTCGTGGCTAGTAGGTCTCGTTTCACCTAGTTAGCCGCGAAATGTGGTTTCTTTACGTAAACGGTTTTATGAATATCCGTTGACTCAGAGTTCTGAATTCGGTGATTTTTAGCTTGATTTCACACTACTTTTCGAGCTCTACAATCCTGGATTTTCGGATTTTTATTTCAGAACTCGTGGCTAGTAGGTCTCGTTTCACCTAGTTAGCCGCGAAATGTGGTTTATTTACGTAAACGGTTTTATGAATATCCGTTGACTCCGAGTTCTGAATTCGATGATTTTTAGCTTTATTTCACACTACTTCTCGAGCTCTACAATCCTGGCATTTCGGATTTTGATTTCAGAACTCGTGGCTAGTAGGTCTCGTTTCACCTAGTTAGCCGCGAAATGTGCTTTCTTTACGTAAACGGTTTTATGAATATCCGTTGACCCAGAGTTCTAAATTCGATGATTTTTAGCTTGATTTCACACTACTTTTTGAGCTCTACAATCCTAGGATTTCGGATTTTGATTTCAGAACTCGTCGCTAATAGGTCTCGTTTCACCTAGTTAGCCGCGAAATGTAGTTTCTTTACGTAAACGGTTTTATGAATATCCGTTGACTCCGAGTTCTGAATTCGGTGATTTTTAGCTTGATTTCACACTACTTTTCGAGCTCTACAATCCTGCTATTTCGAATTTTGATTTCAGAACTCGTGGCTAGTAGGTCTCATTTCACCTAGTTAGCCGCGAAATGTGGTTTCTTTACGTAAAGGGTTTTATGAATATCTGTTGACTCCGAGTTCTGAATTCGATGATTTTTAGCTCTATTTCACACTATTTTTCGTGCTCTACAATCATGCCGTTTTGGATTTTGATTTCAGAACTCGTGGATAGTAGGTCTCGTTTCACCTAGTTAGCCGCGAAATGTGGTTTCTTTACGTAAACGGTTTTATGAATATCCGTTGACTCCGAGTTCTGAATTCGGTGATTTTTAGCTTGATTTCACACTACTTTTCGATCTCTACAATCCCGGCATTTCGGATTTTGATTTCAGAACTCTTGGCTTGTAGGTCTCGTTTCACATAGTTAGCCGCGAAATGTGGTTTCTTTACGTAAACGGTTTTATGAATACCCGTTGACCCAGAGTTCTGAATTCGTTGAATTTTAGCTTGATTTCACACTACTTTTCGAGCTCTACAATCCTGCCATTTCGGATTTTGATTTCAGAACTCGTGGATACTAGGTCTCGTTTCACGTAGTTAGCCGCAAAATGTGATTTATTTACGTAAACGGTTTTATGAATATACGTTGACCCAGAGTTCTGAATTCGATGATTTTTAACTTGATTTCACACTACTTTTCGAGCTCTACAATCCTGCCGTTTTGGATTTTGATTTCAGAACTCGTGGATAGTAGGTCTTGTTTCACCTAGTTAGCCGCGAAATGTGGTTTCTTTACGTAAACGGTTTTATGAATATCCGTTGACTCCGAATTCTGAATTCGGTGATTTTTAGCTTGATTTCACACAAATTTTCGAGCTCTACAATCTTGGCGTTTCGAATTTTGATTTCAGAACTCGTGGCTAGTATGTCTCGTTTCACCTAGTTAGCCGCGAAATGTAGTTTCTTTACATAAACGGTTTTATGAATATTCGTTGACTCAGAGTTCTGAATTCGGTGATTTTTAGCTTGATTTCACACTACTTTTCGAGCTCTACAATCCTGGAATTTCGGATTTTGATTTCAGAACTCGTGGCTAGTAGGTCTTGTTTCACCTATTTAGCCGCGAAATGTGGTTTCTTTACATAAACGGTTTTATGAATATTTGTTGACTTTGGGTTCTCAATTCGGTGATTCTTAGCTTGATTTCACACTACTTTTTGAGCTCTACAATCCTGGTGTTTCGGATTTTGATTTCAGAACTCGTGGCTAGTAGGTCTCGTTTCACCCAGTTAGCCGCGAAATGTGGTTTCTTTACGTAAACGGTTTTATGAATATCCGTTGACTCCGAGTTCTGAATTCGACGATTTTTAGCTTGATTTCACACTACTTTTTGAGCTCTACAATCCTGGAGTTTCGGATTTTGATATCTGAACTCGTGGCTAGTATGTCTCGTTTCGACTAGTTAGCCGCGAAATGTAGTTTCTTTACGTAAACAGTTTTATGAATATTCATTGACTCAGAGTTCTGAATTCGGTGATTTTTAGCTTGATTTCACACTACTTTTCGAGCTCTACAATCCTGGTGTTTCGGATTTTGATTTCAGAACTCGTGGCTAGTAGGTCTCGTTTCACCTAGTTAGCCGCGAAATGTGGTTTCTTTACGTAAACGGTTTTAGGAATATCCGTTGACTCCGAGTTCTGAATTCGGTGATTTTTAGCTTGATTTCACACTACTTTTCGAGCTCTACAATCCTGGCATTTCGGATTTTAATTTCAGAACTCGTGGCTAGTATGTCTCATTTCACCTAGTTAGCCGCGAAATGTAGTTTCCTTACGTAAACGATTTTATGAATATTCGTTGACTCAGAGTTCTGAATTCGGTGATTTTTAGCTTGATTTCACATTACTTTTCGAGTTCTACAATCCTGGAGTTTCGGATTTCGATTTCAAAACTCGTGGCTAGTAGGTCTCGTTTCACCTAGTTAGCCACAAAATGTGATTTCTTTACGTAAACGGTTTTACGAATATCCGTTGACTCCGAGTTCTGAATTCGGTGATTTTTAGCTTGATTTCACACTACTTTTCGAGCTCCACAATCCTGCCATTTCGGATTTTGATTTCAGAACTCGTGGATAGTAGGTCTCGTTTCACCTAGTTAGCCGCGAAATGTGGTTTCTTTACGAAAACGGTTTTATGAATATCCGTTGACTCAGAGTTCTGAATTTGGTGATTTTTAGCTTGATTTCAGACTACTTTTCGAGATCTACAATCCTGCAATTTTGGATTTTGATTTCAGAACTCGTGGATAGTAGGTCTCGTTTCACCTAGTTAGCCGCGAAATGAGGTTTATTTACTTAAACGGTTTTATATATATCCGTTGACTCAGAGTTCTGAATTCGGTGATTTTTAGCTTGATTTCACACTACTTTTCGAGCTCTACAATCCTGGTGTTTCGGATTTTGATTTCAGAACTCGTGGCTAGTAGGTCTCGTTTCACCTAGTTAGCCGCGAAATGTGGTTTGTTTACGTAAACGGTTTTATGATATCCGTTGACTCCGAGTTCTGAATTCGGTGATTTTTAGCTTGATTTCACACTACTTTTCGAGCTCTACAATCCTGGCATTTCGGATTTTGATTTCAGAACTCGTGGCTAGTATGTCTCATTTCACCTAGTTAGCCGCAAAATGTAGTTTCTTTACGTAAACGGTTTTATGAATATTCGTTGACTCAGAGTTCTGAATTCGGTGATTTTTAGCTTGATTTCACACTACTTTTCGAGTTCTACAATCCTGGAGTTTCGGATTTTGATTTCAAAACTCGTGGCTAGTAGGTCTTGTTTCACCTAGTTAGCCACAAAATGTGATTTCTTTACGTAAACGGTTTTACGAATATCCGTTGACTCCGAGTTCTGAATTCGGTGATTTTTAGCTTGATTTCACACTACTTTTCGACCTCTACAATCCTGCCATTTCGGATTTTGATTTCAGAACTCGTGGATAGTAGGTCTCGTTTCACCTAGTTAGCCGCGAAATGTGGTTTCTTTACGAAAACGGTTTTATGAATATCCGTTGACTCAGAGTTCTGAATTTGGTGATTTTTAGCTTGATTTCAGACTACTTTTCGAGATCTACAATCCTGCCATTTTGGATTTTGATTTCAGAACTCGTGGATAGTAGGTCTCGTTTCACCTAGTTAGCCGCGAAATGTGGTTTATTTACGTGAACGGTTTTATAAATATCCGTTGACTCAGAGTTCTGAATTCGGTGATTTGTAGCTTGATTTTACACAACTTTTCGAGCTCTACAGTAATGGCGTTTCGGATTTTGATTACAGAACTCGTGGCTAGTATATCTCGTTTCACCTAGTTAGCCGCGAAATGTAGTTTCTTTACGTAAACGGTTTTATGAATATTCGTTGACTCAGAGTTCTGAATTCGGTGATTTTTAGCTTGATTTCACACTACTTTTCGAGATCTACAATCCTGGCGTTTCGTATTTTGATTTCAGAACTCGTGGCTAGTAGGTCTCGTTTCACCTATGTAACCGCGAAATGTGGTTTCTTTACGTAAACGGTTTTATGATTTCTGTTGACTCCGAGTTCTGAATTCGGTGATTTTTAGCTTGATTTCACACTACTTTTCGAGCTCTACAATCCTAACGTTTCGGATTTTGATTACAGAAGTCGTGGCTAGTATGTCTCGTTTCACCTAGTTGGCCGCGAAATGTAGTTTCGTTACGTAAACGGTTTTATGAATATTCGTTGACTCAGAGTTCTGAATTCGGTGATTTTTAGCTTGATTTCACACTACTTTTCGAGCTCTACAATCCTAGCGTTTCGGATTTTGATTTCAAAACTCGTGGATAGTAGGTCTCGTTTCACCTAGTTAGCCACAAAATGTGATTTCTTTACGTAAACGGTTTTACGAATATCCGTTGACTCCGAGTTCTGAATTCGGAGATTTTTAGCTTGATTTCACACTACTTTTCGACCTCTACAATCCTGCCATTTCGGATTTTGATTTCAGAACTCGTGGATAGTAGGTCTCGTTTCACCTAGTTAGCCGCGAAATTTGGTTTCTTTACGAAAACGGTTTTATGAATATCCGTTGACTCAGAGTTCTGAATTTGGTGATTTTTAGCTTGATTTCAGACTACTTTTCGAGATCTACAATCCTGCCATTTTGGATTTTGATTTCAGAACCCGTGGATAGTAGGTCTCGTTTCACCTAATTAACCGCGAAATGTGGTTTCTTTACGTAAACGGTTTTATGATATCTGTTGACTCCGAGTTCTGAATTCGGTGATTTTTAGCTTGATTTCACACTACTTTTCGAGCTCTACAATCCCGGCATTTCGGATTTTGATTACAGAACTCGTGGCTAGTATGTCTCGTTTCACCTAGTTAGCCGCGAAATGTAGTTTCGTTACGTAAACGGTTTTATGAATATTCGTTGACTCAGAGTTCTGAATTCGGTGATTTTTAGCTTGATTTCACACTACTTTTCGAGCTCTACAATCCTAGCATTTCGGATTTTGATTTCAGAACTCGTGGCTAGTAGGTCTCGTTTCACCTATTTAGCCGCGAAATGTGATTTCTTTACGTAAACGGTTTTATGAATATCGGTTGACTCCGAGTTCTGAATTCGGTGATTTTTAGCTTGATTTCAAACTAGTTTTCGAGCTCTACAATCCCGGAATTTCGGATTTTGATTTCAGAACTCGTGGATAGAAGGTCTCGTTTCACCTAGTTAGCCGCGAAATGTGATTTCTTTACGTAAACGGTTTTATGAATATCCGTTGACTCCGAGTTCCGAATTCCGTGATTTTTAGCTTGATTTCACGAGTTCTACAATCCTGGAGTTTCGGATTTTGATTTCAAATCTCGTGGCTAGTAGGTCTCGTTTCTCCTAGTTAGCCGCGAAATGTGATTTCTTTACGTAAATGGTTTTATGAATATCTGTTGACTCCGAGTTCTGAATTCAGTGATTTTTAGCTTGATTTCACACTACTTTTAAAGCTCTACAATCCTGCTGTTTCGGTTTTGATTTCAGAACTCTTGGCTTGTAGGTCTCGTTTCACCTAGTTAGCCGCGAAATGTGGTATCTTTACGTAAACAGTTTTATGAATATCCGTTGACTCCGTGTTCTGAATTCGGTGATTTTTAGCTTGATTTCACACTACTTTTCGAGCTCTAAAATCCTGGCATTTCCGATTTTGATTTCAGAACTCGTGGCTAGTAGGTCTCGTTTCACGTAGTTAGCCGCGAAATGTTGTTTCTTTACGTAAACGGTTTTATGAATATCCGTTGACTCCGAGTTCTGAATTCAGTGATTTTTAGCTTGATTTCATACTACTTTTCGAGCTCTACAATCCTGGCTTTTCGTATTTTGATTTCAAAACTCGTGGCTAGTAGGTCTCGTTTCACCTAGTTAGCCGCGAAATGTGGTTTCTTTACGTAAACGGTTTTATGAATATCCGTTGACTCAGAGTTCTGAATTCGGTGATTTTTAGCTTGATTTCACACTACTTTTCGAGCTCTACAATCCTGGATTTTCGGATTTTGATTTCAGAACTCGTGGCTAGTAGGTCTCGTTTCACCTAGTTAGCCGCGAAATGTGGTTTATTTACGTAAACGGTTTTATGAATATCCGTTGACTCCGAGTTCTGAATTCGATGATTTTTAGCTTTATTTCACACTACTTCTCGAGCTCTACATTCCTGGCATTTCGAATTTTGATTTCAGAACTCGTGGCTAGTAGGTCTCGTTTCACCTAGTTAGCCGCGAAATGTGCTTTCTTTACGTAAACGGTTTTATGAATATCCGTTGACCCAGAGTTCTAAATTCGATGATTTTTAGCTTGATTTGACACTACTTTTTGAGCTCTACAATCCTAGGATTTCGGATTTTGATTTCAGAACTCGTCGCTAATAGGTCTCGTTTCACCTAGTTAGCCGCGAAATGTAGTTTCTTTACGTAAACGGTTTTATGAATATCCGTTGACTCCGAGTTCTGAATTCGGTGATTTTTAGCTTGATTTCACACTACTTTTCGAGCTCTAAAATCCTGCTGTTTCGAATTTTGATTTCAGAACTCGTGGCTAGTAGGTCTCATTTCACCCAGTTAGCCGCGAAATGTGGTTTCTTTACGTAAAGGGTTTTATGAATATCCGTTGACTCCGAGTTCTGAATTCGATGATTTTTAGCTTGATTTCACACTATTTTTCGTGCTTTACAATCATGCCGTTTCGGATTTTGATTTCAGAACTCGTGGATAGTAGGTCTCGTTTCACCTAGTTAGCCGCGAAATGTGGTTTCTTTACGTAAACGGTTTTATGAATATCCGTTGACTCCGAGTTCTGAATTCGGTGATTTTTAGCTTGATTTCACACTACTTTTCGATCTCTACAATCCCGGCATTTCGGATTTTGATTTCAGAACTCTTAGCTTGTAGGTCTCGTTTCACATAGTTAGCCGCGAAATGTGGTTTCTTTACGTGAACGGTTTATGAATACCCGTTGACCCAGAGTTCTGAATTCGGTGAATTTTAGCTTGATTTCACACTACTTTTCGAGCTCTACAATCCTAGCATTTCGGATTTTGATTTCAGAACTCGTGGCTAGTAGGTCTCGTTTCACCTATTTAGCCGCGAAATGTGATTTCTTTACGTAAACGGTTTTATGAATATCCGTTGACCCAGAGTTTTGAATTCGTTGATTTTTAGCTTGATTTCACACAACTTTTCGAGCTCTACAATCCTGCCATTTCGGATTTTGATTTCAGAACTCGTGTATTGTAGGTCTCATTCCACCTAGTTAGCCGCGAAATGTGATTTCTTTACGTAAACGGTTTTATGAATATCCGTTGACTCAGAGTTCTGAATTCGGTGATTTTTAGCTTGATTTCACACTACTTTTCGAGCTCTAAAATCCTAGTATTTCGGATTTTGATTTCAGAACTCGTGGCTAGTAGGTCTCATTTCACCTAGTTTGCCGCAAAATGTGGTTTCTTTATGTAAATGGTTTTATGAATATCTGTTGACTCCGAGTTCTGAATTCAGTGATTTTTAGCTTGATTTCACACTACTTTTAAAGCTCTACAATCCTGCTGTTTCGGATTTTGATTTCAGAACTCTTGGCTTGTAGGTCTCGTTTCACCTAGTTAGCCGCGAAATGTGGTTTCTTTACGTAAACAGTTTTATGAATATCCGTTGACTCCGTGTTCTGAATTCGGTGATTTTTAACTTGATTTCACACTACTTTTCGAGCTCTAAAATCCTGGCGTTTCCGATTTTGATTTCAGAACTCGTGGCTAGTAGGTCTCGTTTCACGTAGTTAGCCGCGAAATGTTGTTTCTTTACGTAAACGGTTTTATGAATATCCGTTGACTCCGAGTTCTGAATTCGGTGATTTTTAGCTTGATTTCACACTACTTTTCGAGCTCTACAATCCTGGCTTTTCGTATTTTGATTTCAAAACTCGTGGCTAGTAGGTCTCGTTTCACCTAGTTAGCCGCGAAATGTGGTTTCTTTACGTAAACGGTTTTATGAATATCCGTTGACTCAGAGTTCTGAATTCGGTGATTTTTAGCTTGATTTCACACTACTTTTCGAGCTCTACAATCCTGGATTTTCGGATTTTGATTTCAGAACTCGTGGCTAGTAGGTCTCGTTTCACCTAGTTAGCCGCGAAATGTGGTTTATTTACGTAAACGGTTTTATGAATATCCGTTGACTCCGAGTTCTGAATTCGATGATTTTTAGCTTTATTTCACACTACTTCTCGAGCTCTACAATCCTGGCATTTCGGATTTTGATTTCAGAACTCGTGGCTAGTAGGTCTCGTTTCACCTAGTTAGCCGCGAAATGTGCTTTCTTTACGTAAACGGTTTTATGAATATCCGTTGACCCAGAGTTCTAAATTCGATGATTTTTAGCTTGATTTCACACTACTTTTTGAGCTCTACAATCCTAGGATTTCGGATTTTGATTTCAGAACTCGTCGCTAATAGGTCTCGTTTCACCTAGTTAGCCGCGAAATGTAGTTTCTTTACGTAAACGGTTTTATGAATATCCGTTGACTCCGAGTTCTGAATTCGGTGATTTTTAGATTGATTTCACACTACTTTTCGAGCTCTACAATCCTGCTGTTTCGAATTTTGATTTCAGAACTCGTGGCTAGTAGGTCTCATTTCACCTAGTTAGCCGCGAAATGTGGTTTCTTTACGTAAAGGGTTTTATGAATATCCGTTGACTCCGAGTTCTGAATTCGATGATTTTTAGCTTGATTTCACACTATTTTTCGTGCTCTACAATCATGCCCTTTCGGATTTTGATTTCAGAACTCGTGGATAGTAGGTCTCGTTTCACCTAGTTAGCCGCGAAATGTGGTTTCTTTACGTAAACGGTTTTATGAATATCCGTTGACTCCGAGTTCTGAATTCGGTGATTTTTAGCTTGATTTCACACTACTTTTCGATCTCTACAATCCCGGCATTTCGGATTTTGATTTCAGAACTCTTGGCTTGTAGGTCTCGTTTCACATAGTTAGCCGCGAAATGTGGTTTCTTTACGTAAACGGTTTATGAATACCCGTTGACCCAGAGTTCTGAATTCAGTGAATTTTAGCTTGATTTCACACTACTTTTCGAGCTCTACAATCCTGCCATTTCGGATTTTGATTTCAGAACTCGTGGATAGTAGGTCTCGTTTCACGTAGTTAGCCGCAAAATGTGATTTCTTTACGTAAACGGTTTTATGAATATACGTTGACCCAGAGTTCTGAATTCGGTGATTTTTAGCTTGATTTCATACTACTTTTTGAGCTCTACAATACTGCTGTTTCGGATTTTGATTTCAGAACTCTTGGCTTGTAGGTCTCGTTTCACCTAGTTAGCCGCGAAATGTGGTTTCTTTACGTAAACAGTTTTATGAATATCCGTTGACTCCGTGTTCTGAATTCGGTGATTTTTAGCTTGATTTCACACTACTTTTCGAGCTCTAAAATCCTGGCGTTTCCGATTTTGATTTCAGAACTCGTGGCTAGTAGGTCTCGTTTCACGTAGTTAGCCGCGAAATGTTGTTTCTTTACGTAAACGGTTTTATGAATATCCGTTGACTCCGAGTTCTGAATTCGGTGATTTTTAGCTTGATTTCACACTACTTTTCGAGCTCTACAATCCTGGCTTTTCGTATTTTGATTTCAAAACTCGTGGCTAGTAGGTCTCGTTTCACCTAGTTAGCCGCGAAATGTGGTTTCTTTACGTAAACGGTTTTATGAATATCCGTTGACTCAGAGTTCTGAATTCGGTGATTTTTAGCTTGATTTCACACTACTTTTCGAGCTCTACAATCCTGGATTTTCGGATTTTGATTTCAGAACTCGTGGCTAGTAGGTCTCGTTTCACCTAGTTAGCCGCGAAATGTGGTTTATTTACGTAAACGGTTTTATGAATATCCGTTGACTCCGAGTTCTGAATTCGATGATTTTTAGCTTTATTTCACACTACTTCTCGAGCTCTACAATCCTGGCATTTCGGATTTTGATTTCAGAACTCGTGGCTAGTAGGTCTCGTTTCACCTAGTTAGCCGCGAAATGTGCTTTCTTTACGTAAACGGTTTTATGAATATCCGTTGACCCAGAGTTCTAAATTCGATGATTTTTAGCTTGATTTCACACTACTTTTTGAGCTCTACAATCCTAGGATTTCGGATTTTGATTTCAGAACTCGTCGCTATTAGGTCTCGTTTCACCTAGTTAGCCGCGAAATGTAGTTTCTTTACGTAAACGGTTTTATGAATATCCGTTGACTCCGAGTTCTGAATTCGGTGATTTTTAGATTGATTTCACACTACTTTTCGAGCTCTACAATCCTGCTGTTTCGAATTTTGATTTCAGAACTCGTGGCTAGTAGGTCTCATTTCACCTAGTTAGCCGCGAAATGTGGTTTCTTTACGTAAAGGGTTTTATGAATATCCGTTGACTCCGAGTTCTGAATTCGATGATTTTTAGCTTGATTTCACACTATTTTTCGTGCTCTACAATCATGCCCTTTCGGATTTTGATTTCAGAACTCGTGGATAGTAGGTCTCGTTTCACCTAGTTAGCCGCGAAATGTGGTTTCTTTACGTAAACGGTTTTATGAATATCCGTTGACTCCGAGTTCTGAATTCGGTGATTTTTAGCTTGATTTCACACTACTTTTCGATCTCTACAATCCCGGCATTTCGGATTTTGATTTCAGAACTCTTGGCTTGTAGGTCTCGTTTCACATAGTTAGCCGCGAAATGTGGTTTCTTTACGTAAACGGTTTATGAATACCCGTTGACCCAGAGTTCTGAATTCGGTGAATTTTAGCTTGATTTCATACTACTTTTCGAGCTCTACAATCCTGCCATTTCGGATTTTGATTTTAGAACTCGTGGATAGTAGGTCTCGTTTCACGTAGTTAGCCGCAAAATGTGATTTATTTACGTAAACGGTTTTATGAATATACGTTGACCCAGAGTTCTGAATTCGATGATTTTTAACTTGATTTCACACTACTTTTCGAGCTCTACAATCCTGCCGTTTTGGATTTTGATTTCAGAACTCGTGGATAGTAAGTCTTGTTTCACCTAGTTAGCCGCGAAATGTGGTTTCTTTACGTAAACGGTTTTATGAATATCCGTTGACTCCGAATTCTGAATTCGATGATTTTTAGCTTGATTTCACACAAATTTTTGAGCTCTACAATCTTGGCGTTTCGAATTTTGATTTCAGAACTCGTGGCTAGTATGTCTCGTTTCACCTAGTTAGCCGCGAAATGTAGTTTCTTTACATAAACGGTTTTATGAATATTCGTTGACTCAGAGTTCTGAATTCGGTGATTTTTAGCTTGATTTCACACTACTTTTCGAGCTCTACAATCCTGGAATTTCGGATTTTGATTTCAGAACTCGTGGCTAGTAGGTCTTGTTTCACCTATTTAGCCGCGAAATGTGGTTTCTTTACATAAACGGTTTTATGAATATTTGTTGACTTTGGGTTCTCAATTCGGTGATTCTTAGCTTGATTTCAAACTACTTTTCGAGCTTTACAATCCTGGCGTTTCGGATTTTGATTTCAGAACTTGTGGCTAGTAGGTCTCGTTTCATCTAGTTAGCCGCGAAATGTGGTTTCTTTACTTAAACGGTTTTATGAATATCCTTTGACTCCGAGTTCGTAATTCGGTGATTTTTAGCTTAATTTCACACTACTTTTCGAGCTCTACAATCCTGCCATTTCGGATTTTGATTTCAGAAGTCGTGGCTACTAGGTCTTATTTCATCTAGTTAGCCGCGAAATGTGGTTTCTTTACGTAAACGGTTTTATGAATATCCGTTGACTCCGAGTTCTGAATTCGGTGATTTTTAGCTTGATTTCACACTACTTTTCGATCTCTACAATCCCGGCATTTCGGATTTTGATTTCAGAACTCTTGGCTTGTAGGTCTCGTTTCACATAGTTAGCCGCGAAATGTGGTTTCTTTACGTAAACGGTTTATGAATACCCGTTGACCCAGAGTTCTGAATTCGGTGAATTTTAGCTTGATTTCACACTACTTTTCGAGCTCTACAATCCTGCCATTTCGGATTTTGATTTCAGAACTCGTGGATAGTAGGTCTCGTTTCACGTAGTTAGCCGCAAAATGTGATTTATTTACGTAAACGGTTTTATGAATATACGTTGACCCAGAGTTCTGAATTCGATGATTTTTAACTTGATTTCACACTACTTTTCGAGCTCTACAATCCTGCCGTTTTGGATTTTGATTTCAGAACTCGTGGATAGTAAGTCTTGTTTCACCTAGTTAGCCGCGAAATGTGGTTTCTTTACGTAAACGGTTTTATGAATATCCGTTGACTCCGAATTCTGAATTCGATGATTTTTAGCTTGATTTCACACAAATTTTTGAGCTCTACAATCTTGGCGTTTCGAATTTTGATTTCAGAACTCGTGGCTAGTATGTCTCGTTTCACCTAGTTAGCCGCGAAATGTAGTTTCTTTACATAAACGGTTTTATGAATATTCGTTGACTCAGAGTTCTGAATTCGGTGATTTTTAGCTTGATTTCACACTACTTTTCGAGCTCTACAATCCTGGAATTTCGGATTTTGATTTCAGAACTCGTGGCTAGTAGGTCTTGTTTCACCTATTTAGCCGCGAAATGTGGTTTCTTTACATAAACGGTTTTATGAATATTTGTTGACTTTGGGTTCTCAATTCGGTGATTCTTAGCTTGATTTCAAACTACTTTTCGAGCTTTACAATCCTGGCGTTTCGGATTTTGATTTCAGAACTTGTGGCTAGTAGGTCTCGTTTCATCTAGTTAGCCCCGAAATGTGGTTTCTTTACTTAAACGGTTTTATGAATATCCTTTGACTCCGAGTTCGTAATTCGGTGATTTTTAGCTTAATTTCACACTACTTTTCGAGCTCTACAATCCTGCCATTTCGGATTTTGATTTCAGAAGTCGTGGCTACTAGGTCTTGTTTCATCTAGTTAGCCGCGAAATGTGGTTTCTTTACGTAAACGGTTTTATGAATATCCGTTGACTCCGAGTTCTGAATTCGGTGATTTTTAGCTTGATTTCACACTAATTTTCGAGCTCTACAATCCTGGAGTTTCGAATTTTGATTTCAGAACTCGTGGCTAGTAGGTCTCGTTTCACCTAGTTAGCCGCGAAATGTGGTTCTTTACGTAAAGGGTTTTATGAATATCCGTTGACTCTGAGTTCTGAATTCGGTGATTTTTAGCTTGATTTCACACTATTTTTCGAGCTCTACAATCATGCCATTTCGGATTTTGATTTCAGAACTCGTGGATAGTAGGTCTCGTTTCACCTAGTTAGCCGCGAAATGTGGTTTCTTTACGTAAACGGTTTTATGAATATCCGTTGACTCTGAGTTCCGAATTCGGTGATTTTTAGCTTGATTTCACACTACTTTTCGAGCTCTACAATCCCGGCGTTTTGGATTTTGATTTCAGAACTCTTGGCTTGTAGGTCTCGTTTCACATAGTTAGCCGCGAAATGTGGTTTCTTTACGTAAACGGTTTTATGAATATCCGTTGACTCCGAGTTCTAAATTCGGTGATTTTTAGCTTGATTTCATACTACTTTTCGAGCTCTACAATCCTGCCTTTTCGGATTTTGATTTCAGAACTCGTGGCTAGTAGGTCTCGTTTCACCTAGTTAGCCGCGAAATGTGGTTTCTTTACGTAAACGGTTTTATGAATATCCGTAGACCCAGAGTTATGAATTCGGTGATTTTTAGCTTGATTTCACAGTACTTTTCGAGCTCTACAATCCTGCCGTTTCGGATTTTGATTTCAGAACTCGAGGATAGTAGGTCTCGTTTCACGTAGTTAGCCGCAAAATGTGATTTCTTTACGTAAACGGTTTTATGAATATACGTTGACCCAGAGTTCTGAATTCGGTGATTTTTAGCATGATTTCATACTACTTTTTGAGCTCTACAATCCTGCTGTTTCGAATTTTGATTTCAAAACTCGTGGCTAGTATGTCTCGTTTCGACTAGTTAGCCGCGAAATGTAGTTTCTTTACGTAAAGGGTTTTATGAATATCCGTTGACTCCGAGTTCTGAATTCGGTGATTTTTAGCTTGATTTCACACTACTTTTCGAGCTCTACAATCATGCCGTTTCGGATTTTTATTTCAGAACTCGTGGATAGTAGGTCTCGTTTCACCTAGTTAGCCGCGAAATGTGGTTTCTTTAAGTAAACGGTTTTATGAATATCCGTTGACTCAGAGTTCTGAATTCGGTGATTTTTAGCTTGATTTCACACTACTTTTCGAGCTCTAAAATCCTGGCGTTTCAGATTTTGATTTCAGAACTCTTGGCTTGTAGGTCTCGTTTCACCTAGTTAGCCGCGAAATGTAGTTTCTTTACGTAAACGGTTTTATGAATATCTGTTGACACCGAGTTCTAAATTCGGTAATTTTTAGCTTGATTTCACACTACTTTTCGAGCTCTACAATCCTGGAGTTTCGAATTTTGATTTCAGAACTCGTGGCTAGTAGGTCTCGTTTCACCTAGTTAGCCGCGAAATGTGGTTTCTTTACGTAAAGGGTTTTATGAATATCCGTTGACTCCGAGTTCTGAATTCGGTGATTTTTAGCTTGATTTCACACTACTTTTCGAGCTCTAAAATCCTGGCATTTCGGATTTTGATTTCAGAACTTTTGGATAGTAGGTCTCGTTTCACCTAGTTAGCCGCGAAATGTGGTTTCTTTACGTAAAGGGTTTTATGAATATCCGTTGACTCCGAGTTCTGAATTCGGTGATTTTTAGCTTGATTTCACACTACTTTTCGAGCTCTACAATCATGGCATTTCGGATTTTGATTTCAGAACTCGTGGATAGTAGCTCTCGTTTCACCTAGTTAGCCGCGAAATGTGGTTTCTTTACGTAAACGGTTTTATGAATATCTGTTGACACCGGGTTCTGAATTCGGTGATTTTTAGCTTGATTTCACACTACTTTTCAAGCTCTACAATCCTGGCGTTTCGGATTTTGATTTTAGAACTTGTGGCTAGTAGGTCTCGTTTCACCTAGTTAGCCGCGAAATGTGGTTTCTTTACGTAAACGGTTTTATGAATATCCGTTGACTCCGAGTTCTGAATTCGGTGATTTTTAGCTTGATTTCACACTAATTTTCGAGCTCTACAATCCTGACATTTCGGATTCTGATTTCAGAACTCGTGGCTAGTAGGTCTCGTTTCACCTAGTTAGCCGCGAATTGTGGTTTCTTTACGTAAACGGTTTTATGAATATCCAATGACTCCGAGTTCTGAATTCGGTCATTTTCGGCTTGATTTCACCCTACTTTTTGAGCTCTACAATCTTAGCGTTTCGGATTTTGATTTCAGAACTCGTGGCTAGTAGGTCTCGTTTCACCTAGTTAGCCGCGAAATGTGGTTTCTTTACGTAAAGGGTTTTATGAATATCCGTTGACTCCGAGTTCTGAATTCGGTGATTTTTAGCTTGATTTCACACTACTTTTCGAGCTCTACAATCCTGGCATTTCGGATTTTGATTTCAGAACTTTTGGATAGTAGGTCTCGTTTCACCTAGTTAGCCGCGAAATGTGGTTTCTTTACGTAAAGGGTTTTATGAATATCCGTTGACTCCGAGTTCTGAATTCGGTGATTTTTAGCTTGATTTCACACTACTTTTCGAGCTCTACAATCATGCCATTTCGGATTTTGATTTCAGAACTCGTGGATAGTAGGTCTCGTTTCACCTAGTTAGCCGCGAAATGTCGTTTCTTTACGTAAACGGTTTTATGAATATCCGTTGACTCAGAGTTCTGAATTCGATGATTTTTAGCTTGATTTCACACTACTTTTCGAGCTCTACAATCCTTGCATTTTGGATTTTGATTTCAGAACTCGTGGCTAGTAGGTCTCGTTTCACCTAGTTAGCCGCGAAATGTGGTTTCTTTACGTAAACGGTTTTATGAATATCTGTTGACACCGGGTTCTGAATTCGGTGATTTTTAGCTTGATTTCACACTACTTTTCAAGCTCTACAATCCTGGCATTTCGGATTTTGATTTCAGAACTCGTGGCTAGTAGGTCTCCTTTCACCTAGTTAGCCGCGAAATGTGGTTTCTTTACGTAAACGGTTTTATGAATATCCGTTGACTCAGAGTTCTGAATTCGGTGATTTTTAGCTTGATTTCACACTACTTTTTGAGCTCTACAATCCTTGCGTTTTGGATTTTGATTTCAGAACTCGTGGCTAGTAGGTCTCGTTTCACCTAGTTAGCCGCGAAATGTGGTTTCTTTACGTAAACGGTTTTATGAATATCCGTTTACTCCGAGTTCTGAATTCGGTGATTTTTAGATTGATTTCACACTAATTTTCGAGCTCTACAATCCTGACATTTCGGATTCTGATTTCAGAACTCGTGGCTAGTAGGTCTCGTTTCACCTAGTTAGCCGCGAAATGTGGTTTCTTTACGTAAACGGTTTTATGAATATCCGTTGACTCCGAGTTCTGAATTCGGTGATTTTTAGCTTGATTTCATACTACTTTTCGAGCTCTACAATCCTGCTATTTCAAATTTTGATTTCAGAACTTGTGGCTAGTAGGTCTCGTTTCACCTAGTTAGCCGCGAAATGTGGTTTCTTTACGTAAAGGGTTTTATGAATATCCGTTGACTCCGAGTTCTGAATTCGGTGATTTTTAGCTTGATTTCACACTACTTTTCGAGCTCTACAATCCTTTCATTTCGGATTTTGATTTCAGAACTCGTGGCTAGTAGGTCTCGTTTCACTTAGTTAGCCGTGAAATGTGGTTTCTTTACGTAAACGGTTTTATGAATATCCGTTGACTCCGAGTTCTGAATTCAGTGATTTTTAGCTTGATTTCACACTACTTTTCGAGCTCTACAATCCTGGAGTTTCGGATTTTGATTTCAAAACTCGTGGATAGTAGGTCTCGTTTCACCTAGTTAGCCGCGATATGTGGTTTCTTTACGTAAACGGTTTTATGAATATCCGTTGACTCAGAGTTCTGAATTCGGTGATTTTTAGCTTGATTTCACACTACTTTTCGAGCTCGACAATTCTGTCGTTTCGGATTTTGATTTCAGAACTCTTGGCTTGTAGGTTTCATTTCACATAGTTAGCCGCGAAATGTGGTTTCTTTATGTAAACGGTTTTATGAATATCCGTTGACTCCGAGTTCTGAATTCAGTGATTTTTAGCTTGATTTCACACTACTTTTCGAGCTCTACAATCCTAGAGTTTCGGATTTTGATTTAAAAACTCGTGGATAGTAGGTCTCGTTTCACCTAGTTAGCCGCGATATGTGGTTTCTTTACGTAAACGGTTTTATGAATATCCGTTGACTCCGAGTTCTGAATTCGGTGATTTTTAGCTTGATTTCATACTAGTTTTCGAGCTCTACAATCCTGCTATTTCAAATTTTTATTTCAGAACTTGTGGCTAGTAGGTCTCGTTTCACCTAGTAAGCCGCGAAATGTGGTTTCTTTACGTAAAGGGTTTTATGAATATCCGTTGACTCCGAGTTCTGAATTCGGTGATTTTTAACTTGATTTCACACTACTTTTCGAGCTTTATAATCATGCCGTTTCGGATTTTGATTTCAGAACTCGTGGATAGTAGGTCTCGTTTCACCTAGTTAGCCGCGAAATGTGGTTTCTTTACGTAAACGGTTTTATGAATATCCGTTGACTCAGAGTTCTGAATTCGGTGATTTTTAGCTTGATTTCACACTACTTTTTGAGCTCTACAATCCTGGCATTTTGGATTTTGATTTCAGAACTCGGGGTTAGTAGTTCTCGTTTCACCTAGTAAGCCGCGAAATGTAGTTTCTTTACGTAAACGGTTTTATGAATATCTGTTGACACCGGGTTCTGAATTCGGTAATTTTTAGCTTGATTTCACACTACTTTTCGAGCTCTACAATCCTGGCGTTTCGGATTTTGATTTCTGAACTTGTGGCTAGTAGGTCTCGTTTCAACTAGTTAGCCGCGAAATGTGGTTTCTTTACGTAAACGGTTCTATTAATATCCGTTGACTCCGAGTTCTGAATTCGGTGATTTTTAGCTTGATTTCACACTACTTTTCGAGCTCTACAATCCTGACATTTCGGATTTTGATTTCAGAACTCGTAGCTAGTAGGTCTCGTTTCATCTAGTTAGCCGCGAAATGTGGTTTCTTTACGTAAACGGTTTTATGAATATCCGTTGACTCCGAGTTCTGAATTCAGTCATTTTTGGCTTGATTTCACACTACTTTTTGAGCTCTACAATCATAGAATTTCAGATTTTGATTTCAGAACTTGTCGCTAGTAGGTCTCGTTTCACCTAGTTAGCCGCGAAATGTGGTTTCTTCACGTAAAGGGTTTTATGAATATCCGTTGACTCCGAGTTCTGAATTCAGTGATTTTTAGCTTGATTTCACACTACTTTTCGAGCTCTACAATCCTGGCGTTTCGGATTTTGATTTCAGAACTCTTGGCTTGTAGGTCTCGTTTCACATAGTTTGCCGCGAAATGTGGTTTCTTTACGTAAACGGTTTTATGAATATCCGTTGACTCCGAGTTCTGAATTCAGTGATTTTTAGCTTGATTTCACACTACTTTTCGAGCTCTACAATCCAGGAGTTTCGGATTTTGATTTCAAAACTTGTGGATAGTAGGTCTCGTTTCACGTAGTTAGCCGCGAAATGTGATTTCTTTACGTAAACGGTTTTATGAATATCCGTTGACCCAGAGTTCTGAATTCGGTGATTTTTAGCTTGATTTCACACTAATTTTCGAGCTCTACAATCCTGCCATTTCGGATTGTGATTTCATAACTTGTGGCTAGTAGGACTCGTTTCACCTAGTTAGCCGCGAAATGTGGTTTCTTTACGTAAACGGTTTTATGAATATCCGTTGACTCCGAGTTCTGAATTCGGTGATTTTTAGATAGATTTCACACTACTTTTCGAGCTCTACAATCCTAACATTTCGGATTTTGATTTCAGAACTCGTGGCTAGTAGGTCTCGTTTCACCTTGTTAGCCGCGAAATGTTGTTTCTTTACGTAAACGGTTTTATGAATATCCGTTGACTCCGAGTTCTGAATTCGGTCATTTTTAGCTTGATTTCACACTACTTTTTGAGCTCTACAATCCTGACATTTCGGATTCTGATTTCAGAACTCGTGGATAGTAGGTCTCATTTCACCTCGTTAGCCGCGAAATGTGGTTTCTTTACGTAAACGGTTTTATGAATATCCGTTGACTCCGAGTTCTGAATTCAGTGATTTTTAGCTTGATTTCACACTACTTTTCGGGCTCTACAATCCTGGATTTTCGGATTTTGATTTCAGAAATCGTGGCTAGTATGTCTCGTTTCACCTAGTTAGCCGCGAAATGTGGTTTCTTTACGTAAAGAGTTTTATGAATATCCGTTGACTCCGAGTTCTGAATTCGGTGATTTTTAACTTGATTTCACACTACTTTTCGAGCTCTACAATCCTGACATTTCGGATTCTGATTTCAGAACTCGTGGCTAGTAGGTCTCGTTTCACCTAGTTAGCCGCGAAATGTGGTTTCTTTACGTAAATGGTTTTATGAATATCCATTGACTCAGAGTTCTGAATTCGGTGATTTTTAGCTTGATTTCACACTACTTTTCGAGCTCTACAATCCTTGAGTTTTGGATTTTGATTTCAGAACTCGCGGCTAGTAGGTCTCGTTTCACCTAGTTAGCCGCGAAATGTGGTTTCTTTACGTAAACGGTTTTATGAATATCCGTTTACTCCGAGTTCTGAATTGGGTGATTTTTAGCTTGATTTCACACTACTTTTCGAGCTCTACAATCCTTGCATTTTGGATTTTTATTTCGGAACTCGTGGCTAGTAGGTCTCGTTTCACCTAGTTAGCCGCGAAATGTGGTTGCTTTACGTAAACGGTTTTATGAATATCCGTTGACTCCGAGTTCTGAATTCGGTGATTTTTAGCTTGATTTCACACTAATTTTCGAGCTCTACAATCCTGACATTTCGGATTCTGATTTCAGAACTCGTGGCTAGTAGGTCTCGTTTCAACTAGTTAGCCGCAAAATGTGGTTTCTTTACGTAAACGGTTTTATGAATATCCAATGACTCCGAGTTCTGAATTCGGTCATTTTCGGCTTGATTTCACCCTACTTTTTGAGCTCTACAATCCTAGCGTTTCGGATTTTGATTTCAGAACTCGTGGCTAGTAGGTCTCGTTTCACCTAGTTAGCCGCGAAATGTGGTTTCTTTACGTAAAGGGTTTTATGAATATCCGTTGACTCCGAGTTCTGAATTCGGTGATTTTTAGCTTGATTTCACACTACTTTTCGAGCTCTACAATCCTGGCATTTCGGATTTTGATTTCAGAACTTTTGGATAGTAGGTCTCGTTTCACCTAGTTAGCCGCGAAATGTGGTTTCTTTACGTAAAGGGTTTTATGAATATCCGTTGACTCCGAGTTCTGAATTCGGTGATTTTTAGCTTGATTTCACACTACTTTTCGAGCTCTACAATCATGCCATTTCGGATTTTGATTTCAGAACTCGTGGATAGTAGGTCTCGTTTCACCTAGTTAGCCGCGAAATGTCGTTTCTTTACGTAAACGGTTTTATGAATATCCGTTGACTCAGAGTTCTGAATTCGATGATTTTTAGCTTGATTTCACACTACTTTTCGAGCTCTACAATCCTTGCATTTTGGATTTTGATTTCAGAACTCGTGGCTAGTAGGTCTCGTTTCACCTAGTTAGCCGCGAAATGTGGTTTCTTTACGTAAACGGTTTTATGAATATTTGTTGACACCGGGTTCTGAATTCGGTGATTTTTAGCTTGATTTCACACTACTTTTCAAGCTCTACAATCCTGGCATTTCGGATTTTGATTTCAGAACTCGTGGCTAGTAGGTCTCGTTTCACCTAGTTAGCCGCGAAATGTGGTTTCTTTACGTAAACGGTTTTATGAATATCCGTTGACTCAGAGTTCTGAATTCGGTGATTTTTAGCTTGATTTCACACTACTTTTTGAGCTCTACAATCCTTGCATTTTGGATTTTGATTTCAGAACTCGTGGCTAGTAGGTCTCGTTTCACCTAGTTAGCCGCGAAAGGTGGTTTCTTTACGTAAACGGTTTTATGAATATCCGTTTACTCCGAGTTCTGAATTCGGTGATTTTTAGATTGATTTCACACTAATTTTCGAGCTCTACAATCCTGACATTTTGGATTCTGATTTCAGAACTCGTGGCTAGTAGGTCTCGTTTCACCTAGTTAGCCGCGAAATGTGGTTTCTTTACGTAAACGGTTTTATGAATATCCGTTGACTCCGAGTTCTGAATTCGGTGATTTTTAGCTTGATTTCACACTACTTTTCGAGCTCTACAATCGTGCCATTTCGGATTTTGATTTCAGAACTCGTGGATAGTAGGTCTCGTTTAACCTAGTTAGCCGCGAAATGTGGTTTCTTTACGTAAACGGTTTTATGAATATCCTTTGACTCAGAGTTCTGAATTCGGTGATTTTTAGCTTGATTTCACACTACTTTTCGAACTCTACAATCCTGGCGTTTCGGATTTTTATTTCAGAAGTCTTGGCTTGTAGGTCTCGTTCCACATAGTTAGCCGCGAAATGTGGTTTCTTTACATAAACGGTTTTATGAATATCCGTTGACTCCGAGTTCTGAATTCAGTGATTTTTAGCTTGATTTCACACTACTTTTCGGGCTCTACAATCATGGCGTTTCGGATTTTGATTTCAGAACTCGTGGCTAGTATGTGTCGTTTCACCTAGTTAGCCGTGAAATGTCGTTTCTTTACGTAAACGGTTTTATGAATATTCGTTGACTCAGAGTTCTGAATTCGGTGATTTTTAGCTTGATTTCACACTACTTTTCGAGCTCTACAATCCTGGCATTTCGGATTCTGATTTCAGAACTCGTGGCTAGTAGGTCTCGTTTCACCTAGTTAGACGCGAAATGTGGTTTCTTTACGTAAACGGTTTTATGAGTATCCGTTGACCTAGAGTTCTGAATTCGGTGATTTTTAGCTTGATTTCACACTACTTTTCGAGCTCTACAATCCTGCCATTTCGGATTTTGATTTCAGAACTCGTGGATAGTAGGTCTCGTTTCACGTAGTTAGCCGCGAAATGTGATTTCTTTACGTAAACGGTTTTATGAATATCCGTTGACTCAGAGTTCTGAATTCGGTGATTTTTAGCTTGATTTCACACTAATTTTCGAGCTCTACAATCCTGGCATTTCGGATTTTGATTTCAGAACTCGTGGATAGTAGGTCTCGTTTCACCTAGTTAGCCGCGAAATGTGGTTTCTTTACGTAAAGAGTTTTATGAATATCCGTTGACTCCGAGTTCTGAATTCGGTGATTTTTAGCTTGATTTCACACTACTTTTCGAGCTCTACAATCCTGACATTTCGGATTCTGATTTCAGAACTCGTGGCTAGTAGGTCTCGTTTCACCTAGTTAGCCGCGAAATGTGGTTTCTTTACGTAAATGGTTTTATGAATATCCATTGACTCAGAGTTCTGAATTCGGTGATTTTTAGCTTGATTTCACACTACTTTTCGAGCTCTACAATCCTTGAGTTTTGGATTTTGATTTCAGAACTCGTGGCTAGTAGGTCTCGTTTCACCTAGTTAGCCGCGAAATGTTGTTTCTTTACGTAAACGGTTTTATGAATATCCGTTTACTCCGAGTTCTGAATTCGGTGATTTTTAGCTTGATTTCACACTACTTTTCGAGCTCTACAATCCTTGCGTTTTGGATTTTTATTTCAGAACTCGTGGCTAGTAGGTCTCGTTTCACCCAGTTAGCCGCGAAATGTGGTTTCTTTACGTAAACGGTTTTATGAATATCTGTTGACACCGGGTTCTGAATTCGGTGATTTTTAGCTTGATTTCACACTACTTTTCAAACTCTACAATCCTGGCTTTTCGGATTTTGATTTTAGAACTTGTGGCTAGTAGGTCTCGTTTCACCTCGTTAGCCGCGAAATGTGGTTTCTTTACGTAAACGGTTTTATGAATATCCGTTGACTCCGAGTTCTGAATTCGGTGATTTTTAGCTTGATTTCACACTAATTTTCGAGCTCTACAATCCTGACATTTCGGATTCTGATTTCAGAACTCGTGGCTAGTAGGTCTCGTTTCACCTAGTTAGCCGCGAAATGTGGTTTCTTTACGTAAACGGTTTTATGAATATCCAATGACTCCGAGTTCTGAATTCGGTCATTTTCGGCTTGATTTCACCCTACTTTTTGAGCTCTACAATCCTAGCGTTTCGGATTTTGATTTCAGAACTCGTAGCTAGTAGGTCTCGTTTCACCTAGTTAGCCGCGAAATGTGGTTTCATTACGTAAAGGGTTTTATGAATATCCGTTGACTCCGAGTTCTGAATTCGGTGATTTTTAGCTTGATTTCACACTACTTTTCGAGCTCTACAATCCTGGCATTTCGGATTTTGATTTCAGAACTTTTGGATAGTAGGTCTCGTTTCACCTAGTTAGCCGCGAAATGTGGTTTCTTTACGTAAAGGGTTTTATGAATATCCGTTGACTCCGAGTTCTGAATTCGGTGATTTTTAGCTTGATTTCACACTACTTTTCGAGCTCTACAATCATGCCATTTCGGATTTTGATTTCAGAACTCGTGGATAGTAGGTCTCGTTTCACCTAGTTAGCCGCGAAATGTCGTTTCTTTACGTAAACGGTTTTATGAATATCCGTTGACTCAGAGTTCTGAATTCGATGATTTTTAGCTTGATTTCACACTACTTTTCGAGCTCTACAATCCTTGCATTTTGGATTTTGATTTCAGAACTCGTGGCTAGTAGGTCTCGTTTCACCTAGTTAGCCGCGAAATGTGGTTTCTTTACGTAAACGGTTTTATGAATATCTGTTGACACCGGGTTCTGAATTCGGTGATTTTTAGCTTGATTTCACACTACTTTTCAAGCTCTACAATCCTGGCATTTCGGATTTTGATTTCAGAACTCGTGGCTAGTAGGTCTCCTTTCACCTAGTTAGCCGCGAAATGTGGTTTCTTTACGTAAACGGTTTTATGAATATCCGTTGACTCAGAGTTCTGAATTCGGTGATTTTTAGCTTGATTTCACACTACTTTTTGAGCTCTACAATCCTTGCGTTTTGGATTTTGATTTCAGAACTCGTGGCTAGTAGGTCTCGTTTCACCTAGTTAGCCGCGAAATGTGGTTTCTTTACGTAAACGGTTTTATGAATATCCGTTTACTCCGAGTTCTGAATTCGGTGATTTTTAGATTGATTTCACACTAATTTTCGAGCTCTAAAATCCTGACATTTCGGATTCTGATTTCAGAACTCGTGGCTAGTAGGTCTCGTTTCACCTAGTTAGCCGCGAAATGTGGTTTCTTTACGTAAACGGTTTTATGAATATCCGTTGACTCCGAGTTCTGAATTCGGTGATTTTTAGCTTGATTTCACACTACTTTTCGAGCTCTACAATCCTGGCCTTTCGGATTTTGATTTCAGAACTCGTGGATAGTAGGTCTCGTTTAACCTAGTTAGCCGCAAAATGTGGTTTCTTTACGTAAACGGTTTTATGAATATCCTTTGACTCAGAGTTCTGAATTCGGTGATTTTTAGCTTGATTTCACACTACTTTTCGAGCTCTACAATCCTGGCGTTTCGGATTTTTATTTCAGAAGTCTTGGCTTGTAGGTCTCGTTCCACATAGTTAGCCGCGAAATGTGGTTTCTTTACATAAACGGTTTTATGAATATCCGTTGACTCCGAGTTCTGAATTCAGTGATTTTTAGCTTGATTTCACACTACTTTTCGGGCTCTACAATCCTGGCGTTTCGGATTTTGATTTCAGAACTCGTGGCTAGTATGTCTCGTTTCACCTAGTTAGCCGTGAAATGTCGTTTCTTTACGTAAACGGTTTTATGAATATTCGTTGACTCAGAGTTCTGAATTTGGTGATTTTTAGCTTGATTTCACACTAATTTTCGAGCTCTACAATCCTGGCCTTTCGGATTTTGATTTCAGAACTTGTGGCTAGTAGGTCTCGTTTCACCTAGTTAGCCGCGAAATGTGGTTTCTTTACGTAAACGGTTTTATGAATATCCGTTGACTCCGAGTTCTGAATTCGGTGATTTTTAGCTTGATTTCACACTACTTTTCGGGCTCTACAATCCTGGCATTTCGGAATTCGTGGCTAGTATGTCTCGTTTCACCTAGTTAGCCGCGAAATGTCGTTTCTTTACGTAAACAGTTTTATGAATATTCGTTGACTCAGAGTTTTGAATTCGTTGATTTTTAGCTTGATTTCACACTACTTTTCGAGCTCTACAATCCTGCCGTTTCGGATTTTGATTTCAGAACTCGTGGCTAGTAGGTCTCGTTTCACCTAGTTAGCCGCGAATTGTGGATTCTTTACGTAAACGGTTTTATGAATATCCGTTGACTCCGAGTTCTGAATTCGGTGATTTTTAGCTTGATTTCACACTACTTTTCGAGCTCTACAATCGTTCTATTTCGGATTTTGATTTCAGAACTCGTGGATAGTAGGTCTCGTTTCACCTAGTTAGCCGCGAAATGTGGTTTCTTTACATAAACGGTTTTATGAATATCCGTTGACTCAGAGTTCTGAATTCGGTGATTTTTTGCTTGATTTCACACTACTTTTCGAGCTCTACAATCCTGGCGTTTCGGATTTTTATTTCAGAAGTGTTGGCTTGTAGGTCTCGTTTCACATAGTTAGCCGCGAAATGTGGTTTCTTTACGTAAACGGTTTTATGAATATCCGTTGACTCCGAGTTCTGAATTCAGTGATTTTTAGCTTGATTTCACACTACTTTTCGGGCTCTACAATCCTGGAGTTTCGGATTTTGATTTCAGAACTCGTGGCTAGTATGTCTCGTTTCACCTAGTTAGCCGTGAAATGTCGTTTCTTTACGTAAACGGTTTTATGAATATTCGTTGACTCAGAGTTCTAAATTCGGTGATTTTTAGCTTGATTTCACACTACTTTTCAAGCTCTACAATCCTGACATTTCGAATTCTGATTTCAGAACTCGTGGCTAGTAGGTCTCGTTTCACCTAGTTAGCCGCGAAATGTGGTTTCTTTACGTAAACGGTTTTATGAGTATCCGTTGACCCAGAGTTCTGAATTCGGTGATTTTTAGCTTGATTTCACACTACTTTTCGAGCTCTACAATACTGCCATTTCGGATTTTGATTTCAGAACTCGTGGATAGTTGGTCTCATTTCACGTAGTTAGCCGCGAAATGTGATTTCTTTACGTAAACGGTTTTATGAATATCCGTTGACTCAGAGTTCTGAATTCGGTGATTTTTAGCTTGATTTCACACTAATTTTCGAGCTCTACAATCCTGGCATTTTGGATTTTGATTTCAGAACTCGTGGATAGTAGGTCTCGTTTCACCTAGTTAGCCGCGAAATGTGGTTTCTTTACGTAAAGAGTTTTATGAATATCCGTTGACTCCGAGTTCTGAATTCGGTGATTTTTAGCTTGATTTCACACTACTTTTCGAGCTCTACAATCCTGACATTTCGGATTCTTATTTCAGAACTCGTGGCTAGTAGGTCTCGTTTCACCTAGTTAGCCGCGAAATGTGGTTTCTTTACGTAAATGGTTTTATGAATATCCGTTGACTCGGAGTTCTGAATTCGGTGATTTTTAGCTTGATTTCACACTACTTTTCGAGCTCTACAATCCTTGCGTTTTGGATTTTGATTTCAGAACTCGTGGCTAGTAGGTCTCTTTACGTAAACGGTTTTATGAATATCCGTTTACTCCGAGTTCTGAATTCGGTGATTTTTAGCTTGATTTCACACTACTTTTCGAGCTCTACAATCCTTGCATTTTGGATTTTTATTTCAGAACTCGTGGCTAGTAGGTCTCGTTTCACCTAGTTAGCCGCGAAATGTGGTTTTTTTACGTAAACGGTTTTATGAATATCTGTTGACACCGGGTTCTGAATTCGGTGATTTTTAGCTTGATTTCACACTACTTTTCAAGCTCTACAATCCTGGAGTTTCGGATTTTGATTTTAGAACTTGTGGCTAGTAGGTCTCGTTTCACCTAGTTAGCCGCGAAATGTGGTTTCTTTACGTAAACGGTTTTATGAATATCCGTTGACTCCGAGTTCTGAATTCGGTGATTTTTAGCTTGATTTCACACTAATTTTCGAGCTCTACAATCCTGACATTTCGGATTCTGATTTCAGAACTCGTGGCTAGTAGGTCTCGTTTCTCCTAGTTAGCCACGAAATGTGGTTTCTTTACGTAAACGGTTTTATGAATATCCAATGACTCAGAGTTCTGAATTCGGTGATTTTGAGCTTGATTTCACACTAGTTTTTGAGCTCTACAATCCTGGCGTTTCGGATTTTGATTTCAGAACTCGTGGCTAGTAGGTCTCGTTTCACCTAGTTAGCCGCGAAATGTGATTTCTTTACATAAACGGTTTTATGAATATCCGTTGACTCCGAGTTCTGAATTCGGTGATTTTTAGCTTGATTTCACACTACTTTTCGGGCTCTACAATCCTGGCGTTTCAGATTTTGATTTCAGAACTCGTGGCTAGTAGGTCTCGTTTCACCTAGTTAGCCGCGAAATGTGGTTTTTTTACGTAAACGGTTTTATGAATATCTGTTGACTCAGAGTTCTGAATTCGGTGATTTTTAGATTGATTTCACACTACTTTTCAAGCTCTACAATCCTGGAGTTTCGGATTTTGATTTTAGAACTTGTGGCTAGTAGGTCTCGTTTCACCTAGTTAGCCGCGAAATGTGGTTTCTTTACGTAAACGGTTTTATGAATATCCGTTGACTCCGAGTTCTGAATTCGGTGATTTTTAGCTTGATTTCACACTAATTTTTGAGCTCTAAAATCCTGACATTTCGGATTCTGATTTCAGAACTCGTGGCTAGTAGGTCTCGTTTCACCTAGTTAGCCGCGAAATGTGGTTTCTTTACGTAAACGGTTTTATGAATATCCAATGACTCCGAGTTCTGAATTCGGTCATTTTCGGCTTGATTTCACCCTAGTTTTTGAGCTCTACAATCCTAGCGTTTCGGATTTTGATTTCAGAACTCGTGGCTAGTAGGTCTCGTTTCACCTAGTTAGCCGCGAAATGTGGTTTCTTTACGTAAAGGGTTTTATGAATATCCGTTGACTCCGAGCTCTGAATTCGGTGATTTTTAGCTTGATTTCACACTACTTTTCGAGCTCTACAATCCTGCCATTTCGGATTTTGATTTCAGAACTCGTGGATAGTAGGTCTCGTTTCACGTAGTTAGCCGCGAAATGTGATTTCTTTACGTAAACGGTTTTATGAATATCCGTTGACTCCGAGTTCTGAATTCGGTCATTTTTAGCTTGATTTCACACTAATTTTCGTGCTCTACAATCCTGGCATTTCGGATTTTGATTTCAGAACTCGTGGATAGTAGGTCTCGTTTCACCTAGTTAGCCGCGAAATGTGGTTTCTTTACGTAAAGAGTTTTATGAATATCCGTTGACTCCGAGTTCTGAATTCGGTGATTTTTAGCATGATTTCACACTACTTTTCGAGCTCTACAATCCTGACATTTCGGATTCTTATTTCAGAACTCGTGGCTAGTAGGTCTCGTTTCACCTAGTTAGCCGCGAAATGTGGTTTCTTTACGTAAATGGTTTTATGAATATACGTTGACTCAGAGTTCTGAATTCGGTGATTTTTAGCTTGATTTCACACTACTTTTTGAGCTCTACAATCCTTGCGTTTTGGATTTTGATTTCAGAACTCGTGGCTAGTAGGTCTCGTTTCACCTAGTTAGCCGCGAAATGTGGTTTCTTTACGTAAACGGTTTTATGAATATCCGTTTACTCCGAGTTCTGAATTCGGTGATTTTTAGCTTGATTTCACACTACTTTTCGAGCTCTACAATCCTTGCATTTTGGATTTTTATTTCAGAACTCGTGGCTAGTAGGTCTCGTTTCAACTAGTTAGCCGCGAAATGTGGTTTTTTTACGTAAACGGTTTTATGAATATCTGTTGACACCGGGTTCTGAATTCGGTGATTTTTAGCTTGATTTCACACTACTTTTCAAGCTCTACAATCCTGGAGTTTCGGATTTTGATTTTAGAACTTGCGGCAAGTAGGTCTCGCTTCACCTAGTTAGCCGCGAAATGTGGTTTCTTTACGTAAACGGTTTTATGAATATCCGTTGACTCCGAGTTCTGAATTCGTGATTTTTAGCTTGATTTCACACTAATTTTCGAGCTCTACAATCCTGACTTTTCGGATTCTGATTTCAAAACTCGTGGCTAGTAGGTCTCTTTTCTCCTAGTTAGCCACGAAATGTGGTTTCTTTACGTAAACGGTTTTATGAATATCCAATGACTCCGAGTTCTGAATTCGGTCATTTTCGGCTTGATTTCACCCTAGTTTTTGAGCTCTACAATCCTAGCGTTTCGGATTTTGATTTCAGAACTCGTGGCTAGTAGGTCTCGTTTCACCTAGTTAGCCGCGAAATGTGGTTTCTTTACGTAAAGGGTTTTTTGAATATCCGTTGACTCCGAGTTCTGAATTCGGTGATTTTTAGCTTGATTTCACACTACTTTTCGAGCTCTACAATCCTGCCTTTTCGGATTTTGATTTCAGAACTCGTAGATAGTAGGTCTCGTTTCACGTAGTTATCCGCGAAATGTGATTTCTTTACGTAAACGGTTTTATGAATATCCGTTGACTCCGAGTTCTGAATTCGGTCATTTTTAGCTTGATTTCACACTACTTTTCGAGCTCTACAATCCTTGCATTTTGGATTTTTATTTCAGAACTCGTGTCTAGTAGGTCTCGTTTCACCTAGTTAGCCGCGAAATGTGGTTTCTTTACGTAAACGGTTTTATGAATATCTGTTGACACCGGGTTCTGAATTCGGTGATTTTTAGCTTGATTTCACACTACTTTTCAAGCTCTACAATCCTGGCGTTTCGGATTTTGATTTTAGAACTCGTGGCTAGTAGGTCTCGTTTCACCTAGTTAGCCGCGAAATGTGGTTTCTTTACGTAAAGGGTTTTTTGAATATCCGTTGACTCCGAGTTCTGAATTCGGTGATTTTTAGCTTGATTTCACACTACTTTTCGAGCTCTACAATCCTGCCTTTTCGGATTTTGATTTCAGAACTCGTAGATAGTAGGTCTCATTTCACGTAGTTATCCGCGAAATGTGATTTCTTTACGTAAACGGTTTTATGAATATCCGTTGACTCCGAGTTCTGAATTCGGTCATTTTTAGCTTGATTTCACACTACTTTTCGAGCTCTACAATCCTGGCGTTTCGGATTTTGATTTTAGAACTTGTGGCTAGTAGGTCTCGTTTCACCTAGTTAGCCGCGAAATGTTGTTTCTTTACGTAAAAGGTTTTATGAATATCCGTTGACTCCGAGTTCTGAATTCGGTGATTTTTAGCTTGATTTCACACTAATTTTTGAGCTCTAAAATCCTGACATTTCGGATTCTGATTTCAGAACTCGTGGCTAGTAGGTCTCGTTTCTCCTAGTTAGCCACGAAATGTGGTTTCTTTACGTAAACGGTTTTATGAATATCCAATGACTCCGAGTTCTGAATTCGGTCATTTTCGGCTTGATTTCACACTACTTTTGGAGCTCTACAATCCTAGCGTTTTGGATTTTGATTTCAGAACTCGTGGCTAGTAGGTCTCGTTTCACCTAGTTAGCCGCGAAATGTGGTTTCTTTACGTAAAGGGTTTTATGAATATCCGTTTACTCCGAGTTCTGAATTCGGTGATTTTTAGCTTGATTTCACACTACTTTTCGAGCTCTACAATCCTGCCATTTCGGATTTTGATTTCAGAACTCGTGGCTAGTAGGTCTCGTTTCACGTAGTTAGCCGCGAAATGTGGTTTCTTTACGTAAATGGTTTTATGAATATCCGTTGACTCCGAGTTCTGAATTCGGTCATTTTTAGCTTGATTTCACACTAATTTTTGAGCTCTACAATCCTGGCATTTCGGATTTTGATTTCAGAACTCGTGGCTAGTAGGTCTCGTTTCACCTAGTTAGCCGCGAAATGTGGTTTCTTTACGTAAACGGTTTTATGAATATCCGTTTACTCCGAGTTCTGAATTCGGTGATTTTTAGCTTGATTTCACACTACTTTTCGAGCTCTACAATCCTTGCGTTTTGGATTTTTATTTCAGAACTCGTGGCTAGTAGGTCTCGTTTCACCTAGTTAGCCGCGAAATGTGGTTTTTTTACGTAAACGGTTTTATGAATATCCGTTTACTCCGAGTTCTGAATTCGGTGATTTTTAGCTTGATTTCACACTACTTTTCGAGCTCTACAATCCTGACATTTCGGATTCTTATTTCAGAACTCGTGGCTAGTAGGTCTCGTTTCACCTAGTTAGCCGCGAAATGTGGTTTCTTTACGTAAATGGTTTTATGAATATACGTTGACTCAGAGTTCTGAATTCGGTGATTTTTAGCTTGATTTCACACTACTTTTCGAGCTCTACAATCCTTGCGTTTTGGATTTTGATTTCAGAACTCGTGGCTAGTAGGTCTCGTTTCACCTAGTTAGCCGCGAAATGTGGTTTCTTTACGTAAACGGTTTTATGAATATCCGTTTACTCCGAGTTCTGAATTCGGTGATTTTTAGCTTGATTTCACACTACTTTTCGAGCTCTACAATCCTTGCATTTTGGATTTTTATTTCAGAACTCGTGGCTAGTAGGTCTCGTTTCACCTAGTTAGCCGCGAAATGTGGTTTTTTTACGTAAACGGTTTTATGAATATCTGTTGACACCGGGTTCTGAATTCGGTAATTTTTAGCTTGATTTCACACTACTTTTCAAGCTCTACAATCCTGGAGTTTCGGATTTTGATTTTAGAACTTGCGGCTAGTAGGTCTCGCTTCACCTAGTTAGCCGCGAAATGTGGTTTCTTTACGTAAACGGTTTTATGAATATCCGTTGACTCCGAGTTCTGAATTCGGTGATTTTTAGCTTGATTTCACACTAATTTTCGAGCTCTACAATCCTGGCATTTCGGATTCTGATTTCAAAACTCGTGGCTAGTAGGTCTCGTTTCTCCTAGTTAGCCACGAAATGTGGTTTCTTTACGTAAACGGTTTTATGAATATCCAATGACTCCGAGTTCTGAATTCGGTCATTTTCGGCTTGATTTCACCCTAGTTTTTGAGCTCTACAATCCTAGCGTTTCGGATTTTGATTTCAGAACTCGTGGCTAGTAGGTCTCGTTTCACCTAGTTAGCCGCGAAATGTGGTTTCTTTACGTAAAGGGTTTTTTGAATATCCGTTGACTCCGAGTTCTGAATTCGGTGATTTTTAGCTTGATTTCACACTACTTTTCGAGCTCTACAATCCTGCCATTTCGGATTTTGATTTCAGAACTCGTAGATAGTAGGTCTCGTTTCACGTAGTTATCCGCGAAATGTGATTTCTTTACGTAAACGGTTTTATGAATATCCGTTGACTCCGAGTTCTGAATTCGGTCATTTTTAGCTTGATTTCACACTACTTTTCGAGCTCTACAATCCTTGCATTTTGGATTTTTATTTCAGAACTCGTGTCTAGTAGGTCTCGTTTCACCTAGTTAGCCGCGAAATGTGGTTTCTTTACGTAAACGGTTTTATGAATATCTGTTGACACCGGGTTCTGAATTCGGTGATTTTTAGCTTGATTTCACACTACTTTTCAAGCTCTACAATCCTGGCGTTTCGGATTTTGATTTTAGAACTTGTGGCTAGTAGGTCTCATTTCACCTAGTTAGCCGCGAAATGTGGTTTCTTTACGTAAACGGTTTTATGAATATCCGTTTACTCCGAGTTCTGAATTCGGTGATTTTTAGCTTGATTTCACACTAATTTTCGAGCTCTACAATCCTGACATTTCGGATTCTGATTTCAGAACTCGTGGCTAGTAGGTCTCGTTTCACCTAGTTAGCCGCGAAATGTGGTTTCTTTACGTAAACGGTTTTATGAATATCCAATGACTCCGAGTTCTGAATTCGGTCATTTTCGGCTTGATTTCACCCTAGTTTTTGAGCTCTACAATCCAAACGTTTCGGATTTTGATTTCAGAACTCGTGGCTAGTAGGTCTCGTTTCACCTAGTTAGCCGCGAAATGTGGTTTCTTTACGTAAAGGGTTTTATGAATATCCGTTGACTCCGAGTTCTGAATTCGGTGATTTTTAGCTTGATTTCACACTACTTTTCGAGCTCTACAATCCTGGCATTTCGGATTTTGATTTCATAACTTTTGGATAGTAGGTCTCGTTTCACCTAGTTAGTCGCGAAATGTGGTTTCTTTACGTAAAGGGTTTTATGAATATCCGTTGACTCCGAGTTCTGAATTCGGTGATTTTTAGCTTGATTTCACACTAATTTTCGAGCTCTACAATCCTGCCGTTTCGGATTTTGATTTCAGAACTCGTGGATAGTAGGTCTCGTTTAACCTAGTTAGCCGCGAAATGTGGTTTCTTTACGTAAACGGTTTTATGAATATCCTTTGACTCAGAGTTCATAATTCGGTGATTTTTAGCTTGATTTCACACTACTTTTCGAGCTCTACAATCCTGGCGTTTCGGATTTTTATTTCAGAAGTCTTGGCTTGTAGGTCTCGTTCCACATAGTTAGCCACGAAATGTGGTTTCTTTACATAAACGGTTTTATGAATATCCGTTGACTCCGAGTTCTGAATTCAGTGATTTTTAGCTTGATTTCACACTACTTTTCGGGCTCTACAATCCTGGCATTTCGGATTTTGATTTCAGAACTCGTGGCTAGTATGTCTCGTTTCACCTAGTTAGCCGTGAAATGTCGTTTCTTTACGTAAACGGTTTTATGAATATTCGTTGACTCAGAGTTCTGAATTTGGTGATTTTTAGCTTGATTTCACACTACTTTTCGAGCTCTACAATCCTGGCCTTTCGGATATTGATTTCAGAACTTGTGGCTAGTAGGTCTCGTTTCACCTAGTTAGCCGCGAAATGTGGTTTCTTTACGTAAACGGTTTTATGAATATCCGTTGACTCCGAGTTCTGAATTCGGTGATTTTTAGCTTGATTTCACACTACTTTTCGGGCTCTACAATCCTGGCATTTCGGAATTCGTGGCTAGTATGTCTCGTTTCACCTAGTTAGCCGCGAAATGTCGTTTCTTTACGTAAACGGTTTTATGAATATTCGTTGACTCAGAGTTTTGAATTCGTTGATTTTTAGCTTGATTTCACACTACTTTTCGAGCTCTACAATCCTGCCGTTTCGGATTTTGATTTCAGAACTCGTAGCTAGTAGGTCTCGTTTCACCTAGTTAGCCGCGAATTGTGGATTCTTTACGTAAACGGTTTTATGAATATCCGTTGACTCCGAGTTCTGAATTCGTTGATTTTTAGCTTGATTTCACACTACTTTTCGAGCTCTACAATCCTGGCGTTTCGGATTTTTATTTCAGAAGTGTTGGCTTGTAGGTCTCGTTTCACATAGTTAGCCGCGAAATGTGGTTTCTTTACGTAAACGGTTTTATGAATATCCGTTGACTCCGAGTTCTGAATTCAGTGATTTTTAGCTTGATTTCACACTACTTTTCGGGCTCTACAATCCTGGCGTTTGGGATTTTGATTTCAGAACTCGTGGCTAGTATGTCTCGTTTCACCTAGTTAGCCGTGAAATGTCGTTTCTTTACGTAAACGGTTTTATGAATATTCGTTGACTCAGAGTTCTGAATTCGGTGATTTTTAGCTTGATTTCACACTACTTTTCGAGCTCTACAATCCTGACATTTCGAATTCTGATTTCAGAACTCGTGGCTAGTAGGTCTCGTTTCACCTAGTTAGCCGCGAAATGTGGTTTCTTTACGTAAACGGTTTTATGAGTATCCGTTGACCCAGAGTTCTGAATTCGGTGATTTTTAGCTTGATTTCACACTACTTTTCGAGCTCTACAATCCTGCCATTTCGGATTTTGATTTCAGAACTCGTGGATAGTTGGTCTCATTTCACGTAGTTATCCGCGAAATGTGATTTCTTTACGTAAACGGTTTTATGAATATCCGTTGACTCAGAGTTCTGAATTCGGTGATTTTTAGCTTGATTTCACACTAATTTTCGAGTTCTACAATCCTGGCATTTCGGATTTTGATTTCAGAACTCGTGGATAGTAGGTCTTGTTTCACCTAGTTAGCCGCGAAATGTGGTTTCTTTACGTAAAGAGTTTTATGAATATCCGTTGACTCCGAGTTCTGAATTCGGTGATTTTTAGCTTGATTTCACACTACTTTTCGAGCTCTACAATCCTGACATTTCGGATTCTGATTTCAGAACTCGTGGCTAGTAGGTCTCGTTTCACCTAGTTAGCCGCGAAATGTGGTTTCTTTACGTAAACGGTTTTATGAATATCCGTTGACTCCGAGTTCTGAATTCGGTGATTTTTAGCTTGATTTCACAATAATTTTCGAGCTCCACAATCCTGACATTTCGGATTCTGATTTCAGAACTCGTGGCTAGTAGATCTCGATTCTCCTAGTTTGCCACGAAATGTGGTTTCTTTACGTAAACGGTTTTATGAATATCCAATGACTCCGAGTTCTGAATTCGGTCATTTTCGGCTTGATTTCACCCTAGTTTTTGAGCTCTACAATCCTAGCGTTTCGGATTTTGATTTTAGAACTCGTGGCTAGTAGGTCTCGTTTCACCTAGTTAGCCGCGAAATGTGGTTTCTTTACGTAAAGGGTTTTATGAATATCCGTTGACTCAGAGTTCTGAATTCGGTGATTTTTAGCTTGATTTCACACTACTTTTCGAGCTCTACAATCCTTGCGTTTTGGATTTTGATTTCAGAACTCGTGGCTAGTAGGTCTCGTTTCACCTAGTTAGCCGCGAAATGTGGTTTCTTTACGTAAACGGTTTTATGAATATCCGTTTACTCCGAGTTCTGAATTCGGTGATTTTTAGCTTGATTTCACACTACTTTTCGAGCTCTACAATCCTTGCGTTTTGGATTTTGATTTCAGAACTCGTGGCTAGTAGGTCTCGTTTCACCTAGTTAGCCGCGAAATGTGGTTTCTTTACGTAAACGGTTTTATGAATATCCGTTTACTCCGAGTTCTGAATTCTGTGATTTTTAGCTTGATTTCACACTACTTTTCGAGCTCTACAATCCTTGCATTTTGGATTTTTATTTCAGAACTCGTGGCTAGTAGGTCTCGTTTCACCTAGTTAGCCACGAAATGTGGTTTTTTTACGTAAACGGTTTTATGAATATCTGTTGACACCGGGTTCTGAATTCGGTGATTTTTAGCTTGATTTCACACTACTTTTCAAGCTCTACAATCCTGGAGTTTCGGATTTTGATTTTAGAACTTGTGGCTAGTAGGTCTCGTTTCACCTAGTTAGCCGCGAAATGTGGTTTCTTTACGTAAACGGTTTTATGAATATCCGTTGACTCCGAGTTCTGAATTCGGTGATTTTTAGCTTGATTTCACACTAATTTTCGAGCTCTACAATCCTGACATTTCGGATTCTGATTTCAGAACTCGTGGCTAGTAGGTCTCGATTCTCCTAGTTAGCCACGAAATGTGGTTTCTTTACGTAAACGGTTTTATGAATATCCAATGACTCCGAGTTCTGAATTCGGTCATTTTCGGCTTGATTTCACCCTAGTTTTTGAGCTCTACAATCCTAGCCTTTCGGATTTTGATTTTAGAACTCGTGGCTAGTAGGTCTCGTTTCACCTAGTTAGCCGCGAAATGTGGTTTCTTTACGTAAAGGGTTTTATGAATATCCGTTGACTCAGAGTTCTGAATTCGGTGATTTTTAGCTTGATTTCACACTACTTTTCGAGCTCTACAATCCTTGCGTTTTGGATTTTGATTTCAGAACTCGTGGCTAGTAGGTCTCGTTTCACCTAGTTAGCCGCGAAATGTGGTTTCTTTACGTAAACGGTTTTATGAATATCCGTTTACTCCGAGTTCTGAATTCGGTGATTTTTAGCTTGATTTCACACTACTTTTCGAGCTCTACAATCCTTGCGTTTTGGATTTTGATTTCAGAACTCGTGGCTAGTAGGTCTCGTTTCACCTAGTTAGCCGCGAAATGTGGTTTCTTTACGTAAACGGTTTTATGAATATCCGTTTACTCCGAGTTCTGAATTCTGTGATTTTTAGCTTGATTTCACACTACTTTTCGAGCTCTACAATCCTTGCATTTTGGATTTTTATTTCAGAACTCGTGGCTAGTAGGTCTCGTTTCACCTAGTTAGCCACGAAATGTGGTTTTTTTACGTAAACGGTTTTATGAATATCTGTTGACACCGGGTTCTGAATTCGGTGATTTTTAGCTTGATTTCACACTACTTTTCAAGCTCTACAATCCTGGAGTTTCGGATTTTGATTTTAGAACTTGTGGCTAGTAGGTCTCGTTTCACCTAGTTAGCCGCGAAATGTGGTTTCTTTACGTAAACGGTTTTATGAATATCCGTTGACTCCGAGTTCTGAATTCGGTGATTTTTAGCTTGATTTCACACTAATTTTCGAGCTCTACAATCCTGACATTTCGGATTCTGATTTCAGAACTCGTGGCTAGTAGGTCTCGATTCTCCTAGTTAGCCACGAAATGTGGTTTCTTTACGTAAACGGTTTTATGAATATCCAATGACTCCGAGTTCTGAATTCGGTCATTTTCGGCTTGATTTCACCCTAGTTTTTGAGCTCTACAATCCTAGCCTTTCGGATTTTGATTTTAGAACTCGTGGCTAGTAGGTCTCGTTTCACCTAGTTAGCCGCGAAATGTGGTTTCTTTACGTAAAGGGTTTTATGAATATCCGTTGACTCCGAGTTCTGAATTCGGTGATTTTTAGCTTGATTTCACACTACTTTTCGAGCTCTACAATCCTGCCATTTCGGATTTTGATTTCAGAACTCGTGGATAGTAGGTCTCGTTTCACGTAGTTAGCCGCGAAACGTGATTTCTTTACGTAAACGGTTTTATGAATATCCAATGACTCCGAGTTCTGAATTCGGTCATTTTCGGCTTGATTTCACTCTAGTTTTTGAGCTCTACAATCCTAGCGTTTCGGATTTTGATTTCAGAACTCGTGGCTAGTAGGTCTCGTTTCACCTAGTTAGCCGCGAAATGTGGTTTCTTTACGTAAAGGGTTTTATGAATATCCGTTGACTCCGAGTTCTGAATTCGGTGATTTTGAGCTTGATTTCACACTACTTTTCGAGCTCTACAATCATGCCATTTCGGATTTTGATTTCAGAACTCGTGGATAGTAGGTCTCGTTTCTCCTAGTTAGCCGCGAAATGTGGTTTCTTTACGTAAAGGGTTTTATGAATATCCAATGACTCCGAGTTCTGAATTCGGTCATTTTCGGCTTGATTTCACCCTAGTTTTTGAGCTCTACAATCCTAGCGTTTCGGATTTTGATTTCAGAAATCGTGGCTAGTAGGTCTCGTTTCACCTAGTTAGCCGCGAAATGTGGTTTCTTTACGTAAAGGGTTTTATGAATATCCGTTGACTCCGAGTTCTGAATTCGGTGATTTTTAGCTTGATTTCACACTATTTTTCGAGCTCTACAATCCTGCCATTTCGGATTTTGATTTCAGAACTGGTAGATAGTAGGTCTCGTTTCACGTAGTTAGCCGCAAATGTGGTTTCTTTACGTAAACGGTTTTATGAATATCTGTTGACACCGGGTTCTGAATTCGGTGATTTTTAGCTTGATTTCACACTACTTTTCAAGCTCTACAATCCTGGCGTTTTGGATTTTGATTTCAGAACTCGTGGCTAGTAGGTCTCGTTTCACCTAGTTAGCCGCAAAATGTGGTTTCTTTACGTAAACGGTTTTGTGAATATCCGTTTACTCCGAGTTCTGAATTCGGTGATTTTTAGCTTGATTTCACACTAATTTTCGAGCTCTACAATCCTGACATTTCGGATTCGATTTCAGAACTCGTGGCTAGTAGGTCTCGTTTCACCTAGTTAGCCGCGAAATGTGGTTTCTTTACGTAAACGGTTTTATGAATATCCAATGACTCCGAGTTCTGAATTCGGTCATTTTCGGCTTGATTTCACCCTAGTTTTTGAGCTCTACAATCCTAGCGTTTCGGATTTTGATTTCAGAACTCGTGGCTAGTAGGTCTCGTTTCACCTAGTTAGCCGCGAAATGTGGTTTCTTTACGTAAAGGGTTTTATGAATATCCATTGACTCCGAGTTCTGAATTCGGTGAATTTTAGCTTGATTTCACACTACTTTTCGAGCTCTACAATCCTGCCATTTCGGATTTTGATTTCGGAACTCGTGGATAGTAGGTCTCGTTTCACGTAGTTAGCCGCGAAATGTGATTTCTTTACGTAAACGGTTTTATGAATATCCGTGGACTCCGAGTTCTGAATTCGGTCATTTTTAGCTTGATTTCACACTACTTTTCGAGCTCTACAATCCTGGCATTTCGGATTTTGATTTCTGAACTTTTGGATAGTAGATCTCATTTCACCTAGTTAGCCGCGAAATGTGGTTTCTTTACGTAAAGGGTTTTATGAATATCCAATGACTCCGAGTTCTGAATTCGGTCATTTTCGGCTTGATTTCACCCTAGTTTTTGAGCTCTACAATCCTAGCGTTTCGGATTTTGATTTCAGAAATCGTGGCTAGTAGGTCTCGTTTCACCTAGTTAGCCGCGAAATGTGGTTTCTTTACGTAAAGGGTTTTATGAATATCCATTGACTCCGAGTTCTGAATTCTGTGATTTTTAGCTTGATTTCACACTACTTTTCGAGCTCTACAATCCTTGCATTTTGGATTTTTATTTCAGAACTCGTGGCTAGTAGGTCTCGTTTCACCTAGTTAGCCACGAAATGTGGTTTTTTTACGTAAACGGTTTTATGAATATCTGTTGACACCGGGTTCTGAATTCGGTGATTTTTAGCTTGATTTCACACTACTTTTCAAGCTCTACAATCCTGGAGTTTCGGATTTTGATTTTAGAACTTGTGGCTAGTAGGTCTCGTTTCACCTAGTTAGCCGCGAAATGTGGTTTCTTTACGTAAACGGTTTTATGAATATCCGTTGACTCCGAGTTCTGAATTCGGTGATTTTTAGCTTGATTTCACACTAATTTTCGAGCTCTACAATCCTGACATTTCGGATTCTGATTTCAGAACTCGTGGCTAGTAGGTCTCGATTCTCCAAGTTAGCCACGAAATGTGGTTTCTTTACGTAAACGGTTTTATGAATATCCAATGACTCCGAGTTCTGAATTCGGTCATTTTCGGCTTGATTTCACCCTAGTTTTTGAGCTCTACAATCCTAGCGTTTCGGATTTTGATTTTAGAACTCGTGGCTAGTAGGTCTCGTTTCACCTAGTTAGCCGCGAAATGTGGTTTCTTTACGTAAAGGGTTTTATGAATATCCGTTGACTCCGAGTTCTGAATTCGGTGATTTTTAGCTTGATTTCACACTACTTTTCGAGCTCTACAATCCTGCCATTTCGGATTTTGATTTCAGAACTCGTGGATAGTAGGTCTCGTTTCACGTAGTTAGCCGCGAAACGTGATTTCTTTACGTAAACGGTTTTATGAATATCCGTTGACTCCGAGTTCTGAATTCGGTGATTTTTAGCTTGATTTCACACTAATTTTCGAGCTCTACAATCCTGACATTTCGGATTCTGATTTCAGAACTCGTGGCTAGTAGGTCTCGTTTCTCCTAGTTAGCCACGAAATGTGGTTTCTTTACGTAAACGGTTTTATGAATATCCAATGACTCCGAGTTCTGAATTCGGTCATTTTCGGCTTGATTTCACTCTAGTTTTTGAGCTCTACAATCCTAGCGTTTCGGATTTTGATTTCAGAACTCGTGGCTAGTAGGTCTCGTTTCACCTAGTTAGCCGCGAAATGTGGTTTCTTTACGTAAAGGGTTTTATGAATATCCGTTGACTCCGAGTTCTGAATTCGGTGATTTTGAGCTTGATTTCACACTACTTTTCGAGCTCTACAATCATGCCATTTCGGATTTTGATTTCAGAACTCGTGGATAGTAGGTCTCGTTTCTCCTAGTTAGCCGCGAAATGTGGTTTCTTTACGTAAAGGGTTTTATGAATATCCAATGACTCCGAGTTCTGAATTCGGTCATTTTCGGCTTGATTTCACCCTAGTTTTTGAGCTCTACAATCCTAGCGTTTCGGATTTTGATTTCAGAAATCGTGGCTAGTAGGTCTCGTTTCACCTAGTTAGCCGCGAAATGTGGTTTCTTTACGTAAAGGGTTTTATGAATATCCGTTGACTCCGAGTTCTGAATTCGGTGATTTTTAGCTTGATTTCACACTATTTTTCGAGCTCTACAATCCTGCCATTTCGGATTTTGATTTCAGAACTGGTAGATTGTAGGTCTCGTTTCACGTAGTTAGCCGCAAATGTGGTTTCTTTACGTAAACGGTTTTATGAATATCTGTTGACACCGGGTTCTGAATTCGGTGATTTTTAGCTTGATTTCACACTACTTTTCAAGCTCTACAATCCTGGCGTTTTGGATTTTGATTTCAGAACTCGTGGCTAGTAGGTCTCGTTTCACCTAGTTAGCCGCGAAATGTGGTTTCTTTACGTAAACGGTTTTGTGAATATCCGTTTACTCCGAGTTCTGAATTCGGTGATTTTTAGCTTGATTTCACACTAATTTTCGAGCTCTACAATCCTGACATTTCGGATTCGATTTCAGAACTCGTGGCTAGTAGGTCTCGTTTCACCTAGTTAGCCGCGAAATGTGGTTTCTTTACGTAAACGGTTTTATGAATATCCAATGACTCCGAGTTCTGAATTCGGTCATTTTCGGCTTGATTTCACCCTAGTTTTTGAGCTCTACAATCCTAGCGTTTCGGATTTTGATTTCAGAACTCGTGGCTAGTAGGTCTCGTTTCACCTAGTTAGCCGCGAAATGTGGTTTCTTTACGTAAAGGGTTTTATGAATATCCATTGACTCCGAGTTCTGAATTCGGTGATTTTTAGCTTGATTTCACACTACTTTTCGAGCTCTACAATCCTGCCATTTCGGATTTTGATTTCGGAACTCGTGGATAGTAGGTCTCGTTTCACGTAGTTAGCCGCGAAATGTGATTTCTTTACGTAAACGGTTTTATGAATATCCGTGGACTCCGAGTTCTGAATTCGGTCATTTTTAGCTTGATTTCACACTACTTTTCGAGCTCTACAATCCTGGCATTTCGGATTTTGATTTCTGAACTTTTGGATAGTAGATCTCGTTTCACCTAGTTAGCCGCGAAATGTGGTTTCTTTACGTAAACGGTTTTATGAATATCCGTTGACTCCGAGTTCTGAATTCGGTGATTTTTTGCTTGATTTCACACTACTTTTCGAGCTCTACAATCATGCCATTTCGGATTTTGATTTCAGAACTCGTGGATAGTAGGTCTCGTTTCTCCTAGTTAGCCGCGAAATGTGGTTTCTTTACGTAAACGGTTTTATGAATATCCAATGACTCCGAGTTCTGAATTCGGTCATTTTCGGCTTGATTTCACCCTAGTTTTTGAGCTCTACAATCCTAGCGTTTCGGATTTTGATTTCAGAACTCGTGGCTAGTAGGTCTCGTTTCACCTAGTTAGCCGCGAAATGTGGTTTCTTTACGTAAAGGGTTTTATGAATATCCGTTGACTCCGAGTTCTGAATTCGGTGATTTTTAGCTTGATTTCACACTACTTTTTGAGCTCTACAATCCTGGCATTTCGGATTTTGATTTCAGAACTCGTGGATAGTACGTCTCGTTTCACCTAGTTAGCCGCGAAATGTGGTTTCTTTACGTAAACGGTTTTATGAATATCCGTTGACTCAGAGTTCTGAATTCGGTGATTTTTAGCTTGATTTCACACTACTTTTCGAGCTCTACAATCCTTGCATTTTGGATTTTGATTTCAGAACTCGTGGCTAGTAGGTCTCGTTTCACCTAGTTAGCCGCGAAATGTGGTTTCTTTAAGTAAACGGTTTTATGAATATCCGTTGACTCAGAGTTCTGAATTCGATGATTTTTAGCTTGATTTCACACTACTTTTCGAGCTCTACAATCCTTGCATTTTGGATTTTGATTTCAGAACTCGTGGCTAGTAGGTCTCGTTTCACCTAGTTAGCCGCGAAATGTGGTTTCTTTACGTAAACGGTTTTATGAATATCCGTTGACTCCGAGTTCTGAATTCGGTGATTTTTAGCTTGATTTCACACTAATTTTCGAGCTCTACAATCCTGAGATTTCGGATTCTGATTTCAGAACTCGTGGCTAGTAGGTCTCGTTTCTTATAGTTAGCCACGAAATGTGGTTTCTTTACGTAAACGGTTTTATGAATATCCAATGACTCCGAGTTCTGAATTCGGTCATTTTCGGCTTGATTTCACCCTAGTTTTTGAGCTCTACAATCCTAGCGTTTCGGATTTTGATTTCAGAACTCGTGGCTAGTAGGTCTCGTTTCACCTAGTTAGCCGCGAAATGTGGTTTCTTTACGTAAAGGGTTTTATGAATATCCGTTGACTCCGAGTTCTGAATTCGGTGATTTTGAGCTTGATTTCACACTACTTTTCGAGCTCTACAATCATGCCATTTCGGATTTTGATTTCAGAACTCGTGGATAGTAGGTCTCGTTTCACCTATTTAGCCGCGAAATGTGGTTTCTTTACGTAAAGGGTTTTATGAATATCCAATGACTCCGAGTTCTGAATTCGGTCATTTTGGCTTGATTTCACCCTAGTTTTTGAGCTCTACAATCCTAGCGTTTCGGATTTTGATTTCAGAACTCGTGGCTAGTAGGTCTCGTTTCACCTAGTTAGCCGCGAAATGTGGTTTCTTTACGTAAAGGGTTTTATGAATATCCGTTGACTCAGAGTTCTGAATTCGGTGATTTTTAGCTTGATTTCACACTACTTTTCGAGCTCTACAATCCTTGAATTTTGGATTTTGATTTCAGAACTCGTGGCTAGTAGGTCTCGTTTCACCTAGTTAGCCGCGAAATGTGGTTTCTTTAAGTAAACGGTTTTATGAATATCCGTTGACTCAGAGTTCTGAATTCGATGATTTTTAGCTTGATTTCACACTACTTTTCGAGCTCTACAATCCTTACATTTTGGATTTTGATTTCAGAACTCGTGGCTAGTAGGTCTCGTTTCTCCTAGTTAGCCGCGAAATGTGGTTTCTTTACGTAAACGGTTTTATGAATATCTGTTGACACCGGGTTCTGAATTCGGTGATTTTTAGCTTGATTTCACACTACTTTTCAAGCTCTACAATCCTGGCGTTTTGGATTTTGATTTCAGAACTCGTGGCTAGTAGGTCTCGTTTCACCTAGTTAGCCGCGAAATGTAGTTCTTTACGTAAACGGTTTTATGAATATCCGTTTACTCCGAGTTCTGAATTCGTTGATTTTTAGCTTGATTTCACACTAATTTTCGAGCTCTACAATCCTGACATTTCGGATTCTGATTTCAGAACTCGTGGCTAGTAGGTCTCGTTTCACCTAGTTAGCCGCGAAATGTGGTTTCTTTACGTAAACGGTTTTATGAATATCCAATGACTCCGAGTTCTGAATTCGGTCATTTTCGGCTTGATTTCACCCTAGTTTTTGAGCTCTACAATCCTAGCATTTCGGATTTTGATTTCAGAACTCGTGGCTAGTAGGTCTCGTTTCACCTAGTTAGCCGCGAAATGTGGTTTCTTTACGTAAAGGGTTTTATGAATATCCGTTGACTCCGAGTTCTGAATTCGGTGATTTTTAGCTTGATTTCACACTAATTTTCGAGCTCTACAATCCTGCCATTTCGGATTTTGATTTCAGAACTCGTGGATAGTAGGTTTCGTTTCACGTAGTTAGCCGCGAAATGTGATTTCTTTACGTAAACGGTTTTATGAATATCCGTGGACTCCGAGTTCTGAATTCGGTCATTTTTAGCTTGATTTCACACTACTTTTCGATCTCTACAATCCTGGCATTTCGGATTTTGATTTCAGAACTCGTGGATAGTAGGTCTCGTTTCACCTAGTTAGCCGCGAAATGTGGTTTCTTTACGTAAAGGGTTTTATGAATATCCGTTGACTCAGAGTTCTGAATTCGGTGATTTTTAGCTTGATTTCACACTACTTTTCGAGCTCTACAATCCTTGAATTTTGGATTTTGATTTCAGAACTCGTGGCTAGTAGGTCTCGTTTCACCTAGTTAGCCGCGAAATGTGGTTTCTTTAAGTAAACGGTTTTATGAATATCCGTTGACTCAGAGTTCTGAATTCGATGATTTTTAGCTTGATTTCACACTACTTTTCGAGCTCTACAATCCTTGCATTTTGGATTTTGATTTCAGAACTCGTGGCTAGTAGGTCTCGTTTCTCCTAGTTAGCCGCGAAATGTGGTTTCTTTACGTAAACGGTTTTATGAATATCTGTTGACACCGGGTTCTGAATTCGGTGATTTTTAGCTTGATTTCACACTAATTTTCGAGCTCTACAATCCTGACATTTCGGATTCTGATTTCAGAACTCGTGGCTAGTAGGTCTCGTTTCACCTAGTTAGCCGCGAAATGTGGTTTCTTTACGTAAACGGTTTTATGAATATCCAATGACTCCGAGTTCTGAATTCGGTCATTTTCGGCTTGATTTCACCCTAGTTTTTGAGCTCTACAATCCTAGCATTTCGGATTTTGATTTCAGAACTCGTGGCTAGTAGGTCTCGTTTCACCTAGTTAGCCGCGAAATGTGGTTTCTTTACGTAAAGGGTTTTATGAATATCCGTTGACTCCGAGTTCTGAATTCGGTGATTTTTAGCTTGATTTCACACTAATTTTCGAGCTCTACAATCCTGCCATTTCGGATTTTGATTTCAGAACTCGTGGATAGTAGGTTTCGTTTCACGTAGTTAGCCGCGAAATGTGATTTCTTTACGTAAACGGTTTTATGAATATCCGTGGACTCCGAGTTCTGAATTCGGTCAATTTTAGCTTGATTTCACACTACTTTTCGAGCTCTACAATCCTGGCATTTCGGATTTTGATTTCAGAACTTTTGGATAGTAGGTCTCGTTTCACCTAGTTAGCCGCGAAATGTGGTTTCTTTACGTAAACGGTTTTATGAATATCCGTTGACTCCGAGTTCTGAATTCGATGATTTTTAGCTTGATTTCACACTACTTTTCGAGCTCTACAATCATGCCATTTCGGATTTTGATTTCAGAACTCGTGGATAGTAGGTCTCGTTTCTCCTTGTTAGCCGCGAAATGTGGTTTCTTTACGTAAACGGTTTTATGAATATCCAATGACTCCGAGTTCTGAATTTGGTCATTTTCGGCTTGATTTCACCCTAGTTTTTGAGCTCTACAATCCTAGCGTTTCGGATTTTGATTTCAGAACTCGTGGCTAGTAGGTCTCGTTTCACCTAGTTAGCCGCGAAATGTGGTTTCTTTACGTAAAGGGTTTTATGAATATCCGTTGACTCCGAGTTCTGAATTCGGTGATTTTTAGCTTGATTTCACACTACTTTTTGAGCTCTACAATCCTGGCATTTCGGATTTTGATTTCAGAACTCGTGGATAGTAGGTCACGTTTCACCTAGTTAGCCGCGAAATGTGGTTTCTTTACGTAAACGGTTTTATGAATATCAGTTGACTCAGAGTTCTGAATTCGGTGATTTTTAGCTTGATTTCACACTACTTTTCGAGCTCTACAATCCTTGCATTTTGGATTTTGATTTCAGAACTCGTGGCTAGTAGGTCTCGTTTCACCTAGTTAGCCGCGAAATGTGGTTTCTTTACGTAAACGGTTTTATGAATATCTGTTGACACCGGGTTCTGAATTCGGTGATTTTTAGTTTGATTTCACACTTCTTTTCAAGCTCTACAATCCTGGCGTTTTGGATTTTGATTTCAGAACTCGTGGCTAGTAGGTCTCGTTTCACCTAGTTAGCCGCGAAATGTGGTTTCTTTACGTAAACGGTTTTATGAATATCCGTTTACTCCGAGTTCTGAATTCGGTGATTTTTAGCTTGATTTCACACTAATTTTCGAGCTCTACAATCCTGACATTTCGGATTCTGATTTCAGAACTCGTGGCTAGTAGGTCTCGTTTCACCTAGTTAGCCGGGAAATGTGGTTTCTTTACGTAAACGGTTTTATGAATATCCAATGACTCCGAGTTCTGAATTCGGTCATTTTCGGCTTGATTTCACCCTAGTTTTTGAGCTCTACAATCCTAGCGTTTCGGATTTTGATTTCAGAACTCGTGGCTAGTGGGTCTCGTTTCACCTAGTTAGCCGCGAAATGTGGTTTCTTTACGTAAAGGGTTTTATGAATATCCGTTGACTCCGAGTTCTGAATTCGGTGATTTTTAGCTTGATTTCACACTACTTTTCGAGCTCTACAATCCTGCCATTTCGGATTTTGATTTCGGAACTCGTGGATAGTAGGTCTCGTTTCACGTAGTTGGCCGCGAAATGTGATTTCTTTACGTAAACGGTTTTATGAATATCCGTTGACTCCGAGTTCTGAATTCGGTCATTTTTAGCTTGATTTCACACTACTTTTCGAGCTCTACAATCCTGGCATTTCGGATTTTAATTCAGAACTTTTGGATAGTAGGTCTCGTTTCACCTAGTTAGCCGCGAAATGTGGTTTCTTTACGTAAACGGTTTTATGAATATCCGTTGACTCCGAGTTCTGAATTCGGTGATTTTTAGCTTGATTTCACACTACTTTTCGAGCTCTACAATCATGCCATTTCGGATTTTGATTTCAGAACTCGTGGATAGTAGGTCTCGTTTCTCCTAGTTAGCCGCGAAATGTGGTTTCTTTACGTAAACGATTTTATGAATATCCAATGACTCCGAGTTCTGAATTCGGTCATTTTCGGCTTGATTTCACCCTAGTTTTTGAGCTTTACAATCCTAGCGTTTCGGATTTTGATTTCAGAACTCGTGGCTAGTAGGTCTCGTTTCACCTAGTTAGCCGCGAAATGTGGTTTCTTTACGTAAAGGGTTTTATGAATATCCGTTGACTCCGAGTTCTGAATTCGGTCATTTTTAGCTTGATTTCACACTACTTTTCGATCTCTACAATCCTGGCATTTCGGATTTTGATTTCAGAACTCGTGGATAGTAGGTCTCGTTTCACCTAGTTAGCCGCGAAATGTGGTTTCTTTACGTAAACGGTTTTATGAATATCCGTTGACTCAGAGTTCTGAATTCGGTGATTTTTAGCTTGATTTCACACTACCTTTCGAGCTCTACAATCATGCCATTTCGGATTTTGAATTCAGAACTCGTGGCTAGTAGGTCTCGTTTCACCTAGTTAGCCGCGAAATGTGGTTTCTTTAAGTAAACGATTTTATGAATATCCGTTGACTCAGAGTTCTGAATTCGATGATTTTTAGCTTGATTTCACACTACTTTTCGAGCTCTACAATCCTTGCATTTTGGATTTTGATTTCAGAACTCGTGGCTAGTAGGTCTCGTTTCACCTAGTTAGCCGCGAAATGTGGTTTCTTTACGTAAACGGTTTTATGAATATCTGTTGACACCGGGTTCTGAATTCGGTGATTTTTAGCTTGATTTCACACTACTTTTCAAGCTCTACAATCCTGGCGTTTTGGATTTTGATTTCAGAACTCGTGGCTAGTAGGTCTCGTTTCACCTAGTTAGCCGCGAAATGTGGTTTCTTTACGTAATCGGTTTTATGAATATCCGTTTACTCCGAGTTCTGAATTCGGTGATTTTTAGCTTGATTTCACACTAATTTTCGAGCTCTACAATCCTGACATTTCGGATTCTGATTTCAGAACTCGTGGCTAGTAGGTCTCGTTTCACCTAGTTAGCCGCGAAATGTGGTTTCTTTACGTAAACGGTTTTATGAATATCCAATGACTCCGAGTTCTGAATTCGGTCATTTTCGGCTTGATTTCACCCTACTTTTTGAGCTCTACAATCCTAGCGTTTCGGATTTTGATTTCAGAACTCGTGGCTAGTAGGTCTCGTTTCACCTAGTTAGCCGCGAAATGTGGTTTCTTTACGTAAAGGGTTTTATGAATATCCGTTGACTCCGAGTTCTGAATTCGGTGATTTTTAGCTTGATTTCACACTACTTTTCGAGCTCTACAATCCTGCCATTTCGGATTTTGATTTCAGAACTCGTGGATAGTAGGTCTCGTTTCACGTAGTTAGCCGCGAAATGTGATTTCTTTACGTAAACGGTTTTATGAATATCCGTGGACTCCGAGTTCTTAATTCGGTCATTTTTAGCTTGATTTCACACTACTTTTCGAGCTCTACAATCCTGGCATTTCGGATTTTGATTTCAGAACTTTTGGATTGTAGGTCTCGTTTCACCTAGTTAGCCGCGAAATGTGGTTTCTTTACGTAAACGGTTTTATGAATATCCGTTGACTCCGAGTTCTGAATTCGGTGATTTTTAGCTTGATTTCACACTACTTTTCGAGCTCTACAATCATGCCATTTCGGATTTTGATTTCAGAACTCGTGGATAGTAGGTCTCGTTTCTCCTAGTTAGCCGCGAAATGTGGTTTCTTTACGTAAACGGTTTTATGAATATCCAATGACTCCGAGTTCTGAATTCGGTCATTTTCGGCTTGATTTCACCCTAGTTTTTGAGCTCTACAATCCTAGCGTTTCGGATTTTGATTTCAGAACTCGTGGCTAGTAGGTCTCGTTTCACCTAGTTAGCCGCGAAATGTGGTTTCTTTACGTAAACGGTTTTATGAATATCCGTTGACTCCGAGTTCTGAATTCGGTGATTTTTAGCTTGATTTCACACTACTTTTTGAGCTCTACAATCCTGGCATTTCGGATTTTGATTTCAGAACTCGTGGATAGTACGTCTCGTTTCACCTAGTTAGCCGCGAAATGTGGTTTCTTTACGTAAACGGTTTTATGAATATCCGTTGACTCAGAGTTCTGAATTCGGTGATTTTTAGCTTGATTTCACACTACTTTTCGAGCTCTACAATCCTTGCATTTTGGATTTTGATTTCAGAACTCGTGGCTAGTAGGTCTCGTTTCACCTAGTTAGCCGCGAAATGTGGTTTCTTTAAGTAAACGGTTTTATGAATATCCGTTGACTCAGAGTTCTGAATTCGATGATTTTTAGCTTGATTTCACACTACTTTTCGAGCTCTACAATCCTTGCATTTTGGATTTTGATTTCAGAACTCGTGGCTAGTAGGTCTCGTTTCACCTAGTTAGCCGCGAAATGTGGTTTCTTTACGTAAACGGTTTTATGAATATCCGTTGACTCCGAGTTCTGAATTCGGTGATTTTTAGCTTGATTTCACACTAATTTTCGAGCTCTACAATCCTGAGATTTCGGATTCTGATTTCAGAACTCGTGGCTAGTAGGTGTCGTTTCTCCTAGTTTGCCACGAAATGTGGTTTCTTTACGTAAACGGTTTTATGAATATCCAATGACTCCGAGTTCTGAATTCGGTCATTTTCGGCTTGATTTCACCCTAGTTTTTGAGCTCTACAATCCTAGCGTTTCGGATTTTGATTTCAGAACTCGTGGCTAGTAGGTCTCGTTTCACCTAGTTAGCCGCGAAATGTGGTTTCTTTACGTAAAGGGTTTTATGAATATCCGTTGACTCCGAGTTCTGAATTCGGTGATTTTGAGCTTGATTTCACACTACTTTTCGAGCTCTACAATCATGCCATTTCGGATTTTGATTTCAGAACTCGTGGATAGTAGGTCTCGTTTCTCCTAGTTAGCCGCGAAATGTGGTTTCTTTACGTAAAGGGTTTTATGAATATCCAATGACTCCGAGTTCTGAATTCGGTCATTTTGGCTTGATTTCACCCTACTTTTTGAGCTCTACAATCCTAGCGTTTCGGATTTTGATTTCAGAACTCGTGGCTAGTAGGTCTCGTTTCACCTAGTTAGCCGCGAAATGTGGTTTCTTTACGTAAAGGGTTTTATGAATATCCGTTGACTCCGAGTTCTGAATTCGGTGATTTTTAGCTTGATTTCACACTACTTTTCGAGCTCTACAATCCTGCCATTTCGGATTTTGATTTCAGAACTCGTGGATAGTAGGTCTCGTTTCACGTAGTTAGCCGCGAAATGTGATTTCTTTACGTAAACGGTTTTATGAATATCCGTGGACTCCGAGTTCTTAATTCGGTCATTTTTAGCTTGATTTCACACTACTTTTCGAGCTCTACAATCCTGGCATTTCGGATTTTGATTTCAGAACTTTTGGATTGTAGGTCTCGTTTCACCTAGTTAGCCGCGAAATGTGGTTTCTTTACGTAAACGGTTTTATGAATATCCGTTGACTCCGAGTTCTGAATTCGGTGATTTTTAGCTTGATTTCACACTACTTTTCGAGCTCTACAATCATGCCATTTCGGATTTTGATTTCAGAACTCGTGGATAGTAGGTCTCGTTTCTCCTAGTTAGCCGCGAAATGTGGTTTCTTTACGTAAACGGTTTTATGAATATCCAATGACTCCGAGTTCTGAATTCGGTCATTTTCGGCTTGATTTCACCCTAGTTTTTGAGCTCTACAATCCTAGCGTTTCGGATTTTGATTTCAGAACTCGTGGCTAGTAGGTCTCGTTTCACCTAGTTAGCCGCGAAATGTGGTTTCTTTACGTAAACGGTTTTATGAATATCCGTTGACTCCGAGTTCTGAATTCGGTGATTTTTAGCTTGATTTCACACTACTTTTTGAGCTCTACAATCCTGGCATTTCGGATTTTGATTTCAGAACTCGTGGATAGTACGTCTCGTTTCACCTAGTTAGCCGCGAAATGTGGTTTCTTTACGTAAACGGTTTTATGAATATCCGTTGACTCAGAGTTCTGAATTCGGTGATTTTTAGCTTGATTTCACACTACTTTTCGAGCTCTACAATCCTTGCATTTTGGATTTTGATTTCAGAACTCGTGGCTAGTAGGTCTCGTTTCACCTAGTTAGCCGCGAAATGTGGTTTCTTTAAGTAAACGGTTTTATGAATATCCGTTGACTCAGAGTTCTGAATTCGATGATTTTTAGCTTGATTTCACACTACTTTTCGAGCTCTACAATCCTTGCATTTTGGATTTTGATTTCAGAACTCGTGGCTAGTAGGTCTCGTTTCACCTAGTTAGCCGCGAAATGTGGTTTCTTTACGTAAACGGTTTTATGAATATCCGTTGACTCCGAGTTCTGAATTCGGTGATTTTTAGCTTGATTTCACACTAATTTTCGAGCTCTACAATCCTGAGATTTCGGATTCTGATTTCAGAACTCGTGGCTAGTAGGTGTCGTTTCTCCTAGTTTGCCACGAAATGTGGTTTCTTTACGTAAACGGTTTTATGAATATCCAATGACTCCGAGTTCTGAATTCGGTCATTTTCGGCTTGATTTCACCCTAGTTTTTGAGCTCTACAATCCTAGCGTTTCGGATTTTGATTTCAGAACTCGTGGCTAGTAGGTCTCGTTTCACCTAGTTAGCCGCGAAATGTGGTTTCTTTACGTAAAGGGTTTTATGAATATCCGTTGACTCCGAGTTCTGAATTCGGTGATTTTGAGCTTGATTTCACACTACTTTTCGAGCTCTACAATCATGCCATTTCGGATTTTGATTTCAGAACTCGTGGATAGTAGGTCTCGTTTCTCCTAGTTAGCCGCGAAATGTGGTTTCTTTACGTAAAGGGTTTTATGAATATCCAATGACTCCGAGTTCTGAATTCGGTCATTTTGGCTTGATTTCACCCTAGTTTTTGAGCTCTACAATCCTAGAGTTTCGGATTTTGATTTCAGAACTTGTGGCTAGTAGGTCTCGTTTCACCTAGTTAGCCACGAAATGTGGTTTCTTTACGTAAAGGGTTTTATGAATATCCGTTGACTCAGAGTTCTGAATTCGGTGATTTTTAGCTTGATTTCACACTACTTTTCGAGCTCTACAATCCTTGAATTTTGGATTTTGATTTCAGAACTCGTGGCTAGTAGGTCTCGTTTCACCTAGTTAGCCGCGAAATGTGGTTTCTTTAAGTAAACGGTTTTATGAATATCCGTTGACTCAGAGTTCTGAATTCGATGATTTTTAGCTTGATTTCACACTACTTTTCGAGCTCTACAATCCTTGCATTTTGGATTTTGATTTCAGAACTCGTGGCTAGTAGGTCTCGTTTCACCTAGTTAGCCGCGAAATGTGGTTTCTTTACGTAAACGGTTTTATGAATATCTGTTGACACCGGGTTCTGAATTCGGTGATTTTTAGCTTGATTTCACACTACTTTTCAAGCTCTACAATCCTAGCGTTTTGGATTTTGATTTCAGAACTCGTGGCTAGTAGGTCTCGTTTCACCTAGTTAGCCGCGAAATGTGGTTTCTTTACGTAAACGGTTTTATGAATATCCGTTTACTCCGAGTTCTGAATTCGGTGATTTTTAGCTTGATTTCACACTAATTTTCTAGCTCTACAATCCTGACATTTCGGATTCTGATTTCAGAACTCGTGGCTAGTAGGTCTCGTTTCACCTAGTTAGCCGCGAAATGTGGTTTCTTTACGTAAACGGTTTTATGAATATCCAATGACTCCGAGTTCTGAATTCGGTCATTTTCGGCTTGATTTCACCCTAGTTTTTGAGCTCTACAATCCTAGCATTTCGGATTTTGATTTCAGAACTCGTGGCTAGTAGGTCTCGTTTCACCTAGTTAGCCGCGAAATGTGGTTTCTTTACGTAAAGGGTTTTATGAATATCCGTTGACTCCGAGTTCTGAATTCGGTGATTTTTAGCTTGATTTCACACTACTTTTCGAGCTCTACAATCCTGCCATTTCGGATTTTGATTTCAGAACTCGTGGATAGTAGGTTTCGTTTCACGTAGTTAGCCGCGAAATGTGATTTCTTTACGTAAACGGTTTTATGAATATCCGTGGACTCCGAGTTCTGAATTCGGTCATTTTTAGCTTGATTTCACACTACGTTTCGAGCTCTACAATACTGGCATTTCGGATTTTGATTTCAGAACTTTTGGATAGTAGGTCTCGTTTCACCTAGTTAGCCGCGAAATGTGGTTTCTTTACGTAAACGGTTTTATGAATATCCGTTGACTCCGAGTTCTGAATTCGGTGATTTTTAGCTTGATTTCACACTACTTTTCGAGCTCTACAATCATGCCATTTCGGATTTTGATTTCAGAACTCGTGGATAGTAGGTCTCGTTCCTCCTAGTTAGCCGCGAAATGTGGTTTCTTTACGTAAACGGTTTTATGAATATCCAATGACTCCGAGTTCTGAATTCGGTCATTTTCGGCTTGATTTCACCCTAGTTTTTGAGCTCTACAATCCTAGCGTTTCGGATTTTGATTTCAGAACTCGTGGCTAGTAGGTCTCGTTTCACCTAGTTAGCCGCGAAATGTGGTTTCTTTACTTAAAGGGTTTTATGAATATCCGTTGACTCCGAGTTCTGAATTCGGTGATTTTTAGCTTGATTTCACACTACTTTTTGAGCTCTACAATCCTGGCATTTCGGATTTTGATTTCAGAACTCGTGGATAGTAGGTCACGTTTCACCTAGTTAGCCGCAAAATGTGGTTTCTTTACGTAAACGGTTTTATGAATATCCGTTGACTCAGAGTTCTGAATTCGGTGATTTTTAGCTTGATTTCACACTACTTTTCGAGCTCTACAATCCTTGGATTTTGGATTTTGATTTCAGAACTCGTGGCTAGTAGGTCTCGTTTCACCTAGTTAGCCGCGAAATATGGTTTCTTTAAGTAAACGGTTTTATGAATATCCGTTGACTCAGATTTCTGAATTCGATGATTTTTAGCTTGATTTCACACTACTTTTCGAGCTCTACAATCCTTGCATTTTGGATTTTGATTTCAGAACTCGTGGCTAGTAGGTCTCGTTTCACCTAGTTAGCCGCGAAATGTGGTTTCTTTACGTAAACGGTTTTATGAATATCTGTTGACACCGGGTTCTGAATTCGGTGATTTTTAGCTTGATTTCACACTACTTTTCAAGCTCTACAATCCTGGCGTTTTGGATTTTGATTTCAGAACTCGTGGCTAGTAGGTCTCGTTTCACCTAGTTAGCCGCGAAATGTGGTTTCTTTACGTAAACGGTTTTATGAATATCCGTTTACTCCGAGTTCTGAATTCGGTGATTTTTAGCTTGATTTCACACTAATTTTCGAGCTCTACAATCCTGACATTTCGGATTCTGATTTCAGAACTCGTGGCTAGTAGGTCTCGTTTCACCTAGTTAGCCGCGAAATGTGGTTTCTTTACGTAAACGGTTTTATGAATATCCAATGACTCCGAGTTCTGAATTCGGTCATTTTCGGCTTTATTTCACCCTAGTTTTTGAGCTCTACAATCCTAGCGTTTCGGATTTTGATTTCAGAACTCGTGGCTAGTGGGTCTCGTTTCACCTAGTTAGCCGCGAAATGTGGTTTCTTTACGTAAAGGGTTTTATGAATATCCGTTGACTCCGAGTTCTGAATTCGGTGATTTTTAGCTTGATTTCACACTACTTTTCGAGCTCTACAATCCTGCCATTTCGGATTTTGATTTCAGAACTCGTGGATAGTAGGTCTCGTTTCACGTAGTTAGCCGCGAAATGTGATTTCTTTACGTAAACGGTTTTATGAATATCCGTTGACTCCGAGTTCTGAATTCGGTCATTTTTAGCTTGATTTCACACTACTTTTCGAGCTCTACAATCCTGGCATTTCGGATTTTGATTTCAGAACTTTTGGATAGTAGGTCTCGTTTCACCTAGTTAGCCGCGAAATGTGGTTTCTTTACGTAAACGGTTTTATGAATATCCGTTGACTCCGAGTTCTGAATTCGGTCATTTTTAGCTTGATTTCACACTACTTTTCGAGCTCTACAATCATGCCATTTCGGATTTTGATTTCAGAACTCGTGGATAGTAGGTCTCGTTTCACCTAGTTAGCCGCGAAATATGGTTTCTTTACGTAAACGGTTTTATGAATATCCGTTGACTCAGAGTTCTGAATTCGGTGATTTTTAGCTTGATTTCACACTACTTTTCGATCTCTACAATCCTGGCATTTCGGATTTTGATTTCAGAACTCGTGGATAGTAGGTCTCGTTTCACCTAGTTAGCCGCGAAATATGGTTTCTTTACGTAAACGGTTTTATGAATATCCGTTGACTCAGAGTTCTGAATTCGGTGATTTTTAGCTTGATTTCACACTACTTTTCGAGCTCTACAATCATGCCATTTCGGATTTTGATTTCAGAACTCGTGGCTAGTAGGTCCCGTTTCACCTAGTTAGCCGCGAAATGTGGTTTCTTTAAGTAAACGGTTTTATGAATATCCGTTGACTCAGAGTTCTGAATTCGATGATTTTTAGCTTGATTTCACACTACTTTTCGAGCTCTACAATCCTTGCATTTTGGATTTTGATTTCAGAACTCGTGGCTAGTAGGTCTCGTTTCACCTAGTTAGCCGCGAAATGTGGTTTCTTTACGTAAACGGTTTTATGAATATCCGTTGACACCGGGTTCTGAATTCGGTGATTTTTAGCTTGATTTCACACTACTTTTCAAGCTCTACAATCCTGGCGTTTTGGATTTTGATTTCAGAACTCGTGGCTAGTAGGTCTCGTTTCACCTAGTTAGCCGCGAAATGTGGTTTCTTTACGTAAACGGTTTTATGAATATCCGTTTACTCCGAGTTCTGAATTTGGTGATTTTTAGCTTGATTTCACACTAATTTTCGAGCTCTACAATCCTGACATTTCGGATTCTGATTTCAGAACTCGTGGCTAGTAGGTCTCGTTTCACCTAGTTAGCCGCGAAATGTGCTTTCTTTACGTAAACGGTTTTATGAATATCCAATGACTCCGAGTTCTGAATTCGGTCATTTTCGGCTTGATTTCACTCTACTTTTTGAGCTCTACAATCCTAGCGTTTTGGATTTTGATTTCAGAACTCGTGGCTAGTAGGTCTCGTTTCACCTAGTTAGCCGCGAAATGTGGTTTCTTTACGTAAAGGGTTTTATGAATATCCGTTGACTCAGAGTTCTGAATTCGGTGATTTTTAGCTTGATTTCATACTACTTTTTGAGCTCTACAATCCTTGCGTTTTGGATTTTGATTTCAGAACTCGTGGCTAGTAGGTCTCGTTTCACCTAGTTAGCCGCGAAATATGGTTTCTTTACGTAAACGGTTTTATGAATATCCGTTTACTCCGAGTTCTGAATTCGGTGATTTTTAGCTTGATTTCACACTACTTTTCGAGCTCTACAATCCTTGAATTTTGGATTTTGATTTCAGAACTCGTGGCTAGTAGGTCTCGTTTCACCTAGTTTGCCGCGAAATGTGGTTTCTTTACGTAAATTGTTTTATGAATATCTGTTGACACCGGGTTCTGAATTCGGTGATTTTTAGCTTGATTTCACACTACTTTTCAAGCTCTACAATCCTGGCATTTCGGATTTTGATTTCAGAACTTGTGGCTAGTAGGTCTCGTTTCACCTAGTTAGCCGCGAAATGTGGTTTCTTTACGTAAACGGTTTTATGAATATCCGTTGACTCCGAGTTCTGAATTCGGTGATTTTTAGCTTGATTTCACACTAATTTTCGAGCTCTACAATCCTGACATTTCGGATTCTGATTTCAGAACTCGTGGCTAGTAGGTCTCGTTTCACCTAGTTAGCCGCGAGATGTGGTTTCTTTACGTAAACGGTTTTATGAATATCAGTTGACTCAGAGTTCTGAATTCGATGATTTTTAGCTTGATTTCACACTAATTTTCCAGCTCTACAATCCTGGTATTTCGGATTTTGATTTCAGAACTTTTGGATAGTAGGTCTCGTTTCACCTAGTTAGCCGCGAAATGTCGTTTCTTTACGTAAACGGTTTTATGAATATCCGTTGACTCCGAGTTCTGAATTCGGTGATTTTTAGCTTGATTTCACACTACTTTTCGAGCTCTACAATCCTGGCATTTCGGATTTTGATTTCAGAACTGTTGGATAGTAGGTCTCGTTTCACCTAGTTAGCCGCGAAATGTCGTTTCTTTACGTAAAGAGTTTTATGAATATCCGTTGACTCAGAGTTCTGAATTCGATGATTTTTAGCTTGATTTCACACTACTTTTCGAGCTCTACAATCCTTGCATTTTGGATTTTGATTTCAGAACTCGTGGCTAGTAGGTCTCGTTTCACCTAGTTAGCCGCGAAATGTGGTTTCTTTACGTAAACGGTTTTATGAATATCTGTTGACACCGGGTTCTGAATTCGGTGATTTTTAGCTTGATTTCACACTACTTTTCATGATCTACAATCCTGGCATTTCGGATTTTGATTTCGGAACTCGTGGCTAGTAGGTCTCGTTTCACCTAGTTAGTCGCGAAATGTGGTTTCTTTACGTAAACGATTTTATGAATATCCGTTGCCTCAGAGTTCTGAATTCGGTGATTTTTAGCTTGATTTCACACTACTTTTTGAGCTCTACAATCCTTGCATTTTGGATTTTGATTTCAGAACTCGTGGCTAGTAGGTCTCGTTTCACCTAGTTTGCCGCGCAATGTGGTTTCTTTACGTAAATTGTTTTATGAATATCTGTTGACACCGGGTTCTGAATTCGGTGATTTTTAGCTTGATTTCACACTACTTTTCGAGCTCTACAATCCTTGCATTTTGGATTTTGATTTCAGAACTCGTGGCTAGTAGGTCTCGTTTCACCTAGTTTGCCACGAAATGTGGTTTCTTTACGTAAATTGTTTTATGAATATCTGTTGACACCGGGTTCTGAATTCGGTGATTTTTACCTTGATTTCACACTACTTTTCGAGCTCTACAATCCTTGCATTTTGGATTTTGATTTCAGAACTCGTGGCTAGTAGGTCTCGTTTCACCTGGTTTGCCGCGAAATGTGGTTTCTTTACGTAAATTGTTTTATGAATATCTGTTGACACCGGGTTCTGAATTCGGTGATTTTTAGCTTGATTTCACACTACTTTTCGAGCTCTACAATCCTGGGATTTCGGATTTTGATTTCAGAACTGTTGGATAGTAGGTCTCGTTTCACCTAGTTAGCCGCGAAATGCCGTTTCTTTACGTAAAGGGTTTTATGAATATCCGTTGACTCCGAGTTCTGAATTCGATGATTTTTAGCTTGATTTCACACTACTTTTCGAGCTCTACAATCATGCCATTTCGGATTTTGATTTCAAAACTCGTGGATAGTAGGTCTCGTTTCACCTAGTTAGCCGCGAAATGTCATTTCTTTACGTAAACGGTTTTATGAATATCCGTTGACTCAGAGTTCTGAATTCGATGATTTTTAGCTTGATTTCACACTACTTTTCGAGCTCTACAATCCTTGCATTTTGGATTTTGATTTCAGAACTCGTGGCTAGTAGGTCTCGTTTCACCTAGTTAGCCGCGAAATGTGGTTTCTTTACGTAAACGGTTTTATGAATATCTGTTGACACCGGGTTCTGAATTCGGTGATTTTTAGCTTGATTTCACACTACTTTTCATGCTCTACAATCCTGGCATTTCGGATTTTGATTTCGGAACTCGTGGCTAGTAGGTCTAGTTTCACCTAGTTAGCCGCGAAATGTGGTTTCTTTACGTAAACGATTTTATGAATATCCGTTGCCTCAGAGTTCTGAATTCGGTGATTTTTAGCTTGATTTCACACTACTTTTTGAGCTCTACAATCCTTGCGTTTTGGATTTTGATTTCAGAACTCGTGGCTAGTAGATCTCGTTTCACCTAGTTAGCCGCGAAATGTGGTTTCTTTACGTAAACGGATTTATGAATATCCGTTTACTCCGAGTTCTGAATTCGGTGATTTTTAGCTTTATTTCACACTACTTTTCGAGCTCTACAATCCTTGCATTTTGGATTTTTATTTCAGAACTCGTGGCTAGTAGGTCTCGTTTCACCTAGTTTGCCGCGAAATGTGGTTTCTTTACGTAAATTGTTTTATGAATATCTGTTGACACCGGGTTCTGAATTCGGTGATTTTTAGCTTGATTTCACACTACTTTTCGAGCTGTACAATCCTGGCGTTTCGGATTTTGATTTCAGATTTTGTGGCTAGTAGGTCTCGTTTCACCTAGTTAGCCGCGAAATGTGGTTTCTTTACGTAAACGGTTTTATGAATATCCGTTGACTCCGAGTTCTGAATTCGGTGATTTTTAGCTTGATTTCACACTAATTTTCGAGCTCTACAATCCTGACATTTCGGATTCTGATTTCAGAACTCGTGGCTAGTAGGTCTCGTTTCTCCTAGTTAGCCGCGAAATGTGGTTTCTTTACGTAAACAGTTTTATGAATATCCAATGACTCCGAGTTCTGAATTCGGTCATTTTCGGCTTGATTTCACCCTAGTTTTTGAGCTCTACAATCCTAGCGTTTCGGATTTTGATTTCAGAACTCGTGGCTAGTAGGTCTCGTTTCACCTAGTTAGCCGCGAAATGTGGTTTCTTTACGTAAAGGGTTTTATGAATATCCGTTGACTCCGAGTTCTGAATTCGGTGATTTTTAGCTTGATTTCACACTACTTTTCGAGCTCTACAATCATGCCATTTCGGATTTTGATTTCAGAACTCGTGGATAGTAGGTCTCGTTTCACCTAGTTAGCCGCGAAATGTCGTTTCTTTACGTAAACGGTTTTATGAATATCTGTTGACTCAGAGTTCTGAATTCGATGATTTTTAGCTTGATTTCACACTACTTTTCGAGCTCTACAATCCTTGCGTTTTTGATTTTGATTTCAGAACTCGTGGCTAGTAGGTCTCGTTTCACCTAGTTAGCCGCGAAATGTGGTTTCTTTACGTAAACGGTTTTATGAATATCTGTTGACACCGGGTTCTGAATTCGGTGATTTTTAGCTTGATTTCACACTACTTTTCATGCTCTACAATCCTGGCATTTCGGATTTTGATTTCGGAACTCGTGGCTAGTAGGTCTCGTTTCACCTAGTTAGCCGCGAAATGTGGTTTCTTTACGTAAACGGTTTTATGAATATCCGTTGACTCAGAGTTCTGAATTCGGTGATTTTTAGCTTGATTTCACATTACTTTTTGAGCTCTACAATCCTTGCGTTTTGGATTTTGATTTCAGAACTCGTGGCTAGTAGGTCTCGTTTCACCTAGTTAGCCGCGAAATGAGGTTTCTTTACGTAAACGGATTTATGAATATCCGTTTACTCCGAGTTCTGAATTCGGTAATTTTTAGCTTGATTTCACACTACTTTTCGAGCTCTACAATCCTTGCATTTTGGATTTTGATTTCAGAACTCGTGGCTAGTAGGTCTCGTTTCACCTAGTTTGCCGCGAAATGTGGTTTCTTTACGTAAATTGTTTTATGAATATCTGTTGACATCGGGTTCTGAATTCGGTGATTTTTAGCTTGATTTTACACTACTTTTCAAGCTCTACAATCCTGGCGTTTCGGATTTTGATTTCAGAACTTGTGGCTAGTAGGTCTCGTTTCACCTAGTTAGCCGCGAAATGTGGTTTCTTTACGTAAACAGTTTTATGAATATCCGTTGACTCCGAGTTCTGAATTCGGTGATTTTTAGCTTGATTTCACACTAATTTTCGAGCTCTACAATCCTGACATTTCGGATTCTGATTTCAGAACTCGTGGCTAGTAGGTCTCGTTTCTCCTAGTTAGCCGCGAAATGTGGTTTCTTTACGTAAACAGTTTTATGAATATCCAATGACTCCGAGTTCTGAATTCGGTCATTTTCGTCTTGATTTCACCCTAGTTTTTGAGCTCTACAATCCTAGCGTTTCGGATTTTGATTTCAGAACTCGTGGCTAGTAGGTCTCGTTTCACCTAGTTAGCCGCGAAATGTGGTTTCTTTACGTAAAGGGTTTTATGAATATCCGTTGACTCCGAGTTCTGAATTCGGTGATTTGTAGCTTGATTTCACACTACTTTTCGAGCTCTACAATCATGCCATTTCGGATTTTGATTTCAGAACTCGTGGATAGTAGGTCTCGTTTCATCTTGTTAGCCGCGAAATGTCGTTTCTTTACGTAAACGGTTTTATGAATATTCGTTGACTCAGAGTTCTGAATTCGATGATTTTTAGCTTGATTTCACACTAATTTTCGAGCTCTACAATCCTGGCATTTCTGATTTTGATTTCAGAACTCGTGGATAGTAGGTCTCGTTTCACCTAGTTAGCCGCGAAATGTGGTTTCTTTACGTAAACGGTTTTATGAATATCCGTTTACTCCGAGTTCTGAATTCGGTGATTTTTAGCTTGATTTCACACTACTTTTCGAGCTCTACAATCCTTGCATTTTGGATTTTGATTTCAGAACTCGTGGCTAGTAGGTCTCGTTTCACCTAGTTAGCCGCGAAATGTGGTTTCTTTACGTAAACGGTTTTATGAATATCTGTTGACATCGGGTTCTGAATTCGGTGATTTTTAGCTTGATTTCACACTACTTTTCAGGCTCTACAATCCTGGAATTTCGGATTTTGATTTCAGAACTCGTGGCTAGTAGGTCTCGTTTCACCTAGTTAGCCGCGAAATATGGTTTCTTTACGTAAACGGTTTTATGAATATCCGTTGACTCAGAGTTCTGAATTCGGTGATTTTTAGCTTGATTTCACACTACTTTTCGAGCTCTACAATCCTTGCGTTTTGGATTTTGATTTCAGAACTCGTGGCTAGTAGGTCTCGTTTCACCTAGTTAGCCGCGAAATGTGGTTTCTTTACGTAAACGGTTTTATGAATATCCGTTGACTCCGAGTTCTGAATTCGGTGATTTTTAGCTTGATTTCACACTACTTTTCGAGCTCTACAATCCTGACATTTCGGATTCTGATTTCAGAACTCGTGGCTAGTAGGTCTCTTTACGTAAACGGTTTTATGAATATCCGTTGACTCCGAGTTCTGAATTCGGTGATTTTTAGCTTGATTTCACACTACTTTTCGAGCTCTACAATCCTTGCGTTTTGGATTTTGATTTCAGAACTCATGGCTAGTAGGTCTCGTTTCACCTAGTTAGCCGCGAAATTTGGTTTCTTTACGTAAACGGTTTTATGAATATCCGTTTACTCCGAGTTCTGAGTTCGGTGATTTTTAGCTTGATTTCACACTACTTTTCGAGCTCTACAATCCTTGCATTTTGGATTTTGATTTCAGAACTCGTGGCTAGTAGGTATCGTTTCACCTAGTTAGCCGCGAAATGTGGTTTCTTTACGTAAACGGTTTTATGAGTATCTGTTGACACCGGGTTCTGAATTCGGTGATTTTTAGCTTGATTTCACACTACTTTTCAAGCTCTACAATCCTGGCATTTCTGATTTTGATTTCAGAACTCGTGGCTAGTAGGTCTCGTTTCACCTAGTTAGCCGCGAAATGTGGTTTCTTTACGTAAACGGTTTTATGAATATCCGTTGACTCCGAGTTCTGAATTCGGTGATTTTTAGCTTGATTTCACACTACTTTTCGAGCTCTACAATCCTGACATTTCGGATTCTGATTTCAGAACTCGTGGCTAGTAGGTCTCATTTCACCTAGTTAGCCGCGAAATGTGGTTTCTTTACGTAAACGGTTTTATGAATATCCGTTGACTCGGAGTTCTGAATTCGGTGATTTTTAGCTTGATTTCACACTACTTTTCGAGCTCTACAATCCTTGCGTTTTGGATTTTGATTTCAGAACTCGTGGCTAGTAGGTCTCGTTTCAACTAGTTAGCCGCGAAATGTGGTTTCTTTACGTAAACGGTTTTATGAATATCCGTTGACTCCGAGTTCTGAATTCGGTGATTTTTAGCTTGATTTCACACTACTTTTCGAGCTCTACAATCCTTGCATTTTGGATTTTGATTTCAGAACTCGTGGCTAGTAGGTCTCGTTTCACCTAGTTAGCCGCGAAATTTGGTTTCTTTACGTAAACGGTTTTATGAATATCCATTTACTCCGAGTTCTGAGTTCGGTGATTTTTAGCTTGATTTCACACTACTTTTCGAGCTCTACAATCCTTGCATTTTGGATTTTGATTTCAGAACTCGTGGCTAGTAGGTATCGTTTCACCTAGTTAGCCGCGAAATGTGGTTTCTTTACGTAAACGGTTTTATGAGTATCTGTTGACACCGGGTTCTGAATTCGGTGATTTTTAGCTTGATTTCACACTACTTTTCAAGCTCTACAATCCTGGCATTTCGGATTTTGATTTCAGAACTCGTGGCTAGTAGGTCTCGTTTCACCTAGTTAGCCGCGAAATGTGGTTTCTTTACGTAAACGGTTTTATGAATATCCGTTGACTCCGAGTTCTGAATTCGGTGATTTTTAGCTTGATTTCACACTACTTTTCGAGCTCTACAATCCTGACATTTCGGATTCTGATTTCAGAACTCGTGGCTAGTAGGTCTCATTTCACCTAGTTAGCCGCGAAATGTGGTTTCTTTACGTAAACGGTTTTATGAATATCCGTTGACTCGGAGTTCTGAATTCGGTGATTTTTAGCTTGATTTCACACTACTTTTCGAGCTCTACAATCCTTGCGTTTTGGATTTTGATTTCAGAACTCGTGGCTAGTAGGTCTCGTTTCAACTAGTTAGCCGCGAAATGTGGTTTCTTTACGTAAACGGTTTTATGAATATCCGTTGACTCCGAGTTCTGAATTCGGTGATTTTTAGCTTGATTTCACACTACTTTTCGAGCTCTACAATCTTTGCGTTTTGGATTTTGATTTCAGAACTCGTGGCTAGTAGGTCTCGTTTCACCTAGTTAGCCGCGAAATTTGGTTTCTTTACGTAAACGGTTTTATGAATATCCGTTTACTCCGAGTTCTGAGTTCGGTGATTTTTAGCTTGATTTCACACTACTTTTCGAGCTCTACAATCCTTGCATTTTGGATTTTGATTTCAGAACTCGTGGCTAGTAGGTATCGTTTCACCTAGTTAGCCGCGAAATGTGGTTTCTTTACGTAAACGGTTTTATGAGTATCTGTTGACACCGGGTTCTGAATTCGGTGATTTTTAGCTTGATTTCACACTACTTTTCAAGCTCTACAATCCTGGCATTTCGGATTTTGATTTCAGAACTCGTGGCTAGTAGGTCTCGTTTCACCTAGTTAGCCGCGAAATGTGGTTTCTTTACGTAAACGGTTTTATGAATATCCGTTGACTCCGAGTTCTGAATTCGGTGATTTTTAGCTTGATTTCACACTACTTTTCGAGCTCTACAATCCTGACATTTTGGATTCTGATTTCAGAACTCGTGGCTAGTAGGTCTCATTTCACCTAGTTAGCCGCGAAATGTGGTTTCTTTACGTAAACGGTTTTATGAATATCCGTTGACTCGGAGTTCTGAATTCGGTGATTTTTAGCTTGATTTCACACTACTTTTCGAGCTCTACAATCCTTGCGTTTTGGATTTTGATTTCAGAACTCGTGGCTAGTAGGTCTCGTTTCACCTAGTTAGCCGCGAAATGTGGTTTCTTTACGTAAACGGTTTTATGAATATCCGTTGACTCCGAGTTCTGAATTCGATGATTTTTAGCTTGATTTCACACTACTTTTCGAGCTCTACAATCCTTGCGTTTTGGATTTTGATTTCAGAACTCGTGGCTAGTAGGTCTCTTTACGTAAACGGTTTTATGAATATCCGTTGACTCCGAGTTCTGAATTCGGTGATTTTTAGCTTGATTTCACACTACTTTTCGAGCTCTACAATCCTTGCGTTTTGGATTTTGATTTCAGAACTCGTGGCTAGTAGGTCTCGTTTCACCTAGTTAGCCGCGAAATGTGGTTTCTTTACGTAAACGGTTTTATGAATATCCGTTGACTCCGAGTTCTGAATTCGGTGATTTTTAGCTTGATTTCACACTACTTTTCGAGCTCTACAATCCTGACATTTCGGATTCTGATTTCAGAACTCGTGGCTAGTAGGTCTCGTTTCACCTAGTTAGCCGCGAAATGTGGTTTCTTTACGTAAACGGTTTTATAAATATCTGTTGACACCGGGTTCTGAATTCGGTGATTTTTAGCTTGATTTCACACTACTTTTCAAGCTCTACAATCCTGGCGTTTCGGATTTTGATTTCAGAACTCGTGGCTAGTAGGTCTCGTTTCACCTAGTTAGCCGTGAAATGTGGTTTCTTTACGTAAACGGTTTTATGAATATCTGTTGACACCGGGTTCTGAATTCGGTGATTTTTAGCTTGATTTCACACTACTTTTCAAGCTCTACAATCCTGGCGTTTCGGATTTTGATTTCAGAACTTGTGGATAGTAGGTCTCGTTTCACCTAGTTAGCCGCGAAATGTGGTTTCTTTACGTAAACGGTTTTATGAATATCCGTTGACTCCGAGTTCTGAATTCGGTGATTTTTAGCTTGATTTCACACTACTTTTCGAGCTCTACAATCCTGACATTTCGGATTCCGATTTCAGAACTCGTGGCTAGTAGGTCTCATTTCACCTAGTTAGCCGCGAAATGTGGTTTCTTTACGTAAACGGTTTTATGAATATCCGTTGACTCGGAGTTCTGAATTTGGTGATTTTTAGCTTGATTTCACACTACTTTTCGAGCTCTACAATCCTTGCGTTTTGGATTTTGATTTCAGAACTCGTGGCTAGTAGGTCTCGTTTCACCTAGTTAGCCGCGAAATGTGGTTTCTTTACGTAAACGGTTTTATGAATATCCGTTGACTCCGAGTTCTGAATTCGGTGATTTTTAGCTTGATTTCACACTACTTTTCGAGCTCTACAATCCTTGCATTTTGGATTTTGATTTCAGAACTCGTGGCTAGTAGGTCTCTTTACGTAAACGGTTTTATGAATATCCGTTGACTCCGAGTTCTGAATTCGGTGATTTTTAGCTTGATTTCACACTACTTTTCGAGCTCTACAATCCTTGCGTTTTGGATTTTGATTTCAGAACTCGTGGCTAGTAGGTCTCGTTTCACCTAGTTAGCCGCGAAATGTGGTTTCTTTACGTAAACGGTTTTATGAATATCCGTTGACTCCGAGTTCTGAATTCGGTGATTTTTAGCTTGATTTCACACTACTTTTCGAGCTCTACAATCCTGACATTTCGGATTCTGATTTCAGAACTCGTGGCTTGTAGGTCTCGTTTCACCTAGTTAGCCGCGAAATGTGGTTTCTTTACGTAAACGGTTTTATGAATATCTGTTGACACCGGGTTCTGAATTCGGTGATTTTTAGCTTGATTTCACACTACTTTTCGAGCTCTACAATCCTTGCGTTTTGGATTTTGATTTCAGAACTCGTGGCTAGTAGGTCTCGTTTCACCTAGTTAGCCGCGAAATGTGGTTTCTTTACGTAAACGGTTTTATGAATATCCATTGACTCCGAGTTCTGAATTCGGTGATTTTTAGCTTGATTTCACACTACTTTTCGAGCTCTACAATCCTGACATTTCGGATTCTGATTTCAGAACTCGTGGCTAGTAGGTCTCGTTTCACCTAGTTAGCCGCGAAATGTGGTTTCTTTACGTAAACGGTTTTATGAATATCAGTTGACTCAGAGTTCTGAATTCGATGATTTTTAGCTTGATTTCACACTAATTTTCCAGCTCTACAATCCTGGTATTTCGGATTTTGATTTCAGAACTTTTGGATATTAGGTCTCGTTTCACCTAGTTAGCCGCGAAATGTCGTTTCTTTACGTAAACGGTTTTATGAATATCCGTTGACTCCGAGTTCTGAATTCGGTGATTTTTAGCTTGATTTCACACTACTTTTCGAGCTCTACAATCCTGACATTTCGGATTCTGATTTCAGAACTCGTGGATAGTAGGTCTCGTTTCACCTAGTTAGCCGCGAAATGTGGTTTCTTTACGTAAACGGTTTTATGAATATCCAATGACTCCGAGTTCTGAATTCGGTCATTTTCGGCTTGATTTCACCCTAGTTTTTGAGCTCTACAATCCTAGCGTTTCGGATTTTAATTTCAGAACTCGTGGCTAGTAGGTCTCGTTTCACCTAGTTAGCCGCGAAATGTGGTTTCTTTACGTAAAGGGTTTTATGAATATCCGTTGACTCCGAGTTCTGAATTCGGTGATTTTTAGCTTGATTTCACACTACTTTTCGAGCTCTACAATCATGCCATTTCGGATTTTGATTTCAGAACTCGTGGATAGTAGGTCTCATTTCATCTAGTTAGCCGCGAAATGTCGTTTCTTTACGTAAACGGTTTTATGAATATCCGTTGACTCAGAGTTCTGAATTCCGTGATTTTTAGCTTGATTTCACACTAATTTTTGAGCTCTACAATCCTGGCATTTCGGATTTTGATTTCAGAACTTTTGGATAGTAGGTCTCATTTCACCTAGTTAGCCACGAAATGTGGTTTCTTTACGTAAACGGTTTTATGAATATCCGTTTACTCCGAGTTCTGAGTTCGGTGATTTTTAGCTTGATTTCACACTACTTTTCGAGCTCTACAATCCTTGCATTTTGGATTTTGATTTCAGAACTCGTGGCTAGTAGGTATCGTTTCACCTAGTTAGCCGTGAAATGTGGTTTCTTTACGTAAACGGTTTTATGAGTATCTGTTGACACCGGGTTCTGAATTCGGTGATTTTTAGCTTGATTTCACACTACTTTTCAAGCTCTACAATCCTGGCATTTCGGATTTTGATTTCAGAACTCGTGGCTAGTAGGTCTCGTTTCACCTAGTTAGCCGTGAAATGTGGTTTCTTTACGTAAACGGTTTTATGAATATCTGTTGACACCGGGTTCTGAATTCGGTGATTTTTAGCTTGATTTCACACTACTTTTCAAGCTCTACAATCCTGGCGTTTCGGATTTTGATTTCAGAACTTGTGGATAGTAGGTCTCGTTTCACCTAGTTAGCCGCGAAATGTGGTTTCTTTACGTAAACGGTTTTATGAATATCCGTTGACTCCGAGTTCTGAATTCGGTGATTTTTAGCTTGATTTCACACTACTTTTCGAGCTCTACAATCCTGACATTTCGGATTCTGATTTCAGAACTCGTGGCTAGTAGGTCTCATTTCACCTAGTTAGCCGCGAAATGTGGTTTCTTTACGTAAACGGTTTTATGAATATCCGTTGACTCGGAGTTCTGAATTTGGTGATTTTTAGCTTGATTTCACACTACTTTTCGAGCTCTACAATCCTTGCGTTTTGGATTTTGATTTCAGAACTCGTGGCTAGTAGGTCTCGTTTCACCTAGTTAGCCGCGAAATGTGGTTTCTTTACGTAAACGGTTTTATGAATATCCGTTGACTCCGAGTTCTGAATTCGGTGATTTTTAGCTTGATTTCACACTACTTTTCGAGCTCTACAATCCTTGCATTTTGGATTTTGATTTCAGAACTCGTGGCTAGTAGGTCTCTTTACGTAAACGGTTTTATGAATATCCGTTGACTCCGAGTTCTGAATTCGGTGATTTTTAGCTTGATTTCACACTACTTTTCGAGCTCTACAATCCTTGCGTTTTGGATTTTGATTTCAGAACTCGTGGCTAGTAGGTCTCGTTTCACCTAGTTAGCCGCGAAATGTGGTTTCTTTACGTAAACGGTTTTATGAATATCCGTTGACTCCGAGTTCTGAATTCGGTGATTTTTAGCTTGATTTCACACTACTTTTCGAGCTCTACAATCCTGACATTTCGGATTCTGATTTCAGAACTCGTGGCTTGTAGGTCTCGTTTCACCTAGTTAGCCGCGAAATGTGGTTTCTTTACGTAAACGGTTTTATGAATATCTGTTGACACCGGGTTCTGAATTCGGTGATTTTTAGCTTGATTTCACACTACTTTTCGAGCTCTACAATCCTTGCGTTTTGGATTTTGATTTCAGAACTCGTGGCTAGTAGGTCTCGTTTCACCTAGTTAGCCGCGAAATGTGGTTTCTTTACGTAAACGGTTTTATGAATATCCGTTGACTCCGAGTTCTGAATTCGGTGATTTTTAGCTTGATTTCACACTACTTTTCGAGCTCTACAATCCTTGCGTTTTGGATTTTGATTTCAGAACTCGTGGCTAGTAGGTCTCTTTACGTAAACGGTTTTATGAATATACGTTGACTCCGAGTTCTGAATTCGGTGATTTTTAGCTTGATTTCACACTACTTTTCGAGCTCTACAATCTTTGCGTTTTGGATTTTGATTTCAGAACTCGTGGCTAGTAGGTCTCGTTTCACCTAGTTAGCCGCGAAATGTGGTTTCTTTACGTAAACGGTTTTATGAATATCCGTTGACTCCGAGTTCTGAATTCGGTGATTTTTAGCTTGATTTCACACTACTTTTCGAGCTCTACAATCCTGACATTTCGGATTCTGATTTCAGAACTCGTGGGTAGTAGGTCTCGTTTCACCTAGTTAGCCGCGAAATGTGGTTTCTTTACGTAAACGGTTTTATGAATATCTGTTGACACCGGGTTCTGAATTCGGTGATTTTTAGCTTGATTTCACACTACTTTTCAAGCTCTACAATCCTGGCGTTTCGGATTTTGATTTCAGAACTCGTGGCTAGTAGGTCTCATTTCACCTAGTTAGCCGCGAAATGTGGTTTCTTTACGTAAACGGTTTTATGAATATCCGTTGACTCAGAGTTCTGAATTCAGTGATTTTTAGCTTGATTTCACACTACTTTTCGAGCTCTACAATCCTTGCGTTTTGGATTTTGATTTCAGAACTCGTGGCTAGTAGGTCTCGTTTCACCTAGTTAGCCGCGAAATGTGGTTTCTTTACGTAAGCGGTTTTATGAATATCCGTTGACTCCGAGTTCTGAATTCGGTGATTTTTAGCTTGATTTCACACTACTTTTCGAGCTCTACAATCCTGACATTTCGGATTCTGATTTCAGAACTCGTGGCTAGTAGGTCTCGTTTCACCTAGTTAGCCGCGAAATGTGGTTTCTTTACGTAAACGGTTTTATGAATATCAGTTGACTCAGAGTTCTGAATTCGATGATTTTTAGCTTGATTTCACACTAATTTTCCAGCTCTACAATCCTGGTATTTCGGATTTTGATTTCAGAACTTTTGGATAGTAGGTCTCGTTTCACCTAGTTAGCCGCGAAATGTCGTTTCTTTACGTAAACGGTTTTATGAATATCCGTTGACTCCGAGTTCTGAATTCGGTCATTTTTAGCTTGATTTCACACTACTTTTCGAGCTCTACAATCCTGACATTTCGGATTCTGATTTCAGAACTCGTGGATAGTAGGTCTCGTTTCACCTAGTTAGCCGCGAAATGTGGTTTCTTTACGTAAACGGTTTTATGAATATCCAATGACTCCGAGTTCTGAATTCGGTCATTTTTGGCTTGATTTCACCCTAGTTTTTGAGCTCTACAATCCTAGCGTTTCGGATTTTGATTTCAGAACTCGTGGCTAGTAGGTCTCGTTTCACCTAGTTAGCCGCGAAATGTGGTTTCTTTACGTAAAGGGTTTTATGAATATCCGTTGACTCCGAGTTCTGAATTCGGTGATTTTTAGCTTGATTTCACACTACTTTTCGAGCTCTACAATCATGCCATTTCGGATTTTGATTTCAGAACTCGTGGATAGTAGGTCTCATTTCATCTAGTTAGCCGCGAAATGTCGTTTCTTTACGTAAACGGTTTTATGAATATCCGTTGACTCAGAGTTCTGAATTCCGTGATTTTTAGCTTGATTTCACACTAATTTTCGAGCTCTACAATCCTGGCATTTCGGATTTTGATTTCAGAACTTTTGGATAGTAGGTCTCATTTCACCTAGTTAGCCGCGAAATGTGGTTTCTTTACGTAAACGGTTTTATGAATATCCGTTTACTCCGAGTTCTGAGTTCGGTGATTTTTAGCTTGATTTCACACTATTTTTCGAGCTCTACAATCCTTGCATTTTGGATTTTGATTTCAGAACTCGTGGCTAGTAGGTATCGTTTCACCTAGTTAGCCGCGAAATGTGGTTTCTTTACGTAAACGGTTTTATGAGTATCTGTTGACACCGGGTTCTGAATTCGGTGATTTTTAGCTTGATTTCACACTACTTTTCAAGCTCTACAATCCTGGCATTTCGGATTTTGATTTCAGAACTCGTGGCTAGTAGGTCTCGTTTCACCTAGTTAGCCGTGAAATGTGGTTTCTTTACGTAAACGGTTTTATGAATATCTGTTGACACCGGGTTCTGAATTCGGTGATTTTTAGCTTGATTTCACACTACTTTTCAAGCTCTACAATCCTGGCGTTTCGGATTTTGATTTCAGAACTTGTGGATAGTAGGTCTCGTTTCACCTAGTTAGCCGCGAAATGTGGTTTCTTTACGTAAACGGTTTTATGAATATCCGTTGACTCCGAGTTCTGAATTCGGTGATTTTTAGCTTGATTTCACACTACTTTTCGAGCTCTACAATCCTGAAATTTCGGATTCTGATTTCAGAACTCGTGGCTAGTAGGTCTCATTTCACCTAGTTAGCCGCGAAATGTGGTTTCTTTACGTAAACGGTTTTATGAATATACGTTGACTCGGAGTTCTGAATTCGGTGATTTTTAGCTTGATTTCACACTACTTTTCGAGCTCTACAATCCTTGAGTTTTGGATTTTGATTTCAGAACTCGTGGCTAGTAGGTCTCGTTTCACCTAGTTAGCCGCGAAATGTGGTTTCTTTACGTAAACGGTTTTATGAATATCCGTTGACTCCGAGTTCTGAATTCGGTGATTTTTAGCTTGATTTCACACTACTTTTCGAGCTCTACAATCCTTGCGTTTTGGATTTTGATTTCAGAACTCGTGGCTAGTAGGTCTCTTTACGTAAACGGTTTTATGAATATCCGTTGACTCCGAGTTCTGAATTCGGTGATTTTTAGCTTGATTTCACACTACTTTTCGAGCTCTACAATCCTTGCGTTTTGGATTTTGATTTCAGAACTCATGGCTAGTAGGTCTCGTTTCACCTAGTTAGCCGCGAAATGTGGTTTCTTTACGTAAACGGTTTTATGAATATCCGTTGACTCCGAGTTCTGAATTCGGTGATTTTTAGCTTGATTTCACACTACTTTTCGAGCTCTACAATCCTGACATTTCGGATTCTGATTTCAGAACTCGTGGCTAGTAGGTCTCGTTTCACCTAGTTAGCCGCGAAATGTGGTTTCTTTACGTAAACGGTTTTATGAATATCGGTTGACACCGGGTTCTGAATTCGGCGATTTTTAGCTTGATTTCAAACTACTTTTCAAGCTCTACAATCCTGGCGTTTCGGATTTTGATTTCTGAACTCGTGGCTAGTAGGTCTCATTTCACCTAGTTAGCCGCGAAATGTGGTTTCTTTACGTAAACGGTTTTATGAATATCCGTTGACTCAGAGTTCTGAATTCAGTGATTTTTAGCTTGATTTCACACTACTTTTCGAGCTCTACAATCCTTGCGTTTTGGATTTTGATTTCAGAACTCGTGGCTAGTAGGTCTCGTTTCACCTAGTTAGCCGCGAAATGTGGTTTCTTTACGTAAACGGTTTTATGAATATCCGTTGACTCCGAGTTCTGAATTCGGTGATTTTTAGCTTGATTTCACACTACTTTTCGAGCTCTACAATCCTTGCGTTTTGGATTTTGATTTCAGAACTCGTGGCTAGTAGGTCTCTTTACGTAAACGGTTTTATGAATATACGTTGACTCCGAGTTCTGAATTCGGTGATTTTTAGCTTGATTTCACACTACTTTTCGAGCTCTACAATCTTTGCGTTTTGGATTTTGATTTCAGAACTCGTGGCTAGTAGGTCTCGTTTCACCTAGTTAGCCGCGAAATGTGGTTTCTTTACGTAAACGGTTTTATGAATATCCGTTGACTCCGAGTTCTGAATTCGGTGATTTTTAGCTTGATTTCACACTACTTTTCGAGCTCTACAATCCTGACATTTCGGATTCTGATTTCAGAACTCGTGGGTAGTAGGTCTCGTTTCACCTAGTTAGCCGCGAAATGTGGTTTCTTTACGTAAACGGTTTTATGAATATCTGTTGACACCGGGTTCTGAATTCGGTGATTTTTAGCTTGATTTCACACTACTTTTCAAGCTCTACAATCCTGGCGTTTCGGATTTTGATTTCAGAACTCGTGGCTAGTAGGTCTCATTTCACCTAGTTAGCCGCGAAATGTGGTTTCTTTACGTAAACGGTTTTATGAATATCCGTTGACTCAGAGTTCTGAATTCAGTGATTTTTAGCTTGATTTCACACTACTTTTCGAGCTCTACAATCCTTGCGTTTTGGATTTTGATTTCAGAACTCGTGGCTAGTAGGTCTCGTTTCACCTAGTTAGCCGCGAAATGTGGTTTCTTTACGTAAGCGGTTTTATGAATATCCGTTGACTCCGAGTTCTGAATTCGGTGATTTTTAGCTTGATTTCACACTACTTTTCGAGCTCTACAATCCTGACATTTCGGATTCTGATTTCAGAACTCGTGGCTAGTAGGTCTCGTTTCACCTAGTTAGCCGCGAAATGTGGTTTCTTTACGTAAACGGTTTTATGAATATCAGTTGACTCAGAGTTCTGAATTCGATGATTTTTAGCTTGATTTCACACTAATTTTCCAGCTCTACAATCCTGGTATTTCGGATTTTGATTTCAGAACTTTTGGATAGTAGGTCTCGTTTCACCTAGTTAGCCGCGAAATGTCGTTTCTTTACGTAAACGGTTTTATGAATATCCGTTGACTCCGAGTTCTGAATTCGGTCATTTTTAGCTTGATTTCACACTACTTTTCGAGCTCTACAATCCTGACATTTCGGATTCTGATTTCAGAACTCGTGGATAGTAGGTCTCGTTTCACCTAGTTAGCCGCGAAATGTGGTTTCTTTACGTAAACGGTTTTATGAATATCCAATGACTCCGAGTTCTGAATTCGGTCATTTTTGGCTTGATTTCACCCTAGTTTTTGAGCTCTACAATCCTAGCGTTTCGGATTTTGATTTCAGAACTCGTGGCTAGTAGGTCTCGTTTCACCTAGTTAGCCGCGAAATGTGGTTTCTTTACGTAAAGGGTTTTATGAATATCCGTTGACTCCGAGTTCTGAATTCGGTGATTTTTAGCTTGATTTCACACTACTTTTCGAGCTCTACAATCATGCCATTTCGGATTTTGATTTCAGAACTCGTGGATAGTAGGTCTCATTTCATCTAGTTAGCCGCGAAATGTCGTTTCTTTACGTAAACGGTTTTATGAATATCCGTTGACTCAGAGTTCTGAATTCCGTGATTTTTAGCTTGATTTCACACTAATTTTCGAGCTCTACAATCCTGGCATTTCGGATTTTGATTTCAGAACTTTTGGATAGTAGGTCTCATTTCACCTAGTTAGCCGCGAAATGTGGTTTCTTTACGTAAACGGTTTTATGAATATCCGTTTACTCCGAGTTCTGAGTTCGGTGATTTTTAGCTTGATTTCACACTATTTTTCGAGCTCTACAATCCTTGCATTTTGGATTTTGATTTCAGAACTCGTGGCTAGTAGGTATCGTTTCACCTAGTTAGCCGCGAAATGTGGTTTCTTTACGTAAACGGTTTTATGAGTATCTGTTGACACCGGGTTCTGAATTCGGTGATTTTTAGCTTGATTTCACACTACTTTTCAAGCTCTACAATCCTGGCATTTCGGATTTTGATTTCAGAACTCGTGGCTAGTAGGTCTCGTTTCACCTAGTTAGCCGTGAAATGTGGTTTCTTTACGTAAACGGTTTTATGAATATCTGTTGACACCGGGTTCTGAATTCGGTGATTTTTAGCTTGATTTCACACTACTTTTCAAGCTCTACAATCCTGGCGTTTCGGATTTTGATTTCAGAACTTGTGGATAGTAGGTCTCGTTTCACCTAGTTAGCCGCGAAATGTGGTTTCTTTACGTAAACGGTTTTATGAATATCCGTTGACTCCGAGTTCTGAATTCGGTGATTTTTAGCTTGATTTCACACTACTTTTCGAGCTCTACAATCCTGAAATTTCGGATTCTGATTTCAGAACTCGTGGCTAGTAGGTCTCATTTCACCTAGTTAGCCGCGAAATGTGGTTTCTTTACGTAAACGGTTTTATGAATATACGTTGACTCGGAGTTCTGAATTCGGTGATTTTTAGCTTGATTTCACACTACTTTTCGAGCTCTACAATCCTTGAGTTTTGGATTTTGATTTCAGAACTCGTGGCTAGTAGGTCTCGTTTCACCTAGTTAGCCGCGAAATGTGGTTTCTTTACGTAAACGGTTTTATGAATATCCGTTGACTCCGAGTTCTGAATTCGGTGATTTTTAGCTTGATTTCACACTACTTTTCGAGCTCTACAATCCTTGCGTTTTGGATTTTGATTTCAGAACTCGTGGCTAGTAGGTCTCTTTACGTAAACGGTTTTATGAATATCCGTTGACTCCGAGTTCTGAATTCGGTGATTTTTAGCTTGATTTCACACTACTTTTCGAGCTCTACAATCCTTGCGTTTTGGATTTTGATTTCAGAACTCATGGCTAGTAGGTCTCGTTTCACCTAGTTAGCCGCGAAATGTGGTTTCTTTACGTAAACGGTTTTATGAATATCCGTTGACTCCGAGTTCTGAATTCGGTGATTTTTAGCTTGATTTCACACTACTTTTCGAGCTCTACAATCCTGACATTTCGGATTCTGATTTCAGAACTCGTGGCTAGTAGGTCTCGTTTCACCTAGTTAGCCGCGAAATGTGGTTTCTTTACGTAAACGGTTTTATGAATATCTGTTGACACCGGGTTCTGAATTCGGCGATTTTTAGCTTGATTTCAAACTACTTTTCAAGCTCTACAATCCTGGCGTTTCGGATTTTGATTTCTGAACTCGTGGCTAGTAGGTCTCATTTCACCTAGTTAGCCGCGAAATGTGGTTTCTTTACGTAAACGGTTTTATGAATATCCGTTGACTCAGAGTTCTGAATTCAGTGATTTTTAGCTTGATTTCACACTACTTTTCGAGCTCTACAATCCTTGCGTTTTGGATTTTGATTTCAGAACTCGTGGCTAGTAGGTCTCGTTTCACCTAGTTAGCCGCGAAATGTGGTTTCTTTACGTAAACGGTTTTATGAATATCCGTTGACTCCGAGTTCTGAATTCGGTGATTTTTAGCTTGATTTCACACTACTTTTCGAGCTCTACAATCCTTGCGTTTTGGATTTTGATTTCAGAACTCGTGGCTAGTAGGTCTCTTTACGTAAACGGTTTTATGAATATACGTTGACTCCGAGTTCTGAATTCGGTGATTTTTAGCTTGATTTCACACTACTTTTCGAGCTCTACAATCTTTGCGTTTTGGATTTTGATTTCAGAACTCGTGGCTAGTAGGTCTCGTTTCACCTAGTTAGCCGCGAAATGTGGTTTCTTTACGTAAACGGTTTTATGAATATCCGTTGACTCCGAGTTCTGAATTCGGTGATTTTTAGCTTGATTTCACACTACTTTTCGAGCTCTACAATCCTGACATTTCGGATTCTGATTTCAGAACTCGTGGGTAGTAGGTCTCGTTTCACCTAGTTAGCCGCGAAATGTGGTTTCTTTACGTAAACGGTTTTATGAATATCTGTTGACACCGGGTTCTGAATTCGGTGATTTTTAGCTTGATTTCACACTACTTTTCAAGCTCTACAATCCTGGCGTTTCGGATTTTGATTTCAGAACTCGTGGCTAGTAGGTCTCATTTCACCTAGTTAGCCGCGAAATGTGGTTTCTTTACGTAAACGGTTTTATGAATATCCGTTGACTCAGAGTTCTGAATTCAGTGATTTTTAGCTTGATTTCACACTACTTTTCGAGCTCTACAATCCTTGCGTTTTGGATTTTGATTTCAGAACTCGTGGCTAGTAGGTCTCGTTTCACCTAGTTAGCCGCGAAATGTGGTTTCTTTACGTAAGCGGTTTTATGAATATCCGTTGACTCCGAGTTCTGAATTCGGTGATTTTTAGCTTGATTTCACACTACTTTTCGAGCTCTACAATCCTGACATTTCGGATTCTGATTTCAGAACTCGTGGCTAGTAGGTCTCGTTTCACCTAGTTAGCCGCGAAATGTGGTTTCTTTACGTAAACGGTTTTATGAATATCAGTTGACTCAGAGTTCTGAATTCGATGATTTTTAGCTTGATTTCACACTAATTTTCCAGCTCTACAATCCTGGTATTTCGGATTTTGATTTCAGAACTTTTGGATAGTAGGTCTCGTTTCACCTAGTTAGCCGCGAAATGTCGTTTCTTTACGTAAACGGTTTTATGAATATCCGTTGACTCCGAGTTCTGAATTCGGTCATTTTTAGCTTGATTTCACACTACTTTTCGAGCTCTACAATCCTGACATTTCGGATTCTGATTTCAGAACTCGTGGATAGTAGGTCTCGTTTCACCTAGTTAGCCGCGAAATGTGGTTTCTTTACGTAAACGGTTTTATGAATATCCAATGACTCCGAGTTCTGAATTCGGTCATTTTTGGCTTGATTTCACCCTAGTTTTTGAGCTCTACAATCCTAGCGTTTCGGATTTTGATTTCAGAACTCGTGGCTAGTAGGTCTCGTTTCACCTAGTTAGCCGCGAAATGTGGTTTCTTTACGTAAAGGGTTTTATGAATATCCGTTGACTCCGAGTTCTGAATTCGGTGATTTTTAGCTTGATTTCACACTACTTTTCGAGCTCTACAATCATGCCATTTCGGATTTTGATTTCAGAACTCGTGGATAGTAGGTCTCATTTCATCTAGTTAGCCGCGAAATGTCGTTTCTTTACGTAAACGGTTTTATGAATATCCGTTGACTCAGAGTTCTGAATTCCGTGATTTTTAGCTTGATTTCACACTAATTTTCGAGCTCTACAATCCTGGCATTTCGGATTTTGATTTCAGAACTTTTGGATAGTAGGTCTCATTTCACCTAGTTAGCCGCGAAATGTGGTTTCTTTACGTAAACGGTTTTATGAATATCCGTTTACTCCGAGTTCTGAGTTCGGTGATTTTTAGCTTGATTTCACACTATTTTTCGAGCTCTACAATCCTTGCATTTTGGATTTTGATTTCAGAACTCGTGGCTAGTAGGTATCGTTTCACCTAGTTAGCCGCGAAATGTGGTTTCTTTACGTAAACGGTTTTATGAGTATCTGTTGACACCGGGTTCTGAATTCGGTGATTTTTAGCTTGATTTCACACTACTTTTCAAGCTCTACAATCCTGGCATTTCGGATTTTGATTTCAGAACTCGTGGCTAGTAGGTCTCGTTTCACCTAGTTAGCCGTGAAATGTGGTTTCTTTACGTAAACGGTTTTATGAATATCTGTTGACACCGGGTTCTGAATTCGGTGATTTTTAGCTTGATTTCACACTACTTTTCAAGCTCTACAATCCTGGCGTTTCGGATTTTGATTTCAGAACTTGTGGATAGTAGGTCTCGTTTCACCTAGTTAGCCGCGAAATGTGGTTTCTTTACGTAAACGGTTTTATGAATATCCGTTGACTCCGAGTTCTGAATTCGGTGATTTTTAGCTTGATTTCACACTACTTTTCGAGCTCTACAATCCTGAAATTTCGGATTCTGATTTCAGAACTCGTGGCTAGTAGGTCTCATTTCACCTAGTTAGCCGCGAAATGTGGTTTCTTTACGTAAACGGTTTTATGAATATACGTTGACTCGGAGTTCTGAATTCGGTGATTTTTAGCTTGATTTCACACTACTTTTCGAGCTCTACAATCCTTGAGTTTTGGATTTTGATTTCAGAACTCGTGGCTAGTAGGTCTCGTTTCACCTAGTTAGCCGCGAAATGTGGTTTCTTTACGTAAACGGTTTTATGAATATCCGTTGACTCCGAGTTCTGAATTCGGTGATTTTTAGCTTGATTTCACACTACTTTTCGAGCTCTACAATCCTTGCGTTTTGGATTTTGATTTCAGAACTCGTGGCTAGTAGGTCTCTTTACGTAAACGGTTTTATGAATATCCGTTGACTCCGAGTTCTGAATTCGGTGATTTTTAGCTTGATTTCACACTACTTTTCGAGCTCTACAATCCTTGCGTTTTGGATTTTGATTTCAGAACTCATGGCTAGTAGGTCTCGTTTCACCTAGTTAGCCGCGAAATGTGGTTTCTTTACGTAAACGGTTTTATGAATATCCGTTGACTCCGAGTTCTGAATTCGGTGATTTTTAGCTTGATTTCACACTACTTTTCGAGCTCTACAATCCTGACATTTCGGATTCTGATTTCAGAACTCGTGGCTAGTAGGTCTCGTTTCACCTAGTTAGCCGCGAAATGTGGTTTCTTTACGTAAACGGTTTTATGAATATCTGTTGACACCGGGTTCTGAATTCGGCGATTTTTAGCTTGATTTCAAACTACTTTTCAAGCTCTACAATCCTGGCGTTTCGGATTTTGATTTCTGAACTCGTGGCTAGTAGGTCTCATTTCACCTAGTTAGCCGCGAAATGTGGTTTCTTTACGTAAACGGTTTTATGAATATCCGTTGACTCAGAGTTCTGAATTCAGTGATTTTTAGCTTGATTTCACACTACTTTTCGAGCTCTACAATCCTTGCATTTTGGATTTTGATTTCAGAACTCGTGGCTAGTAGGTCTCGTTTCACCTAGTTAGCCGCGAAATGTGGTTTCTTTACGTAAACGGTTTTATGAATATCCGTTGACTCCGAGTTCTGAATTCGGTGATTTTTAGCTTGATTTCACACTACTTTTCGAGCTCTACAATCCTGACATTTCGGATTCTGATTTCAGAACTCGTGGCTAGTAGGTCTCGTTTCACCTAGTTAGCCGCGAAATGTGGTTTCTTTACGTAAACGGTTTTATGAATATCAGTTGACTCAGAGTTCTGAATTCGATGATTTTTAGCTTGATTTCACACTAATTTTCCAGCTCTACAATCCTGGTATTTCGGATTTTGATTTCAGAACTTTTGGATAGTAGGTCTCGTTTCACCTAGTTAGCCGCGAAATGTCGTTTCTTTACGTAAACGGTTTTATGAATATCCGTTGACTCCGAGTTCTGAATTCGGTCATTTTTAGCTTGATTTCACACTACTTTTCGAGCTCTACAATCCTGACATTTCGGATTCTGATTTCAGAACTTTTGGATAGTAGGTCTCGTTTCACCTAGTTAGCCGCGAAATGTGGTTTCTTTACGTAAACGGTTTTATGAATATCCGTTGACTCCGAGTTCTGAATTCGGTCATTTTTAGCTTGATTTCACACTACTTTTTGAGCTCCACTATCTTGACATTTCGGATTCTGATTTCAGAACTCGTGGATAGTACGTCTCGTTTCACCTAGTTAGCCGCGAAATGTGGTTTCTTTACGTAAACGGTTTTATGAATATCCGTTGACTCCGAGTTCTGAATTCGGTCATTTTTAGCTTGATTTCACACTACTTTTTGAGCTCCACTATCTTGACATTTCGGATTCTGATTTCAGAACTCGTGGATAGTACGTCTCGTTTCACCTAGTTAGCCGCGAAATGTGGTTTCTTTACGTAAACGGTTTTATGAATATCCGTTGACTCAGAGTTCTGAATTCGATGATTTTTAGCTTGATTTCACAATAATTTTCCAGCTCTACAATCCTGGCATTTCGGATTTTGATTTCAAAACTTTTGGATAGTAGGTCTCGTTTCACCTAGTTAGCCGTGAAATGTGGTTTCTTTACGTAAACGGTTTTATGAATATCCGTTGACTCCGAGTTCTGAATTCGGTGATTTTTAGCTTGATTTCACACTACTTTTCGAGCTCTACAATCATGCCATTTCGGATTTTGATTTCAGAACTCGTGGATAGTAGGTCTCATTTCATCTAGTTAGCCGCGAAATGTCGTTTCTTTACGTAAACGGTTTTATGAATATCCGTTGACTCAGAGTTCTGAATTCCGTGATTTTTAGCTTGATTTCACACTAATTTTCGAGCTCTACAATCCTGGCATTTCGGATTTTGATTTCAGAACTTTTGGATAGTAGGTCTCATTTCACCTAGTTAGCCGCGAAATGTGGTTTCTTTACGTAAACGGTTTTATGAATATCCGTTTACTCCGAGTTCTGAGTTCGGTGATTTTTAGCTTGATTTCACACTATTTTTCGAGCTCTACAATCCTTGCATTTTGGATTTTGATTTCAGAACTCGTGGCTAGTAGGTATCGTTTCACCTAGTTAGCCGCGAAATGTGGTTTCTTTACGTAAACGGTTTTATGAGTATCTGTTGACACCGGGTTCTGAATTCGGTGATTTTTAGCTTGATTTCACACTACTTTTCAAGCTCTACAATCCTGGCATTTCGGATTTTGATTTCAGAACTCGTGGCTAGTAGGTCTCGTTTCACCTAGTTAGCCGTGAAATGTGGTTTCTTTACGTAAACGGTTTTATGAATATCTGTTGACACCGGGTTCTGAATTCGGTGATTTTTAGCTTGATTTCACACTACTTTTCAAGCTCTACAATCCTGGCGTTTCGGATTTTGATTTCAGAACTTGTGGATAGTAGGTCTCGTTTCACCTAGTTAGCCGCGAAATGTGGTTTCTTTACGTAAACGGTTTTATGAATATCCGTTGACTCCGAGTTCTGAATTCGGTGATTTTTAGCTTGATTTCACACTACTTTTCGAGCTCTACAATCCTGAAATTTCGGATTCTGATTTCAGAACTCGTGGCTAGTAGGTCTCATTTCACCTAGTTAGCCGCGAAATGTGGTTTCTTTACGTAAACGGTTTTATGAATATACGTTGACTCGGAGTTCTGAATTCGGTGATTTTTAGCTTGATTTCACACTACTTTTCGAGCTCTACAATCCTTGCGTTTTGGATTTTGATTTCAGAACTCGTGGCTAGTAGGTCTCGTTTCACCTAGTTAGCCGCGAAATGTGGTTTCTTTACGTAAACGGTTTTATGAATATCCGTTGACTCCGAGTTCTGAATTCGGTGATTTTTAGCTTGATTTCACACTACTTTTCGAGCTCTACAATCCTTGCGTTTTGGATTTTGATTTCAGAACTCGTGGCTAGTAGGTCTCTTTACGTAAACGGTTTTATGAATATCCGTTGACTCCGAGTTCTGAATTCGGTGATTTTTAGCTTGATTTCACACTACTTTTCGAGCTCTACAATCCTTGCGTTTTGGATTTTGATTTCAGAACTCGTGGCTAGTAGGTCTCGTTTCACCTAGTTAGCCGCGAAATGTGGTTTCTTTACGTAAACGGTTTTATGAATATCCGTTGACTCCGAGTTCTGAATTCGGTGATTTTTAGCTTGATTTCACACTACTTTTCGAGCTCTACAATCCTGACATTTCGGATTCTGATTTCAGAACTCGTGGCTAGTAGGTCTCGTTTCACCTAGTTAGCCGCGAAATGTGGTTTCTTTACGTAAACGGTTTTATGAATATCTGTTGACACCGGGTTCTGAATTCGGTGATTTTTAGCTTGATTTCACACTACTTTTCAAGCTCTACAATCCTGGCGTTTCGGATTTTGATTTCTGAACTCGTGGCTAGTAGGTCTCATTTCACCTAGTTAGCCGCGAAATGTGGTTTCTTTACGTAAACGGTTTTATGAATATCCGTTGACTCAGAGTTCTGAATTCAGTGATTTTTAGCTTGATTTCACACTACTTTTGGAGCTCTACAATCCTTGCGTTTTGGATTTTGATTTCAGAACTCGTGGCTAGTAGGTCTCGTTTCACCTAGTTAGCCGCGAAATGTGGTTTCTTTACGTAAACGGTTTTATGAATATCCGTTGACTCCGAGTTCTGAATTCGGTGATTTTTAGCTTGATTTCACACTACTTTTCGAGCTCTACAATCCTGACATTTCGGATTCTGATTTCAGAACTCGTGGCTAGTAGGTCTCGTTTCACCTAGTTAGCCGCGAAATGTGGTTTCTTTACGTAAACGGTTTTATGAATATCAGTTGACTCAGAGTTCTGAATTCGATGATTTTTAGCTTGATTTCACACTAATTTTCCAGCTCTACAATCCTGGTATTTCGGATTTTGATTTCAGAACTTTTGGATAGTAGGTCTCGTTTCACCTAGTTAGCCGCGAAATGTCGTTTCTTTACGTAAACGGTTTTATGAATATCCGTTGACTCCGAGTTCTGAATTCGGTCATTTTTAGCTTGATTTCACACTACTTTTCGAGCTCTACAATCCTGACATTTCGGATTCTGATTTCAGAACTTTTGGATAGTAGGTCTCGTTTCACCTAGTTAGCCGCGAAATGTGGTTTCTTTACGTAAACGGTTTTATGAATATCCGTTGACTCCGAGTTCTGAATTCGGTCATTTTTAGCTTGATTTCACACTACTTTTTGAGCTCCACTATCTTGACATTTCGGATTCTGATTTCAGAACTCGTGGATAGTACGTCTCGTTTCACCTAGTTAGCCGCGAAATGTGGTTTCTTTACGTAAACGGTTTTATGAATATCCGTTGACTCCGAGTTCTGAATTCGGTCATTTTTAGCTTGATTTCACACTACTTTTTGAGCTCCACTATCTTGACATTTCGGATTCTGATTTCAGAACTCGTGGATAGTACGTCTCGTTTCACCTAGTTAGCCGCGAAATGTGGTTTCTTTACGTAAACGGTTTTATGAATATCCGTTGACTCAGAGTTCTGAATTCGATGATTTTTAGCTTGATTTCACAATAATTTTCCAGCTCTACAATCCTGGCATTTCGGATTTTGATTTCAAAACTTTTGGATAGTAGGTCTCGTTTCACCTAGTTAGCCGTGAAATGTGGTTTCTTTACGTAAACGGTTTTATGAATATCCGTTGACTCCGAGTTCTGAATTCGTTGATTTTTAGCTTGATTTCACACTACTTTTCGAGCTCTACAATCCTGACATTTCGGATTCTGATTTCAGAACTTGTGGCTAGTAGGTCTCGTTTCACCTAGTTAGCCGCGAAATGTGGTTTCTTTACGTAAACGGTTTTATGAGTATCCGTTGACCCAGAGTTCTGAATTCGGTGATTTTTAGCTTGATTTCACACTAATTTTCGAGCTCTACAATCCTGGCATTTCGGATTTTGATTTCAGAACTTTTGGATAGTAGGTCTCGTTTCACCTAGTTAGCCGCGAAATGTGGTTTCTTTACGTAAACGGTTTTATGAATATCCGTTGACTCCGAGTTCTGAATTCGGTCATTTTTAGCTTGATTTCACACTACTTTTTGAGCTCCACTATCTTGACATTTCGGATTCTGATTTCAGAACTCGTGGATAGTAGGTCTCGTTTCACCTAGTTAGCCGCGAAATGTGGTTTCTTTACGTAAACGGTTTTATGAATATCCGTTGACTCAGAGTTCTGAATTCGATGATTTTTAGCTTGATTTCACAATAATTTTCCAGCTCTACAATCCTGGCATTTCGGATTTTGATTTCAAAACTTTTGGATAGTAGGTCTCGTTTCACCTAGTTAGCCGCGAAATGTGGTTTCTTTACGTAAACGGTTTTATGAATATCCGTTTACTCCGCGTTCTGAATTCGGTGATTTTTAGCTTGATTTCACACTACTTTTTGAGCTCTACAATCCTTGCGTTTTGCATTTTAATTTCAGAACTCGTGGCTAGTAGGTCTCAATTCACCTAGTTAGCCGCGAAATGTGGTTTCTTTACGTAAACGGTTTTATGAATATCTGTTGACACCGGGTTCTGAATTCGTTGATTTTTAGCTTTATTTCACACTACTTTTCAAGCTCTACAATCCTGGCATTTCGGATTTTGATTTCAAAACTCGTGGCTAGTAGGTCTCGTTTCACCTAGTTAGCCGCGAAATGTGATTTCTTTACGTAAACGGTTTTATGAATATCCGTTGACTCCGAGTTCTGAATTCGGTGATTTTTAGCTTGATTTCACACTACTTTTCGAGCTCTACAATCCTTGCATTTTGGATTTTGATTTCAGAACTCGTAGCTAGTAGGTCTCGTTTCACCTAGTTAGCCGCGAAATGTGGTTTCTTTACGTAAACGGTTTTATGAATATCCGTTGACTCGGAGTTCTGAATTCGGTGATTTTTAGCTTGATTTCTCACTACTTTTCGAGCTCTACAATCCTGCTGTTTCGGATTTTGATTTCAGAACTCGTGGATAGTAGGTCTCGTTTCACCTCGTTAGCCTTGAAATGTGGTTTCTTTACGTAAACGGTTTTATGAATATCCGTTGACTCCGAGTTCTGAATTCGGTGATTTTTAGCTTGATTTCACACTACTTTTCGAGCTCTACAATCCTGCTGTTTCGGATTTTGATTTCAGAACTCGTGGCTAGTAGGTCTCGTTTCACCTAGTTAGCCGCGAAATGTGGTTTCTTTACGTAAACGGTTTTATGAATATCCGTTGACTCAGAGTTCTGAATTCGATGATTTTTAGCTTGATTTCACAATAATTTTCCAGCTCTACAATCCTGGCATTTCGGATTTTGATTTCAAAATTTTTGGATAGTAGGTCTCGTTTCACCTAGTTAGCCGTGAAATGTGGTTTCTTTACGTAAACGGTTTTATGAATATCCGTTGACTCCGAGTTCTGAATTCGGTGATTTTTAGCTTGATTTCACACTACTTTTTGAGCTCTACAATCCTGACATTTCGGATTCTGATTTCAGAACTTGTGGCTAGTAGGTCTCGTTTCACCTAGTTAGCCGCGAAATGTGGTTTCTTTACGTAAACGGTTTTATGAGTATCCGTTGACCCAGAGTTCTGAATTCGGTGATTTTTAGCTTGATTTCACACTAATTTTTGAGCTCTACAATCCTGGCATTTCGGATTTTGATTTCAGAACTTTTGGATAGTAGGTCTCGTTTCACCTAGTTAGCCGCGAAATGTCGTTTCTTTACGTAAACGGTTTTATGAATATCCGTTGACTCCGAGTTCTGAATTCGGTCATTTTTAGCTTGATTTCACACTACTTTTTGAGCTCCACTATCTTGACATTTCGGATTCTGATTTCAGAACTCGTGGATAGTAGGTCTCGTTTCACCTAGTTAGCCGCGAAATGTCGTTTCTTTACGTAAACGGTTTTATGAATATCCGTTGACTCAGAGTTCTGAATTCGATGATTTTTAGCTTGATTTCACAATAATTTTCCAGCTCTACAATCCTGGCATTTCGGATTTTGATTTCAAAACTTTTGGATAGTAGGTCTCGTTTCACCTAGTTAGCCGCGAAATGTGGTTTCTTTACGTAAACGGTTTTATGAATATCCGTTTACTCCGCGTTCTGAATTCGGTGATTTTTAGCTTGATTTCACACTACTTTTCGAGCTCTACAATCCTTGCGTTTTGCATTTTGATTTCAGAACTCGTGGCTAGTAGGTCTCAATTCACCTAGTTAGCCGCGAAATGTGGTTTCTTTACGTAAACGGTTTTATGAATATCTGTTGACACCGGGTTCTGAATTCGTTGATTTTTAGCTTTATTTCACACTACTTTTCAAGCTCTACAATCCTGGCATTTCGGATTTTGATTTCAAAACTCGTGGCTAGTAGGTCTCGTTTCACCTAGTTAGCCGCGAAATGTGGTTTCTTTACGTAAACGGTTTTATGAATATCCGTTGACTCCGAGTTCTGAATTCGGTGATTTTTAGCATGATTTCACACTACTTTTCGAGCTCTACAATCCTGGAGTTTCGGATTTTGATTTGAAAACTCGTGGATAGTAGGTCTCGTTTCACGTAGTTAGCCGCGAATTGTGATTTCTTTACGTAAACGGTTTTATGAATATCCGTTGACTCGGAGTTCTGAATTCGGTGATTTTTAGCTTGATTTCACACTACTTTTCGAGCTCTACAATCCTTGCGTTTTGGATTTTGATTTCAGAACTCGTGGCTAGTAGGTCTCGTTTCACCTAGTTAGCCGCGAAATGTGGTTTCTTTACGTAAACGGTTTTATGAATATCCGTTGACTCGGAGTTCTGAATTCGGTGATTTTTAGCTTGATTTCACACTACTTTTCGAGCTCTACAATCCTGCTGTTTCGGATTTTGATTTCAGAACTCGTGGATAGTAGGTCTCGTTTCACCTCGTTAGCCTTGAAATGTGGTTTCTTTACGTAAACGGTTTTATGAATATCCGTTGACTCCGAGTTCTGAATTCGGTGATTTTTAGCTTGATTTCACACTACTTTTCGAGCTCTACAATCCTGCTGTTTCGGATTTTGATTTCAGAACTCGTGGCTAGTAGGTCTCGTTTCACCTAGTTAGCCGCGAAATGTGGTTTTCTTATGTAAAGGGTTTTATGAATATCCGATGACTTCGAGTTCTGAATTCGGTGATTTTGAGCTTGATTTCACACTACTTTTCGAGCTCTACAATCAGGCCGTTTCGGATTATGATTTCAGAACTCGTGGATAGTAGGTCTCGTTTCACCTAGTTAGCCGCAAAATGTGGTTTATTTACGTAAACGGTTTTATGAATATCCGTTGACTCAGAGTTCTGAATTCGGTGATTTTTAGCTTGATTTCACACTACTTTTCGAGCTCTACAATTTTGGCGTTTCGGATTTTGATTTCAGAACTCGTGGCTAGTAGGTCTCGTTTCACCTAGTTAGCCGCGAAATGTGGTTTCTTTACGTAAACGGTTTTGTGAATATCCGTTGACCCAGAGCTCTGAATTCGGTGATTTTTAGCTTGATTTCACACTACTTTTCGAGCTCTACAATCCTGGAATTTCGGATTTTGATTTCAGAACTCGTGGCTAGGAGGTCTCGTTTCACCAGTTAGCCGTGAAATGTGGTTTCTTTACGTAAACGGTTTTATGAATATCCGTTGACTCCGAGTTCTGAATTCGGTCATTTTTAGCTTGATTTCACACTACTTTTTGAGCTCTACAATCCTAGTGTTTCGGATTTCGATTTCAAAACTCGTGGCTAGTAGGTCTTGTTTCACCTAGTTAGCCGCGAAATGTGGTTTCTTTATGTAAACGGTTTTATGAATATCCGTTGACTCCGAGTTCTGAATTCGGTGATTTTTAGCTTGATTTCACACTACTTTTCGAGCTCTACAATCCTGGCATTTCGGATTTTGATTTCAGAACTCTTGGCTTGTAGGTCTTGTTTCACATAGTTAGCCGCGAAATGTGGTTTCTTTACGTAAACGGTTTTATGAATATCCGTTGACTCCGAGTTCTGAATTCAGTGATTTTTAGCTTGATTTCACACTACTTTTCAAGCTCTACAATCCTGGAGTTTCGGATTTTGATTTCAAAACTCGTGGATAGTGGGTCTCGTTTCACGTAGTTAGCCGCGAATTGTGATTTCTTTACTTAAACGGTTTTATGAATATCCGTTGACCCAGAGTTCTGAATTCGGTGATTTTTAGCTTGATTTCACACTACTTTTCGAGCTCTACAATCCTGCTGTTTCGGATTTTGATTTCAGAACTCGTGGCTAGTAGGTCTCGTTTCACCTAGTTAGCCGCGAAATGTGGTTTTCTTATGTAAAGGGTTTTATGAATATCCGATGACTTCGAGTTCTGAATTCGGTGATTTTGAGCTTGATTTCACACTACTTTTCGAGCTCTACAATCAGGCCGTTTCGGATTATGATTTCAGAACTCGTGGATAGTAGGTCTCGTTTCACCTAGTTAGCCGCAAAATGTGGTTTATTTACGTAAACGGTTTTATGAATATCCGTTGACTCAGAGTTCTGAATTCGGTGATTTTTAGCTTGATTTCACACTACTTTTCGAGCTCTACAATCTTGGCGTTTCGGATTTTGATTTCAGAACTCGTGGCTAGTAGGTCTCGTTTCACCTAGTTAGCCGCGAAATGTGGTTTCTTTACGTAAACGGTTTTGTGAATATCCGTTGACCCAGAGCTCTGAATTCGGTGATTTTTAGCTTGATTTCACACTACTTTTCGAGCTCTACAATCCTGGAATTTCGGATTTTGATTTCAGAACTCGTGGCTAGGAGGTCTCGTTTAACCAGTTAGCCGTGAAATGTGGTTTCTTTACGTAAACGGTTTTATGAATATCCGTTGACTCCGAGTTCTGAATTCGGTCATTTTTAGCTTGATTTCACACTACTTTTTGAGCTCTACAATCCTAGTGTTTCGGATTTCGATTTCAAAACTCGTGGCTAGTAGGTCTTGTTTCACCTAGTTAGCCGCGAAATGTGGTTTCTTTATGTAAACGGTTTTATGAATATCCGTTGACTCCGAGTTCTGAATTCGGTGATTTTTAGCTTGATTTCACACTACTTTTCGAGCTCTACAATCCTGGCATTTCGGATTTTGATTTCAGAACTCTTGGCTTGTAGGTCTTGTTTCACATAGTTAGCCGCGAAATGTGGTTTCTTTACGTAAACGGTTTTATGAATATCCGTTGACTCCGAGTTCTGAATTCAGTGATTTTTAGCTTGATTTCACACTACTTTTCAAGCTCTACAATCCTGGAGTTTCGGATTTTGATTTCAAAACTCGTGGATAGTGGGTCTCGTTTCACGTAGTTAGCCGCGAATTGTGATTTCTTTACTTAAACGGTTTTATGAATATCCGTTGACCCAGAGTTCTGAATTCGGTGATTTTTAGCTTGATTTCACACTACTTTTCGAGCTCTACAATCCTGATGTTTCGGATTTTGATTTCAGAACTCGTGGATAGTAGGTCTCGTTTCACCTACTTAGCCGCGAAATGTGGTTTCTTTACGTAAACGGTTTTATGAATATCCGTTGACTCCGAGTTCTGAATTCGGTGATTTTTAGCTTGATTTCACACTACTTTTCGAGCTCTACAATCCTGCCGTTTCGGATTTTGATTTCAGAACTCGTGGATAGTATGTCTTGTTTCACCTAGTTAGCCGCAAAATGTGGTTTCTTTACGTAAACGGTTTTATGAATATCCGTTGACTCAGAGTTCTGAATTCGGTGAGTTTTAGCTTGATTTCACACTACTTTTCGAGCTCTACAATCCTGGAATTTCGGATTTTGATTTCAGAACTCGTGCCTTGTAGGTCTCGTTTCACATAGTTAGCCGCAAAATGTGGTTTCCTTAGGTAAACGGTTTTATGAATATCCGTTGACTTCGAGTTCTGAATTAGGTGATTTTTAGCTTGATTTCACACTACTTTTCGAGTTCTACAATCCTGGACTTTCGGATTTTGATTTCAAAACTCGTGGATAGTAGGTCTCGTTTGACGAAGTTAGCCGCGAAATGTGATTTCTTTACATAAACGGTTTTATGAATATCCGTTGACCCAGAGTTCTGAATTCGGTGATTTTTAGCTTGATTTCACACTACTTTTCGAGCTCTACAATCCTGCCATTTCGGATTTTGATTTCAGAACTCGTGGCTAGTAGGTCTCGTTTCACCTAGTTAGCCGCGAAATGTGGTTTTCTTATGTAAAGGGTTTTATGAATATCCGATGACTTCGAGTTCTGAATTCGGTGATTTTGAGCTTGATTTCACACTACTTTTCAAGATCTACAATCAGGCCGTTTCGGATTTTGATTTCAGAACTCGTGGATAGTAGGTCTCGTTTCACCAAGTTAGCCGCAAAATGTGGTTTATTTACGTAAACGGTTTTATGAATATCCGTTGACTCAGAGTTCTGAATTCGGTGATTTTTAGCTTGATTTCACACTACATTTCGAGCTCTACAATCCTGGCATTTCGGATTTTGATTTCAGAACTCGTGGCTAGTAGGTCTCGTTTCACCTAGTTAGCCGCGAAATGTGGTTTCTTTACGTAAACGGTTTTGTGAATATCTGTTGACCCAGAGCTCTGAATTCGGTGATTTTTAGCTTGATTTCACACTACTTTTCGAGCTCTACAATCCTGGAATTTCGGATTTTGATTTCAGAACTCGTGGCTAGGAGGTCTCGTTTCACCAGTTAGCCGCGAAATGTGGTTTCTTTACGTAAACGGTTTTATGAATATCCGTTGACTCCGAGTTCTGCATTCGGTCATTTTTAGCTTGATTTCACACTACTTTTTGAGCTCTACAATCCTAGTGTTTCGGATTTCGATTTCAAAACTCGTGGCTAGTAGGTCTCGTTTCACCTAGTTAGCCGCGAAATGTGGTTTCTTTACGTAAACGGTTTTATGAATATCCGTTGACTCCGAGTTCTGAATTCGGAGATTTTTAGCTTGATTTCACACTACTTTTCGAGCTCTACAATCCTGGCATTTCGGATTTTGATTTCAGAACTCTTGGCTTGTAGGTCTTGTTTCACATAGTTAGCCGCGAAATGTGGTTTCTTTACGTAAACGGTTTTATGAATATCCGTTGACTCCGAGTTCTGAATTCAGTGATTTTTAGCTTGATTTCACACTACTTTTCAAGCTCTACAATCCTGGCATTTCGGATTTTGATTTCAAAACTCGTGGATAGTGGGTCTCGTTTCACGTAGTTAGCCGCGAATTGTGATTTCTTTACGTAAACGGTTTTATGAATATCCATTGAACCAGAGTTCTGAATTCGGTGATTTTTAGCTTGATTTCACACTACTTTTCGAGCTCCACAATCCTGCTGTTTCGGATTTTGATTTCAGAACTCGTGGATAGTAGGTCACATTTCACCTAGTTAGCCGCGAAATGTGGTTTCTTTACGTAAACGGTTTTATGAATATCCGTTGACTCCGAGTTCTGAATTCGGTGATTTTTAGCTTGATTTCACACTACTTTTCGAGCTCTACAATCCTGCCGTTTTGGATTTTGATTTCAGAACTCGTGGATAGTATGTCTCGTTTCACCTAGTTAGCCGCAAAATGTGGTTTCTTTACGTAAACGGTTTTATGAATATCCGTTGACTCAGAGTTCTGAATTCGGTGAGTTTTAGCTTGATTTCACACTACTTTTCGAGCTCTACAATCCTGGCATTTCGGATTTTGATTTCAGAAGTCGTGGCTTGTAGGTCTCGTTTCACATAGTTAGCCGCGAAATGTGGTTTCTTTAGGTAAACGGTTTTATGAATATCTGTTGACTTCGAGTTCTGAATTAGGTGATTTTTAGCTTGATTTCACACTACTTTTCGAGTTCTACAATCCTGGCATTTCGGATTTTGATTTCAAAACTCGTGGATAGTGGGTCTCGTTTCACGTAGTTAGCCGCGAATTGTGATTTCTTTACGTAAACGGTTTTATGAATATCCATTGAACCAGAGTTCTGAATTCGGTGATTTTTAGCTTGATTTCACACTACTTTTCGAGCTCCACAATCCTGCTGTTTCGGATTTTGATTTCAGAACTCGTGGATAGTAGGTCACATTTCACCTAGTTAGCCGCGAAATGTGGTTTCTTTACGTAAACGGTTTTATGAATATCCGTTGACTCCGAGTTCTGAATTCGGTGATTTTTAGCTTGATTTCACACTACTTTTCGAGCTCTACAATCCTGCCGTTTTGGATTTTGATTTCAGAACTCGTGGATAGTATGTCTCGTTTCACCTAGTTAGCCGCAAAATGTGGTTTCTTTACGTAAACGGTTTTATGAATATCCGTTGACTCAGAGTTCTGAATTCGGTGAGTTTTAGCTTGATTTCACACTACTTTTCGAGCTCTACAATCCTGGCATTTCGGATTTTGATTTCAGAAGTCGTGGCTTGTAGGTCTCGTTTCACATAGTTAGCCGCGAAATGTGGTTTCTTTAGGTAAACGGTTTTATGAATATCTGTTGACTTCGAGTTCTGAATTAGGTGATTTTTAGCTTGATTTCACACTACTTTTCGAGTTCTACAATCCTGGCATTTCGGATTTTGATTTCAAAACTCGTGGATAGTGGGTCTCGTTTCACGTAGTTAGCCGCGAATTGTGATTTCTTTACGTAAACGGTTTTATGAATATCCATTGAACCAGAGTTCTGAATTCGGTGATTTTTAGCTTGATTTCACACTACTTTTCGAGCTCCACAATCCTGCTGTTTCGGATTTTGATTTCAGAACTCGTGGATAGTAGGTCACATTTCACCTAGTTAGCCGCGAAATGTGGTTTCTTTACGTAAACGGTTTTATGAATATCCGTTGACTCCGAGTTCTGAATTCGGTGATTTTTAGCTTGATTTCACACTACTTTTCGAGCTCTACAATCCTGCCGTTTTGGATTTTGATTTCAGAACTCGTGGATAGTATGTCTCGTTTCACCTAGTTAGCCGCAAAATGTGGTTTCTTTACGTAAACGGTTTTATGAATATCCGTTGACTCAGAGTTCTGAATTCGGTGAGTTTTAGCTTGATTTCACACTACTTTTCGAGCTCTACAATCCTGGCATTTCGGATTTTGATTTCAGAAGTCGTGGCTTGTAGGTCTCGTTTCACATAGTTAGCCGCGAAATGTGGTTTCTTTAGGTAAACGGTTTTATGAATATCTGTTGACTTCGAGTTCTGAATTAGGTGATTTTTAGCTTGATTTCACACTACTTTTCGAGTTCTACAATCCTGGACTTTCGGATTTTGATTTCAAAACTCGTGGATAGTAGGTCTCGTTTGACGAAGTTAGCCGCGAAATGTGGTTTCTTTACGTAAACGGTTTTATGAATATCCGTTGACCCAGAGTTCTGAATTCGGTGATTTTTAGCTTGATTTCACACTACTTTTCGAGCTCTACAATCCTGATGTTTCGGATTTTGATTTCAGAACTCGTGGATAGTAGGTCTCGTTTCACCTAGTTAGCCGCGAAATGTGGTTTCTTTACGTAAACGGTTTTATGAATATCCGTTGACTCCGAGTTCTGAATTCGGTGATTTTTAGCTTGATTTCACACTACTTTTCGAGCTCTACAATCCTGCCATTTCGGATTTTGATTTCAGAACTCGTGGCTAGTAGGTCTCGTTTCACCTAGTTAGCCGCGAAATGTGGTTTCTTTACGTAAACGGTTTTATGAATATCAGTTGACGCCGGGTTCTGAATTCGGTGATTTTTAGCTTGATTTCACACTACTTTTAAAGCTCTACAATCCTGGCGTTTCGGATTATGATTTGAGAACTCTTGGATAGTAGGTCTCGTTTCACATAGTTAGCCGCGAAATGTGGTTTCTTTACGTAAACGGTTTTATAAATATCCGTTGACTCCGAGTTCTGAATTCGGTGATTTTTAGCTTGATTTCACACTACTTTTCGAGCTCTACAATCCTGGAATTTCGGATTTTGATTTCAGAACTCAAGGCTAGGAGGTCTCGTTTCACCAGTTTGCCGCGAAATGTGGTTTCTTTACGTAAACGGTTTTATGAATATCCGTTGACTCCGAGTTCTGAATTCGGTCATTTTTAGCTTGATTTCACACTACTTTTTGAGCTCTACAATCCTAGTGTTTCGGATTTCGATTTCAAAACTCGTGGCTAGTAGGACTCGTTTCACCTAGTTAGCCGCGAAATGTGGTTTCTTTACGTAAACGGTTTTATGAATATCCGTTGACTCCGAGTTCTGAATTCGGTGATTTTTAGCTTGATTTCACACTACTTTTCGAGCTCTACAATCCTGGCATTTCGGATTTTGATTTCAGAACTCTTGGCTTGTAGGTCTTGTTTCACATAGTTAGCCGCGAAATGTGGTTTCTTTACGTAAACGGTTTTATGAATATCCGTTGACTCCGAGTTCTGAATTCAGTGATTTTTAGCTTGATTTCACACTACTTTTCGAGCTCTACAATCCTGGAGTTTCGGATTTTGATTTCAAAACTCGTGGATAGTGGGTCTCGTTTCACGTAGTTAGCCGCGAATTGTGATTTCTTTACGTAAACGGTTTTATGAATATCCGTTGACCCAGAGTTCTGAATTCGGTGATTTTTAGCTTGATTTCACACTACTTTTCGAGCTCTACAATCCTGCTGTTTCGGATTTTGATTTCAGAACTCGTGGTAGTAGGTCTCGTTTCACCTAGTTAGCCGCGAAATGTGGTTTCTTTACGTAAACGGTTTTATGAATATCCGTTGACTCCGAGTTCTGAATTCGGTGATTTTTAGCTTGATTTCACACTACTTTTCGAGCTCTACAATCCTGCCGTTTCGGATTTTGATTTCAGAACTCGTGGATAGTATGTCTCGTTTCACCTAGTTAGCCGCAAAATGTGGTTTCTTTACGTAAACGGTTTTATGAATATCCGTTGACTTCGAGTTCTGAATTAGGTGATTTTTAGCTTGATTTCACACTACTTTTTGAGTTCTACAATCCTGGACTTTCGGATTTTGATTTCAAAACTCGTGGATAGTAGGTCTCGTTTGACGAAGTTAGCCGCGAAATGTGATTTCTTTACATAAACGGTTTTATGAATATCCGTTGACCCAGAGTTCTGAATTCGGTGATTTTTAGCTTGATTTCACACTACTTTTCGAGCTCTACAATCCTGCCTTTTCGGATTTTGATTTCAGAACTCGTGCATTGTAGTTCTCTTTTCACCTAGTTAGCCGCGAAATGTTGTTTCTTTACGTAAACGGTTTTATGAATATCCGTTGACTTCGAGTTCTGAATTAGGTGATTTTTAGCTTGATTTCACACTACTTTTCGAGTTCTACAATCCTGGACTTTCGGATTTTGATTTCAAAACTCGTGGATAGTAGGTCTCGTTTGACGAAGTTAGCCGCGAAATGTGATTTCTTTACATAAACGGTTTTATGAATATCCGTTGACCCAGAGTTCTGAATTCGGTGATTTTTAGCTTGATTTCACACTACTTTTCGAGCTCTACAATCCTGCCATTTCGGATTTTGATTTCAGAACTCGTGGCTAGTAGGTCTCGTTTCACCTAGTTAGCCGCGAAATGTGGTTTTCTTATGTAAAGGGTTTTATGAATATCCGATGACTTCGAGTTCTGAATTCGGTGATTTTGAGCTTGATTTCACACTACTTTTCGAGCTCTACAATCAGGCCGTTTCGGATTTTGATTTCAGAACTCGTGGATAGTAGGTCTCGTTTCACCTAGTTAGCCGCAAAATGTGGTTTCTTTACGTAAACGGTTTTATGAATATCCGTTGACTCAGAGTTCTGAATTCGGTGATTTTTAGTTTGATTTCACACTACTTTTCGAGCTCTACAATCCTGGCGTTTCGGATTTTGATTTCAGAACTCGTGGCTAGTAGGTCTCGTTTCACCTAGTTAGCCGCGAAATGTGGTTTCTTTACGTAAACGGTTTTGTGAATATCCGTTGACCCAGAGCTCTGAATTCGGTGATTTTTAGCTTGATTTCACACTACTTTTCGAGCTCTACAATCCTGGCGTTTCGGATTTTGATTTCAGAACTCGTGGCTAGTAGGTCTCATTTCACCTAGTTAGCCGCGAAATGTGGTTTCTTTACGTAAACGGTTTTGTGAATATCCGTTGACTCAGAGTTCTGAATTCGGTGATTTTTAGTTTGATTTCACACTACTTTTCGAGCTCTACAATCCTGGCGTTTCGGATTTTGATTTCAGAACTCGTGGATAGTAGGTCTCGTTTCACCTAGTTAGCCGCGAAATGTGGTTTCTTTACGTAAACGGTTTTTTGAATATCCGTTGACTCCGAGTTCTGAATTCGGTGATTTTTAGCTTGATTTCACACTACTTTTCGAGCTCTACAATCCTGCCGTTTCGGATTTTGATTTCAGAACTCGTGGATAGTATGTCTCGTTTCACCTAGTTAGCCGCAAAATGTGGTTTCTTTACGTAAACGGTTTTATGAATATCCGTTGACTTCGAGTTCTGAATTAGGTGATTTTTAGCTTGATTTCACACTACTTTTCGAGTTCTACAATCCTGGACTTTCGGATTTTGATTTCAAAACTCGTGGATAGTAGGTCTCGTTTGACGAAGTTAGCCGCGAAATGTGATTTCTTTACATAAACGGTTTTATGAATATCCGTTGATCCAGAGTTCTGAATTCGGTGATTTTTAGCTTGATTTCACACTACTTTTCGAGCTCTACAATCCTGCCTTTTCGGATTTTGATTTCAGAACTCGTGCATTGTAGTTCTCTTTTCACCTAGTTAGCCGCGAAATGTTGTTTCTTTACGTAAACGGTTTTATGAATATCCGTTGACTTCGAGTTCTGAATTAGGTGATTTTTAGCTTGATTTCACACTACTTTTCGAGTTCTACAATCCTGGACTTTCGGATTTTGATTTCAAAACTCGTGGATAGTAGGTCTCGTTTGACGAAGTTAGCCGCGAAATGTGATTTCTTTACATAAACGGTTTTATGAATATCCGTTGACCCAGAGTTCTGAATTCGGTGATTTTTAGCTTGATTTCACACTACTTTTCGAGCTCTACAATCCTGCCATTTCGGATTTTGATTTCAGAACTCGTGGCTAGTAGGTCTCGTTTCACCTAGTTAGCCGCAAAATGTGGTTTTCTTATGTAAAGGGTTTTATGAATATCCGATGACTTCGAGTTCTGAATTCGGTGATTTTGAGCTTGATTTCACACTACTTTTCGAGCTCTACAATCAGGCCGTTTCGGATTTTGATTTCAGAACTCGTGGATAGTAGGTCTCGTTTCACCTAGTTAGCCGCAAAATGTGGTTTCTTTACGTAAACGGTTTTATGAATATCCGTTGACTCAGAGTTCTGAATTCGGTGATTTTTAGTTTGATTTCACACTACTTTTCGAGCTCTACAATCCTGGCGTTTCGGATTTTGATTTCAGAACTCGTGGCTAGTAGGTCTCGTTTCACCTAGTTAGCCGCGAAATGTGGTTTCTTTACGTAAACGGTTTTGTGAATATCCGTTGACCCAGAGCTCTGAATTCGGTGATTTTTAGCTTGATTTCACACTACTTTTCGAGCTCTACAATCCTGGAATTTCGGATTTTGATTTCAGAACTCGTGGCTAGGAGGTCTCGTTTCACCAGTTAGCCGCGAAATGTGGTTTCTTTACGTAAACGGTTTTATGAATATCCGTTGACTCCGAGTTCTGAATTCGGTCATTTTTAGCTTGATTTCACACTACTTTTTGAGCTCTACAATCCTAGTGTTTCGGATTTCGATTTCAAAACTCGTGGCTAGTAGGACTCGTTTCACCTAGTTAGCCGCGAAATGTGGTTTCTTTACGTAAACGGTTTTATGAATATCCGTTGACTCCGAGTTCTGAATTCGGTGATTTTTAGCTTGATTTCACACTACTTTTCGAGCTCTACAATCCTGGCATTTCGGATTTTGATTTCAGAACTCTTGGCTTGTAGGTCTTGTTTCACATAGTTAGCCGCGAAATGTGGTTTCTTTACGTAAACGGTTTTATGAATATCCGTTGACTCCGAGTTCTGAATTCAGTGATTTTTACCTTGATTTCACACTACTTTTCAAGCTCTACAATCCTGGAGTTTCGGATTTTGATTTCAAAACTCGTGGATAGTGGGTCTCGTTTCACGTAGTTAGCCGCGAATTGTGATTTCTTTACGTAAACGGTTTTATGAATATCCGTTGACCCAGAGTTCTGAATTCGGTGATTTTTAGCTTGATTTCACACTACTTTTCGAGCTCTACAATCCTGCTGTTTCGGATTTTGATTTCAGAACTCGTGGATAGTAGGTCTCGTTTCACCTAGTTAGCCGCGAAATGTGGTTTCTTTACGTAAACGGTTTTATGAATATCCGTTGACTCCGAGTTCTGAATTCGGTGATTTTTAGCTTGATTTCACACTACTTTTCGAGCTCTACAATCCTGCCGTTTCGGATTTTGATTTCAGAACTCGTGGATAGTATGTCTCGTTTCACCTAGTTAGCCGCAAAATGTGGTTTCTTTACGTAAACGGTTTTATGAATATCCGTTGACTTCGAGTTCTGAATTAGGTGATTTTTAGCTTGATTTCACACTACTTTTCGAGTTCTACAATCCTGGACTTTCGGATTTTGATTTCAAAACTCGTGGATAGTAGGTCTCGTTTGACGAAGTTAGCCGCGAAATGTGATTTCTTTACATAAACGGTTTTATGAATATCCGTTGACCCAGAGTTCTGAATTCGGTGATTTTTAGCTTGATTTCACACTACTTTTCGAGCTCTACAATCCTGCCTTTTCGGATTTTGATTTCAGAACTCGTGCATTGTAGGTCTCTTTTCACCTAGTTAGCCGCGAAATGTTGTTTCTTTACGTAAACGGTTTTATGAATATCCGTTGACTCAGAGTTCTGAATTCGGTGATTTTTAGCTTGATTTCACACTACTTTTCGAGCTCAACAATCCTGGAGTTTCGGATTTTGATTTCAGAACTCGTGGCTAGTAGGTCTCGTTTCACCTAGTTAGCCGCGAAATGTGGTTTCTTTACGTAAACGGTTTTATGAATATCAGTTGACGCCGGGTTCTGAATTCGGTGATTTTTAGCTTGATTTCACACTACTTTTAAAGCTCTACAATCCTGGCGTTTCGGATTTTGATTTGAGAACTCTTGGATAGTAGGTCTCGTTTCACCTAGTTAGCCGCGAAATGTGGTTTCTTTACGTAAACGGTTTTATAAATATCCGTTGACTCCGAGTTCTGAATTCGGTGATTTTTAGCTTGATTTCACACTACTTTTCGGGCTCTACAATCCTGGCGTTTCGGATTTTGATTTCAGAACTCGTGGCTAGTATGTCCCGTTTCACCTAGTTAGCCGCGAAATGTCGTTTCTTTACGTAAACGGTTTTATGAATATTCGTTGACTCAGAGTTCTGAATTCGGTGATTTTTAGCTTGATTTCACACTACTTTTCGAGCTCTACAATCCTGGCGTTTCGGATTTTGATTTCAGAACTCGTGGCTAGTAGGTCTCGTTTCACCTAGTTAGCCGCGAAATGTGGTTTCTTTACGTAAACGGTTTTGTGAATATCCGTTGACCCAGAGTTCTGAATTCGGTGATTTTTAGCTTGATTTCACACTACTTTTCGAGCTCTACAATCCTGGTGTTTCGGATTTTGATTTCAGAACTCGTGGCTAGTAGGTCTCGTTTCACCTAGTTAGCCGCGAAATGTGGTTTCTTTACGTAAACGGTTTTGTGAATATCCGTTGACCCAGAGCTCTGAATTCGGTGATTTTTAGCTTGATTTCACACTACTTTTCGAGCTCTACAATCCTGGCTTTTCGGATTTTGATTTCAGAACTCTTGGCTCTTAGGTCTCGTTTCACATAGTTAGCCGCGAAATGTGGTTTCTTTACGTAAACGGTTTTATGAATATCCGTTGACTCCGAGTTCTGAATTCAGTGATTTGAGCTTGATTTCACACTACTTTTCGAGCTCTACAATCCTGGAGTTTCGGATTTTGATTTGAAAACTCGTGGATAGTAGGTCTCGTTTCACGTAGTTAGCCGCGAATTGTGATTTCTTTACGTAAACGGTTTTATGAATATCCGTTGACCCAGAGTTCTGAATTCGGTGATTTTTAGCTTGATTTCACACTACTTTTCGAGCTCTACAATCCTGCTGTTTCGGATTTTGATTTCAGAACTCGTGGATAGTAGGTCTCGTTTCACCTCGTTAGCCGCGAAATGTGGTTTCTTTACGTAAACGGTTTTATGAATATCCGTTGACTCCGAGTTCTGAATTCGGTGATTTTTAGCTTGATTTCACACTACTTTTCGAGCTCTACAATCCTGCCATTTCGGATTTTGATTTCAGAACTCGTGGCTAGTAGGTCTCGTTTCACCTAGTTAGCCGCGAAATGTGGTTTTCTTATGTAAAGGGTTTTATGAATATCCGATGACTTCGAGTTCTGAATTCGGTGATTTTGAGCTTGATTTCACACTACTTTTCGAGCTCTACAATCAGGCCGTTTCGGATTTTGATTTCAGAACTCGTGGATAGTAGGTCTCGTTTCACCTAGTTAGCCGCAAAATGTGGTTTCTTTACGTAAACGGTTTTATGAATATCCGTTGACTCAGAGTTCTCAATTCGGTGATTTTTAGCTTGATTTCACACTACTTTTCGAGCTCTACAATCTTGGCATTTCGGATTTTGATTTCAGAACTCGTGGCTAGTAGGTCTCGTTTCACCTAGTTAGCCGCAAAATGTGGTTTCTTTACGTAAACGGTTTTGTGAATATCCGTTGACCCAGAGCTCTGAATTCGGTGATTTTTAGCTTGATTTCACACTACTTTTCGAGCTCTACAATCCTGCAATTTCGGATTTTGATTTCAGAACTCGTGGCTAGGAGGTCTCGTTTCACCAGTTAGCCGCGAAATGTGGTTTCTTTACGTAAACGGTTTTATGAATATCCGTTGACTCCGAGTTCTGAATTCGGTCATTTTTAGCTTGATTTCACACTACTTTTTGAGCTCTACAATCCTAGTGTTTCGGATTTCGATTTCAAAACTCGTGGCTAGTAGGACTCGTTTCACCTAGTTAGCCGCGAAATGTGGTTTCTTTACGTAAACGGTTTTATGAATATCCGTTGACTCCGAGTTCTGAATTCGGTGATTTTTAGCTTGATTTCACACTACTTTTCGAGCTCTACAATCCTGGCATTTCGGATTTTGATTTCAGAACTCTTGGCTTGTAGGTCTCGTTTCACATAGTTAGCCGCGAAATGTGGTTTCTTTACGTAAACGGTTTTATGAATATCCGTTGACTCCGAGTTCTGAATTCAGTGATTTTTAGCTTGATTTCACACTACTTTTCAAGCTCTACAATCCTGGAGTTTCGGATTTTGATTTCAAAACTCGTGCATAGTAGGTCTCATTTCACGTAGTTAGCCGCGAATTCTGATTTCTTTACGTAAACGGTTTTATGAATATCCGTTGACCCAGAGTTCTGAATTCGGTGATTTTTAGCTTGATTTCACCCTACTTTTCGAGCTCTACAATCCTGCTGTTTCGGATTTTGATTTCAGAACTCGTGGATAGTAGGTCTCGTTTCACCTAGTTAGCCGCGAAATGTGGTTTCTTTACGTAAACGGTTTTATGAATATCCGTTGACTCCGAGTTCTGAATTCGGTGATTTTTAGCTTGATTTCACACTACTTTTCGAGCTCTACAATCCTGCCATTTCGGATTTTGATTTCAGAACTCGTGGCTAGTAGGTCTCGTTTCACCTAGTTAGCCGCAAAATGTGGTTTCTTTACGTAAAGGGTTTTATGAATATCCGATGACTTCGAGTTCTGAATTCGGTGATTTTGAGCTTGATTTCACACTACTTTTCGAGCTCTACAATCAGGCCGTTTCGGATTTTGATTTCAGAACTCGTGGATAGTATGTCTCGTTTCACCTAGTTAGCCGCAAAATGTGGTTTCTTTACGTAAAGGGTTTTATGAATATCCGATGACTTCGAGTTCTGAATTCGGTGATTTTGAGCTTGATTTCACACTACTTTTCGAGCTCTACAATCAGGCCGTTTCGGATTTTGATTTCAGAACTCGTGGATAGTATGTCTCGTTTCACCTAGTTAGCCGCAAAATGTGGTTTCTTTACGTAAACGGTTTTGTGAATATCCGTTGACCCAGAGTTCTGAATTCGGTGATTTTTAGCTTGATTTCACACTACTTTTCGAGCTCTACAATCCTGGTGTTTCGGATTTTGATTTCAGAACTCGTGGCTAGTAGGTCTCGTTTCACCTAGTTAGCCGCGAAATGTGGTTTCTTTACGTAAACGGTTTTGTGAATATCCGTTGACCCAGAGCTCTGAATTCGGTGATTTTTAGCTTGATTTCACACTACTTTTCGAGCTCTACAATCCTGGCTTTTCGGATTTTGATTTCAGAACTCTTGGCTCTTAGGTCTCGTTTCACATAGTTAGCCGCGAAATGTGGTTTCTTTACGTAAACGGTTTTATGAATATCCGTTGACTCCGAGTTCTGAATTCAGTGATTTGAGCTTGATTTCACACTACTTTTCGAGCTCTACAATCCTGGAGTTTCGGATTTTGATTTGAAAACTCGTGGATAGTAGGTCTCGTTTCACGTAGTTAGCCGCGAATTGTGATTTCTTTACGTAAACGGTTTTATGAATATCCGTTGACCCAGAGTTCTGAATTCGGTGATTTTTGGCTTGATTTCACACTACTTTTCGAGCTCTACAATCCTGCTGTTTCGGATTTTGATTTCAGAACTCGTGGATAGTAGGTCTCGTTTCACCTCGTTAGCCGCGAAATGTGGTTTCTTTACGTAAACGGTTTTATGAATATCCGTTGACTCCGAGTTCTGAATTCGGTGATTTTTAGCTTGATTTCACACTACTTTTCGAGCTCTACAATCCTGCCATTTCGGATTTTGATTTCAGAACTCGTGGCTAGTAGGTCTCGTTTCACCTAGTTAGCCGCGAAATGTGGTTTTCTTATGTAAAGGGTTTTATGAATATCCGATGACTTCGAGTTCTGAATTCGGTGATTTTGAGCTTGATTTCACACTACTTTTCGAGCTCTACAATCAGGCCGTTTCGGATTTTGATTTCAGAACTCGTGGATAGTAGGTCTCGTTTCACCTAGTTAGCCGCAAAATGTGGTTTCTTTACGTAAACGGTTTTATGAATATCCGTTGACTCAGAGTTCTCAATTCGGTGATTTTTAGCTTGATTTCACACTACTTTTCGAGCTCTACAATCTTGGCATTTCGGATTTTGATTTCAGAACTCGTGGCTAGTAGGTCTCGTTTCACCTAGTTAGCCGCAAAATGTGGTTTCTTTACGTAAACGGTTTTGTGAATATCCGTTGACCCAGAGCTCTGAATTCGGTGATTTTTAGCTTGATTTCACACTACTTTTCGAGCTCTACAATCCTGCAATTTCGGATTTTGATTTCAGAACTCGTGGCTAGGAGGTCTCGTTTCACCAGTTAGCCGCGAAATGTGGTTTCTTTACGTAAACGGTTTTATGAATATCCGTTGACTCCGAGTTCTGAATTCGGTCATTTTTAGCTTGATTTCACACTACTTTTTGAGCTCTACAATCCTAGTGTTTCGGATTTCGATTTCAAAACTCGTGGCTAGTAGGACTCGTTTCACCTAGTTAGCCGCGAAATGTGGTTTCTTTACGTAAACGGTTTTATGAATATCCGTTGACTCCGAGTTCTGAATTCGGTGATTTTTAGCTTGATTTCACACTACTTTTCGAGCTCTACAATCCTGGGATTTCGGATTTTGATTTCAGAACTCTTGGCTTGTAGGTCTCGTTTCACATAGTTAGCCGCGAAATGTGGTTTCTTTACGTAAACGGTTTTATGAATATCCGTTGACTCCGAGTTCTGAATTCAGTGATTTTTAGCTTGATTTCACACTACTTTTCAAGCTCTACAATCCTGGAGTTTCGGATTTTGATTTCAAAACTCGTGCATAGTAGGTCTCATTTCACGTAGTTAGCCGCGAATTCTGATTTCTTTACGTAAACGGTTTTATGAATATCCGTTGACCCAGAGTTCTGAATTCGGTGATTTTTAGCTTGATTTCACCCTACTTTTCGAGCTCTACAATCCTGCTGTTTCGGATTTTGATTTCAGAACTCGTGGATAGTAGGTCTCGTTTCACCTAGTTAGCCGCGAAATGTGGTTTCTTTACGTAAACGGTTTTATGAATATCCGTTGACTCCGAGTTCTGAATTCGGTGATTTTTAGCTTGATTTCACACTACTTTTCGAGCTCTACAATCCTGCCATTTCGGATTTTGATTTCAGAACTCGTGGCTAGTAGGTCTCGTTTCACCTAGTTAGCCGCAAAATGTGGTTTCTTTACGTAAAGGGTTTTATGAATATCCGATGACTTCGAGTTCTGAATTCGGTGATTTTGAGCTTGATTTCACACTACTTTTCGAGCTCTACAATCAGGCCGTTTCGGATTTTGATTTCAGAACTCGTGGATAGTATGTCTCGTTTCACCTAGTTAGCCGCAAAATGTGGTTTCTTTACGTAAAGGGTTTTATGAATATCCGATGACTTCGAGTTATGAATTCGGTGATTTTGAGCTTGATTTCACACTACTTTTCGAGCTCTACAATCAGGCCGTTTCGGATTTTGATTTCAGAACTCGTGGATAGTATGTCTCGTTTCACCTAGTTAGCCGCAAAATGTGGTTTCTTTACGTAAACGGTTTTATGAATATCCGTTGACTCAGAGTTCTGAATTCGGTGAGTTTTAGCTTGATTTCACACTACTTTTCGAGCTCTACGATCCTGGCATTTCGGATTTTGATTTCAGAACTCTTGGCTTGTAGGTCTCGTTTCACATAGTTAGCCGCGAAATGTGGTTTCTTTACGTAAACGGTTTTATGAATATCCGTTGACTCAGAGTTCTGAATTAGGTGATTTTTAGCTTGATTTCACACTAATTTTCGAGTTCTACAATCCTGGACTTTCGGATTTTGATTTCAAAACTCGTGGATAGTAGGTCTCGTTTGACGAAGTTAGCCGCGAAATGTGATTTCTTTACATAAACGGTTTTATGAATATCCGTTGACCTAGAGTTCTGAATTCGGTGATTTTTAGCTTGATTTCACACTACTTTTCGAGCTCTACAATCCTGCCATTTCGGATTTTGATTTCAGAACTCGTGCATTGTAGGTCTCTTTTCACCTAGTTAGCCCCGAAATGTTGTTTCTTTACGTAAACGGTTTTATGAATATCCGTTGACTCAGAGTTCTGAATTCGGTGATTTTTAGCTTGATTTCACACTACTTTTCGAGCTCTACAATCCTGGCGTTTCGGATTTTGATTTCAGAACTCGTGGCTAGTAGGTATCGTTTCACCTAGTTAGCCGCGAAATGTGTTTTCCTTACGTAAATGGTTTTATGAATATCAGTTGACGCCGGGTTCTGAATTCTGTGATTTTTAGCTTGATTTCACACTACTTTTAAAGCTCTACAATCCTGGCGTTTCGGATTTTGATTTGAGAACTCTTGGATAGTAGGTCTCGTTTCACCTAGTTAGCCGCGAAATGTGGTTTCTTTACGTAAACGGTTTTATAAATATCCGTTGACTCCGAGTTCTGAATTCGGTGATTTTTAGCTTGATTTCACACTACTTTTCGGGCTCTACAATCCTGGCGTTTCGGATTTTGATTTCAGAACTCATGGCTAGTATGTCTCGTTCACCTAGTTAGCCGCGAAATGTCGTTTCTTTACGTAAACGGTTTTATGAATATTCGTTGACTCAGAGTTCTGAATTCGGTGATTTTTAGCTTGATTTCACACTACTTTTCGAGCTCTACAATCCTGGCGTTTCGGATTTTGATTTCAGAACTCGTCGCTAGTAGGTCTCGTTTCACCTAGTTAGCCGCGAAATGTGATTTCTTTACGTAAACGGTTTTGTGAATATCTGTTGACCCAGAGCTCTGAATTCGGTGATTTTTAGCTTGATTTCACACTACTTTTCGAGCTCTACAATCCTGGCGTTTCGGATTTTGATTTCAGAACTCTTGGCTTGTAGGTCTCGTTTCACATAGTTAGCCGCGAAATGTGGTTTCTTTACGTAAACGGTTTTATGAATATCCGTTGACTCCGAGTTCTGAATTCAGTGATTTTAGCTTGATTTCACACTACTTTTCGAGCTCTACAATCCTGTAGTTTCGGATTTTGATTTGAAAACTCGTGGATAGTAGGTCTCGTTTCACGTAGTTAGCCGCGAATTGTGATTTCTTTACGTAAACGGTTTTATGAATATCCGTTGACCCAGAGTTCTAAATTCGGTGATTTTTAGCTTGATTTCACACTACTTTTCGAGCTCTACAATCCTGCTGTTTCGGATTTTGATTTCAGAACTCGTGGATAGTAGGTCTCGTTTCACCTCGTTAGCCGCGAAATGTGGTTTCTTTACGTAAACGGTTTTATGAATATCCGTTGACTCCGAGTTCTGAATTCGGTGATTTTTAGCTTGATTTCACACTACTTTTCGAGCTCTACAATCCTGCCGTTTCGGATTTTGATTTCAGAACTCGTGGCTAGTAGGTCTCGTTTCACCTAGTTAGCCGCGAAATGTGGTTTTCTTATGTAAAGGGTTTTATGAATATCCGATGACTTCGAGTTCTGAATTCGGTGATTTTGAGCTTGATTTCACACTACTTTTCGAGCTCTACAATCAGGCCGTTTCGGATTTTTATTTCAGAACTCGTGGATAGTAGGTCTCGTTTCACCTAGTTAGCCGCAAAATGTGGTTTCTTTACGTAAACGGTTTTATGAATATCCGTTGACTCAGAGTTCTGAATTCGTTGATTTTTAGCTTGATTTCACACTACTTTTCGAGCTCTACAATCCTGGCGTTTCGGATTTTGATTTCAGAACTCGTGGCTAGTAGGTCTCATTTCACCTAGTTAGCCGCGAAATGTGGTTTCTTTACGTAAACGGTTTTGTGAATATCCGTTGACCCAGAGCTCTGAATTCGGTGATTTTTAGCTTGATTTCACACTACTTTTCGAGCTCTACAATCCTGGAATTTCGGATTTTGATTTCAGAACTCGTGGCTAGGAGGTCTCGTTTCACCAGTTAGCCGCGAAATGTGGTTTCTTTACGTAAACGGTTTTATGAATATCCGTTGACTCCGAGTTCTGAATTCGGTCATTTTTAGCTTGATTTCACACTACTTTTTGAGCTCTACAATCCTAGTGTTTCGGATTTCGATTTCAAAACTCGTGGCTAGTAGGTCTCGTTTCACCTAGTTAGCCGCGAAATGTGGTTTCTTTACGTAAACGGTTTTATCAATATCCGTTGACTCCGAGTTCTGAATTCGGTGATTTTTAGCTTGATTTCACACTACTTTTCGAGCTCTACAATCCTGGCATTTCGGATTTTGATTTCAGAACTCTTAGCTTGTAGGTCTCGTTTCACATAGTTAGCCGGGAAATGTGGTTTCTTTACGTAAACGGTTTTATGAATATCCGTTGACTCCGAGTTCTGAATTCAGTGATTTTTAGCTTGATTTCACACTACTTTTCAAGCTCTACAATCCTGGAGTTTCGGATTTTGATTTCAAAACTCGTGGATAGTAGGTCTCGTTTCACGTAGTTAGCCGCGAATTGTGATTTCTTTACGTAAACGGTTTTATGAATATCCGTTGACCCAGAGTTCTGAATTCGGTGATTTTTAGCTTGATTTCACACTACTTTTCGAGCTCTACAATCCTGCTGTTTCGGATTTTGATTTCAGAACTCGTGGATAGTAGGTCTCATTTCACCTAGTTAGCCGCGAAATGTGGTTTCTTTACGTAAACGGTTTTATGAATATCCGTTGACTCCGAGTTCTGAATTCGGTGATTTTTAGCTTGATTTCACACTACTTTTCGAGCTCTACAATCCTGCCGTTTCGGATTTTGATTTCAGAACTCGTGGCTAGTAGGTCTCGTTTCACCTAATTAGCCGCAAAATGTGGTTTCTTTACGTAAAGGGTTTTATGAATATCCGATGACTTCGAGTTCTGAATTCGGTGATTTTGAGCTTGATTTCACACTACTTTTCGAGCTCTACAATCAGGCCGTTTCGGATTTTGATTTCAGAACTCGTGGATAGTATGTCTCGTTTCACCTAGTTAGCCGCAAAATGTGGTTTCTTTACGTAAACGGTTTTATGAATATCCGTTTACTCAGAGTTCTGAATTCGGTGATTTTTAGCTTGATTTCACACTAATTTTCGAGCTCTACAATCCTGGCGTTTCGGATTTTGATTTCAGAACTCGTGGCTAGTAGGTCTCGTTTCACCTAGTTAGCCGCGAAATGTGGTTTCTTTACGTAAACGGTTTTATGAATATCAGTTGACGCCGGGTTCTGAATTCGGTGATTTTTAGCTTGATTTCACACTACTTTTCGAGCTCTACAATCCTGGCATTTCGGATTTTGATTTCAGAACTCTTGGCTTGTAGGTCTCGTTTCACATAGTTAGCCGCGAAATGTAGTTTCTTTAGGTAAACGGTTTTATGAATATCCGTTGACTTCGAGTTCTGAATTAGGTGATTTTTAGCTTGATTTCACACTACTTTTCGAGTTCTACAATCCTGGACTTTCGGATTTTGATTTCAAAACTCGTGGATAGTAGGTCTCGTTTGACGAAGTTAGCCGCGAAATGTGATTTCTTTACATAAACGGTTTTATGAATATCCGTTGACCCAGAGTTCTGAATTCGGTGATTTTTAGCTTGATTTCACACTACTTTTCGAGCTCTACAATCCTGCCATTTCGGATTTTGATTTCAGAACTCGTGCATTGTAGGTCTCTTTTCACCTAGTTAGCCGTGAAATGTTGTTTCTTTACGTAAACGGTTTTATGAATATCCGTTGACTCAGAGTTCTGAATTCGGTGATTTTTAGCTTGATTTCACACTACTTTTCGAGATCTACAATCCTGGCGTTTCGGATTTTGATTTCAGAATTCGTGGCTAATAGGTCTCGTTTCACCAAGTTAGCCGCGAAATGTGGTTTCTTTACGTAAACGGTTTTATGAATATCAGTTGACGCCGGGTTCTGAATTCGGTGATTTTTAGCTTGATTTCACACTACTTTTAAAGCTCTACAATCCTGGCGTTTCGGATTTTGATTTGAGAACTCTTGGATAGTAGGTCTCGTTTCACCTAGTTAGCCGCGAAATGTGGTTTCTTTACGTAAACGGTTTTATAAATATCCGTTGACTCCGAGTTCTGAATTCGGTGATTTTTAGCTTGATTTCACACTACTTTTCGGGCTCTACAATCCTGGCGTTTCGGATTTTGATTTCAGAACTCGTGGCTAGTATGTCCCGTTTCACCTAGTTAGCCGCGAAATGTCGTTTCTTTACGTAAACGGTTTTATGAATATTCGTTGACTCAGAGTTCTGAATTCGGTGATTTTTAGCTTGATTTCACACTACTTTTTGAGCTCTACAATCCTGGCGTTTCGGATTTTGATTTCAGAACTCGTGGCTAGTAGGTCTCGTTTCACCTAGTTAGCCGCGAAATGTGGTTTCTTTACGTAAACGGTTTTGTGAATATCCGTTGACCCAGAGCTCTGAATTCGGTGATTTTTAGCTTGATTTCACACTACTTTTCGAGCTCTACAATCCTGGCATTTCGGATTTTGATTTCAGAACTCTTGGCTTGTAGGTCTCGTTTCACATAGTTAGCCGCGAAATGTGGTTTCTTTACGTAAACGGTTTTATGAATATCCGTTGACTCCGAGTTCTGAATTCAGTGATTTTAGCTTGATTTCACACTACTTTTCGAGCTCTACAATCCTGGAGTTTCGGATTTTGATTTGAAAACTCGTGGATAGTAGGTCTCGTTTCACGTAGTTAGCCGCAAATTGTGATTTCTTTACGTAAACGGTTTTATGAATATCCGTTGACCCAGAGTTCTGAATTCGGTGATTTTTAGCTTGATTTCACACTACTTTTCGAGCTCTACAATCCTGCTGTTTCGGATTTTGATTTCAGAACTCGTGGATAGTAGGTCTCATTTCACCTCGTTAGCCGCGAAATGTGGTTTCTTTACGTAAACGGTTTCATGAATATCCGTTGACTCCGAGTTCTGAATTCGGTGATTTTTAGCTTGATTTCACACTACTTTTCGAGCTCTACAATCCTGCCGTTTCGGATTTTGATTTCAGAACTCGTGGCTAGTTGGTCTCGTTTCACCTAGTTAGCCGCGAAATGTGGTTTTCTTATGTAAAGGGTTTTATGAATATCCGATGACTTCGAGTTCTGAATTCGGTGATTTTGAGCTTGATTTCACACTACTTTTCGAGCTCTACAATCAGGCCGTTTCGGATTTTGATTTCAGAACTCGTGGATAGTAAGTCTCGTTTCACCTAGTTAGCCGCAAAATGTGGTTTCTTTACGTAAACGGTTTTATGAATATCCGTTGACTCAGAGTTCTGAATTCGGTGATTTTTAGCTTGATTTCACACTACTTTTCGAGCTCTACAATCCTGGCATTTCGGATTTTGATTTCAGAACTCGTGGCTAGTAGGTCTCGTTTCACCTAGTTAGCCGCGAAATGTGGTTTCTTTACGTAAACGGTTTTGTGAATATCCGTTGACCCAGAGCTCTGAATTCGGTGATTTTTAGCTTGATTTCACACTACTTTTCGAGCTCTACAATCCTGGCGTTTCGGATTTTGATTTCAGAACTCTTGGCTTGTAGGTCTCGTTTCACATAGTTAGCCGCGAAATGTGGTTTCTTTACGTAAACGGTTTTATGAATATCCGTTGACTCCGAGTTCTGAATTCAGTGATTTTAGCTTGATTTCACACTACTTTTCGAGCTCTACAATCCTGGAGTTTCGGATTTTGATTTGAAAACTCGTGGATAGTAGGTCTCGTTTCACGTAGTTAGCCGCAAATTGTGATTTCTTTACGTAAACGGTTTTATGAATATCCGTTGACCCAGAGTTCTGAATTCGGTGATTTTTAGCTTGATTTCACACTACTTTTCGAGCTCTACAATCCTGCTGTTTCGGATTTTGATTTCAGAACTCGTGGATAGTAGGTCTCATTTCACCTCGTTAGCCGCGAAATGTGGTTTCTTTACGTAAACGGTTTCATGAATATCCGTTGACTCCGAGTTCTGAATTCGGTGATTTTTAGCTTGATTTCACACTACTTTTCGAGCTCTACAATCCTGCCGTTTCGGATTTTGATTTCAGAACTCGTGGCTAGTTGGTCTCGTTTCACCTAGTTAGCCGCGAAATGTGGTTTTCTTATGTAAAGGGTTTTATGAATATCCGATGACTTCGAGTTCTGAATTCGGTGATTTTGAGCTTGATTTCACACTACTTTTCGAGCTCTACAATCAGGCCGTTTCGGATTTTGATTTCAGAACTCGTGGATAGTAAGTCTCGTTTTACCTAGTTAGCCGCAAAATGTGGTTTCTTTACGTAAACGGTTTTATGAATATCCGTTGACTCAGAGTTCTGAATTCGGTGATTTTTAGCTTGATTTCACACTACTTTTCGAGCTCTACAATCCTGGCGTTTCGGATTTTGATTTCAGAACTCGTGGCTAGTAGGTCTCGTTTCACCTAGTTAGCCGCGAAATGTGGTTTCTTTACGTAAACGGTTTTGTGAATATCCGTTGACCCAGAGCTCTGAATTCGGTGATTTTTAGGTTGATTTCACACTACTTTTCGAGCTCTACAATCCTGGAATTTTGAATTTTGATTTCAGAACTCGTGGCTAGGAGGTCTTGTTTCACCAGTTGGCCGCGAAATGTGGTTTCTTTACGTAAACGGTTTTATGAATATCCGTTGACTCCGAGTTCTGAATTCGGTCATTTTTAGCTTGATTTCACGCTACTTTTTGAGCTCTACAATCCTAGTGTTTCGGATTTGGATTTCAAAACTCGTGGCTAGTAGGTCTCGTTTCACCTAGTTAGCCGCGAAATGTGGTTTCTTTACGTAAAAGGTTTTATGAATATCCGTTGACTCCGAGTTCTGCATTCGGTGATTTTTAGCTTGATTTCACACTACTTTTCGAGCTCTACAATCCTGGCATTTCGGATTTTGATTTCAGAACTCTTGGCCTGTAGGTCTCGTTTCACATAGTTAGCCGCGAAATGTGGTTTCTTTACTAAACGGTTTTATGAATATCCGTTGACTCCGAGTTCTGAATTCAGTGATTTTTAGCTTGATTTCACACTACTTTTCGAGCTCTACAATCCTGGAGTTTCGGATTTTGATTTCAAAACTCGTGGATAGTAGGTCTCGTTTCACGTAGTTAGCCGCGAATTGTGATTTCTTTACGTAAACGGTTTTATGAATATCCGTTGACCCAGAGTTCTGAATTCTGTGATTTTGAGCTTGATTTCACACTACTTTTCGAGCTCTACAATCCTGCTGTTTCGGATTTTGATTTCAGAACTCGTGGATAGTAGGTCTCGTTTCACCTAGTTAGCCGCGAAATGTGGTTTCTTTACGTAAACGGTTTTATGAATATCCGTTGACTCCGAGTTCTGAATTCGGTGATTTTTAGATTGATTTCACACTACTTTTCGAGCTCTACAATCCTGCCGTTTCGGATTTTGATTTCAGAACTCGTGGCTAGTAGGTCTCGTTTCACCTAGTTAGCCGCAAAATGTGGTTTCTTTACGTAAAGGGTTTTATGAATATCCGATGACTTCGAGTTCTAAATTCGGTGAATTTGAGCTTGATTTCACACTACTTTTCGAGCTCTACAATCAGGCCGTTTCGGATTTTGATTTCAGAACTCGTGGATAGTATGTCTCGTTTCACCTAGTTAGCCGCAAAATGTGGTTTCTTTACGTAAACGGTTTTATGAATATCCGTTGACTCAGAGTTCTGAATTCGGTGATTTTTAGCTTGATTTCACACTACTTTTCGAGCTCTACAATCCTGGCGGTTCGGATTTTGATTTCAGAACTCTTGGCTTGTAGGTCTCGTTTCACATAGTTAGCCGCGAAATGTGGTTTCTTTACGTAAACGGTTTTATGAATATCCGTTGACTCCGAGTTATGAATTCAGTGATTTTTAGCTTGATTTCACACTACTTTTCGAGCTCTACAATCCTGGAGTTTCGGATTTTGATTTCAAAACTCGTGGATAGTAGGTCTCGTTCACGTAGTTAGCCGCGAATTGTGATTTCTTTACGTAAACGGTTTTATGAATATCCGTTGACCCAGAGTTCTGAATTCGGTGATTTTTAGCTTGATTTCACACTACTTTTCGAGCTCTACAATCCTGCTGTTTCGGATTTTGATTTCAGAACTCGTGGATAGTAGGTCTCGTTTCACCTAGTTAGCCGCGGAATGTGGTTTCTTTACGTAAACAGTTTTATGAATATCCGTTGACTCCGAGTTCTGAATTCGGTGATTTTTAGCTTGATTTCACACTACTTTTCGAGCTCTACAATCCTGCAGTTTCGGATATTGATTTCATAACTCGTGGCTAGTAGGTCTCGTTTCACCTACTTAGCCGCGAAATGTGGTTTCTTTACGTAAACGGTTTTATGAATATCTATTGACTCCGAGTTCTGAATTCGGTGACTTTTAGCTTGATTTCACACTACTATTCGAGCTCTAAAATCCTGGCATTTCGGATTTTGATTTCAGAACTCGTGGCTAGTAAGCTCGTTTCACCTAGTTAGCCGCGAAATGTGGTTTCTTTACGTAAACGGTTTTATGAATATCCGTTGACTCCGAGTTCTGAATTCGGTGATTTTTAGCTTGATTTCATACTACTTTTCGAGCTCTACAATCCTGCTGTTTCGAATTTTGATTTCAGAACTCGTGGCTAGTAGGTCTCGTTTCACCTAGTTAGCCGCGAAATGTGGTTTCTTTACGTAAACGGTTTTATGAATATCCGTTGACTCCGAGTTCTGAATTCGGTGATTTTTAGCTTGATTTCATACTACTTTTCGAGCTCTACAATCCTGCTGTTTCGAATTTTGATTTCAGAACACGTGGCTAGTAGGTCTCGTTTCACCTAGTTAGCCGCGAAATATGGTTTCTTTACGTAAAGGGTTTTATGAATATCCGATGACTTCGAGTTTTGAATTCGGTGATTTTGAGCTTGATTTCACACTACTTTTTGAGCTCTACAATCAGGCCGTTTCGGATTTTGATTTCAGAACTCGTGGATAGTAGGTCTCGTTTCACCTAGTTAGCCGCAAAATGTGGTTTCTCTACGTAAACGGTTTTATGAATATCCGTTGACTCAGAGTTCTGAATCCGGTGATTTTTAGCTTGATTTCACACTACTTTTCGAGCTCTACAATCCTGCAGTTTCGGATTTTGATTTCATAACTCGTGGCTAGTAGGTCTCGTTTCACCTAGTTAGCCGCGAAATGTGGTTTCTTTACGTAAACGGTTTTATGAATATCCGTTGACTCCGAGTTCTGAATTCGGTGACTTTTAGCTTGATTTCACACTACTTTTCGAGCTCTAAAATCCTGGCATTTCGGATTTTGATTTCAGAACTCGTGGCTAGTAGGCTCGTTTCACCTAGTTAGCCGCGAAATGTGGTTTCTTTACGTAAACGGTTTTATGAATATACATTGACCCAGAGTTCTGAATTCGGTGATTTTTAGCTTGATTTCACACTAATTTTCGAGCTCTATAATCCTGGCATTTCGGATTTCGATTTCAGAACTCGTGGATAGTTGGTCTCGTTTCACCTAGTTAGCCGCGATATGTGGTTTCTTTACGTAAACGATTTTATGAATATCCGTTGACTCCGAGTTCTGAATTCGGTGATTTTTAGCTTGATTTCACACTACTTTTCGAGCTCTACAATCAGGCCGTTTCGGATTTTGATTTCTGAACTCGTGGATAGTAGGTCTCGTTTCACCTAGTTAGCCGCAAAATGTGGTTTCTTTACGTAAACGGTTTTATGAATATCCGTTGACTCAGAGTTCTGAATTCGGTGATTTTTAGCTTGATTTCACACTACTTTTCGAGCTCTACAATCCTGGCATTTCGGATTTTGATTTCCGAACTCTTGGCTTGTAGGTGTCGTTTCACATAGTTAGCCGCGAAATGTGGTTTCTTTACGTAAACGGTTTTATGAATATCCGTTGACTCCGAGTTCTGAATTCGGTGATTTTTAGCTTGATTTCATACTACTTTTCGAGCTCTACAATCCTGGCATTTCGGATTTTGATTTCAAAACTCTTGGCTTGTAGGTCTCCTTTCACATAGTTAGCCGCGAAATGTGGTTTCTTTACGTAAACGGTTTTATGAATATCCGTTGACTCTGAGTTCTGAATTCGGTGATTTTTAGCTTGATTTCACACTACTTTTCGAGCTCTACAATCCTGGCATTTCGGATTTTGATTTCAGAACTCGTGGATAGTAGGTCTCGTTTCACCTAGTTAGCCGCAAAATGTGGTTTCTCTACGTAAACGGTTTTATGAATATCCGTTGACTCAGAGTTCTGAATTCGGTGATTTTTAGCTTGATTTCACACTACTTTTCGAGCTCTACAATCCTGGCATTTCGGATTTTGATTTCAGAACTCTTGGCTTGTAGGTCTCGTTTCACATAGTTAGCTGCGAAATGTGGTTTCTTTACGTAAACGGTTTTATGAATATCCGTTGACTCCGAGTACTGAATTCAGTGATTTTTAGCTTGATTTCACACTACTTTTCGAGCTCTACAATCCTGGAGTTTCGGATTTTGATTTCAAAACTCATGGATAGTAGGTCTCGTTTCACGTAGTTAGCCGCGAATTGTGATTTCTTTACGTAAACGGTTTTATGAATATCCGTTGACCCAGAGTTCTGAATTCGGTGATTTTTAGCTTGATTTCACATTACTTTTCGAGCTCTACAATCCTGCTGTTTCGGATTTTGATTTCAGAACTCGTGGATAGTAGGTCTCGTTTCACCCAGTTAGCCGTGAAATGTGGTTTCTTTACGTAAACGGTTTTATGAATATCCGTTGACTCCGAGTTCTGAATTCGGTGATTTTTAGCTTGATTTCACACTACTTTTCGAGCTCTACAATCCTGCCGTTTCGGATTTTGATTTCATAACTCGTGGCTAGTAGGTCTCGTTTCACCTAGTTAGCCGCGAAATGTTGTTTCTTTACGTAAACGGTTTTATGAATATCCGTTGACTCCGAGTTCTGAATTCGGTGACTTTTAGCTTGATTTCACACTACTTTTCGAGCTCTAAAATCCTGGCATTTCGGATTTTGATTTCAGAACTCGTGGCTAGTAGGCTCGTTTCACCTAGTTGGCCGCGAAATGTGGTTTCTTTACGTAAACGGTTTTATGAATATCTGTTGACTCCGGGTTCTGAATTCGGTGATTTTTAGCTTGATTTCACACTACTTTTAAAGCTCTACAATCCTGGTGTTTTTGATTTTAATTTCAGATCTCTTGGATAGTAGGTCTCGTTTCACCTAGTTAGCCGCGAAATGTGGTTTCTTTACGTAAACGGTTTTATGAATATCCGTTGACCCAGAGTTCTGAATTCGGTGACTTTTAGCTTGATTTCACACTACTTTTCGAGCTCTAAAATCCTGGCATTTCGGATTTTGATTTCAGAACTCGTGGCTAGTAGGCTCGTTTCAACTAGTTAGCCGCGAAATGTGGTTTCTTTACGTAAACGGTTTTATGAATATCTGTTGACTCCGGGTTCTGAATTCGGTGATTTTTAGCTTGATTTCACACTACTTTTAAAGCTCTACAATGCTGGTGTTTCTGATTTTAATTTCAGATCTCTTGGATAGTAGGTCTCGTTTCACCTAGTTAGCCGCGAAATGTGGTTTGTTTACGTAAACAGTTTTATGAATATACATTGACCCAGAGTTCTGAATTCGGTGATTTTTAGCTTGATTTCACACTACTTTTCGAGCTCTACAATCCTGCCGTTTCGGATTTTGATTTCAGAAGTCGTGGATAGTAGGTCTCGTTTCACCTAGTTAGCCGCGATATGTGGTTTCTTTACGTAAACGATTTTATGAATATCCGTTGACTCGGAGTTCTGAATTCGGTGATTTTTAGCTTGATTTCACACTACTTTTCGAGCTCTACAATCAGGATGTTTCGGATTTTGATTTCAGAACTCGTGGATAGTAGGTCTCGTTTCACCTAGTTAGCCGCAAAATGTGGTTTCTTTACGTAAACGGTTTTATGAATATCCGTTGACTCAGAGTTCTGAATTCGTTGATTTTTAGCTTGATTTCACACTACTTTTCGAGCTCTACAATCCTGGCGTTTCGGATTTTGATTTCAGAACTCTTGGCTTGTAGGTCTCGTTTCAAATAGTTAGCCGCGAAATGTGGTTTCTTTACGTAAACGGTTTTATGAATATGCGTTGACTCCGAGTTCTGAATTCGGTGATTTTTAGCTTGATTTTATACTACTTTTCGAGCTCTACAATCCTGCCATTTCGGATTTTGATTTCAGAACTCGTGGCTAGTAGGTCTCCTTTCACCTAGTTAGCAGCGAAATGTGGTTTCTTTACGTAAACGGTTTTATGAATATCCGTTGACTCCGAGTTCTGAATTCGGTGATTTTTAGCTTGATTTCACACTACTTTTCGAGCTCTACAATCCTGGCATTTCGGATTTTGATTTCAGAACTCGTGGCTAGTAGGTCTCCTTTCACCTAGTTAGCAGCGAAATGTGGTTTCTTTACGTAAACGGTTTTATGAATATCCGTTGACTCCGAGTTCTGAATTCAGTGATTTTTACCTTGATTTCACACTACTTTTCGAGCTCTACAATCCTGGCATTTCGGATTTTGATTTCAGAACTCGTGGCTAGTAGGTCTCGTTTCACCTAGTTAGCCGCGAAATGTGGTTTCTTTACGTAAACGGTTTTATGAATATCCGTTGACTCCGAGTTCTGAATTCGGTGACTTTTAGCTTGATTTCACACTACTTTTCGAGCTCTAAAATCCTGCTGTTTCGGATTTTGATTTCAGAACTCGTGGCTAGTAGGCTCGTTTCACCTAGTTAGCCGCGAAATGTGGTTTCTTTACGTAAACGGTTTTATGAATATCTGTTGACTCCGGGTTCTGAATTCGGTGATTTTTAGCTTGATTTCACACTACTTTTAAAGCTCTACAATCCTGGTGTTTCTGATTTTAATTTCAGATCTCTTGGATAGTAGGTCTCGTTTCACCTAGTTAGCCGCGAAATGTGGTTTCTTTACGTAAACGGTTTTATGAATATCCGTTGACCCAGAGTTCTGAATTCGGTGACTTTTAGCTTGATTTCACACTACTTTTCGAGCTCTAAAATCCTGGCATTTCGGATTTTGATTTCAGAACTCGTGGCTAGTAGGCTCGTTTCACCTAGTTAGCCGCGAAATGTGGTTTCTTTACGTAAACGGTTTTATGAATATCTGTTGACTCCGGGTTCTGAATTCGGTGATTTTTAGCTTGATTTCACACTACTTTTAAATCTCTACAATCCTGGTGTTTCTGATTTTAATTTCAGATCTCTTGGATAGTAGGTCTCGTTTCACCTAGTTAGCCGCGAAATGTGGTTTGTTTACGTAAACGGTTTTATGAATATACATTGACCCAGAGTTCTGAATTCGGTGATTTTTAGCTTGATTTCACACTACTTTTCGAGCTCTACAATCCTGCCTTTTCGGATTTTGATTTCAGAACTCGTGGATAGTAGGTCTCGTTTCACCTAGTTAGCCGCGAAATGCGGTTTCTTTACGTAAACGGTTTTATGAATATCCGTTGACTCCGAGTTCTGAATTCGGTGATTTTTAGCTTGATTTCACACTAATTTTCGAGCTCTATAATCCTGGCATTTCGGATTTTGATTTCAGAACTCGTGGATAGTAGGTCTCGTTTCACCTAGTTAGCCGCGATATGTGGTTTCTTTACGTAAACGATTTTATGAATATCCGTTGACTCCGAGTTCTGAATTCGGTGATTTTTAGCTTGATTTCACACTACTTTTCGAGCTCTACAATCAGGATGTTTCGGATTTTGATTTCAAAACTCGTGCATAGTAGGTCTCGTTTCACCTAGTTAGCCGCAAAATGTGGTTTCTTTACGTAAACGGTTTTATGAATATCCGTTGACTCAGAGTTATGAATTCGGTGATTTTTAGCTTGATTTCACACTACTTTTCGAGCTCTACAATCCTGGCGTTTCGGATTTTGATTTCAGAACTCTTGGCTTGTAGGTCTCGTTTCAAATAGTTAGCCGCGAAATGTGGTTTCTTTACGTAAACGGTTTTATGAATATGCGTTGACTCCGAGTTCTGAATTCGGTGATTTTTAGCTTGATTTTATACTACTTTTCGAGCTCTACAATCCTGCCATTTCGGATTTTGATTTCAGAACTCGTGGCTAGTAGGTCTCCTTTCACCTAGCTAGCAGCGAAATGTGGTTTCTTTACGTAAACGGTTTTATGAATATCCGTTGACTCCGAGTTCTGAATTCGGTGATTTTTAGCTTGATTTCACACTACTTTTCGAGCTCTACAATCCTGGCATTTCGGATTTTGATTTCAGAACTCGTGGCTAGTAGGTCTCCTTTCACCTAGTTAGCAGCGAAATGTGGTTTCTTTACGTAAACGGTTTTATGAATATCCGTTGACTCCGAGTTCTGAATTCAGTGATTTTTACCTTGATTTCACACTACTTTTCGAGCTCTACAATCCTGGCATTTCGGATTTTGATTTCAGAACTCGTGGCTAGTAGGTCTCGTTTCACCTAGTTAGCCGCGAAATGTGGTTTCTTTACGTAAACGGTTTTATGAATATCTGTTGACTCCGAGTTCTGAATTCGGTGATTTTTAGCTTGATTTCACACTACTTTTTGAGCTCTACAATCAGGCCGTTTCGGATTTTGATTTCAGAACTCGTGGATAGTAGGTCTCGTTTCACCTAGTTAGCCGCAAAATGTGGTTTCTCTACGTAAACGGTTTTATGAATATCCGTTGACTCAGAGTTCTGAATCCGGTGATTTTTAGCTTGATTTCACACTACTTTTCGAGCTCTACAATCCTGCAGTTTCGGATTTTGATTTCATAACTCGTGGCTAGTAGGTCTCGTTTCACCTAGTTAGCCGCGAAATGTGGTTTCTTTACGTAAACGGTTTTATGAATATCCGTTGACTCCGAGTTCTGAATTCGGTGACTTTTAGCTTGATTTCACACTACTTTTCGAGCTCTAAAATCCTGGCATTTCGGATTTTGATTTCAGAACTCGTGGCTAGTAGGCTCGTTTCACCTAGTTAGCCGCGAAATGTGGTTTCTTTACGTAAACGGTTTTATGAATATACATTGACCCAGAGTTCTGAATTCGGTGATTTTTAGCTTGATTTCACACTAATTTTCGAGCTCTATAATCCTGGCATTTCGGATTTCGATTTCAGAACTCGTGGATAGTTGGTCTCGTTTCACCTAGTTAGCCGCGATATGTGGTTTCTTTACGTAAACGATTTTATGAATATCCGTTGACTCCGAGTTCTGAATTCGGTGATTTTTAGCTTGATTTCACACTACTTTTCGAGCTCTACAATCAGGCCGTTTCGGATTTTGATTTCTGAACTCGTGGATAGTAGGTCTCGTTTCACCTAGTTAGCCGCAAAATGTGGTTTCTTTACGTAAACGGTTTTATGAATATCCGTTGACTCAGAGTTCTGAATTCGGTGATTTTTAGCTTGATTTCACACTACTTTTCGAGCTCTACAATCCTGGCATTTCGGATTTTGATTTCCGAACTCTTGGCTTGTAGGTGTCGTTTCACATAGTTAGCCGCGAAATGTGGTTTCTTTACGTAAACGGTTTTATGAATATCCGTTGACTCCGAGTTCTGAATTCGGTGATTTTTAGCTTGATTTCATACTACTTTTCGAGCTCTACAATCCTGGCATTTCGGATTTTGATTTCAAAACTCTTGGCTTGTAGGTCTCCTTTCACATAGTTAGCCGCGAAATGTGGTTTCTTTACGTAAACGGTTTTATGAATATCCGTTGACTCTGAGTTCTGAATTCGGTGATTTTTAGCTTGATTTCACACTACTTTTCGAGCTCTACAATCCTGGCATTTCGGATTTTGATTTCAGAACTCGTGGATAGTAGGTCTCGTTTCACCTAGTTAGCCGCAAAATGTGGTTTCTCTACGTAAACGGTTTTATGAATATCCGTTGACTCAGAGTTCTGAATTCGGTGATTTTTAGCTTGATTTCACACTACTTTTCGAGCTCTACAATCCTGGCATTTCGGATTTTGATTTCAGAACTCTTGGCTTGTAGGTCTCGTTTCACATAGTTAGCTGCGAAATGTGGTTTCTTTACGTAAACGGTTTTATGAATATCCGTTGACTCCGAGTACTGAATTCAGTGATTTTTAGCTTGATTTCACACTACTTTTCGAGCTCTACAATCCTGGAGTTTCGGATTTTGATTTCAAAACTCATGGATAGTAGGTCTCGTTTCACGTAGTTAGCCGCGAATTGTGATTTCTTTACGTAAACGGTTTTATGAATATCCGTTGACCCAGAGTTCTGAATTCGGTGATTTTTAGCTTGATTTCACATTACTTTTCGAGCTCTACAATCCTGCTGTTTCGGATTTTGATTTCAGAACTCGTGGATAGTAGGTCTCGTTTCACCCAGTTAGCCGTGAAATGTGGTTTCTTTACGTAAACGGTTTTATGAATATCCGTTGACTCCGAGTTCTGAATTCGGTGATTTTTAGCTTGATTTCACACTACTTTTCGAGCTCTACAATCCTGCCGTTTCGGATTTTGATTTCATAACTCGTGGCTAGTAGGTCTCGTTTCACCTAGTTAGCCGCGAAATGTTGTTTCTTTACGTAAACGGTTTTATGAATATCCGTTGACTCCGAGTTCTGAATTCGGTGACTTTTAGCTTGATTTCACACTACTTTTCGAGCTCTAAAATCCTGGCATTTCGGATTTTGATTTCAGAACTCGTGGCTAGTAGGCTCGTTTCACCTAGTTGGCCGCGAAATGTGGTTTCTTTACGTAAACGGTTTTATGAATATCTGTTGACTCCGGGTTCTGAATTCGGTGATTTTTAGCTTGATTTCACACTACTTTTAAAGCTCTACAATCCTGGTGTTTTTGATTTTAATTTCAGATCTCTTGGATAGTAGGTCTCGTTTCACCTAGTTAGCCGCGAAATGTGGTTTCTTTACGTAAACGGTTTTATGAATATCCGTTGACCCAGAGTTCTGAATTCGGTGACTTTTAGCTTGATTTCACACTACTTTTCGAGCTCTAAAATCCTGGCATTTCGGATTTTGATTTCAGAACTCGTGGCTAGTAGGCTCGTTTCAACTAGTTAGCCGCGAAATGTGGTTTCTTTACGTAAACGGTTTTATGAATATCTGTTGACTCCGGGTTCTGAATTCGGTGATTTTTAGCTTGATTTCACACTACTTTTAAAGCTCTACAATGCTGGTGTTTCTGATTTTAATTTCAGATCTCTTGGATAGTAGGTCTCGTTTCACCTAGTTAGCCGCGAAATGTGGTTTGTTTACGTAAACAGTTTTATGAATATACATTGACCCAGAGTTCTGAATTCGGTGATTTTTAGCTTGATTTCACACTACTTTTCGAGCTCTACAATCCTGCCGTTTCGGATTTTGATTTCAGAAGTCGTGGATAGTAGGTCTCGTTTCACCTAGTTAGCCGCGATATGTGGTTTCTTTACGTAAACGATTTTATGAATATCCGTTGACTCGGAGTTCTGAATTCGGTGATTTTTAGCTTGATTTCACACTACTTTTCGAGCTCTACAATCAGGATGTTTCGGATTTTGATTTCAGAACTCGTGGATAGTAGGTCTCGTTTCACCTAGTTAGCCGCAAAATGTGGTTTCTTTACGTAAACGGTTTTATGAATATCCGTTGACTCAGAGTTCTGAATTCGTTGATTTTTAGCTTGATTTCACACTACTTTTCGAGCTCTACAATCCTGGCGTTTCGGATTTTGATTTCAGAACTCTTGGCTTGTAGGTCTCGTTTCAAATAGTTAGCCGCGAAATGTGGTTTCTTTACGTAAACGGTTTTATGAATATGCGTTGACTCCGAGTTCTGAATTCGGTGATTTTTAGCTTGATTTTATACTACTTTTCGAGCTCTACAATCCTGCCATTTCGGATTTTGATTTCAGAACTCGTGGCTAGTAGGTCTCCTTTCACCTAGTTAGCAGCGAAATGTGGTTTCTTTACGTAAACGGTTTTATGAATATCCGTTGACTCCGAGTTCTGAATTCGGTGATTTTTAGCTTGATTTCACACTACTTTTCGAGCTCTACAATCCTGGCATTTCGGATTTTGATTTCAGAACTCGTGGCTAGTAGGTCTCCTTTCACCTAGTTAGCAGCGAAATGTGGTTTCTTTACGTAAACGGTTTTATGAATATCCGTTGACTCCGAGTTCTGAATTCAGTGATTTTTACCTTGATTTCACACTACTTTTCGAGCTCTACAATCCTGGCATTTCGGATTTTGATTTCAGAACTCGTGGCTAGTAGGTCTCGTTTCACCTAGTTAGCCGCGAAATGTGGTTTCTTTACGTAAACGGTTTTATGAATATCCGTTGACTCCGAGTTCTGAATTCGGTGACTTTTAGCTTGATTTCACACTACTTTTCGAGCTCTAAAATCCTGCTGTTTCGGATTTTGATTTCAGAACTCGTGGCTAGTAGGCTCGTTTCACCTAGTTAGCCGCGAAATGTGGTTTCTTTACGTAAACGGTTTTATGAATATCTGTTGACTCCGGGTTCTGAATTCGGTGATTTTTAGCTTGATTTCACACTACTTTTAAAGCTCTACAATCCTGGTGTTTCTGATTTTAATTTCAGATCTCTTGGATAGTAGGTCTCGTTTCACCTAGTTAGCCGCGAAATGTGGTTTCTTTACGTAAACGGTTTTATGAATATCCGTTGACCCAGAGTTCTGAATTCGGTGACTTTTAGCTTGATTTCACACTACTTTTCGAGCTCTAAAATCCTGGCATTTCGGATTTTGATTTCAGAACTCGTGGCTAGTAGGCTCGTTTCACCTAGTTAGCCGCGAAATGTGGTTTCTTTACGTAAACGGTTTTATGAATATCTGTTGACTCCGGGTTCTGAATTCGGTGATTTTTAGCTTGATTTCACAATACTTTTAAATCTCTACAATCCTGGTGTTTCTGATTTTAATTTCAGATCTCTTGGATAGTAGGTCTCGTTTCACCTAGTTAGCCGCGAAATGTGGTTTGTTTACGTAAACGGTTTTATGAATATACATTGACCCAGAGTTCTGAATTCGGTGATTTTTAGCTTGATTTCACACTACTTTTCGAGCTCTACAATCCTGCCTTTTCGGATTTTGATTTCAGAACTCGTGGATAGTAGGTCTCGTTTCACCTAGTTAGCCGCGAAATGCGGTTTCTTTACGTAAACGGTTTTATGAATATCCGTTGACTCCGAGTTCTGAATTCGGTGATTTTTAGCTTGATTTCACACTAATTTTCGAGCTCTATAATCCTGGCATTTCGGATTTTGATTTCAGAACTCGTGGATAGTAGGTCTCGTTTCACCTAGTTAGCCGCGATATGTGGTTTCTTTACGTAAACGATTTTATGAATATCCGTTGACTCCGAGTTCTGAATTCGGTGATTTTTAGCTTGATTTCACACTACTTTTCGAGCTCTACAATCAGGATGTTTCGGATTTTGATTTCAAAACTCGTGCATAGTAGGTCTCGTTTCACCTAGTTAGCCGCAAAATGTGGTTTCTTTACGTAAACGGTTTTATGAATATCCGTTGACTCAGAGTTATGAATTCGGTGATTTTTAGCTTGATTTCACACTACTTTTCGAGCTCTACAATCCTGGCGTTTCGGATTTTGATTTCAGAACTCTTGGCTTGTAGGTCTCGTTTCAAATAGTTAGCCGCGAAATGTGGTTTCTTTACGTAAACGGTTTTATGAATATGCGTTGACTCCGAGTTCTGAATTCGGTGATTTTTAGCTTGATTTTATACTACTTTTCGAGCTCTACAATCCTGCCATTTCGGATTTTGATTTCAGAACTCGTGGCTAGTAGGTCTCCTTTCACCTAGCTAGCAGCGAAATGTGGTTTCTTTACGTAAACGGTTTTATGAATATCCGTTGACTCCGAGTTCTGAATTCGGTGATTTTTAGCTTGATTTCACACTACTTTTCGAGCTCTACAATCCTGGCATTTCGGATTTTGATTTCAGAACTCGTGGCTAGTAGGTCTCCTTTCACCTAGTTAGCAGCGAAATGTGGTTTCTTTACGTAAACGGTTTTATGAATATCCGTTGACTCCGAGTTCTGAATTCAGTGATTTTTACCTTGATTTCACACTACTTTTCGAGCTCTACAATCCTGGAATTTCGGATTTTGATTTCAGAACTCTTGGCTAGTAGGTCTCGTTTCACCTAGTTAGCCGCGAAATGTGGTTTCTTTACGTAAACGGTTTTATGAATATCCGTTGACTCCGAGTTCTGAATTCGGTGACTTTTAGCTTGATTTCACACTACTTTTCGAGCTCTAAAATCCTGCTGTTTCGGATTTTGATTTCAGAACTCGTGGCTAGTAGGCTCGTTTCACCTAGTTAGCCGCGAAATGTGGTTTCTTTACGTAAACGGTTTTATGAATATCTGTTGACTCCGGGTTCTGAATTCGGTGATTTTTAGCTTGATTTCACACTAATTTTAAAGCTCTACAATCCTGGTGTTTCTGATTTTAATTTCAGATCTCTTGGATAGTAGGTCTCGTTTCACCTAGTTAGCCGCGAAATGTGGTTTCTTTACGTAAACGGTTTTATGAATATCCGTTGACCCAGAGTTCTGAATTCGGTGACTTTTAGCTTGATTTCACACTACTTTTCGAGCTCTAAAATCCTGGCATTTCGGATTTTGATTTCAGAACTCGTGGCTAGTAGGCTCGTTTCACCTAGTTAGCCGCGAAATGTGGTTTCTTTACGTAAACGGTTTTATGAATATCTGTTGACTCCGGGTTCTGAATTCGGTGATTTTTAGCTTGATTTCACACTACTTTTAAATCTCTACAATCCTGGTGTTTCTGATTTTAATTTCAGATCTCTTGGATAGTAGGTCTCGTTTCACCTAGTTAGCCGCGAAATGTGGTTTGTTTACGTAAACGGTTTTATGAATATACATTGACCCAGAGTTCTGAATTCGGTGACTTTTAGCTTGATTTCACACTACTTTTCGAGCTCTACAATCCTGCCTTTTCGGATTTTGATTTCAGAACTCGTGGATAGTAGGTCTCGTTTCACCTAGTTAGCCGCGAAATGCGGTTTCTTTACGTAAACGGTTTTATGAATATCCGTTGACTCCGAGTTCTGAATTCGGTGATTTTTAGCTTGATTTCACACTAATTTTCGAGCTCTATAATCCTGGCATTTCGGATTTTGATTTCAGAACTCGTGGATAGTAGGTCTCGTTTCACCTAGTTAGCCGCGATATGTGGTTTCTTTACGTAAACGATTTTATGAATATCCGTTGACTCCGAGTTCTGAATTCGGTGATTTTTAGCTTGATTTCACACTACTTTTCGAGCTCTACAATCAGGATGTTTCGGATTTTGATTTCAAAACTCGTGCATAGTAGGTCTCGTTTCACCTAGTTAGCCGCAAAATGTGGTTTCTTTACGTAAACGGTTTTATGAATATCCGTTGACTCAGAGTTATGAATTCGGTGATTTTTAGCTTGATTTCACACTACTTTTCGAGCTCTACAATCCTGGCATTTCGGATTTTGATTTCAGAACTCTTGGCTTGTAGGTCTCGTTTCACATAGTTAGCCGCGAAATGTGGTTTCTTTACGTAAACGGTTTTATAAATATGCGTTGACTCCGAGTTCTGAATTCGGTGATTTTTAGCTTGATTTTATACTACTTTTCGAGCTCTACAATCCTGCCATTTCGGATTTTGATTTCAGAACTCGTGGCTAGTAGGTCTCCTTTCACCTAGCTAGCAGCGAAATGTGGTTTCTTTACGTAAACAGTTTTATGAATATCCGTTGACTCCGAGTTCTGAATTCGGTGATTTTTAGCTTGATTTCACACTACTGTTCGAGCTCTACAATCCTGGCATTTCGGATTTTGATTTCAGAACTCGTGGCTAGTAGGTCTCGTTTCACCTAGTTAGCCGCGAAATGTGGTTTCTTTACTTAAACGGTTTTATGAATATCCGTTGACTCCGAGTTCTGAATTCGGTGATTTTTAGCTTGATTTCACACTACTTTTCGGGTTCTACTATCCTGGCATTTCGGATTTTGATTTCAGAACTCGTGGCTATTAGGTCTCGTTTCACCTAGTTAGCCGCGAAATGTGGTTTCTTTACGTAAACGGTTTTATGAATATCCGTTGACTCCGAGTTCTGAATTCGGTGACTTTTAGCGTGATTTTACACTACTTTTCGAGCTCTAAAATCCTGCTGTTTCGGATTTTGATTTCAGAACTCGTGGCTAGTAGGCTCGTTTCACCTAGTTAGCCGCGAAATGTGGTTTCTTTACGTAAACGGTTTTATGAATATCTGTTGACTCCGGGTTCTGAATTCGGTGATTTTTAGCTTGATTTCACACTACTTTTAAAGCTCTACAATCCTGGTGTTTCTGATTTTAATTTCAGATCTCTTGGATAGTAGGTCTCGTTTCACCTAGTTAGCCGCGAAATGTGGTTTCTTTACGTAAACGGTTTTATGAATATCCGTTGACCCAGAGTTCTGAATTCGGTGACTTTTAGCTTGATTTCACACTACTTTTCGAGCTCTAAAATCCTGGCATTTCGGATTTTGATTTCAGAACTCTTGGCTAGTAGGTCTCGTTTCACCTAGTTAGCCGCGAAATGTGGTTTGTTTACGTAAACGGTTTTATGAATATACATTGACCCAGAGTTCTGAATTCGGTGATTTTTAGCTTGATTTCACACTACTTTTCGAGCTCTACAATCCTGCCGTTTCGGATTTTGATTTCAGAACTCGTGGATAGTAGGTCTCGTTTCACCTAGTTAGCCGCGAAATGTGGTTTCTTTACGTAAACGGTTTTATGAATATCCGTTGACTCCGAGTTCTGAATTCGGTGATTTTTAGCTTGATTTCACACTAATTTTCGAGCTCTATAATCCTGGCATTTCGGATTTTGATTTCAGAACTCGTGGATAGTAGGTCTCGTTTCACCTAGTTAGCCGCGATATGTGGTTTCTTTACGTAAACAATTTTATGAATATCCGTTGACTCCGAGTTCTGAATTCGGTGATTTTTAGCTTGATTTCACACTACTTTTCGAGCTCTACAATCCTGGTGTTTCTGATTTTAATTTCAGAACTCTTGGATAGTAGGTCTCGTTTCACCTAGTTAGCCGCGAAATGTAGTTTCTTTACATAAACGGTTTTATGAATATACATTGACCCAGAGTTCTGAATTCGGTGATTTTTAGCTTGATTTCACACTACTTTTCGAGCTCTACAATCCTGCCTTTTCGGATTTTGATTTCAGAACTCGTGGATAGTAGGTCTCGTTTCACCTAGTTAGCCGCAAAATGTGGTTTCTTTACGTAAACGGTTTTATGAATATCTGTTGACTCCGAGTTCTGAATTCGGTGATTTTTAGCTTGATTTCACACTAATTTTCGAGCTCTATAATCCTGGCATTTCGGATTTTGATTTCAGAACTCGTGGATAGTAGGTCTCGTTTCACCTAGTTAGCCGCGAAATGTGGTTTCTTTACGTAAACGGTTTTATGAATATTCGTTGACTCAGAGTTCTGAATTCGGTGATTTTTAGCTTGATTTCACACTACTTTTCGAGCTCTACAATCCTGGCTTTTCGGATTTTTATTTCAGAACTCGTGGCTAGTAGGTCTTGTTTCACCTAGTTAGCCGCGAAATGTGGTTTCTTTACGTAAACGGTTTTACGAATATCCGTTGACCCAGAGTTCTGAATTCGGTGATTTTTAGCTTGATTTCACACTACTTTTCGAGCTCTACAATCCTGCGGTTTCAAATTTTGATTTCAGAACTCGTGGCTAGTAGGTCTCGTTTCACCTAGTTAGCCGCGAAATGTGGTTTCTTTACTTAAACGGTTTTATGAATATCCGTTGACTCCGAGTTCTGAATTCGGTGATTTTTAGCTTGATTTCACACTACTTTTCGGGTTCTACTATCCTGGCGTTTCGGATTTTGATTTCAGAACTCTTGGCTTGTAGGTCTCGTTTCACATAGTTAGCCGCGAAATGTGGTTTCTTTACGTAAACGGTTTTATGAATATCCGTTGACTCCGGGTTCTGAATTCGGTGACTTTTAGCTTGATTTCACACTACTTTTCGAGCTCTAAAATCCTGGCATTTCGGATTTTGATTTCAGAACTCGTGGCTAGTAGGCTCGTTTCACCTAGTTAGCCGCGAAATGTGGTTTGTTTACGTAAACGGTTTTATGAATATCTGTTGACTCCGGGTTCTGAATTCGGTGATTTTTAGCTTGATTTCACACTACTTTTAAAGCTCTACAATCCTGGTGTTTCTGATTTTAATTTCAGAACTCTTGGATAGTAGGTCTCGTTTCACCTAGTTAGCCGCAAAATGTAGTTTCTTTACGTAAACAGTTTTATGAATATACATTGACCCAGAGTTCTGAATTCGGTGATTTTTAGCTTGATTTCACACTACTTTTCGAGCTCTACAATCCTGCCTTTTCGGATTTTGATTTCAGAACTCGTGGATAGTAGGTCTCGTTTCACCTAGTTAGCCGCAAAATGTGGTTTCTTTACGTAAACGGTTTTATGAATATCCATTGACTCCGAGTTCTGAATTCGGTGATTTTTAGCTTGATTTCACACTAATTTTCGAGCTCTATAATCCTGGCATTTCGGATTTTGATTTCAGAACTCGTGGATAGTAGGTCTCGTTTCACCTAGTTAGCCGCGAAATGTGGTTTCTTTACGTAAACGGTTTTATGAATATTCGTTGACTCAGAGTTCTGAATTCGGTGATTTTTAGCTTGATTTCACACTACTTTTCGAGCTCTACAATCCTGGCGTTTCAGATTTTTATTTCAGAACTCGTGGCTAGTAGGTCTTGTTTCACCTAGTTAGCCGCGAAATGTGGTTTCTTTACGTAAACGGTTTTACGAATATCCGTTGACTCCGAGTTCTGAATTCGGTGATTTTTAGCTTGATTTCACACTACTTTTCGAGCTCTACAATCAGGATGTTTCGGATTTTGATTTCAGAACTCGTGGAAAGTAGGTCTCGTTTCACCTAGTTAGCCGCAAAATGTGGTTTCTTTACGTAAACGGTTTTATGAATATCCGTTGACTCAGAGTTCTGAATTCGGTGATTTTTAGCTTGATTTCACACTACTTTTCGAGCTCTACAATCCTGGCGTTTCGGATTTTTATTTCAGAACTCTTGGCTTGTAGGTCTCGTTTCACATAGTTAGCCGCGAAATGTGGTTTCTTTACGTAAACGGTTTTATGAATATGCGTTGAATCCGAGTTCTGAATTCGGTGATTTTTAGCTTGATTTTATACTACTTTTCGAGCTCTACAATCCTGCCATTTCGGATTTTGATTTCAGAACTCGTGGCTAGTAGGTCTCCTTTCACCTAGTTAGCAGCAAAATGTGGTTTCTTTACGTAAACGGTTTTATGAATATCCGTTGACTCCGAGTTCTGAATTCGGTGATTTTTAGCTTGATTTCACACTACTTTTCGAGCTCTACAATCCTGGCGTTTCGGATTTTGATTTCAGAACTCTTGGCTTGTAGGTCTCGTTTCACATAGTTAGCCGCAAAATGTGGTTTCTTTACGTAAACGGTTTTATGAATATCCGTTGACTCCGGGTTCTGAATTCGGTGACTTTTAGCTTGATTTCACACTACTTTTCGAGCTCTAAAATCCTGGCATTTCGGATTTTGATTTCAGAACTCGTGGCTAGTAGGCTCGTTTCACCTAGTTAGCCGCGAAATGTGGTTTCTTTACGTAAACGGTTTTATGAATATCGTTTGACTCCGGGTTCTGAATTCGGTGATTTTTAGCTTGATTTCACACTACTTTTAAAGCTCTACAATCCTGGTGTTTCTGATTTTAATTTCAGAACTCTTGGATAGTAGGTCTCGTTTCACCTAGTTAGCCGCGAAATGTAGTTTCTTTACGTAAACGGTTTTATGAATATACATTGACCCAGAGTTCTGAATTCGGTGATTTTTAGCTTGATTTCACACTACTTTTCGAGCTCTACAATCCTGCCTTTTCGGATTTTGATTTCAGAACTCGTGGATAGTAGGTCTCGTTTCACCTAGTTAGCCGCAAAATGTGGTTTATTTACGTAAACGGTTTTATGAATATCCGTTGACTCCGAGTTCTGAATTCGTTGATTTTTAGCTTGATTTCACACTAATTTTCGAGCTCTATAATCCTGGCATTTCGGATTTTGATTTCAGAACTCGTGGATAGTAGGTCTCGTTTCACCTAGTTAGCCGCGAAATGTGGTTTCTTTACGTAAACGGTTTTATGAATATTCGTTGACTCAGAGTTCTGAATTCGGTGATTTTTAGCTTGATTTCACACTACTTTTCGAGCTCTACAATCCTGGCGTTTCGGATTTTTATTTCAGAACTCGTGGCTAGTAGGTCTTGTTTCACCTAGTTAGCCGCGAAATGTGGTTTCTTTACGTAAACGGTTTTACGAATATCCGTTGACCCAGAGTTCTGAATTCGGTGATTTTTAGCTTGATTTCACACTACTTTTCGAGCTCTACAATCCTGCGGTTTCAAATTTTGATTTCAGAACTCGTGGCTAGTAGGTCTCGTTTCACCTAGTTAGCCGCGAAATGTGGTTTCTTTACTTAAACGGTTTTATGAATATCCGTTGACTCCGAGTTCTGAATTCGGTGATTTTTAGCTTGATTTCACACTACTTTTCGGGTTCTACTATCCTGGCATTTCGGATTTTGATTTCAGAACTCTTGGCTTGTAGGTCTCGTTTCACATAGTTAGCCGCGAAATGTGGTTTCTTTACGTAAACGGTTTTATGAATATCCGTTGACTCCGGGTTCTGAATTCGGTGACTTTTAGCTTGATTTCACACTACTTTTCGAGCTCTAAAATCCTGGCATTTCGGATTTTGATTTCAGAACTCGTGGCTAGTAGGCTCGTTTCACCTAGTTAGCCGCGAAATGTGGTTTGTTTACGTAAACGGTTTTATGAATATCTGTTGACTCCGGGTTCTGAATTCGGTGATTTTTAGCTTGATTTCACACTACTTTTAAAGCTCTACAATCCTGGTGTTTCTGATTTTAATTTCAGAACTCTTGGATAGTAGGTCTCGTTTCACCTAGTTAGCCGCGAAATGTAGTTTCTTTACGTAAACAGTTTTATGAATATACATTGACCCAGAGTTCTGAATTCGGTGATTTTTAGCTTGATTTCACACTACTTTTTGAGCTCTACAATCCTGCCTTTTCGGATTTTGATTTCAGAACTCGTGGATAGTAGGTCTCGTTTCACCTAGTTAGCCGCAAAATGTGGTTTCTTTACGTAAACGGTTTTATGAATATCCATTGACTCCGAGTTCTGAATTCGGTGATTTTTAGCTTGATTTCACACTAATTTTCGAGCTCTATAATCCTGGCATTTCGGATTTTGATTTCAGAACTCGTGGATAGTAGGTCTCGTTTCACCTAGTTAGCCGCGAAATGTGGTTTCTTTACGTAAACGGTTTTATGAATATTCGTTGACTCAGAGTTCTGAATTCGGTGATTTTTAGCTTGATTTCACACTACTTTTCGAGCTCTACAATCCTGGCGTTTCAGATTTTTATTTCAGAACTCGTGGCTAGTAGGTCTTGTTTCACCTAGTTAGCCGCGAAATGTGGTTTCTTTACGTAAACGGTTTTACGAATATCCGTTGATTCCGAGTTCTGAATTTGGTGATTTTTAGCTTGATTTCACACTACTTTTCGAGCTCTACAATCAGGATGTTTCGGATTTTGATTTCAGAACTCGTGGATAGTAGGTCTCGTTTCACCTAGTTAGCCGCAAAATGTGGTTTCTTTACGTAAACGGTTTTATGAATATCCGTTGACTCAGAGTTCTGAATTCGGTGATTTTTAGCTTGATTTCACACTAATTTTCGAGCTCTACAATCCTGGCATTTCGGATTTTGATTTCAGAACTCTTGGCTTGTAGGTCTCGTTTCACATAGTTAGCCGCGAAATGTGGTTTCTTTACGTAAACGGTTTTATGAATATGCGTTGACTCCAAGTTCTGAATTCGGTGATTTTTAGCTTGATTTTATACTACTTTTCGAGCTCTACAATCCTGCCATTTCGGATTTTGATTTCAGAACTCGTGGCTAGTAGGTCTCCTTTCACCTAGTTAGCAGCAAAATGTGGTTTCTTTACGTAAACGGTTTTATGAATATCCGTTGACTCCGAGTTCTGAATTCGGTGATTTTTAGCTTGATTTCACACTACTTTTCGAGCTCTACAATCCTGGCATTTCGGATTTTGATTTCAGAACTCTTGGCTTGTAGGTCTCGTTTCACATAGTTAGCCGCGAAATGTGGTTTCTTTACGTAAACGGTTTTATGAATATCCGTTGACTCCGGGTTCTGAATTCGGTGACTTTTAGCTTGATTTCACACTACTTTTCGAGCTCTAAAATCCTGGCATTTCGGATTTTGATTTCAGAACTCGTGGCTAGTAGGCTCGTTTCACCTAGTTAGCCGCGAAATGTGGTTTCTTTACGTAAACGGTTTTATGAATATCTGTTGACTCCGGGTTCTGAATTCGGTGATTTTTAGCTTGATTTCACACTACTTTTAAAGCTCTACAATCCTGCTGTTTCTGATTTTAATTTCAGAGCTCTTGGATAGTAGGTCTCGTTTCACCTAGTTAGCCGCGAAATGTAGTTTCTTTACGTAAACGGTTTTATGAATATACATTGACCCAGAGTTCTGAATTCGGTGATTTTTAGCTTGATTTCACACTACTTTTCGAGCTCTACAATCCTGCCTTTTCGGATTTTGATTTCAGAACTCGTGGATAGTAGGTCTCGTTTCACCTAGTTAGCCGCAAAATGTGGTTTCTTTACGTGAACGGTTTTATGAATATCCGTTGACTCCGAGTTCTGAATTCGGTGATTTTTAGCTTGATTTCACACTAATTTTCGAGCTCTATAATCCTGGCATTTCGGATTTTGATTTCAGAACTCGTGGATAGTAGGTCTCGTTTCACCTAGTTAGCCGCGAAATGTGGTTTCTTTACGTAAACGGTTTTATGAATATTCGTTGACTCAGAGTTCTGAATTCGGTGATTTTTAGCTTGATTTCACACTACTTTTCGAGCTCTACAATCCTGGCGTTTCGGATTTTTATTTCAGAACTCGTGGCTAGTAGGTCTTGTTTCACCTAGTTAGCCGTGAAATGTGGTTTCTTTACGTAAACGGTTTTACGAATATCCGTTGACCCAGAGTTCTGAATTCGGTGATTTTTAGCTTGATTTCACACTACTTGTCGAGCTCTACAATCCTGCGGTTTCAAATTTTGATTTCAGAACTCGTGGCTAGTAGGTCTCGTTTCACCTAGTTAGCCGCGAAATGTGGTTTCTTTACTTAAACGGTTTTATGAATATCCGTTGACTCCGAGTTCTGAATTCGGTGATTTTTAGCTTGATTTCATACTACTTTTCGGGTTCTACTATCCTGGCGTTTCGGATTTTGATTTCAGAACTCTTGGCTTGTAGGTCTCGTTTCACATAGTTAGCCGCGAAATGTGGTTTCTTTACGTAAACGGTTTTATGAATATCCGTTGACTCCGGGTTCTGAATTCGGTGACTTTTAGCTTGATTTCACACTACTTTTCGAGCTCTAAAATCCTGGCATTTCGGATTTTGATTTCAGAACTCGTGGCTAGTAGGCCCGTTTCACCTAGTTAGCCGCGAAATGTGGTTTCTTTACGTAAACGGTTTTATGAATATCTGTTGACTCCGGGTTCTGAATTCGGTGATTTTTAGCTTGATTTCACACTACTTTTAAAGCTCTACAATCCTGGTGTTTCTGATTTTAATTTCAGAACTCTTGGATAGTAGGTCTCGTTTCACCTAGTTAGCCGCGAAATGTAGTTTCTTTACGTAAACGGTTTTATGAATATACATTGACCCAGAGTTCTGAATTCGGTGATTTTTAGCTTGATTTCACACTACTTTTCGAGCTCTACAATCCTGCCTTTTCGGATTTTGATTTCATAACTCGTGGATTGTAGGTCTCGTTTCACCTAGTTAGCCGCAAAATGTGGTTTCTTTACGTAAACGGTTTTATGAATATCCATTGACTCCGAGTTCTGAATTCGGTGATTTTTAGCTTGATTTCACACTAATTTTCGAGCTCTATAATCCTGGCATTTCGGATTTTGATTTCAGAACTCGTGGATAGTAGGTCTCGTTTCACCTAGTTAGCCGCGAAATGTGGTTTCTTTACGTAAACGGTTTTATGAATATTCGTTGACTCAGAGTTCTGAATTCGGTGATTTTTAGCTTGATTTCACACTACTTTTCGAGCTCTACAATCCTGGCATTTCGGATTTTTATTTCAGAACTCGTGGCTAGTGGGTCTTGTTTCACCTAGTTAGCCGCGAAATGTGGTTTCTTTACGTAAACGGTTTTACGAATATCCGTCGACCCAGAGTTCTGAATTCGGTGATTTTTAGCTTGATTTCACACTACTTTTCGAGCTCTACAATCCTGCGGTTTCAAATTTTGATTTCAGAACTCGTGGCTAGTAGGTCTCGTTTCACCTAGTTAGCCGCGAAATGTGGTTTCTTTACTTAAACGGTTTTATGAATATCCGTTGACTCCGAGTTCTGAATTCGGTGATTTTTAGCTTGATTTCACACTACTTTTCGGGTTCTACAATCCTGGCATTTCGGATTTTGATTTCAGAACTCTTGGCTTGTAGGTCTCGTTTCACATAGTTAGCCGCGAAATGTGGTTTCTTTACGTAAACGGTTTTATGAATATCCGTTGACTCCGGGTTCTGAATTCGGTGACTTTTAGCTTGATTTCACACTACTTTTCGAGCTCTAAAATCCTGGAATTTCGGATTTTGATTTCAGAACTCGTGGCTAGTAGGCTCGTTTCACCTAGTTAGCCGCGAAATGTGGTTTCTTTACGTAAACGGTTTTATGAATATCTGTTGACTCCGGGTTCTGAATTCGGTGATTTTTAGCTTGATTTCACACTACTTTTAAAGCTCTACAATCCTGGTGTTTCTGATTTTAATTTCAGAACTCTTGGATAGTAGGTCTCGTTTCACCTAGTTAGCCGCGAAATGTAGTTTCTTTACGTAAACGGTTTTATGAATATACATTGACCCAGAGTTCTGAATTCGGTGATTTTTAGCTTGATTTCACACTACTTTTCGAGTTCTACAATCCTGCCTTTTCGGATTTTGATTTCAGAACTCGTGGATAGTAGGTCTCGTTTCACCTAGTTTGCCGCAAAATGTGGTTTCTTTACGTAAACGGTTTTATGAATATCCGTTGACTCCGAGTTCTGAATTCGGTGATTTTTAGCTTGATTTCACACTAATTTTCGAGCTCTATAATCCTGGCATTTCGGATTTTGATTTCAGAACTCGTGGATAGTAGGTCTCGTTTCACCTAGTTAGCCGCGAAATGTGGTTTCTTTACGTAAACGGTTTTATGAATATCTGTTGACTCCGGGTTCTGAATTCGGTGATTTTTAGCTTGATTTCACACTAATTTTAAAGCTCTACAATCCTGCTATTTCGGATTTTGATTTCAGAACTCGTGGATAGTAGGTCTCGTTTCATCCAGTTAGCCGCGAAATGTGGTTTCTTTACGTAAACGGTTTTATGAATATCCGTTGACTCCGAGTTCTGAATTCAGTGATTTTTAGCTTGATTTCACACTACTTTTCGGGTTCTACAATCCTGGCAATTCGGATTTTGATTTCAGAACTCTTGGCTTGTAGGTCTCGTTTCACATAGTTAGCCGCGAAATGTGGTTTCTTTACGTAAACGGTTTTATGAATATCCGTTGACTCCGGGTTCTGAATTCGGTGACTTTTAGCTTGATTTCACACTACTTTTCGAGCTCTAAAATCCTGGCATTTCGGATTTTGATTTCAGAACTCGTGGCTAGTAGGCTCGTTTCACCTAGTTAGCCGCGAAATGTGGTTTGTTTACGTAAACGGTTTTATGAATATCTGTTGACTCCGGGTTCTGAATTCGGTGATTTTTAGCTTGATTTCACACTACTTTTAAAGCTCTACAATCCTGGTGTTTCTGATTTTAATTTCAGAACTCTTGGATAGTAGGTCTCGTTTCATCCAGTTAGCCGCGAAATGTGGTTTCTTTACGTAAACGGTTTTATGAATATCCGTTGACTCCGGGTTCTGAATTCAGTGATTTTTAGCTTGATTTCACACTACTTTTCGAGCTCTACAATCCTGCCGTTTCGGATTTTGATTTCATAACTCGTGGCTAGTAGGCTCGTTTCACCTAGTTAGCCGCGAAATGTGGTTTGTTTACGTAAACGGTTTTATGAATATCTGTTGACTCCGGGTTCTGAATTCGGTGATTTTTAGCTTGATTTCACACTACTTTTAAAGCTCTACAATCCTGGTTTTTCTGATTTTAAATTCAGAACTCTTGGATAGTAGGTCTCGTTTCATCCAGTTAGCCGCGAAATGTGGTTTCTTTACGTAAACGGTTTTATGAATATCCGTTGACTCCGGGTTCTGAATTCAGTGATTTTTAGCTTGATTTCACACTACTTTTCGAGCTCTACAATCCTGCCATTTCGGATTTTGATTTCATAACTCATGGCTAGTAGGTCTCGTTTCACCTAGTTAGTCGCGAAATGTGGTTTCTTTACGTAAACGGTTTTATGAATATCCGTTGACTCCGAGTTCTGAATTCGGTGACTTTTAGCTTGATTTCACACAACTTTTCGAGCTCTAATATCCTGGCATTTCGGATTTTGATTTCCGAACTCGTGGCTAGTAGGCTCGTTTCACCTAGCTAGCCGCGAAATGTGGTTTCTTTACGTAAACGGTTTTATGAATATCTGTTGACTCCGGGTTCTGAATTCGGTGATTTTTAGCTTGATTTCACACTACTTTTAAAGCTCTACAATCCTGGTATTTCGGATTTTGATTTCAGAACTCTTGGATAGTAGGTCTCGTTTCACCTAGTTAGCCGCGAAATGTGGTTTCTTTACGTAAACGGTTTTATGAATATACATTGACCCAGAGTTCTGAATTCGGTGATTTTTAGCTTGATTTCACACTACTTTTCGAGCTCTACAATCCTGCCGTTTCGGAATTTGATTTCAGAACTCGTGCATAGTTGGTCTCGTTTCACCTAGTTAGCCGCGAAATGTGGTTTCTTTACGTAAACGGTTTTATGAATATCCGTTGACTCCGAGTTCTGAATTCGGTGATTTTTAGCTTGATTTCAAACTAATTTTCGAGCTCTATAATCCTGGCATTTCGGATTTTGATTTCAGAACTCGTGGATAGTAGGTCTCGTTTCACCTAGTTAGCCGCGATATGTGGTTTCTTTACGTAAACGGTTTTATGAATATCCGTTGACTCCGAGTTTTGAATTCGGTGATTTTTAGCTTGATTTCACACTACTTTTCGAGCTCTACAATCCTGCAGTTTCAAATTTTGATTTCAGAACTCGTGGCTAGTAGGTCTCGTTTCACCTAGTTAGCCGCGAAATGTGGTTTCTTTACTTAAACGTTTTTATGAATATCCGTTGACTCCGAGTTCTGAATTCGGTGATTTTTAGCTTGATTTCACACTACTTTTCGGGTTCTACAATCCTGGTGTTTCGGATTTTGATTTCAAAACTCGAGGCCAGTATGTCTCGTTTCACCTAGTTAGCCGCGAAATGCGGTTTCTTTACGTAAACGGTTTTGTGAATAACCTTTGACTCCGGGTTCTGAATTCGGTGATTTTTAGCTTGATTTCACACTACTTTTCGAGCTCTACAATCCTGCCATTTCGGATTTTGATTTCAGAACTCGTGGATAGTAGGTCTCGTTTCACCTAGTTAGCCGCGAAATGTGATTTCTTTACGTAAACGGTTTTATGAATATCCGTTGACTCCGAGTTCGGAATTCGGTGATTTTTAGCTTGATTTCACACTACTTTTTGAGCTCTACAATCCTGCCTTTTCGGATTTTGATTTCAGAACTCGTGGCTAGTAGGTCTCGTTTCACCTAGTTAGCCGCGAAATGTGGTTTCTTTACGTAAACGGTTTTGTGAATATCCGTTGACTCCGAGTTCTGAATTCGGTGATTTTTAGCTTGATTTCACACTACTTTTCGAGCTCTACAATCCTGGCGTTTCGGATTTTGATTTCAAAACTCGTGGCCAGTATGTCTCTTTTCACCTAGTTAGCCGCGAAATGTCGTTTCTTTACGTAAACGGTTTTATGAATATTCGTTGACTCAGAGTTCTGAATTCGGTGATTTTTAGCTTGATTTCACACTACTTTTCGCGCTCTACAATCCTGGCGTTTCGGATTTTTATTTCAGAACTCGTGGCTAGCAGGTCTTGTTTCACCTAGTTAGCCGCGAAATGTGGTTTCTTTACGTAAACGGTTTTACGAATATCCGTTGACCCAGAGTTCTGAATTCGGTGATTTTTAGCTTGATTTCACACTACTTTTCGAGCTCTACAATCCTGCGGTTTCAAATTTTGATTTCAGAACTCGTGGCTAGTAGGTCTCGTTTCACCTAGTTAGCCGCGAAATGTGGTTTCTTTACTTAAACGGTTTTATGAATATCCGTTGACTCCGAGTTCTGAATTCGGTGATTTTTAGCTTGATTTCACACTACTTTTCGGGTTCTACAATCCTGGCGTTTCGGATTTTGATTTCAGAACTCTTGGCTTGTAGGTCTCGTTTCACATAGTTAGCCGCGAAATGTGGTTTCTTTACGTAAACGGTTTTATGAATATCCGTTGACTCCGGGTTCTGAATTCGGTGACTTTTAGCTTGATTTCACACTAATTTTCGAGCTCTAAAATCCTGGCATTTCGGATTTTGATTTCAGAACTCGTGGCTAGTAGGCTCGTTTCACCTAGTTAGCCGCGAAATGTGGTTTCTTTACGTAGACGGTTTTATGAATATCTGTTGACTCCGGGTTCTGAATTCGGTGATTTTTAGCTTGATTTCACACTACTCTTAAAGCTCTACAATCCTGGTGTTTCTGATTTTAATTTCAGAACTCTTGGATAGTAGGTCTCGTTTCACCTAGTTAGCCGCGAAATGTAGTTTCTTTACGTAAACGGTTTTATGAATATACATTGACCCAGAGTTCTGAATTCGGTGATTTTTAGCTTGATTTCACACTACTTTTCGAGCTCTACAATCCTGCATTTTCGGATTTTGATTTCAGAACTCGTGGATAGTAGGTCTCGTTTCACCTAGTTAGCCGCAAAATGTGGTTTCTTTACGTAAACGGTTTTATGAATATCCGTTGACTCCGAGTTCGGAATTCGGTGATTTTTAGCTTGATTTCACACAAATTTTCGAGCACTATAATCCTGGCATTTCGGATTTTGATTTCAGAACTCGTGGATAGTAGGTCTCGTTTCACCTAGTTAGCCGCAAAATGTGGTTTCTTTACGTAAACGGTTTTATGAATATCTGTTGACTCCGGGTTCTGAATTCGGTGATTTTTAGCTTGATTTCACACTATATTTAAAGCTCTACAATCCTGCTGTTTCGGATTTTGATTTCAGAACTCGTGGATAGTAGGTCTCGTTTCACCCAGTTAGCCGCGAAATGTGGTTTCTTTACGTAAACGGTTTTATGAATATCCGTTGACTCCGAGTTCTGAATTCAGTGATTTTTAGCTTGATTTCACACTACTTTTCGAGCTCTACAATCCTGCCGTTTCGGATTTTGATTTCATAACTCGTGGCTAGTAGGTCTCGTTTCACCTAGTTAGCCGCGAAATGTGGTTTCTTTACGTAAACGGTTTTATGAATATCCGTTGACTCCGAGTTCTGAATTCGGTGACTTTTAGCTTGATTTCACACTACTTTTCGAGCTCTATAATCCTGGCATTTCGGATTTTTATTTCAGAACTCGTGGATAGTAGGTCTCGTTTCACCTAGTTAGCCGCGAAATGTGGTTTCTTTACGTAAACGGTTTTATGAATATCTGTTGACTCCGGGTCTGAATTCGGTGATTTTTAGCTTGATTTCACACTAATTTTAATGCTCTACAATCCTGCTGTTTCGGATTTTGATTTCAGAACTCGTGGATAGTAGGTCTCGTTTCACCCAGTTAGCCGCGAAATGTGGTTTCTTTACGTAAACGGTTTTATGAATATCCGTTGACTCCGAGTTCTGAATTCAGTGATTTTTAGCTTGATTTCACACTACTTTTCGAGCTCTACAATCCTGCCGTTTCGGATTTTGATTTCATAACTCGTGGCTAGTAGGTCTCGTTTCACCTAGTTAGCCGCGAAATGTGGTTTCTTTACGTAAACGGTTTTATGAATATCCGTTGACTCCGAGTTCTGAATTCGGTGACTTTTAGCTTGATTTCACACTACTTTTCGAGCTCTAATATCCTGGCATTTCGGATTTTGATTTCAGAACTCGTGGCTAGTAGGCTCGTTTCACCTAGCTAGCCGCGAAATGTGGTTTCTTTACGTAAACGGTTTTATGAATATCTGTTGACTCCGGGTTCTGAATTCGGTGATTTTTAGCTTGATTTCACACTACTTTTAAAGCTCTACAATCCTGGTGTTTCGGATTTTGATTTCAGAACTCTTGGATAGTAGGTCTCGTTTCACCTAGTTAGCCGCGAAATGTGGTTTCTTTACGTAAACGGTTTTATGAATATACATTGACCCAGAGTTCTGAATTCGGTGATTTTTAGCTTGATTTCACACTACTTTTCGAGCTCTACAATCCTGCCATTTCGGATTTTGATTTCAGAACCCGTGCATAGTTGGTCTCGTTTCACCGAGTTAGCCGCGAAATGTGGTTTCTTTACGTAAACGGTTTTATGAATATCCGTTGACTCCGAGTTCGGAATTCGGTGATTTTTAGCTTGATTTCACACTACTTTTTGAGCTCTACAATCCTGCCATTTCGGATTTTGATTTCAGAACTCGTGGCTAGTAGGTCTCGTTTCACCTAGTTAGCCGCGAAATGTGGTTTCTTTACGTAAACGGTTTTGTGAATATCCGTTGACTCCGAGTTCTGAATTCGGTGATTTTTAGCTTGATTTCACACTACTTTTCGAGCTCTACAATCCTGGCGTTTCGGATTTTGATTTCAAAACTCGTGGCCAGTATGTCTCATTTCACCTAGTTAGCCGCGAAATGTCGTTTCTTTACGTAAACGGTTTTATGAATATCCGTTGACCCAGAGTTCTGAATTCGGTGATTTTTAGCTTGATTTCACACTACTTTTCGAGCTCTACAATCCTGCGGTTTCAAATTTTGATTTCAGAACTCGTGGCTTGTAGGTCTCGTTTCACCTAGTTAGCCGCGAAATGTGGTTTCTTTACTTAAACGGTTTTATGAATATCCGTTGACTCCGAGTTCTGAATTCGGTGATTTTTAGCTTGATTTCACACTACTTTTCGGGTTCTACAATCCTGGCGTTTCGGATTTTGATTTCAGAACTCGTGGCCAGTATGTCTCGTTTCACCTAGTTAGCCACGAAATGCGGTTTCTTTACGTAAACGGTTTTGTGAATATCCGTTTACTCCGGGTTCTGAATTCGGTGATTTTTAGCTTGATTTCACACTACTTTTCGAGCTCTACAATCCTGCCATTTCGGATTTTTATTTCAGAACTCGTGGATAGTAGGTCTTGTTTCACCTAGTTAGCCGCGAAATGTGGTTTCTTTACGTAAACGGTTTTATGAATATCCGTTGACTCCGAGTTTGGAATTCGGTGATTTTTAGCTTGATTTCACACTACTTTTCGAGCTCTACAATCCTGCCGTTTCGGATTTTGATTTCAGAACTCGTGGCTAGTAGGTCTCGTTTCACCTAGTTAGCCGCGAAATGTGGTTTCTTTACGTAAACGGTTTTGTGAATATCCGTTGACTCCGAGTTCTGAATTCGGTGATTTTTAGCTTGATTTCACACTACTTTTCGAGCTCTACAATCCTGGAGTTTCGGATTTTGATTTCAAAACTCGTGGCCAGTATGTCTCATTTCACCTAGTGAGCCGCGAAATGTCGTTTCTTTACGTAAACGGTTTTATGAATATTCGTTGACTCAGAGTTCTGAATTCGGTGATTTTTAGCTTGATTTCACACTACTTTTCGAGCTCTACAATCCTGGCGTTTCGGATTTTTATTTCAGAACTCGTGGCTAGTAGGTCTTGTTTCACCTAGTTAGCCGCGAAATGTGGTTTCTTTACGTAAACGGTTTTACGAATATCCGTTGACCCAGAGTTCTGAATTCGGTGATTTTTAGCTTGATTTCACACTACTTTTCGAGCTCTACAATCCTGCCGTTTCAAATTTTGATTTCAGAACTCGTGGCTAGTAGGTCTCGTTTCACCTACTTAGCCGCGAAATGTGGTTTCTTTACTTAAACAGTTTTATGAATATCCGTTGACTCCGAGTTCTGAATTCGGTGATTTTTAGCTTGATTTCACACTACTTTTCGGGTTCTACAATCCTGGCGTTTCGGATTTTGATTTCAAAACTCGTGGCCAGTATGTCTCGTTTCACCTAGTTAGCCGCGAAATGCGGTTTCTTTACGTAAACGGTTTTGTGAATATCCGTTGACTCCGGGTTCTGAATTCGGTGATTTTTAGCTTGATTTCACACTACTTTTCGAGCTCTACAATCCTGCCATTTCGGATTTTGATTTCAGAACTCGTGGATAGTAGGTCTCGTTTCACCTAGTTAGCCGCGAAATGTGGTTTCTTTACGTAAACGGTTTTATGAATATCCGTTGACTCCGAGTTCGGAATTCGGTGATTTTTAGCTTGATTTCACACTACTTTTCGAGCTCTACAATCCTGCCGTTTCGGATTTTGATTTCAGAACTCGTGGCTAGTAGGTCTCGTTCCACCTAGTTAGCCGCGAAATGTGGTTTCTTTACGTAAACGGTTTTGTGAATATCCGTTGACTCCGAGTTCTGAATTCGGTGATTTTTAGCTTGATTTCACACTACTTTTCGAGCTCAACAATCCTAGCGTTTCGGATTTTGATTTCAAAACTCGTGGCCAGTATGTCTCATTTCACCTAGTTAGCCGCGAAATGTCGTTTCTTTACCTAAACGGTTTTATGAATATTTGTTGACTCAGAGTTCTGAATTCGGTGATTTTTAGCTTGATTTCACACTACTTTTCGAGCTCTACAATCCTGCAGTTTCGGATTTTATTTCAGAACTCGTGGCTAGTAGGTCTTGTTTCACCTAGTTAGCCGCGAAATGTGGTTTCTTTACGTAAACGGTTTTACGAATATCCGTTGACCCAGAGTTCTGAATTCTGTGATTTTTAGCTTGATTTCACACTACTTTTCGAGCTCTACAATCCGGCCATTTCGGATTTTGATTTCAGAACTCGTGGATAGTAGGTCTCGTTTCACGTAGTTAGCCGCGAAATGTGATTTCTTTACGTAAACGGTTTTATGAATATACATTGAACCGGAGTTCTGAATTCGGTGACTTTTAGCTTGATTTCACACTACTTTTCGAGCTCTAAAATCCTGGCATTTCGGATTTTGATTTCAGAACTCGTGGCAAGTAGGCTCGTTTCACCTAGCTAGCCGCGAAATGTGGTTTCTTTACGTAAACGATTTTGTGAATATCTGTTGACTCCGGGTTCTGAATACGGTGATTTTTAGCTTGATTTTACACTACTTTTAAAGCTCTACAATCCTGGTGTTTCGGATTTTGATTTCAGAACTCTTGAATAGTAGGTCTCGTTTCACCTAGTTAGCCGCGAAATGTGGTTTCTTTACGTAAACGGTTTTATGAATATACATTGACCCAGAGTTCTGAATTCGGTGATTTTTAGCTTGATTTCACACTACTTTTCGAGCTCTACAATCCTGCTGTTTCGGATTTTGATTTCAGAACTCGTGCATAGTTGGTCTCGTTTCACCTAGTTAGCCGCGAAATGTGGTTTCTTTACGTAAACGGTTTTATGAATATCCGTTGACTCCGAGTTCTGAATTCGGTGATTTTTAGCTTGATTTCACACTAATTTTCGAGCTCTATAATCCTGGCATTTCGGATTTTGATTTCAGAACTCGTGGATAGTAGGTCTCGTTTCACCTAGTTAGCCGCGATATGTGGTTTCTTTACGTAAACGGTTTTATGAATATCCGTTGACTCCGAGTTCTGAATTCGGTGATTTTTAGCTTGATTTCACACTACTTTTCGAGCTCTACAATCCTGCGGTTTCAAATTTTGATTTCAGAACTCGTGGCTAGTAGGTCTCGTTTCACCTAGTTAGCCGCGAAATGTGGTTTCTTTACGTAAACGGTTTTATGAATATCCATTGACCCAGAGTTCTGAATTCGGTGATTTTTAGCTTGATTTCACACTACTTTTCGAGCTCTACAATCCTGGCATTTCGGATTTTGATTTCAGAACTCGTGGATAGTAGGTCTCGTTTCACCTAGTTAGCCGCGATATGTGGTTTCTTTACGTAAACGGTTTTATGAATATCCGTTGACTCCGAGTTCTGAATTCGGTGATTTTTAGCTTGATTTCACACTACTTTTCGAGCTCTACAATCCTGCAATTTCAAATTTTGATTTCAGAACTCGTGGATAGTAGGTCTCGTTTCACCTAGTTAGCCGCGAAATGTGCTTTCTTTACGTAAACGGTTTTGTGAATATCCGTTGACTCCGAGTTCTGAATTCGGTGATTTTTAGCTTGATTTCACACTACTTTTCGAGCTCTACAATCCTGGCATTTCGGATTTTGATTTCAAAACTCGTGGCCAGTATGTCTCATTTCACCTAGTTAGCCGCGAAATGTCGTTTCTTTACGTAAACGGTTTTATGAATATCCGTTGACTCCGAGTTCTGAATTCGGTGACTTTTAGCTTGATTTCATACTACTTTTCGAGCTCTAAAATCCGGGCATTTCGGATTTTGATTTCAGAACTCGTGGCAAGTAGGCTCGTTTCACCTAGCTAGCCGCGAAATGTGGTTTCTTTACGTAAACGGTTTTGTGAATATCTGTTGACTCCGGGTTCTGAATACGGTGATTTTTAGCTTGATTTCACACTACTTTTAAAGCTCTACAATCCTGGTGTTTCGGATTTTGATTTCAGAACTCTTGAATAGTAGGTCTCGTTTCACCTAGTTAGCCGCGAAATGTGGTTTCTTTACGTAAACGGTTTTATGAATATACATTGATCCCGGGTTCTGAATTCGGTGATTTTTAGCTTGATTTTACACTACTTTTCGAGCTCTACAATCCTGGTGTTTCGGATTTTGATTTCAGAACTCGTGCATAGTTGGTCTCGTTTCACCTAGTTAGCCGCGAAATGTGGTTTCTTTACGTAAACGGTTTTATGAATATACATTGACCCAGAGTTCTGAATTCGGTGATTTTTAGCTTGATTTCACACTACTTTTCGAGCTCTACAATCCTGGCATTTCGGATTTTGATTTCAGAACTCGTGGATAGTAGGTCTCGTTTCACCTAGTTAGCCGCGAAATGTGGTTTCTTTACGTAAACGGTTTTATGAATATCCGTTGACTCCGAGTTCTGAATTCGGTGATTTTTAGCTTGATTTCACACTAATTTTCGAGCTCTACAATCCTGCGGTTTCAAATTTTGATTTCAGAACTCGTGGCTAGTAGGTCTCGTTTCACCTAGTTAGCCGCGAAATGTGGTTTCTTTACTTAAACGGTGTTATGAATATCCGTTGACTCCGAGTTCTGAATTCGGTGATTTTTAGCTTGATTTCACACTACTTTTCGGGTTCTACAATCCTGGCGTTTCGGATTTTGATTTCAAAACTCGAGGCCAGTATGTCTCGTTTCACCTAGTTAGCCGCGAAATGCGGTTTCTTTACGTAAACGGTTTTTTGAATATCCGTTGACTCCGGGTTCTGAATTCGGTGATTTTTAGCTTGATTTCACACTACTTTTCGAGCTCTACAATCCTGCCATTTCGGATTTTGATTTCAGAAATCGTGGATAGTAGGTCTCGTTTCACCTAGTTAGCCGCGAAATGTGGTTTCTTTACGTAAACGGTTTTATGAATATCCGTTGACTCCGAGTTCGGAATTCGTTGATTTTTAGCTTGATTTCACACTACTTTTTGAGCTCTACAATCCGGCCGTTTCGGATTTTGATTTCAGAACTCGTGGCTAGTAGGTCTCGTTTCACCTAGTTAGCCGCGAAATGTGCTTTCTTTACGTAAACGGTTTTGTGAATATCCGTTGACTCCGAGTTCTGAATTCGGTGATTTTTAGCTTGATTTCACACTACTTTTCGAGCTCTACAATCCTGCAGTTTCGGATTTTATTTCAGAACTCGTGGCTAGTAGGTCTTGTTTCACCTAGTTAGCCGCGAAATGTGGTTTCTTTACGTAAACGGTTTTACGAATATCCGTTGACCCAGAGTTCTGAATTCTGTGATTTTTAGCTTGATTTCACACTACTTTTCGAGCTCTACAATCCGGCCATTTCGGATTTTGATTTCAGAACTCGTGGATAGTAGGTCTCGTTTCACGTAGTTAGCCGCGAAATGTGATTTCTTTACGTAAACGGTTTTATGAATATACATTGAACCGGAGTTCTGAATTCGGTGACTTTTAGCTTGATTTCACACTACTTTTCGAGCTCTAAAATCCTGGCATTTCGGATTTTGATTTCAGAACTCGTGGCAAGTAGGCTCGTTTCACCTAGCTAGCCGCGAAATGTGGTTTCTTTACGTAAACGATTTTGTGAATATCTGTTGACTCCGGGTTCTGAATACGGTGATTTTTAGCTTGATTTTACACTACTTTTAAAGCTCTACAATCCTGGTGTTTCGGATTTTGATTTCAGAACTCTTGAATAGTAGGTCTCGTTTCACCTAGTTAGCCGCGAAATGTGGTTTCTTTACGTAAACGGTTTTATGAATATACATTGACCCAGAGTTCTGAATTCGGTGATTTTTAGCTTGATTTCACACTACTTTTCGAGCTCTACAATCCTGCTGTTTCGGATTTTGATTTCAGAACTCGTGCATAGTTGGTCTCGTTTCACCTAGTTAGCCGCGAAATGTGGTTTCTTTACGTAAACGGTTTTATGAATATCCGTTGACTCCGAGTTCTGAATTCGGTGATTTTTAGCTTGATTTCACACTAATTTTCGAGCTCTATAATCCTGGCATTTCGGATTTTGATTTCAGAACTCGTGGATAGTAGGTCTCGTTTCACCTAGTTAGCCGCGATATGTGGTTTCTTTACGTAAACGGTTTTATGAATATCCGTTGACTCCGAGTTCTGAATTCGGTGATTTTTAGCTTGATTTCACACTACTTTTCGAGCTCTACAATCCTGCGGTTTCAAATTTTGATTTCAGAACTCGTGGCTAGTAGGTCTCGTTTCACCTAGTTAGCCGCGAAATGTGGTTTCTTTACGTAAACGGTTTTATGAATATCCATTGACCCAGAGTTCTGAATTCGGTGATTTTTAGCTTGATTTCACACTACTTTTCGAGCTCTACAATCCTGGCATTTCGGATTTTGATTTCAGAACTCGTGGATAGTAGGTCTCGTTTCACCTAGTTAGCCGCGATATGTGGTTTCTTTACGTAAACGGTTTTATGAATATCCGTTGACTCCGAGTTCTGAATTCGGTGATTTTTAGCTTGATTTCACACTACTTTTCGAGCTCTACAATCCTGCAGTTTCAAATTTTGATTTCAGAACTCGTGGATAGTAGGTCTCTTTTCACCTAGTTAGCCGCGAAATGTGCTTTCTTTACGTAAACGGTTTTGTGAATATCCGTTGACTCCGAGTTCTGAATTCGGTGATTTTTAGCTTGATTTCACACTACTTTTCGAGCTCTACAATCCTGGCGTTTCGGATTTTGATTTCAAAACTCGTGGCCAGTATGTCTCATTTCACCTAGTTAGCCGCGAAATGTCGTTTCTTTACGTAAACGGTTTTATGAATATCCGTTGACTCCGAGTTCTGAATTCGGTGACTTTTAGCTTGATTTCATACAACTTTTCGAGCTCTAAAATCCGGGCATTTCGGATTTTGATTTCAGAACTCGTGGCAAGTAGGCTCGTTTCACCTAGCTAGCCGCGAAATGTGGTTTCTTTACGTAAACGGTTTTGTGAATATCTGTTGACTCCGGGTTCTGAATACGGTGATTTTTAGCTTGATTTCACACTACTTTTAAAGCTCTACAATCCTGGTGTTTCGGATTTTGATTTCAGAACTCTTGAATAGTAGGTCTCGTTTCACCTAGTTAGCCGCGAAATGTGGTTTCTTTACGTAAACGGTTTTATGAATATACATTGATCCAGAGTTCTGAATTCGGTGATTTTTAGCTTGATTTCACACTACTTTTCGAGCTCTACAATCCTGCAGTTTCGGATTTTGATTTCAGAACTCGTGCATAGTTGGTCTCGTTTCACCTAGTTAGCCGCGAAATGTGGTTTCTTTACGTAAACGGTTTTTTGAATATCCGTTGACTCCGAGTTCTGAATTCGGTGATTTTTAGCTTGATTTCACACTAATTTTCGAGCTCTATAATCCTGGCATTTCGGATTTTGATTTCAGAACTCGTGGATAGTAGGTCTCGTTTCACCTAGTTAGCCGCGATATGTGGTTTCTTTACGTAAACGGTTTTATGAATATCCGTTGACTCCGAGTTCTGAATTCGGTGATTTTTAGCTTGATTTCACACTACTTTTCGAGCTCTACAATCCTGCGGTTTCAAATTTTGATTTCAGAACTCGTGGCTAGTAGGTCTCGTTTCACCTAGTTAGCCGCGAAATGTGGTTTCTTTACTTAAACGGTGTTATGAATATCCGTTGACTCCGAGTTCTGAATTCGGTGATTTTTAGCTTGATTTCACACTACTTTTCGGGTTCTACAATCCTGGCGTTTCGGATTTTGATTTCAAAACTCGAGGCCAGTATGTCTCGTTTCACCTAGTTAGCCGCGAAATGCGGTTTCTTTACGTAAACGGTTTTTTGAATATCCGTTGACTCCGGGTTCTGAATTCGGTGATTTTTAGCTTGATTTCACACTACTTTTCGAGCTCTACAATCCTGCCATTTCGGATTTTGATTTCAGAACTCGTGGATAGTAGGTCTCGTTTCACCTAGTTAGCCGCGAAATGTGGTTTCTTTACGTAAACGGTTTTATGAATATCCGTTGACTCCGAGTTCGGAATTCGTTGATTTTTAGCTTGATTTCACACTACTTTTTGAGCTCTACAATCCGGCCGTTTCGGATTTTGATTTCAGAACTCGTGGCTAGTAGGTCTCGTTTCACCTAGTTAGCCGCGAAATGTGCTTTCTTTACGTAAACGGTTTTGTGAATATCCGTTGACTCCGAGTTCTGAATTCGGTGATTTTTAGCTTGATTTCACACTACTTTTCGAGCTCTACAATCCTGGCGTTTCGGATTTTGATTTCAAAACTCGTGGCCAGTATGTCTCATTTCACCTAGTTAGCCGTGAAATGTCGTTTCTTTACGTAAACGGTTTTATGAATATTCGTTGACTCAGAGTTCTGAATTCGGTGATTTTTAGCTTGATTTCACACTACTTTTCGAGCTCTACAATCCTGGCGTTTCGGATTTTTATTTCAGAATTCGTGGCTAGTAGGTCTTGTTTCACCTAGTTAGCCGCGAAATGTGGTTTCTTTACGTAAACGGTTTTACGAATATCCATTGACCCAGAGTTCTGAATTCGGTGATTTTTAGCTTGATTTCACACTACTTTTCGAGCTCTACAATCCTGCGGTTTCAAATTTTGATTTCAGAACTCGTGGCTAGTAGGTCTCGTTTCACCTAGTTAGCCGCGAAATGTGGTTTCTTTACTTAAACGGTTTTATGAATATCCGTTGACTCCGAGTTCTGAATTCGGTGATTTTTAGCTTGATTTCACACTACTTTTCCGGTTCTACAATCCTGGCGTTTCGGATTTTGATTTCAAAACTCGTGGCCAGTATGTCTCGTTTCACCTAGTTAGCCGCGAAATGCGGTTTCTTTACGTAAACGGTTTTGTGAATATCCGTTGACTCCGGGTTCTGAATTCGGTGATTTTTAGCTTGATTTCACACTACTTTTCGAGCTCTACAATCCTGCCATTTCGGATTTTGATTTCAGAACTCGTGGATAGTAGGTCTCGTTTCACCTAGTTAGCCGCGAAATGTGGTTTCTTTACGTAAACGGTTTTATGAATATCCGTTGACTCCGAGTTCGGAATTCGGTGATTTTTAGCTTGATTTCACACTACTTTTCGAGCTCTACAATCCTGCCGTTTCGGATTTTGATTTCAGAACTCGTGGCTAGTAGGTCTCGTTTCACCTAGTTAGCCGCGAAATGTGGTTTCTTTACGTAAACGGTTTTGTGAATATCCGTTGACTCCGAGTTCTGAATTCGTTGATTTTTAGCTTGATTTCACACTACTTTTCGAGCTCTACAATCCTGGCGTTTCGGATTTTGATTTCAAAACTCGTGCCCAGTATGTCTCATTTCACCTAGTTAGCCGCGAAATGTCGTTTCTTTACGTAAACGGTTTTATGAATATTTGTTGACTCAGAGTTCTGAATTCGGTGATTTTTAGCTTGATTTCACACTACTTTTTGAGCTCTACAATCCTGGCGTTTCGGATTTTTATTTCAGAACTCGTGGCTAGTAGGTCTTGTTTCACCTAGTTAGCCGCGAAATGTGGTTTCTTTACGTAAACGGTTTTACGAATATCCGTTGACCCAGAGTTCTGAATTCGGTGATTTTTAGCTTGATTTCACACTACTTTTCGAGCTCTACAATCCTGCCATTTCGGATTTTGATTTCAGAACTCGTGGATAGTAGGTCTCGTTTCACGTAGTTAGCCGCGAAATGTGATTTCTTTACGTAAACGGTTTTATGAATATACATTGACCCAGAGTTCTGAATTCGGTGATTTTTAGCTTGATTTCACACTACTTTTCGAGCTCTACAATCCTGCAGTTTCGGATTTTGATTTCAGAACTCGTGGATAGTAGGTCTCGTTTCACCTAGTTAGCCGCGAAATGTGGTTTCTTTACGTAAACGGTTTTATGAATATCCGTTGACTCCGAGTTCTGAATTCGGTGATTTTTAGCTTGATTTCACACTAATTTTCGAGCTCTATAATCCTGGCATTTCGGATTTTGATTTCAGAACTCGTGGATAGTAGGTCTCGTTTCACCTAGTTAGCCGCGATATGTTGTTTCTTTACGTAAACGATTTTATGAATATCCGTTGACTCCGAGTTCTGAATTCGGTGATTTTTAGCTTGATTTCATACTACTTTTCGAGCTCTACAATCCTGCTGTTTCAAATTTTGATTTCAGAACTCGTGGCTAGTAGGTCTCGTTTCACCTAGTTAGCCACGAAATGTGGTTTCTTTACGTAAACGGTTTTCTGAATATCCGTTGACTCCGAGTTCTGAATTCGGTGATTTTTAGCTTGATTTCACACTACTTTTCGGGCTCTACAATCCTGGCCTCTCAGATTTTGATTTCAGAACTCGTGGCTAGTATGTCTCGTTTCACCTACTTAGCCGCGAAATGTCGTTTCTTTACGTAAACGGTTTTATGAATATCCGTTGACTCCGAGTTCTGAATTCGGTGATTTTTATCTACAATCCTGCCATTTCGGATTTTATTTCAGAACTCGTGGATAGTAGGTCTCGTTTCACGTAGTTAGCCGCGAAATGTGGTTTCTTTACGTAAACGGTTTTATGAATATACGTTGACTCCGAGTTCTGAATTCGGTGAGTTTTAGGTTGATTTCACACTACTTTTCGAGCTCTACAATCCTGCAGTTTTGGATTTTATTTCAGAACTCGTGGATAGTAGGTCTCGTTTCACCTAGTTAGCCGCGAAATGTGGTTTCTTTACGTAAACGGTTTTATGAATATCCGTTGACTCCGAGTTCTGAATTCGGTGATTTTTAGCTTGATTTCACACTAATTTTCGAGCTCTATAATCCTGGCATTTCGGATTTTGATTTCAGAACTCGTGGATAGTAGGTCTCGTTTCACCCTGTTAGCCGCGATATGTGGTTTCTTTACGTAAACGGTTTTATGAATATCCGTTGACTCCGAGTTCTGAATTCGGTGATTTTTAGCTTGATTTCATACTACTTTTCGAGCTCTACAATCCTGCTGTTTCAAATTTTGATTTCAGAACTCGTGGCTAGTAGGTCTCGTTTCACCTAGTTAGCTGCGAAATGTGGTTTCTTTACGTAAACGGTTTTATGAATATCCGTTGACTCCGAGTTCTGAATTCGGTGATTTTTAGCTTGATTTCACACTACTTTTCGGGCTCTACAATCCTGGCATTTCGGATTTTGATTTCAGAACTCGTGGCTAGTATGTCTCGTTTCACCTACTTAGCCGCGAAATGTCGTTTCTTTACGTAAACGGTTTTACGAATATCCGTTGACTCCGAGTTCTGAATTCGGTGATTTTTAGCTACAATCCTGCCATTTCGGATTTTATTTCAGAACTCGTGGATAGTAGGTCTCGTTTCACGTAGTTAGCCGCGAAATGTGGTTTCTTTACGTAAACGGTTTTATGAATATACGTTGACTCCGAGTTCTGAATTCGGTGAGTTTTAGGTTGATTTCACACTACTTTTCGAGCTCTACAATCCTGCAGTTTTGGATTTTATTTCAGAACTCGTGGATAGTAGGTCTCGTTTCACCTAGTTAGCCGCGAAATGTGGTTTCTTTACGTAAACGGTTTTATGAATATCCGTTGACTCCGAGTTCTGAATTCGGTGATTTTTAGCTTGATTTCACACTAATTTTCGAGCTCTATAATCCTGGCATTTCGGATTTTGATTTCAGAACTCGTGGATAGTAGGTCTCGTTTCACCCTGTTAGCCGCGATATGTGGTTTCTTTACGTAAACGGTTTTATGAATATCCGTTGACTCCGAGTTCTGAATTCGGTGATTTTTAGCTTGATTTCATACTACTTTTCGAGCTCTACAATCCTGCTGTTTCAAATTTTGATTTCAGAACTCGTGGCTAGTAGGTCTCGTTTCACCTAGTTAGCTGCGAAATGTGGTTTCTTTACGTAAACGGTTTTATGAATATCCGTTGACTCCGAGTTCTGAATTCGGTGATTTTTAGCTTGATTTCACACTACTTTTCGGGCTCTACAATCCTGGCATTTCGGATTTTGATTTCAGAACTCGTGGCTAGTATGTCTCGTTTCACCTACTTAGCCGCGAAATGTCGTTTCTTTACGTAAACGGTTTTATGAATATCCGTTGACTCCGAGTTCTGAATTCGGTGATTTTTAGCTTGATTTCACACTACTTTTCGAGCTCTACAATCCTGGCATTTCGGATTTTGATTTTAGAACTCGTGGATAGTAGGTCTCGTTTCACCTAGTTAGCCGCGAAATGTGGTTTCTTTACGTAAACGGTTTTATGAATATCCGTTGACTCCGAGTTCTGAATTCGGTGATTTTTAGCTTGATTTCACACTACATTTTGGGCTCTACAATCCTGGCATTTCGGATTTTGATTTCAGAACTCGTGGCTAGTATGTCTCGTTTCACCTACTTAGCCGCGAAATGTCGTTTCTTTACGTAAACGGTTTTATGAATATCCGTTGACTCCGAGTTCTGAATTCGTTGATTTTTAGCTTGATTTCACACTACTTTTCGAGCTCTACAATCCTGGCATTTCGGATTTTGATTTCAGAACTCGTGGATAGTAGGTCTCGTTTCACCTAGTTAGCCGCGAAATGTGGTTTCTTTACGTAAACGGTTTTATGAATATCCGTTGACTCCGAGTTCTGAATTCGGTGATTTTTAGCTTGATTTCACACTACTTTTCGAGCTCTACAATCCTGCTATTTCGGATTTTAATTTCAGAACTCGTGGCTAGTAGGTGTCGTTTCACCTAGTTAGCCGCAAAAAGTGGTTTCTTTACGTAAACAGTTTTATGAATATCCGTTGACTCCGAGTTCTGAATTCGGTGATTTTTAGCTTGATTTAAAACTACTTTTAAAGCTCTACAATCCTGATGTTTCGGATTTTGATTTCAGAACTCTTGGATAGTAGGTCTCGTTTCACCTAGTTAGCCGCAAAATGTGGTTTATTTACGTAAACGTTTTATGAATATCCGTTGACTCCGAGTTCTGAATTCGGTGATTTTTAGCTTGATTTCACACTACTTTTCGGGTTCTACAATCCTCGCGTTTCGGATTTTGATTTCAAAACTCGTGGCCAGTATGTCTCGTTTCACCTAGTTAGCCGCGAAATGTCGTTTCTTTACGTAAACGGTTTTATGAATATACGTTGACTCAGAGTTCTGAATTCGGTGATTTTTAGCTTGATTTCATACTACCTTTCGAGCTCTACAATCCTGGCGTTTCGGATTTTGATTTCAGAACTCGTGGCTAGTAGGTCTCGTTTCACCTAGTTAGCCGCGAAATGCGGTTTCTTTACGTAAACGGTTTTGTGAATATCCATTGACTCCGGGTTCTGAATTCGGTGATTTTTAGCTTGATTTCACACTACTTTTCGAGCTCTACAATCCTGCCATTTCGGATTTTGATTTCAGAACTCGTGGCTAGTAGGTCTCGTTTCACCTAGCTAGCCGCGAAATGTGGTTTCTTTACGTAAACGGTTTTACGAATATCCGTTGACCGAGAGTTCTGAATTCGGTGATTTTTAGCTTGATTTCACACTACTTTTCGAGCTCTACAATCCTGCAGTTTCGGATTTTATTTCAGAACTCGTGGATAGTAGGTCTCGTTTCACGTAGTTAGCCGCGAAATGTGGTTTCTTTACGTAAACGGTTTTATGAATATTCGTTGACTCCGAGTTCTGAATTCGGTGATTTTTAGCTTGATTTCACACAACTTTTCGAGCTCTACAATCCTGCCGTTTCGGATTTTGATTTCAGAACTCGTGGCTAGTAGGTCTCGTTTCACCTAGTTAGCCGAGAAATGTGGTTTCTTTACGTAAACGGTTTTATGAATATCCGTTGACTCCGAGTTCTGAATTCGGTGATTTTTAGCTTGATTTCACACTACTTTTAAAGCTCTACAATCCTGGTGTTTCGGATTTTGATTTCAGAACTCTTGGATAGTAGGTCTCGTTTCACCTAGTTAGCCGCGAAATGTGATTTCTTTACGTAAACGGTTTTATGAATATCCGTTGACTCCGAGTTCTGAATTCGGTGATTTTTAACTTGATTTCACACTACTTTTCGAGCTCTACAATCCTGCCGTTTCGGATTTTGATTTCAGAACTCGTGGATAGTAGGTCTCGTTTCACGTAGTTAGCCACGAAATGTGATTTCTTTACGTAAACGGTTTTATGAATATACGTTGACCCAGAGTTCTGAATTCGGTGATTTTTAACTTGATTTCACACTACTTTTCGAGCTCTACAATCCTGCCATTTCGGATTTTGATTTCAGAAGTCGTGGATAGTAGGTCTCGTTTCACGTATTTAGCCGCGAAATGTGATTTCTTTACGTAAACGGTTTTATGAATATACGTTGACCCAGAGTTCTGAATTGGGTGATTTTTAACTTGATTTCACACTACTTTTCGAGCTCTACAATCCTGCCGTTTCGGATTTTGATTTCGGAACTCGTGGATAGTAGGTCTCGTTTCACCTAGTTAGCCGCGAAATGTGGTTTATTTACGTAAACGGTTTTATGAATATCCGTTGACTCCGAGTTCTGAATTCGGTGATTTTTAGCTTGATTTCACACTACATTTTGGGCTCTACAATCCTGGCATTTCGGATTTTGATTTCATAACTTGTGGCTAGTATGTCTCGTTTCACCTACTTAGCCGCGAAATGTCGTTTCTTTACGTAAACGGTTTTATGAATATCCGTTGACTCCGAGTTCTGAATTCGTTGATTTTTAGCTTGATTTCACACTACTTTTCGAGCTCTACAATCCTGGCATTTCGGATTTTGATTTCAGAACTCGTGGATAGTACGTCTCGTTTCACCTAGTTAGCCGCGAAATGTGGTTTCTTTACGTAAACATTTTTATGAATATCCGTTGACTCCGAGTTCTGAATTCGGTGATTTTTAGCTTGATTTCACACTACTTTTCGAGCTCTACAATCCTGCCGTTTCGGATTTTAAATTCAGAACTCGTGGCTAGTAGGTGTCGTTTCACGTAGTTAGCCGCGAAATGTGATTTCTTTACGTAAACAGTTTTATGAATATCCGTTGACTCCGAGTTCTGAATTCGGTGATTTTTAGCTTGATTTAAAACTACTTTTAAAGCTCTACAATCCTGATGTTTCGGATTTTGATTTCAGAACTCTTGGATAGTAGGTCTCGTTTCACCTAGTTAGCCGCAAAATGTGGTTTATTTACGTAAACGTTTTATGAATATCCGTTGACTCCGAGTTCTGAATTCGGTGATTTTTAGCTTGATTTCACACTACTTTTCGGGTTCTACAATCCTCGCGTTTCGGATTTTGATTTCAAAACTCGTGGCCAGTATGTCTCGTTTCACCTAGTTAGCCGCGAAATGTCGTTTCTTTACGTAAACGGTTTTATGAATATACGTTGACTCAGAGTTCTGAATTCGGTGATTTTTAGCTTGATTTCATACTACCTTTCGAGCTCTACAATCCTGGCGTTTCGGATTTTGATTTCAGAACTCGTGGCTAGTAGGTCTCGTTTCACCTAGTTAGCCGCGAAATGCGGTTTCTTTACGTAAACGGTTTTGTGAATATCCATTGACTCCGGGTTCTGAATTCGGTGATTTTTAGCTTGATTTCACACTACTTTTCGAGCTCTACAATCCTGCCATTTCGGATTTTGATTTCAGAACTCGTGGCTAGTAGGTCTCGTTTCACCTAGCTAGCCGCGAAATGTGGTTTCTTTACGTAAACGGTTTTACGAATATCCGTTGACCGAGAGTTCTGAATTCGGTGATTTTTAGCTTGATTTCACACTACTTTTCGAGCTCTACAATCCTGCAGTTTCGGATTTTATTTCAGAACTCGTGGATAGTAGGTCTCGTTTCACGTAGTTAGCCGCGAAATGTGGTTTCTTTACGTAAACGGTTTTATGAATATTCGTTGACTCCGAGTTCTGAATTCGGTGATTTTTAGCTTGATTTCACACAACTTTTCGAGCTCTACAATCCTGCCGTTTCGGATTTTGATTTCAGAACTCATGGCTAGTAGGTCTCGTTTCACCTAGTTAGCCGAGAAATGTCGTTTCTTTACGTAAACGGTTTTATGAATATCCGTTGACTCCGAGTTCTGAATTCGGTGATTTTTAGCTTGATTTCACACTACTTTTAAAGCTCTACAATCCTGGTGTTTCGGATTTTGATTTCAGAACTCTTGGATAGTAGGTCTCGTTTCACCTAGTTAGCCGCGAAATGTGATTTCTTTACGTAAACGGTTTTATGAATATCCGTTGACTCCGAGTTCTGAATTCGGTGATTTTTAACTTGATTTCACACTACTTTTCGAGCTCTACAATCCTGTCGTTTCGGATTTTGATTTCAGAACTCGTGGATAGTAGGTTTCGTTTCACGTAGTTAGCCACGAAATGTGATTTCTTTACGTAAACGGTTTTATGAATATACGTTGACCCAGAGTTCTGAATTCGGTGATTTTTAACTTGATTTCACACTACTTTTAAAGCTCTACAATCCTGGTGTTTCGGATTTTGATTTCAGAACTCTTGGATAGTAGGTCTCGTTTCACCTAGTTAGCCGCGAAATGTGATTTCTTTACGTAAACGGTTTTATGAATATACGTTGACCCAGAGTTCTGAATTCGGTGATTTTTAACTTGATTTCACACTACTTTTCGAGCTCTACAATCCTGCCGTTTCGGATTTTGATTTCAGAACTCGTGGATAGTAGGTCTCGTTTCACCTAGTTAGCCGCGAAATGTGGTTTATTTACGTAAACGGTTTTATGAATATCCGTTGACTCCGAGTTCTGAATTCGGTGATTTTTAGCTTGATTTCACACTACATTTTGGGCTCTACAATCCTGGCATTTCGGATTTTGATTTCAGAACTCTTGGATAGTAGGTCTCGTTTCACCTAGTTAGCCGCGAAATGTGATTTCTTTACGTAAACGGTTTTATGAATATCCGTTGACTCCGAGTTCTGAATTCGGTGATTTTTAACTTGATTTCACACTACTTTTCGAGCTCTACAATCCTGTCGTTTCGGATTTTGATTTCAGAACTCGTGGCTAGTAGGTCTCGTTTCACCTAGTTAGCCGCGAAATGTGGTTTATTTACGTAACCGGTTTTATGAATATCCGTTGACTCCGAGTTCTGAATTCGGTGATTTTTAGCTTGATTTCACACTACTTTTAAAGCTCTACAATCCTGGTGTTTCGGATTTTGATTTCAGAACTCTTGGATAGTAGGTCTCGTTTCACCTAGTTAGCCGCGAAATGTGATTTCTTTACGTAAACGGTTTTATGAATATCCGTTGACTCCGAGTTCTGAATTCGGTGATTTTTAACTTGATTTCACACTACTTTTCGAGCTCTACAATCCTGCCGTTTCGGATTTTGATTTCAGAACTCGTGGATAGTAGGTCTCGTTTCACCTAGTTAGCCGCGAAATGTGATTTCTTTACGTAAACGGTTTTATGAATATCCGTTGACTCCGAGTTCTGAATTCGGTGATTTTTAACTTGATTTCACACTACTTTTCGAGCTCTACAATCCTGCCGTTTCGGATTTTGATTTCAGAACTCGTGGATAGTAGGTCTCGTTTCACGTAGTTAGCCACGAAATGTGATTTCTTTACGTAAACGGTTTTATGAATATACGTTGACCCAGAGTTCTGAATTCGGTGATTTTTAACTTGATTTCACACTACTTTTCGAGCTCTACAATCCTGCCATTTCGGATTTTGATTTCAGAAGTCGTGGATAGTAGGTCTCGTTTCACGTATTTAGCCGCGAAATGTGATTTCTTTACGTAAACGGTTTTATGAATATACGTTGACCCAGAGTTCTGAATTCGGTGATTTTTAACTTGATTTCACACTACTTTTCGAGCTCTACAATCCTGCCGTTTCGGATTTTGATTTCGGAACTCGTGGATAGTAGGTCTCGTTTCACCTAGTTAGCCGCGAAATGTGGTTTATTTACGTAAACGGTTTTATGAATATCCGTTGACTCCGAGTTCTGAATTCGGTGATTTTTAGCTTGATTTCACACTACATTTTGGGCTCTACAATCCTGGCATTTCGGATTTTGATTTCATAACTTGTGGCTAGTATGTCTCGTTTCACCTACTTAGCCGCGAAATGTCGTTTCTTTACGTAAACGGTTTTATGAATATCCGTTGACTCCGAGTTCTGAATTCGTTGATTTTTAGCTTGATTTCACACTACTTTTCGAGCTCTACAATCCTGCCGTTTCGGATTTTGATTTCAGAACTCGTGGCTAGTAGGTCTCGTTTCACCTAGTTAGCCGCGAAATGTGGTTTCTTTACGTAAACGGTTTTGTGAATATCCGTTGACTCCGAGTTCTGAATTCGGTGATTTTTAGCTTGATTTCACACTACTTTTCGAGCTCTACAATCCTGGAGTTTCGGATTTTGATTTCAAAACTCGTGGCCAGTATGTCTCATTTCACCTAGTGAGCCGCGAAATGTCGTTTCTTTACGTAAACGGTTTTATGAATATTCGTTGACTCAGAGTTCTGAATTCGGTGATTTTTAGCTTGATTTCACACTACTTTTCGAGCTCTACAATCCTGGCGTTTCGGATTTTTATTTCAGAACTCGTGGCTAGTAGGTCTTGTTTCACCTAGTTAGCCGCGAAATGTGGTTTCTTTACGTAAACGGTTTTACGAATATCCGTTGACCCAGAGTTCTGAATTCGGTGATTTTTAGCTTGATTTCACACTACTTTTCGAGCTCTACAATCCTGCCGTTTCAAATTTTGATTTCAGAACTCGTGGCTAGTAGGTCTCGTTTCACCTACTTAGCCGCGAAATGTGGTTTCTTTACTTAAACAGTTTTATGAATATCCGTTGACTCCGAGTTCTGAATTCGGTGATTTTTAGCTTGATTTCACACTACTTTTCGGGTTCTACAATCCTGGCGTTTCGGATTTTGATTTCAAAACTCGTGGCCAGTATGTCTCGTTTCACCTAGTTAGCCGCGAAATGCGGTTTCTTTACGTAAACGGTTTTGTGAATATCCGTTGACTCCGGGTTCTGAATTCGGTGATTTTTAGCTTGATTTCACACTACTTTTCGAGCTCTACAATCCTGCCATTTCGGATTTTGATTTCAGAACTCGTGGATAGTAGGTCTCGTTTCACCTAGTTAGCCGCGAAATGTGGTTTCTTTACGTAAACGGTTTTATGAATATCCGTTGACTCCGAGTTCGGAATTCGGTGATTTTTAGCTTGATTTCACACTACTTTTCGAGCTCTACAATCCTGCCGTTTCGGATTTTGATTTCAGAACTCGTGGCTAGTAGGTCTCGTTCCACCTAGTTAGCCGCGAAATGTGGTTTCTTTACGTAAACGGTTTTGTGAATATCCGTTGACTCCGAGTTCTGAATTCGGTGATTTTTAGCTTGATTTCACACTACTTTTCGAGCTCAACAATCCTAGCGTTTCGGATTTTGATTTCAAAACTCGTGGCCAGTATGTCTCATTTCACCTAGTTAGCCGCGAAATGTCGTTTCTTTACCTAAACGGTTTTATGAATATTTGTTGACTCAGAGTTCTGAATTCGGTGATTTTTAGCTTGATTTCACACTACTTTTCGAGCTCTACAATCCTGCAGTTTCGGATTTTATTTCAGAACTCGTGGCTAGTAGGTCTTGTTTCACCTAGTTAGCCGCGAAATGTGGTTTCTTTACGTAAACGGTTTTACGAATATCCGTTGACCCAGAGTTCTGAATTCTGTGATTTTTAGCTTGATTTCACACTACTTTTCGAGCTCTACAATCCGGCCATTTCGGATTTTGATTTCAGAACTCGTGGATAGTAGGTCTCGTTTCACGTAGTTAGCCGCGAAATGTGATTTCTTTACGTAAACGGTTTTATGAATATACATTGAACCGGAGTTCTGAATTCGGTGACTTTTAGCTTGATTTCACACTACTTTTCGAGCTCTAAAATCCTGGCATTTCGGATTTTGATTTCAGAACTCGTGGCAAGTAGGCTCGTTTCACCTAGCTAGCCGCGAAATGTGGTTTCTTTACGTAAACGATTTTGTGAATATCTGTTGACTCCGGGTTCTGAATACGGTGATTTTTAGCTTGATTTTACACTACTTTTAAAGCTCTACAATCCTGGTGTTTCGGATTTTGATTTCAGAACTCTTGAATAGTAGGTCTCGTTTCACCTAGTTAGCCGCGAAATGTGGTTTCTTTACGTAAACGGTTTTATGAATATACATTGACCCAGAGTTCTGAATTCGGTGATTTTTAGCTTGATTTCACACTACTTTTCGAGCTCTACAATCCTGCTGTTTCGGATTTTGATTTCAGAACTCGTGCATAGTTGGTCTCGTTTCACCTAGTTAGCCGCGAAATGTGGTTTCTTTACGTAAACGGTTTTATGAATATCCGTTGACTCCGAGTTCTGAATTCGGTGATTTTTAGCTTGATTTCACACTAATTTTCGAGCTCTATAATCCTGGCATTTCGGATTTTGATTTCAGAACTCGTGGATAGTAGGTCTCGTTTCACCTAGTTAGCCGCGATATGTGGTTTCTTTACGTAAACGGTTTTATGAATATCCGTTGACTCCGAGTTCTGAATTCGGTGATTTTTAGCTTGATTTCACACTACTTTTCGAGCTCTACAATCCTGCGGTTTCAAATTTTGATTTCAGAACTCGTGGCTAGTAGGTCTCGTTTCACCTAGTTAGCCGCGAAATGTGGTTTCTTTACGTAAACGGTTTTATGAATATCCATTGACCCAGAGTTCTGAATTCGGTGATTTTTAGCTTGATTTCACACTACTTTTCGAGCTCTACAATCCTGGCATTTCGGATTTTGATTTCAGAACTCGTGGATAGTAGGTCTCGTTTCACCTAGTTAGCCGCGATATGTGGTTTCTTTACGTAAACGGTTTTATGAATATCCGTTGACTCCGAGTTCTGAATTCGGTGATTTTTAGCTTGATTTCACACTACTTTTCGAGCTCTACAATCCTGCAATTTCAAATTTTGATTTCAGAACTCGTGGATAGTAGGTCTCGTTTCACCTAGTTAGCCGCGAAATGTGCTTTCTTTACGTAAACGGTTTTGTGAATATCCGTTGACTCCGAGTTCTGAATTCGGTGATTTTTAGCTTGATTTCACACTACTTTTCGAGCTCTACAATCCTGGCATTTCGGATTTTGATTTCAAAACTCGTGGCCAGTATGTCTCATTTCACCTAGTTAGCCGCGAAATGTCGTTTCTTTACGTAAACGGTTTTATGAATATCCGTTGACTCCGAGTTCTGAATTCGGTGACTTTTAGCTTGATTTCATACTACTTTTCGAGCTCTAAAATCCGGGCATTTCGGATTTTGATTTCAGAACTCGTGGCAAGTAGGCTCGTTTCACCTAGCTAGCCGCGAAATGTGGTTTCTTTACGTAAACGGTTTTGTGAATATCTGTTGACTCCGGGTTCTGAATACGGTGATTTTTAGCTTGATTTCACACTACTTTTAAAGCTCTACAATCCTGGTGTTTCGGATTTTGATTTCAGAACTCTTGAATAGTAGGTCTCGTTTCACCTAGTTAGCCGCGAAATGTGGTTTCTTTACGTAAACGGTTTTATGAATATACATTGATCCCGGGTTCTGAATTCGGTGATTTTTAGCTTGATTTTACACTACTTTTCGAGCTCTACAATCCTGGTGTTTCGGATTTTGATTTCAGAACTCGTGCATAGTTGGTCTCGTTTCACCTAGTTAGCCGCGAAATGTGGTTTCTTTACGTAAACGGTTTTATGAATATACATTGACCCAGAGTTCTGAATTCGGTGATTTTTAGCTTGATTTCACACTACTTTTCGAGCTCTACAATCCTGGCATTTCGGATTTTGATTTCAGAACTCGTGGATAGTAGGTCTCGTTTCACCTAGTTAGCCGCGAAATGTGGTTTCTTTACGTAAACGGTTTTATGAATATCCGTTGACTCCGAGTTCTGAATTCGGTGATTTTTAGCTTGATTTCACACTAATTTTCGAGCTCTACAATCCTGCGGTTTCAAATTTTGATTTCAGAACTCGTGGCTAGTAGGTCTCGTTTCACCTAGTTAGCCGCGAAATGTGGTTTCTTTACTTAAACGGTGTTATGAATATCCGTTGACTCCGAGTTCTGAATTCGGTGATTTTTAGCTTGATTTCACACTACTTTTCGGGTTCTACAATCCTGGCGTTTCGGATTTTGATTTCAAAACTCGAGGCCAGTATGTCTCGTTTCACCTAGTTAGCCGCGAAATGCGGTTTCTTTACGTAAACGGTTTTTTGAATATCCGTTGACTCCGGGTTCTGAATTCGGTGATTTTTAGCTTGATTTCACACTACTTTTCGAGCTCTACAATCCTGCCATTTCGGATTTTGATTTCAGAAATCGTGGATAGTAGGTCTCGTTTCACCTAGTTAGCCGCGAAATGTGGTTTCTTTACGTAAACGGTTTTATGAATATCCGTTGACTCCGAGTTCGGAATTCGTTGATTTTTAGCTTGATTTCACACTACTTTTTGAGCTCTACAATCCGGCCGTTTCGGATTTTGATTTCAGAACTCGTGGCTAGTAGGTCTCGTTTCACCTAGTTAGCCGCGAAATGTGCTTTCTTTACGTAAACGGTTTTGTGAATATCCGTTGACTCCGAGTTCTGAATTCGGTGATTTTTAGCTTGATTTCACACTACTTTTCGAGCTCTACAATCCTGCAGTTTCGGATTTTATTTCAGAACTCGTGGCTAGTAGGTCTTGTTTCACCTAGTTAGCCGCGAAATGTGGTTTCTTTACGTAAACGGTTTTACGAATATCCGTTGACCCAGAGTTCTGAATTCTGTGATTTTTAGCTTGATTTCACACTACTTTTCGAGCTCTACAATCCGGCCATTTCGGATTTTGATTTCAGAACTCGTGGATAGTAGGTCTCGTTTCACGTAGTTAGCCGCGAAATGTGATTTCTTTACGTAAACGGTTTTATGAATATACATTGAACCGGAGTTCTGAATTCGGTGACTTTTAGCTTGATTTCACACTACTTTTCGAGCTCTAAAATCCTGGCATTTCGGATTTTGATTTCAGAACTCGTGGCAAGTAGGCTCGTTTCACCTAGCTAGCCGCGAAATGTGGTTTCTTTACGTAAACGATTTTGTGAATATCTGTTGACTCCGGGTTCTGAATACGGTGATTTTTAGCTTGATTTTACACTACTTTTAAAGCTCTACAATCCTGGTGTTTCGGATTTTGATTTCAGAACTCTTGAATAGTAGGTCTCGTTTCACCTAGTTAGCCGCGAAATGTGGTTTCTTTACGTAAACGGTTTTATGAATATACATTGACCCAGAGTTCTGAATTCGGTGATTTTTAGCTTGATTTCACACTACTTTTCGAGCTCTACAATCCTGCTGTTTCGGATTTTGATTTCAGAACTCGTGCATAGTTGGTCTCGTTTCACCTAGTTAGCCGCGAAATGTGGTTTCTTTACGTAAACGGTTTTATGAATATCCGTTGACTCCGAGTTCTGAATTCGGTGATTTTTAGCTTGATTTCACACTAATTTTCGAGCTCTATAATCCTGGCATTTCGGATTTTGATTTCAGAACTCGTGGATAGTAGGTCTCGTTTCACCTAGTTAGCCGCGATATGTGGTTTCTTTACGTAAACGGTTTTATGAATATCCGTTGACTCCGAGTTCTGAATTCGGTGATTTTTAGCTTGATTTCACACTACTTTTCGAGCTCTACAATCCTGCGGTTTCAAATTTTGATTTCAGAACTCGTGGCTAGTAGGTCTCGTTTCACCTAGTTAGCCGCGAAATGTGGTTTCTTTACGTAAACGGTTTTATGAATATCCATTGACCCAGAGTTCTGAATTCGGTGATTTTTAGCTTGATTTCACACTACTTTTCGAGCTCTACAATCCTGCCGTTTCGGATTTTGATTTCAGAACTCGTGGCTAGTAGGTCTCGTTCCACCTAGTTAGCCGCGAAATGTGGTTTCTTTACGTAAACGGTTTTGTGAATATCCGTTGACTCCGAGTTCTGAATTCGGTGATTTTTAGCTTGATTTCACACTACTTTTCGAGCTCAACAATCCTAGCGTTTCGGATTTTGATTTCAAAACTCGTGGCCAGTATGTCTCATTTCACCTAGTTAGCCGCGAAATGTCGTTTCTTTACCTAAACGGTTTTATGAATATTTGTTGACTCAGAGTTCTGAATTCGGTGATTTTTAGCTTGATTTCACACTACTTTTCGAGCTCTACAATCCTGCAGTTTCGGATTTTATTTCAGAACTCGTGGCTAGTAGGTCTTGTTTCACCTAGTTAGCCGCGAAATGTGGTTTCTTTACGTAAACGGTTTTACGAATATCCGTTGACCCAGAGTTCTGAATTCTGTGATTTTTAGCTTGATTTCACACTACTTTTCGAGCTCTACAATCCGGCCATTTCGGATTTTGATTTCAGAACTCGTGGATAGTAGGTCTCGTTTCACGTAGTTAGCCGCGAAATGTGATTTCTTTACGTAAACGGTTTTATGAATATACATTGAACCGGAGTTCTGAATTCGGTGACTTTTAGCTTGATTTCACACTACTTTTCGAGCTCTAAAATCCTGGCATTTCGGATTTTGATTTCAGAACTCGTGGCAAGTAGGCTCGTTTCACCTAGCTAGCCGCGAAATGTGGTTTCTTTACGTAAACGATTTTGTGAATATCTGTTGACTCCGGGTTCTGAATACGGTGATTTTTAGCTTGATTTTACACTACTTTTAAAGCTCTACAATCCTGGTGTTTCGGATTTTGATTTCAGAACTCTTGAATAGTAGGTCTCGTTTCACCTAGTTAGCCGCGAAATGTGGTTTCTTTACGTAAACGGTTTTATGAATATACATTGACCCAGAGTTCTGAATTCGGTGATTTTTAGCTTGATTTCACACTACTTTTCGAGCTCTACAATCCTGCTGTTTCGGATTTTGATTTCAGAACTCGTGCATAGTTGGTCTCGTTTCACCTAGTTAGCCGCGAAATGTGGTTTCTTTACGTAAACGGTTTTATGAATATCCGTTGACTCCGAGTTCTGAATTCGGTGATTTTTAGCTTGATTTCACACTAATTTTCGAGCTCTATAATCCTGGCATTTCGGATTTTGATTTCAGAACTCGTGGATAGTAGGTCTCGTTTCACCTAGTTAGCCGCGATATGTGGTTTCTTTACGTAAACGGTTTTATGAATATCCGTTGACTCCGAGTTCTGAATTCGGTGATTTTTAGCTTGATTTCACACTACTTTTCGAGCTCTACAATCCTGCGGTTTCAAATTTTGATTTCAGAACTCGTGGCTAGTAGGTCTCGTTTCACCTAGTTAGCCGCGAAATGTGGTTTCTTTACGTAAACGGTTTTATGAATATCCATTGACCCAGAGTTCTGAATTCGGTGATTTTTAGCTTGATTTCACACTACTTTTCGAGCTCTACAATCCTGGCATTTCGGATTTTGATTTCAGAACTCGTGGATAGTAGGTCTCGTTTCACCTAGTTAGCCGCGATATGTGGTTTCTTTACGTAAACGGTTTTATGAATATCCGTTGACTCCGAGTTCTGAATTCGGTGATTTTTAGCTTGATTTCACACTACTTTTCGAGCTCTACAATCCTGCAGTTTCAAATTTTGATTTCAGAACTCGTGGATAGTAGGTCTCTTTTCACCTAGTTAGCCGCGAAATGTGCTTTCTTTACGTAAACGGTTTTGTGAATATCCGTTGACTCCGAGTTCTGAATTCGGTGATTTTTAGCTTGATTTCACACTACTTTTCGAGCTCTACAATCCTGGCGTTTCGGATTTTGATTTCAAAACTCGTGGCCAGTATGTCTCATTTCACCTAGTTAGCCGCGAAATGTCGTTTCTTTACGTAAACGGTTTTATGAATATCCGTTGACTCCGAGTTCTGAATTCGGTGACTTTTAGCTTGATTTCATACAACTTTTCGAGCTCTAAAATCCGGGCATTTCGGATTTTGATTTCAGAACTCGTGGCAAGTAGGCTCGTTTCACCTAGCTAGCCGCGAAATGTGGTTTCTTTACGTAAACGGTTTTGTGAATATCTGTTGACTCCGGGTTCTGAATACGGTGATTTTTAGCTTGATTTCACACTACTTTTAAAGCTCTACAATCCTGGTGTTTCGGATTTTGATTTCAGAACTCTTGAATAGTAGGTCTCGTTTCACCTAGTTAGCCGCGAAATGTGGTTTCTTTACGTAAACGGTTTTATGAATATACATTGATCCAGAGTTCTGAATTCGGTGATTTTTAGCTTGATTTCACACTACTTTTCGAGCTCTACAATCCTGCAGTTTCGGATTTTGATTTCAGAACTCGTGCATAGTTGGTCTCGTTTCACCTAGTTAGCCGCGAAATGTGGTTTCTTTACGTAAACGGTTTTTTGAATATCCGTTGACTCCGAGTTCTGAATTCGGTGATTTTTAGCTTGATTTCACACTAATTTTCGAGCTCTATAATCCTGGCATTTCGGATTTTGATTTCAGAACTCGTGGATAGTAGGTCTCGTTTCACCTAGTTAGCCGCGATATGTGGTTTCTTTACGTAAACGGTTTTATGAATATCCGTTGACTCCGAGTTCTGAATTCGGTGATTTTTAGCTTGATTTCACACTACTTTTCGAGCTCTACAATCCTGCGGTTTCAAATTTTGATTTCAGAACTCGTGGCTAGTAGGTCTCGTTTCACCTAGTTAGCCGCGAAATGTGGTTTCTTTACTTAAACGGTGTTATGAATATCCGTTGACTCCGAGTTCTGAATTCGGTGATTTTTAGCTTGATTTCACACTACTTTTCGGGTTCTACAATCCTGGCGTTTCGGATTTTGATTTCAAAACTCGAGGCCAGTATGTCTCGTTTCACCTAGTTAGCCGCGAAATGCGGTTTCTTTACGTAAACGGTTTTTTGAATATCCGTTGACTCCGGGTTCTGAATTCGGTGATTTTTAGCTTGATTTCACACTACTTTTCGAGCTCTACAATCCTGCCATTTCGGATTTTGATTTCAGAACTCGTGGATAGTAGGTCTCGTTTCACCTAGTTAGCCGCGAAATGTGGTTTCTTTACGTAAACGGTTTTATGAATATCCGTTGACTCCGAGTTCGGAATTCGTTGATTTTTAGCTTGATTTCACACTACTTTTTGAGCTCTACAATCCGGCCGTTTCGGATTTTGATTTCAGAACTCGTGGCTAGTAGGTCTCGTTTCACCTAGTTAGCCGCGAAATGTGCTTTCTTTACGTAAACGGTTTTGTGAATATCCGTTGACTCCGAGTTCTGAATTCGGTGATTTTTAGCTTGATTTCACACTACTTTTCGAGCTCTACAATCCTGGCGTTTCGGATTTTGATTTCAAAACTCGTGGCCAGTATGTCTCATTTCACCTAGTTAGCCGTGAAATGTCGTTTCTTTACGTAAACGGTTTTATGAATATTCGTTGACTCAGAGTTCTGAATTCGGTGATTTTTAGCTTGATTTCACACTACTTTTCGAGCTCTACAATCCTGGCGTTTCGGATTTTTATTTCAGAATTCGTGGCTAGTAGGTCTTGTTTCACCTAGTTAGCCGCGAAATGTGGTTTCTTTACGTAAACGGTTTTACGAATATCCATTGACCCAGAGTTCTGAATTCGGTGATTTTTAGCTTGATTTCACACTACTTTTCGAGCTCTACAATCCTGCGGTTTCAAATTTTGATTTCAGAACTCGTGGCTAGTAGGTCTCGTTTCACCTAGTTAGCCGCGAAATGTGGTTTCTTTACTTAAACGGTTTTATGAATATCCGTTGACTCCGAGTTCTGAATTCGGTGATTTTTAGCTTGATTTCACACTACTTTTCCGGTTCTACAATCCTGGCGTTTCGGATTTTGATTTCAAAACTCGTGGCCAGTATGTCTCGTTTCACCTAGTTAGCCGCGAAATGCGGTTTCTTTACGTAAACGGTTTTGTGAATATCCGTTGACTCCGGGTTCTGAATTCGGTGATTTTTAGCTTGATTTCACACTACTTTTCGAGCTCTACAATCCTGCCATTTCGGATTTTGATTTCAGAACTCGTGGATAGTAGGTCTCGTTTCACCTAGTTAGCCGCGAAATGTGGTTTCTTTACGTAAACGGTTTTATGAATATCCGTTGACTCCGAGTTCGGAATTCGGTGATTTTTAGCTTGATTTCACACTACTTTTCGAGCTCTACAATCCTGCCGTTTCGGATTTTGATTTCAGAACTCGTGGCTAGTAGGTCTCGTTTCACCTAGTTAGCCGCGAAATGTGGTTTCTTTACGTAAACGGTTTTGTGAATATCCGTTGACTCCGAGTTCTGAATTCGTTGATTTTTAGCTTGATTTCACACTACTTTTCGAGCTCTACAATCCTGGCGTTTCGGATTTTGATTTCAAAACTCGTGCCCAGTATGTCTCATTTCACCTAGTTAGCCGCGAAATGTCGTTTCTTTACGTAAACGGTTTTATGAATATTTGTTGACTCAGAGTTCTGAATTCGGTGATTTTTAGCTTGATTTCACACTACTTTTTGAGCTCTACAATCCTGGCGTTTCGGATTTTTATTTCAGAACTCGTGGCTAGTAGGTCTTGTTTCACCTAGTTAGCCGCGAAATGTGGTTTCTTTACGTAAACGGTTTTACGAATATCCGTTGACCCAGAGTTCTGAATTCGGTGATTTTTAGCTTGATTTCACACTACTTTTCGAGCTCTACAATCCTGCCATTTCGGATTTTGATTTCAGAACTCGTGGATAGTAGGTCTCGTTTCACGTAGTTAGCCGCGAAATGTGATTTCTTTACGTAAACGGTTTTATGAATATACATTGACCCAGAGTTCTGAATTCGGTGATTTTTAGCTTGATTTCACACTACTTTTCGAGCTCTACAATCCTGCAGTTTCGGATTTTGATTTCAGAACTCGTGGATAGTAGGTCTCGTTTCACCTAGTTAGCCGCGAAATGTGGTTTCTTTACGTAAACGGTTTTATGAATATCCGTTGACTCCGAGTTCTGAATTCGGTGATTTTTAGCTTGATTTCACACTAATTTTCGAGCTCTATAATCCTGGCATTTCGGATTTTGATTTCAGAACTCGTGGATAGTAGGTCTCGTTTCACCTAGTTAGCCGCGATATGTTGTTTCTTTACGTAAACGATTTTATGAATATCCGTTGACTCCGAGTTCTGAATTCGGTGATTTTTAGCTTGATTTCATACTACTTTTCGAGCTCTACAATCCTGCTGTTTCAAATTTTGATTTCAGAACTCGTGGCTAGTAGGTCTCGTTTCACCTAGTTAGCCACGAAATGTGGTTTCTTTACGTAAACGGTTTTCTGAATATCCGTTGACTCCGAGTTCTGAATTCGGTGATTTTTAGCTTGATTTCACACTACTTTTCGGGCTCTACAATCCTGGCCTCTCAGATTTTGATTTCAGAACTCGTGGCTAGTATGTCTCGTTTCACCTACTTAGCCGCGAAATGTCGTTTCTTTACGTAAACGGTTTTATGAATATCCGTTGACTCCGAGTTCTGAATTCGGTGATTTTTATCTACAATCCTGCCATTTCGGATTTTATTTCAGAACTCGTGGATAGTAGGTCTCGTTTCACGTAGTTAGCCGCGAAATGTGGTTTCTTTACGTAAACGGTTTTATGAATATACGTTGACTCCGAGTTCTGAATTCGGTGAGTTTTAGGTTGATTTCACACTACTTTTCGAGCTCTACAATCCTGCAGTTTTGGATTTTATTTCAGAACTCGTGGATAGTAGGTCTCGTTTCACCTAGTTAGCCGCGAAATGTGGTTTCTTTACGTAAACGGTTTTATGAATATCCGTTGACTCCGAGTTCTGAATTCGGTGATTTTTAGCTTGATTTCACACTAATTTTCGAGCTCTATAATCCTGGCATTTCGGATTTTGATTTCAGAACTCGTGGATAGTAGGTCTCGTTTCACCCTGTTAGCCGCGATATGTGGTTTCTTTACGTAAACGGTTTTATGAATATCCGTTGACTCCGAGTTCTGAATTCGGTGATTTTTAGCTTGATTTCATACTACTTTTCGAGCTCTACAATCCTGCTGTTTCAAATTTTGATTTCAGAACTCGTGGCTAGTAGGTCTCGTTTCACCTAGTTAGCTGCGAAATGTGGTTTCTTTACGTAAACGGTTTTATGAATATCCGTTGACTCCGAGTTCTGAATTCGGTGATTTTTAGCTTGATTTCACACTACTTTTCGGGCTCTACAATCCTGGCATTTCGGATTTTGATTTCAGAACTCGTGGCTAGTATGTCTCGTTTCACCTACTTAGCCGCGAAATGTCGTTTCTTTACGTAAACGGTTTTACGAATATCCGTTGACTCCGAGTTCTGAATTCGGTGATTTTTAGCTACAATCCTGCCATTTCGGATTTTATTTCAGAACTCGTGGATAGTAGGTCTCGTTTCACGTAGTTAGCCGCGAAATGTGGTTTCTTTACGTAAACGGTTTTATGAATATACGTTGACTCCGAGTTCTGAATTCGGTGAGTTTTAGGTTGATTTCACACTACTTTTCGAGCTCTACAATCCTGCAGTTTTGGATTTTATTTCAGAACTCGTGGATAGTAGGTCTCGTTTCACCTAGTTAGCCGCGAAATGTGGTTTCTTTACGTAAACGGTTTTATGAATATCCGTTGACTCCGAGTTCTGAATTCGGTGATTTTTAGCTTGATTTCACACTAATTTTCGAGCTCTATAATCCTGGCATTTCGGATTTTGATTTCAGAACTCGTGGATAGTAGGTCTCGTTTCACCCTGTTAGCCGCGATATGTGGTTTCTTTACGTAAACGGTTTTATGAATATCCGTTGACTCCGAGTTCTGAATTCGGTGATTTTTAGCTTGATTTCATACTACTTTTCGAGCTCTACAATCCTGCTGTTTCAAATTTTGATTTCAGAACTCGTGGCTAGTAGGTCTCGTTTCACCTAGTTAGCTGCGAAATGTGGTTTCTTTACGTAAACGGTTTTATGAATATCCGTTGACTCCGAGTTCTGAATTCGGTGATTTTTAGCTTGATTTCACACTACTTTTCGGGCTCTACAATCCTGGCATTTCGGATTTTGATTTCAGAACTCGTGGCTAGTATGTCTCGTTTCACCTACTTAGCCGCGAAATGTCGTTTCTTTACGTAAACGGTTTTATGAATATCCGTTGACTCCGAGTTCTGAATTCGGTGATTTTTAGCTTGATTTCACACTACTTTTCGAGCTCTACAATCCTGGCATTTCGGATTTTGATTTTAGAACTCGTGGATAGTAGGTCTCGTTTCACCTAGTTAGCCGCGAAATGTGGTTTCTTTACGTAAACGGTTTTATGAATATCCGTTGACTCCGAGTTCTGAATTCGGTGATTTTTAGCTTGATTTCACACTACATTTTGGGCTCTACAATCCTGGCATTTCGGATTTTGATTTCAGAACTCGTGGCTAGTATGTCTCGTTTCACCTACTTAGCCGCGAAATGTCGTTTCTTTACGTAAACGGTTTTATGAATATCCGTTGACTCCGAGTTCTGAATTCGTTGATTTTTAGCTTGATTTCACACTACTTTTCGAGCTCTACAATCCTGGCATTTCGGATTTTGATTTCAGAACTCGTGGATAGTAGGTCTCGTTTCACCTAGTTAGCCGCGAAATGTGGTTTCTTTACGTAAACGGTTTTATGAATATCCGTTGACTCCGAGTTCTGAATTCGGTGATTTTTAGCTTGATTTCACACTACTTTTCGAGCTCTACAATCCTGCTATTTCGGATTTTAATTTCAGAACTCGTGGCTAGTAGGTGTCGTTTCACCTAGTTAGCCGCAAAAAGTGGTTTCTTTACGTAAACAGTTTTATGAATATCCGTTGACTCCGAGTTCTGAATTCGGTGATTTTTAGCTTGATTTAAAACTACTTTTAAAGCTCTACAATCCTGATGTTTCGGATTTTGATTTCAGAACTCTTGGATAGTAGGTCTCGTTTCACCTAGTTAGCCGCAAAATGTGGTTTATTTACGTAAACGTTTTATGAATATCCGTTGACTCCGAGTTCTGAATTCGGTGATTTTTAGCTTGATTTCACACTACTTTTCGGGTTCTACAATCCTCGCGTTTCGGATTTTGATTTCAAAACTCGTGGCCAGTATGTCTCGTTTCACCTAGTTAGCCGCGAAATGTCGTTTCTTTACGTAAACGGTTTTATGAATATACGTTGACTCAGAGTTCTGAATTCGGTGATTTTTAGCTTGATTTCATACTACCTTTCGAGCTCTACAATCCTGGCGTTTCGGATTTTGATTTCAGAACTCGTGGCTAGTAGGTCTCGTTTCACCTAGTTAGCCGCGAAATGCGGTTTCTTTACGTAAACGGTTTTGTGAATATCCATTGACTCCGGGTTCTGAATTCGGTGATTTTTAGCTTGATTTCACACTACTTTTCGAGCTCTACAATCCTGCCATTTCGGATTTTGATTTCAGAACTCGTGGCTAGTAGGTCTCGTTTCACCTAGCTAGCCGCGAAATGTGGTTTCTTTACGTAAACGGTTTTACGAATATCCGTTGACCGAGAGTTCTGAATTCGGTGATTTTTAGCTTGATTTCACACTACTTTTCGAGCTCTACAATCCTGCAGTTTCGGATTTTATTTCAGAACTCGTGGATAGTAGGTCTCGTTTCACGTAGTTAGCCGCGAAATGTGGTTTCTTTACGTAAACGGTTTTATGAATATTCGTTGACTCCGAGTTCTGAATTCGGTGATTTTTAGCTTGATTTCACACAACTTTTCGAGCTCTACAATCCTGCCGTTTCGGATTTTGATTTCAGAACTCGTGGCTAGTAGGTCTCGTTTCACCTAGTTAGCCGAGAAATGTGGTTTCTTTACGTAAACGGTTTTATGAATATCCGTTGACTCCGAGTTCTGAATTCGGTGATTTTTAGCTTGATTTCACACTACTTTTAAAGCTCTACAATCCTGGTGTTTCGGATTTTGATTTCAGAACTCTTGGATAGTAGGTCTCGTTTCACCTAGTTAGCCGCGAAATGTGATTTCTTTACGTAAACGGTTTTATGAATATCCGTTGACTCCGAGTTCTGAATTCGGTGATTTTTAACTTGATTTCACACTACTTTTCGAGCTCTACAATCCTGCCGTTTCGGATTTTGATTTCAGAACTCGTGGATAGTAGGTCTCGTTTCACGTAGTTAGCCACGAAATGTGATTTCTTTACGTAAACGGTTTTATGAATATACGTTGACCCAGAGTTCTGAATTCGGTGATTTTTAACTTGATTTCACACTACTTTTCGAGCTCTACAATCCTGCCATTTCGGATTTTGATTTCAGAAGTCGTGGATAGTAGGTCTCGTTTCACGTATTTAGCCGCGAAATGTGATTTCTTTACGTAAACGGTTTTATGAATATACGTTGACCCAGAGTTCTGAATTCGGTGATTTTTAACTTGATTTCACACTACTTTTCGAGCTCTACAATCCTGCCGTTTCGGATTTTGATTTCGGAACTCGTGGATAGTAGGTCTCGTTTCACCTAGTTAGCCGCGAAATGTGGTTTATTTACGTAAACGGTTTTATGAATATCCGTTGACTCCGAGTTCTGAATTCGGTGATTTTTAGCTTGATTTCACACTACATTTTGGGCTCTACAATCCTGGCATTTCGGATTTTGATTTCATAACTTGTGGCTAGTATGTCTCGTTTCACCTACTTAGCCGCGAAATGTCGTTTCTTTACGTAAACGGTTTTATGAATATCCGTTGACTCCGAGTTCTGAATTCGTTGATTTTTAGCTTGATTTCACACTACTTTTCGAGCTCTACAATCCTGGCATTTCGGATTTTGATTTCAGAACTCGTGGATAGTACGTCTCGTTTCACCTAGTTAGCCGCGAAATGTGGTTTCTTTACGTAAACATTTTTATGAATATCCGTTGACTCCGAGTTCTGAATTCGGTGATTTTTAGCTTGATTTCACACTACTTTTCGAGCTCTACAATCCTGCCGTTTCGGATTTTAAATTCAGAACTCGTGGCTAGTAGGTGTCGTTTCACGTAGTTAGCCGCGAAATGTGATTTCTTTACGTAAACAGTTTTATGAATATCCGTTGACTCCGAGTTCTGAATTCGGTGATTTTTAGCTTGATTTAAAACTACTTTTAAAGCTCTACAATCCTGATGTTTCGGATTTTGATTTCAGAACTCTTGGATAGTAGGTCTCGTTTCACCTAGTTAGCCGCAAAATGTGGTTTATTTACGTAAACGTTTTATGAATATCCGTTGACTCCGAGTTCTGAATTCGGTGATTTTTAGCTTGATTTCACACTACTTTTCGGGTTCTACAATCCTCGCGTTTCGGATTTTGATTTCAAAACTCGTGGCCAGTATGTCTCGTTTCACCTAGTTAGCCGCGAAATGTCGTTTCTTTACGTAAACGGTTTTATGAATATACGTTGACTCAGAGTTCTGAATTCGGTGATTTTTAGCTTGATTTCATACTACCTTTCGAGCTCTACAATCCTGGCGTTTCGGATTTTGATTTCAGAACTCGTGGCTAGTAGGTCTCGTTTCACCTAGTTAGCCGCGAAATGCGGTTTCTTTACGTAAACGGTTTTGTGAATATCCATTGACTCCGGGTTCTGAATTCGGTGATTTTTAGCTTGATTTCACACTACTTTTCGAGCTCTACAATCCTGCCATTTCGGATTTTGATTTCAGAACTCGTGGCTAGTAGGTCTCGTTTCACCTAGCTAGCCGCGAAATGTGGTTTCTTTACGTAAACGGTTTTACGAATATCCGTTGACCGAGAGTTCTGAATTCGGTGATTTTTAGCTTGATTTCACACTACTTTTCGAGCTCTACAATCCTGCAGTTTCGGATTTTATTTCAGAACTCGTGGATAGTAGGTCTCGTTTCACGTAGTTAGCCGCGAAATGTGGTTTCTTTACGTAAACGGTTTTATGAATATTCGTTGACTCCGAGTTCTGAATTCGGTGATTTTTAGCTTGATTTCACACAACTTTTCGAGCTCTACAATCCTGCCGTTTCGGATTTTGATTTCAGAACTCGTGGCTAGTAGGTCTCGTTTCACCTAGTTAGCCGAGAAATGTCGTTTCTTTACGTAAACGGTTTTATGAATATCCGTTGACTCCGAGTTCTGAATTCGGTGATTTTTAGCTTGATTTCACACTACTTTTAAAGCTCTACAATCCTGGTGTTTCGGATTTTGATTTCAGAACTCTTGGATAGTAGGTCTCGTTTCACCTAGTTAGCCGCGAAATGTGATTTCTTTACGTAAACGGTTTTATGAATATCCGTTGACTCCGAGTTCTGAATTCGGTGATTTTTAACTTGATTTCACACTACTTTTCGAGCTCTACAATCCTGTCGTTTCGGATTTTGATTTCAGAACTCGTGGATAGTAGGTTTCGTTTCACGTAGTTAGCCACGAAATGTGATTTCTTTACGTAAACGGTTTTATGAATATACGTTGACCCAGAGTTCTGAATTCGGTGATTTTTAACTTGATTTCACACTACTTTTCGAGCTCTACAATCCTGCCATTTCGGATTTTGATTTCAGAAGTCGTGGATAGTAGGTCTCGTTTCACGTATTTAGCCGCGAAATGTGATTTCTTTACGTAAACGGTTTTATGAATATACGTTGACCCAGAGTTCTGAATTCGGTGATTTTTAACTTGATTTCACACTACTTTTCGAGCTCTACAATCCTGCCGTTTCGGATTTTGATTTCAGAACTCGTGGATAGTAGGTCTCGTTTCACCTAGTTAGCCGCGAAATGTGGTTTATTTACGTAAACGGTTTTATGAATATCCGTTGACTCCGAGTTCTGAATTCGGTGATTTTTAGCTTGATTTCACACTACATTTTGGGCTCTACAATCCTGGCATTTCGGATTTTGATTTCAGAACTTGTGGCTAGTAGGTCTCGTTTCACCTACTTAGCCGCGAAATGTCGTTTCTTTACGTAAACGGTTTTATGAATATCCGTTGACTCCGAGTTCTGAATTCGTTGATTTTTAGCTTGATTTCACACTACTTTTCGAGCTCTACAATCCTGGCATTTCGGATTTTGATTTCAGAACTCGTGGATAGTACGTCTCGTTTCACCTAGTTAGCCGCGAAATGTGATTTCTTTACGTAAACATTTTTATGAATATCCGTTGACTCCGAGTTCTGAATTCGGTGATTTTTAGCTTGATTTCACACTACTTTTCGAGCTCTACAATCCTGCCGTTTCGGATTTTAAATTCAGAACTCGTGGCTAGTAGGTGTCGTTTCACCTAGTTAGCCGCAAAATGTGGTTTCTTTACGTAAACAGTTTTATGAATATCCGTTGACTCCGAGTTCTGAATTCGGTGATTTTTAGCTTAATTTAAAACTACTTTTAAAGCTCTACAATCCTGATGTTTCGGATTTTGATTTCAGAACTCTTGGATAGTAGGTCTCGTTTCTCCTAGTTAGCCGCGAAATGTGGTTTCTTTACGTAAACGTTTTATGAATCTCCGTTGACTCCGAGTTCTGAATTCGGTGATTTTTAGCTTGATTTCACACTACTTTTCGGGTTCTACAATCCTCGCGTTTCGGATTTTGATTTCAAAACTCGTGGCCAGTATGTCTCGTTTCACCTAGTTAGCCGCGAAATGTCGTTTCTTTACGTAAACGGTTTTATGAATATACGTTGACTCAGAGTTCTGAATTCGGTGATTTTTAGCTTGATTTCACACTACCTTTCGAGCTCTACAATCCTGGCGTTTCGGATTTTGATTTCAGAACTCGTGGCTAGTAGGTCTCGTTTCACCTAGTTAGCCGCGAAATGCAGTTTCTTTACGTAAACGGTTTTGTGAATATCAATTGACTCCGGGTTCTGAATTCGGTGATTTTTAGCTTGATTTCACACTACTTTTCGAGCTCTACAATCCTGCCATTTCGGATTTTGATTTCAGAACTCGTGGCTAGTAGGTCTCGTTTCACCTAGCTAGCCGCGAAATGTGGTTTCTTTACGTAAACGGTTTTACGAATATCTGTTGACCGAGAGTTCTGAATTCGGTGATTTTTAGCTTGATTTCACACTACTTTTCGAGCTCTACAATCCTGCTGTTTCGGATTTTATTTCAGAACTCGTGGATAGTAGGTCTCGTTTCACGTAGTTAGCCGCGAAATGTGGTTTCTTTACGTAAACGGTTTTATGAATATTCGTTGACTCCGAGTTCTGAATTCGGTGATTTTTAGCTTGATTTCACACAACTTTTCGAGCTCTACAATCCTGCGGTTTCGGATTTTGATTTCAGAACTCGTGGCTAGTAGGTCGCGTTTCACCTAGTTAGCTGAGAAATGTCGTTTCTTTACGTAAACGGTTTTATGAATATCCGTTGACTCCGAGTTCTGAATTCGGTGATTTTTAGCTTGATTTCACACTACTTTTAATGCTCTACAATCCTGGTGTTTCGGATTTTGATTTCAGAACTCTTGGATAGTAGGTCTCGGTTCACCTAGTTAGCCGCGAAATGTGATTTCTTTACGTAAACGGTTTTATGAATATACGTTGACCCAGAGTTCTGAATTCGGTGATTTTTAGCTTGATTTCACACTACTTTTCGAGCTCTACAATCCTGCTGTTTCGGATTTTATTTCAGAACTCGTGGATAGTAGGTCTCGTTTCACGTAGTTAGCCGCGAAATGTGGTTTCTTTACGTAAACGGTTTTATGAATATTCGTTGACTCCGAGTTCTGAATTCGGTGATTTTTAACTTGATTTCACACTACTTTTCGAGCTCTACAATCCTGCCGTTTCGGATTTTGATTTCAGAACTCGTGGATAGTAGGTCTCGTTTCACGTAGTTAGCCACGAAATGTGATTTCTTTACGTAAACGGTTTTATGAATATACGTTGACCCAGAGTTCTGAATTCGGTGATTTTTAACTTGATTTCACACTACTTTTCGAGCTCTACAATCCTGGCGTTTCGGATTTTCATTTCAGATGTCGTGGATAGTAGGTCTCATTTCACGTATTTAGCCGCGAAATGTGATTTCTTTACGTAAACGGTTTTATGAATATACGTTGACCCAGAGTTCTGAATTCGGTGATTTTTAGCTTGATTTCACACTACTTTTCGAGCTCTACAATCCTGCCATTTCGGATTTTGATTTCAGAACTCGTGGCTAGTGGGTCTTGTTTCACCTAGTTAGCCGCGAAATGTGGTTTCTTTACGTAAACGGTTTTATGAATATCCGTTGACTCCGAGTTCCGAATTCGTTGATTTTTAGCTTGATTTCACACTACTTTTCGAGCTCTACAATCCTGGCTTTTCGTATTTTGATTTCAGAACTCGTGGCCAGTATGTCTCATTTCACCTAGTTAGCCGCGAAATGTCGTTTCTTTACGTAAACGGTTTTATGAATATTCGTTGACTCAGAGTTCTGAATTCAGTGATTTTTAGCTTGATTTCACACTACTTTTCGAGCTCTACAATCCTGGCGTTTCGGATTTTGATTTCAGAACTCGTGGCTAGTAGGTCTTGTTTCACCTAGTTAGCCGCGAAATGTGGTTTCTTTACGTAAACGGTTTTACGAATATCCGTTGACCCAGAGTTCTGAATTCGGTGATTTTTAGCTTGATTTCACACTACTTTTCGAGCTCTACAATCCTGGAGTTTCGGATTTTGATTTCAGAACTCGTGGCTAGTAGGTCTCGTTTCACGTAGTTAGCCACGAAATGTGATTTCTTTACGTAAACGGTTTTATGAATATACGTTGACCCAGAGTTCTGAATTCGGTGATTTTTAGCTTGATTTCACACTACTTTTCGAGCTCTACAATCCTGCCATTTCGGATTTTGATTTCAGAACTCGTGGCTAGTAGGTCTCGTTTCACCTAGTTAGCCGCGAAATGTGGTTTCTTTACGTAAACGGTTTTGTGAATATCCGTTGACTCCGGGTTCTGAATTCGGTGATTTTTAGCTTGATTTCACACTACTTTTTGAGCTCTACAATCCTGCCTTTTCGTATTTTGATTTCAGAACTCGTGGCTAGTAGGTCTTGTTTCACCTAGTTAGCCGCGAAATGTGGTTTCTTTACGTAAACGGTTTTATGAATATCCGTTGACTCCGAGTTCTGAATTCGGTGATTTTTAGCTTGATTTCACACTACTTTTAAAGCTCTACAATCCTGGTGTTTCGGATTTTGATTTCAGAACTCTTGGATAGTAGGTCTCGTTTCACCTAGTTAGCCGCGAAATGTGGTTTCTTTACGTAAACGGTTTTATGAATATCCGTTGACTCCGAGTTCTGAATTCGGTGATTTTTAGCTTGATTTCACACTACTTTTCGAGCTCTACATTCCTGCCGTTTCGGATTTTAATTACAGAACTCGTGGCTAGTAGGTGTCGTTTCACGTAGTTAGCCGCGAAATGTGATTTCTTTACGTAAACGGTTTTATGAATATACGTTGACCCAGAGTTCTGAATTCGGTGATTTTTAGCTTGATTTCACACTACTTTTCGAGCTCTACATTCCTGCCGTTTCGGATTTTAATTACAGAACTCGTGGCTAGTAGGTGTCGTTTCACGTAGTTAGCCGCGAAATGTGATTTCTTTACGTAAACGGTTTTATGAATATACGTTGACCCAGAGTTCTGAATTCGGTGATTTTTAGCTTGATTTCACACTACTTTTCGAGCTCTACAATCCTGGCATTTCGGATTTTGATTTCAAAACTCGTGGCCAGTATGTCTCGTTTCACCTAGTTAGCCGCGAAATGTCGTTTCTTTACGTAAACGTTTTTATGAATATTCGTTGACTCAGAGTTCTGAATTCGGTGATTTTTAGCTTGATTTCACACTTCTTTTCGAGCTCTACAATCCTGGCGTTTCGGATTTTGATTTCAGAACTCGTGGCTAGTAGGTCTTGTTTCACCTAGTTAGCCGCGAAAAGTGGTTTCTTTACGTAAACGGTTTTACGAATATCCGTTGTCCCAGAGTTCTGAATTCGGTGATTTTTAGCTTGAATTCACACTACTTTTCGAGCTCTACAATCCTGCAGTTTCGGATTTTGATTTCAGAACTCGTGGATAGTAGGTCTCGTTTCACGTAGTTAGCCGCGAAATGTGATTTCTTTATGTAAACGGTTTTATGAATATACATTGACCCAGAGTTCTGAATTCGGTGATTTTTAGCTTGATTTCACACTACTTTTCGCGCTCTACAATCCTGCCATTTCGGATTTTGATTTCAGAACTCGTGGATAGTAGGTCTCGTTTCACCTAGTTAGCCGCGAAATGTGGTTTCTTTACGTAAACGGTTTTATGAATATCCGTTGACTCCGAGTTCTGAACTCGGTGATTTTTAGCTTGATTTCACACTAATTTTCGAGCTCTATAATCCTGGCATTTCGGATTTTGATTTCAGAACTCGTGGATAGTAGGTCTCGTTTCACCTAGTTAGCCGCGATATGTGGTTTCTTTACGCAAACGGTTTTATGAATATCCGTTGACTCCGAGATCTGAATTCGGTGATTTTTAGCTTGATTTCATACTACTTTTCGAGCTCTATAATCCTGCTGTTTCAAATTTTGATTTCAGAACTCGTGGCTAGTAGGTCTCGTTTCACCTAGTTAGCCGCGAAATGTGGTTTCTTTACGTAAACGGTTTTATGAATATCCGTTGACTCCGAGTTCTGAATTCGGTGATTTTTAGCTTGATTTCACACTACTTTTTGGGCTCTACAATCCTGGCGTTTCGGATTTTGATTTTAGAACTCGTGGCTAGTATGTCTCGTTTCACCTACTTAGCCGCGAAATGTCGTTTCTTTACGTAAACGGTTTTATGAATATCCGTTGACTCCGAGTTCTGAATTCGGTGATCTTTAGCTTGATTTCACACTACTTTTCGAGCTCTACAATCCAGCCGTTTCGGATTTTGATTTCAGAACTCGTGGATAGTAGGTCTCGTTTCACCTAGTTAGCCGCGAAATGTGGTTTCTTTACGTAAACGGTTTTATGAATATCCGTTGACTCCGAGTTCTGAATTCGGTGATTTTTAGATTGATTTCACACTACTTTTCGAGCTCTACATTCCTGCCGTTTCGGATTTTAATTTCAGAACTCGTGGCTAGTAGGTGTCGTTTCACGTAGTTAGCCGCGAAATGTGATTTCTTTACTTAAACGTTTTTATGAATATACGTTGACCCAGAGTTCTGAATTCGGTGATTTTTAGCTTGATTTCACACTACTTTTCGAGCTCTACAATCCTGGTGTTTCGGATTTTGATTTCAAAACTCGTGGCCAGTATGTCTCGTTTCACCTAGTTAGCCGCGAAATGTCGTTTCTTTACGTAAACGTTTTTATGAATATTCGTTGACTCAGAGTTCTGAATTCGGTGATTTTTAGCTTGATTTCACACTACTTTTCGAGCTCTACAATCCTGGTGTTTCGGATTTTGATTTTAGAACTCGTGGCTAGTAGGTCTTCTTTCACCTAGTTAGCCGCGAAATGTGATTTCTTTACGTAAACGGTTTTACGAATATCCGTTGTCCCAGAGTTCTGAATTCGGTGATTTTTAGCTTGAATTCACACTACTTTTCGAGCTCTACAATCCTGCCGTTTCGGATTTTGATTTCAGAACTTGTGGATAGTAGGTCTCGTTTCACGTAGTTAGCCGCGAAATGTGATTTCTTTACGTAAACGGTTTTATGAATATACATTGACCCAGAGTTCTGAATTCGGTGATTTTTAGCTTGATTTCACACTACTTTTCGAGCTCTACAATCCTTCCATTTCGGATTTTGATTTCAGAACTCGTGGATAGTAGGTCTCGTTTCACCTAGTTAGCCGCGAAATGTGGTTTCTTTACGTAAACGGTTTTATGAATATCCGTTGACTCCGAGTTCTGAATTCGGTGATTTTTAGCTTGATTTCACACTAATTTTCGAGCTCTATAATCCTGGCATTTCGGATTTTGATTTCAGAACTCGTGGATAGTAGGTCTCGTTTCACCTAGTTAGCCGCGATATGTGGTTTCTTTACGTAAACGGTTTTATGAATATCCGTTGACTCCGAGTTCTGAATTCGGTGATTTTTAGCTTGATTTCATACTACTTTTCGAGCTCTACAATCCTGCTGTTTCAAATTTTTATTTCAGAACTCGTGGCTAGTAGGTCTCGTTTCACCTAGTTAGCTGCGAAATGTGGTTTCTTTACGTAAACGGTTTTATGAATATCCGTTGACTCCGAGTTCTGAATTCGGTGATTTTTAGCTTGATTTCAAACTAATTTTAAAGCTCTACAATCCTGGTGTTTCGGATTTTGATTTCAGAACTCTTGGATAGTAGGTCTCGTTTCACCTAGTTAGCCGCGAAATGTGGTTTCTTTACGTAAACGGTTTTATGAATATCCGTTGACTCCGAGTTCTGAATTCGGTGATTTTTAGCTTGATTTCAAACTAATTTTAACGCTCTACAATCCTGGTGTTTCGGATTTTGATTTCAGAACTCTTGGATAGTAGGTCTCGTTTCACCTAGTTAGCCGCGAAATGTGGATTCTTTACGTAAACGGTTTTATGAATATCCGTTGACTCCGAGTTCTGAATTCGGTGATTTTTAGCTTGATTTCACACTAATTTTCGAGCTCTATAATCCTGGCATTTCGGATTTTGATTTCAGAACTCGTGGATAGTAGGTCTCGTTTCACCTAGTTAGCCGCGATATGTGGTTTCTTTACGTAAACGGTTTTATGAATATCCGTTGACTCCGAGTTCTGAATTCGGTGATTTTTAGCTTGATTTCATACTACTTTTCGAGCTCTACAATCCTGCTGTTTCAAATTTTTATTTCAGAACTCGTGGCTAGTAGGTCTCGTTTCACCTAGTTAGCTGTGAAATGTGGTTTCTTTACGTAAACGGTTTTATGAATATCCGTTGACTCCGAGTTCTGAATTCGGTGATTTTTAGCTTGATTTCAAACTAATTTTAAAGCTCTACAATCCTGGTGTTTCGGATTTTGATTTCAGAACTCGTGGATAGTAGGTCTCGTTTCACCTAGTTAGCCGCGAAATGTGGTTTCTTTACGTAAACGGTTTTATGAATATCCGTTGACTCCGAGTTCTGAATTCGGTGATTTTTAGCTTGATTTCACACTACTTTTCGGGTTCTACAATCCTGGAGTTTCGGATTTTGATTTCAAAACTCGTGCCCTGTATGTCTCGTTTCACCTAGTTAGCCACGAAATGTCGTTTCTTTACGTAAACGGTTTTATGAATATCCGTTGACTCCGACTTCTGAATTCGGTGATTTTTAGCTTGATTTCAAACTAATTTTAAAGCTCTACAATCCTGGTGTTTCGGATTTTGATTTCAGAACTCTTGGATAGTAGGTCTCGTTTCACCTAGTTAGCCGCGAAATGTGGTTTCTTTACGTAAACGGTTTTATGAATATCCGTTGACTCCGAGTTCTGAATTCGGTGATTTTTAGCTTGATTTCACACTACTTTTCGGGTTCTACAATCCTGGAGTTTCGGATTTTGATTTCAAAACTCGTGCCCTGTATGTCTCGTTTCACCTAGTTAGCCACGAAATATCGTTTCTTTACGTAAACGGTTTTATGAATATACGTTGACTCAGAGTTCTGAATTCGGTGATTTTTAGCTTGATTTCACACTACTTTTCGAGCTCTAAAATCCTGGCGTTTCGGATTTTGATTTCAAAACTCGTGGATAGTAGGTCTCGTTTCACGTAGTTAGCCGCGAAATGTGGTTTCTTTACGTAAACGGTTTTATGAATATACGTTGACTCCGAGTTCTGAATTTGGTGAGTTTTAGCTTGATTTCACACTACTTTTCGAGCTCTACAATCCTGCTGTTTCGGATTTTGATTTCAGAACTCGTGGATAGTAGGTCTCGTTTCACGTAGTTAGCCGCGAAATGTGATTTCTTTACGTAAACGGTTTTATGAATATACATTGACCCAGAGTTCTGAATTCGGTGATTTTTAGCTTGATTTCACACTACTTTTTGAGCTCTACAATCCTGTCATTTCGGATTTTGATTTCAGAACTCGTGGATAGTAGGTCTCGTTTCACCTAGTTAGCCGCGAAATGTGGTTTCTTTACGTAAACGGTTTTATGAATATCCGTTGACTCCGAGTTCTGAATTCGGTCATTTTTAGCTTGATTTCACACTAATTTTTGAGCTCTATAATCCTGGAATTTCGGATTTTGATTTCAGAACTCGTGGATAGTAGGTCTCGTTTCACCCTGTTAGCCGCGATATGTGGTTTCTTTACGTAAACGGTTTTATGAATATCCGTTGACTCCGAGTTCTGAATTCGTGATTTTTAGCTTGATTTAATACTACTTTTCGAGCTCTACAATCCTGCTGTTTCAAATTTTGATTTCAGAACTCGTGGCTAGTAGGTCTCGTTTCACCTAGTTAGCTGCGAAATGTGGTTTCTTTACGTAAACGGTTTTATGAATATCCGTTGACTCCGAGTTCTGAATTCGGTGATTTTTAGCTTGATTTCACACTAATTTTCGAGCTCTATAATCCTGGCATTTCGGATTTTGATTTCAGAACTCGTGGATAGTAGGTCTCGTTTCACCCTGTTTGCCGCGATATGTGGTTTCTTTACGTAAACGGTTTTATGAATATCCGTTGACTCCGAGTTCTGAATTCGTGATTTTTAGCTTGATTTCATACTACTTTTCGAGCTCTACAATCCTGCTGTTTCAAATTTTGATTTCAGAACTCGTGGCTAGTAGGTCTCGTTTCACCTAGTTAGCTGCGAAATGTGGTTTCTTTACGTAAACGGTTTTATGAATATCCGTTGACTCCGAGTTCTGAATTCGGTGATTTTTAGCTTGATTTCACACTACTTTTCGGGCTCTACAATCCTGGTTTTTCGGATTTTGATTTCAGAACTCGTGGCTAGTATGTCTCGTTTCACCTACTTAGCCGCGAAATGTCGTTTCTTTACGTAAACGGTTTTATGAATATCCGTTGACTCCGAGTTCTGAATTCGGTGATTTTTAGCTTGATTTCACACTACTTTTCGAGCTCTACAATCCCGGCATTTCGGATTTTGATTTCAGAACTCGTGGATAGTAGGTCTCGTTTCACCTAGTTAGCCGCGAAATGTCGTTTCTTACGTAAACGGTTTTACGAATATCCGCTGACTCCGAGTTCTGAATTCGGTGATTTTTAGCTTGATTTCACACTACTTTTCGAGCTCTACAATCCTGCCGTTTCGGATTTTAATTTAAGAATTCGTGGCTAGTAGGTGTCGTTTCACCTAGTTAGCCGCGAAATGTGGTTTCTTTACGTAAACAGTTTTATGAATATCCGTTGACTCCGAGTTCTGAATTCGGTGATTTTTAGCTTGATTTCAAACTACTTTTAAAGCTCTACAATCCTGATGTTTCGGATTTTGATTTCAGAACTCTTGGATAGTAGGTCTCGTTTCACCTAGTTAGCCGCGAAATGTGGTTTCTTTACGTAAACGGTTTTTTGAATATCCGTTGACTCCTAGTTCTGAATTCGGTGATTTTTAGCTTGATTTCACACTACTTTTCGGGTACTACAATCCTCGCGTTTCGGATTTTGATTTCAAAACTCGTGGCCAGTATGTCTCGTTTCACCTAGTTAGCCGCGAAATGTCGTTTCTTTACGTAAACGGTTTTATGAATATACGTTGACTCAGAGTTCTGAATTCGGTAATTTTTAGCTTGATTTCACACTACCTTTCGAGCTCTACAATCCTGGCGTTTCGGATTTTGATTTCAGAACTCATGGCTAGTAGGTCTCGTTTCACCTAGTTAGCCGCGAAATGCGGTTTCTTTACGTAAACGGTTTTGTGAATATCCTTTGACTCCGGGTTCTGAATTCGGTGATTTTTAGCTTGATTTCACACTAATTTTCGAGCTCTACAATCCTGCCATTTCGGATTTTGATTTCAGAACTCGTGGCTAGTAGGTCTCGTTTCACCTAGTTAGCCGAGAAATGTCGTTTCTTTACGTAAACGGTTTTATGAATATCCGTTGACTCCGAGTTCTGAATTCGGTGATTTTTAGCTTGATTTCACACTACTTTTAAAGCTCTACAATCCTGGTGTTTCGGATTTTGATTTCAGAACTCTTGGATAGTAGGTCTCGTTTCACCTAGTTAGCCGCAAAATGTGATTTCTTTACGTAAACGGTTTTATGAATATCCGTTGACTCCGAGTTCTGAATTCGGTGATTTTTAACTTGATTTCACACTACTTTTCGAGCTCTACAATCCTGAAGTTTCGGATTTTGATTTCAGAACTCGTGGATAGTAGGTCTCGTTTCACGTAGTTAGCCACGAAATCTGATTTCTTTACGTAAACGGTTTTATGAATATACGTTGACCCAGAGTTCTGAATTCGGTGATTTTTAACTTGATTTCACACTACTTTTCGAGCTCTACAATCCTGCCATTTCGGATTTTGATTTCAGAACTCGTGGCTAGTAGGTCTAGTTTCACCTAGTTAGCCGCGAAATGTGGTTTCTTTACGTAAACGGTTTTGTGAATATCCGTTGACTCCGGGTTCTGAATTCGGTGATTTTTAGCTTGATTTCACACTACTTTTCGAGCTCTACAATCCTGCCTTTTCGTATTTTGATTTCAGAACTCGTGGCTAGTAGGTCTTGTTTCACCTAGTTAGCCGCGAAATGTGGTTTCTTTACGTAAACGGTTTTATGAATATCCGTTGACTCCGAGTTCTGAATTCAGTGATTTTTAGCTTGATTTCACACTACTTTTAAAGCTCTACAATCCTGGTGTTTCGGATTTTGATTTCAGAACTCTTGGATAGTAGGTCTCGTTTCACCTAGTTAGCCGCGAAATGTGGTTTCTTTACGTAAACGGTTTTATGAATATCCGTTGACTCCGAGTTCTGAATTCGGTGATTTTTCGCTTGATTTCACACTACTTTTCGGGCTCTACAATCCTGGCGTTTCGGATTTTGATTTCAAAACTCGTGGCCAGTATGTCTCGTTTCACCTACTTAGCCGCGAAATGTCGTTTCTTTACGTAAACGGTTTTATGAATATTCGTTGACTTAGAGTTCTGAATTCGGTGATTTTTAGCATGATTTCACACTACTTTTCGAGCTCTACAATCCTGGCGTTTCGGATTTTGATTTCAGAACTCGTGGCTACTAGGTCTTGTTTCACCTAGTTAGCCGCGAAATGTGGTTTCTTTACGTAAACGGTTTTACGAATATCCGTTGACCCAGAGTTCTGAATTCGGTGATTTTTAGCTTGATTTCACACTACTTTTCGAGCTCTACAATCCTGCCGTTTCGGATTTTGATTTCAGAACTCGTGGATAGTAGGTCTCGTTTCACGTAGTTAGCCGCGAAATGTGATTTCTTTACGTAAACGGTTTTACGAATATCCGTTGACCCAGAGTTCTGAATTCGGTGATTTTTAGCTTGATTTCACACTACTTTTCGAGCTCTACAATCCTGCCGTTTCGGATTTTGATTTCAGAACTCGTGGATAGTAGGTCTCGTTTCACGTAGTTAGCCGCGAAATGTGATTTCTTTACGTAAACGGTTTTATGAATATACGTTGACTCATAGTTCTGAATTCGGTGATTTTTAGCTTGATTTCACACTACTTTTCGAGCTCTACAATCCTGGAGTTTCGGATTTTGATTTCAGAACTCGTGGCTAGTAGGTCTCGTTTCACGTAGTTAGCCACGAAATGTGATTTCTTTACGTAAACGGTTTTATGAATATACGTTGACCCAGAGTTCTGAATTCGGTGATTTTTAGCTTGATTTCACACTACTTTTCGAGCTCTACAATCCTGCCATTTCGGATTTTGATTTCAGAACTCGTGGCTAGTAGGTCTCGTTTCACCTAGTTAGCCGCGAAATGTGGTTTCTTTACGTAAACGGTTTTGTGAATATCCGTTGACTCCGGGTTCTGAATTCGGTGATTTTTAGCTTGATTTCACACTACTTTTCGAGCTCTACAATCCTGCGTTTTCGTATTTTGATTTCAGAACTCGTGGCTAGTAGGTCTTGTTTCACCTAGTTAGCCGCGAAATGTGGTTTCTTTACGTAAACGGTTTTATGAATATCCGTTGACTCCGAGTTCTGAATTCGGTGATTTTTAGCTTGATTTCACACTACTTTTAAAGCTCTACAATCCTGGTGTTTCGGATTTTGATTTCAGAACTCTTGGATAGTAGGTCTCGTTTCACCTAGTTAGCCGCGAAATGTGGTTTCTTTACGTAAACGGTTTTATGAATATCCGTTGACTCCGAGTTCTGAATTCGGTGATTTTTAGCTTGATTTCACACTACATTTCGGGCTCTACAATCCTGGCGTTTCGGATTTTGATTTCAAAACTCGTGGCCAGTATGTCTCGTTTCACCTACTTAGCCGCGAAATGTCGTTTCTTTACGTAAACGGTTTTATGAATATTCGTTGACTTAGAGTTCTGAATTCGGTGAATTTTAGCTTGATTTCACACTAATTTTCGAGCTCTACAATCCTGGCATTTCGGATTTTGATTTCAGAACTCGTGCCTACTAGGTCTTGTTTCACCTAGTTAGCCGCGAAATGTGGTTTCTTTACGTAAACGGTTTTACGAATATCCGTTGACCCAGAGTTCTGAATTCGGTGATTTTTAGCTTGATTTCACTCTACTTTTCGAGCTCTACAATCCTGCCGTTTCGGATTTTGATTTCAGAACTCGTGGATAGTAGGTCTCGTTTCACGTAGTTAGCCGCGAAATGTGATTTCTTTACGTAAACGGTTTTATGAATATACGTTGACTCATAGTTCTGAATTCGGTGATTTTTAGCTTGATTTCACACTACTTTTCGAGCTCTACAATCCTGGCGTTTCGGATTTTGATTTCAGAACTCGTGGCTAGTAGGTCTCGTTTCACGTAGTTAGCCGCAAAATGTGATTTCTTTACGTAAACGGTTTTATGAATATCCGTTGACTCCGAGTTCTGAATTCGGTGATTTTTAACTTGATTTCACACTACTTTTCGAGCTCTACAATCCTGACGTTTCGGATTTTGATTTCAGAACTCGTGGATAGTAGGTCTCGTTTCACGTAGTTAGCCGCGAAATGTGATTTCTTTACGTAAACGGTTTTATGAATATACGTTGACTCATAGTTCTGAATTCGGTGATTTTTAGCTTGATTTCACACTACTTTTCGAGCTCTACAATCCTGGCGTTTCGGATTTTGATTTCAGAACTCGTGGCTAGTAGGTCTCGTTTCACGTAGTTAGCCGCAAAATGTGATTTCTTTACGTAAACGGTTTTATGAATATCCGTTGACTCCGAGTTCTGAATTCGGTGATTTTTAACTTGATTTCACACTACTTTTCGAGCTCTACAATCCTGCGGTTTCGGATTTTGATTTCAGAACTCTTGGCTAGTAGGTCTCGTTTCACCTAGTTAGCCGCGAAATGTGGTTTCTTTACGTAAACGGTTTTATGAATATCCGTTGACTCCGAGTTCTGAATTCGGTGATTTTTAGCTTGATTTCACACTACTTTTAAAGCTCTACAATCCTGGTGTTTCGGATTTTGATTTCAGAACTCTTGGATAGTAGGTCTCGTTTCACCTAGTTAGCCGCGAAATGTGGTTTCTTTACGTAAACGGTTTTATGAATATCCGTTGACTCCGAGTTCTGAATTCGGTGATTTTTAGCTTGATTTCACACTACTTTTCGAGCTCTACAATCCTGCCATTTCGGATTTTGATTTCAGAACTCGTGGCTAGTAGGTCTTGTTTCACCTAGTTAGCCGCGAAATGTGGTTTCTTTACGTAAACGGTTTTATGAATATCCGTTGACTCCGAGTTCTGAATTCGGTGATTTTTAGCTTGATTTCACACTACTTTTAAAGCTCTACAATCCTGGTGTTTCGGATTTTGATTTCAGAACTCTTGGATAGTAGGTCTCGTTTCACCTAGTTAGCCGCGAAATGTGGTTTCTTTACGTAAACGGTTTTATGAATATCCGTTGACTCCGAGTTCTGAATTCGGTGATTTTTAGCTTGATTTCACACTACTTTTAAAGCTCTACAATCCTGGTGTTTCGGATTTTGATTTCAGAACTCTTGGATAGTAGGTCTCGTTTCACCTAGTTAGCCACGAAATCTGATTTCTTTACGTAAACGGTTTTATGAATATACGTTGACCCAGAGTTCTGAATTCGGTGATTTTTAACTTGATTTCACACTACTTTTCGAGCTCTACAATCCTGCCATTTCGGATTTTGATTTCAGAACTCGTGGCTAGTAGGTCTAGTTTCACCTAGTTAGCCGCGAAATGTGGTTTCTTTACGTAAACGGTTTTGTGAATATCCGTTGACTCCGGGTTCTGAATTCGGTGATTTTTAGCTTGATTTCACACTACTTTTCGAGCTCTACAATCCTGCCTTTTCGTATTTTGATTTCAGAACTCGTGGCTAGTAGGTCTTGTTTCACCTAGTTAGCCGCGAAATGTGGTTTCTTTACGTAAACGGTTTTATGAATATCCGTTGACTCCGAGTTCTGAATTCAGTGATTTTTAGCTTGATTTCACACTACTTTTAAAGCTCTACAATCCTGGTGTTTCGGATTTTGATTTCAGAACTCTTGGATAGTAGGTCTCGTTTCACCTAGTTAGCCGCGAAATGTGGTTTCTTTACGTAAACGGTTTTATGAATATCCGTTGACTCCGAGTTCTGAATTCGGTGATTTTTCGCTTGATTTCACACTACTTTTCGGGCTCTACAATCCTGGCGTTTCGGATTTTGATTTCAAAACTCGTGGCCAGTATGTCTCGTTTCACCTACTTAGCCGCGAAATGTCGTTTCTTTACGTAAACGGTTTTATGAATATTCGTTGACTTAGAGTTCTGAATTCGGTGATTTTTAGCATGATTTCACACTACTTTTCGAGCTCTACAATCCTGGCGTTTCGGATTTTGATTTCAGAACTCGTGGCTACTAGGTCTTGTTTCACCTAGTTAGCCGCGAAATGTGGTTTCTTTACGTAAACGGTTTTACGAATATCCGTTGACCCAGAGTTCTGAATTCGGTGATTTTTAGCTTGATTTCACACTACTTTTCGAGCTCTACAATCCTGCCGTTTCGGATTTTGATTTCAGAACTCGTGGATAGTAGGTCTCGTTTCACGTAGTTAGCCGCGAAATGTGATTTCTTTACGTAAACGGTTTTATGAATATACGTTGACTCATAGTTCTGAATTCGGTGATTTTTAGCTTGATTTCACACTACTTTTCGAGCTCTACAATCCTGGAGTTTCGGATTTTGATTTCAGAACTCGTGGCTAGTAGGTCTCGTTTCACGTAGTTAGCCACGAAATGTGATTTCTTTACGTAAACGGTTTTATGAATATACGTTGACCCAGAGTTCTGAATTCGGTGATTTTTAGCTTGATTTCACACTACTTTTCGAGCTCTACAATCCTGCCATTTCGGATTTTGATTTCAGAACTCGTGGCTAGTAGGTCTCGTTTCACCTAGTTAGCCGCGAAATGTGGTTTCTTTACGTAAACGGTTTTGTGAATATCCGTTGACTCCGGGTTCTGAATTCGGTGATTTTTAGCTTGATTTCACACTACTTTTCGAGCTCTACAATCCTGCCTTTTCGTATTTTGATTTCAGAACTCGTGGCTAGTAGGTCTTGTTTCACCTAGTTAGCCGCGAAATGTGGTTTCTTTACGTAAACGGTTTTATGAATATCCGTTGACTCCGAGTTCTGAATTCGGTGATTTTTAGCTTGATTTCACACTACTTTTAAAGCTCTACAATCCTGGTGTTTCGGATTTTGATTTCAGAACTCTTGGATAGTAGGTCTCGTTTCACCTAGTTAGCCGCGAAATGTGGTTTCTTTACGTAAACGGTTTTATGAATATCCGTTGACTCCGAGTTCTGAATTCGGTGATTTTTAGCTTGATTTCACACTACATTTCGGGCTCTACAATCCTGGCGTTTCGGATTTTGATTTCAAAACTCGTGGCCAGTATGTCTCGTTTCACCTACTTAGCCGCGAAATGTCGTTTCTTTACGTAAACGGTTTTATGAATATTCGTTGACTTAGAGTTCTGAATTCGGTGAATTTTAGCTTGATTTCACACTACTTTTCGAGCTCTACAATCCTGGAATTTCGGATTTTGATTTCAGAACTCGTGCCTACTAGGTCTTGTTTCACCTAGTTAGCCGCGAAATGTGGTTTCTTTACGTAAACGGTTTTACGAATATCCGTTGACCCAGAGTTCTGAATTCGGTGATTTTTAGCTTGATTTCACTCTACTTTTCGAGCTCTACAATCCTGCCGCTTCGGATTTTGATTTCAGAACTCGTGGATAGTAGGTCTCGTTTCACGTAGTTAGCCGCGAAATGTGATTTCTTTACGTAAACGGTTTTATGAATATACGTTGACTCATAGTTCTGAATTCGGTGATTTTTAGCTTGATTTCACACTACTTTTCGAGCTCTACAATCCTGGCGTTTCGGATTTTGATTTCAGAACTCGTGGCTAGTAGGTCTCGTTTCACGTAGTTAGCCGCAAAATGTGATTTCTTTACGTAAACGGTTTTATGAATATCCGTTGACTCCGAGTTCTGAATTCGGTGATTTTTAACTTGATTTCACACTACTTTTCGAGCTCTACAATCCTGACGTTTCGGATTTTGATTTCAGAACTCGTGGATAGTAGGTCTCGTTTCACGTAGTTAGCCGCGAAATGTGATTTCTTTACGTAAACGGTTTTATGAATATACGTTGACTCATAGTTCTGAATTCGGTGATTTTTAGCTTGATTTCACACTACTTTTCGAGCTCTACAATCCTGGCGTTTCGGATTTTGATTTCAGAACTCGTGGCTAGTAGGTCTCGTTTCACGTAGTTAGCCGCAAAATGTGATTTCTTTACGTAAACGGTTTTATGAATATCCGTTGACTCCGAGTTCCGAATTCGGTGATTTTTAACTTGATTTCACACTAATTTTTGAGCTCTACAATCCTGCGGTTTCGGATTTTGATTTCAGAACTCTTGGCTAGTAGGTCTCGTTTCACCTAGTTAGCCGCGAAATGTGGTTTCTTTACGTAAACGGTTTTATGAATATCCGTTGACTCCGAGTTCTGAATTCGGTGATTTTTAGCTTGATTTCACACTACTTTTAAAGCTCTACAATCCTGGTGTTTCGGATTTTGATTTCAGAACTCTTGGATAGTAGGTCTCGTTTCACCTAGTTAGCCGCGAAATGTGGTTTCTTTACGTAAACGGTTTTATGAATATCCGTTGACTCCGAGTTCTGAATTCGGTGATTTTTAGCTTGATTTCACACTACTTTTCGGGCTCTACAATCCTGGCATTTCGGATTTTGATTTCAAAACTCGTGGCCAGTATGTCTCGTTTCACCTACTTAGCCGCGAAATGTCGTTTCTTTACGTAAACGGTTTTATGAATATCCGTTGACTCCGAGTTCTGAATTCGGTGATTTTTAGCTTGATTTCACACTACTTTTAAAGCTCTACAATCCTGGTGTTTCGGATTTTGATTTCAGAACTCTTGGATAGTAGGTCTCGTTTCACCTAGTTAGCCGCGAAATGTGGTTTCTTTACGTAAACGGTTTTATGAATATCCGTTGACTCCGAGTTCTGAATTCGGTGATTTTTAACTTGATTTCACACTACTTTTCGAGCTCTACAATCCTACGGTTTCGGATTTTGATTTCAGAACTCTTGGCTAGTAGGTCTCGTTTCACCTAGTTAGCCGCGAAATGTGGTTTCTTTACGTAAACGGTTTTATGAATATCCGTTGACTCCGAGTTCTGAATTCGGTGATTTTTAGCTTGATTTCACACTACTTTTAAAGCTCTACAATCCTGGTGTTTCGGATTTTGATTTCAGAACTCTTGGATAGTAGGTCTCGTTTCACCTAGTTAGCCGCGAAATGTGGTTTCTTTACGTAAACGGTTTTATGAATATCCGTTGACTCCGAGTTCTGAATTCGGTGATTTTTAGCTTGATTTCACACTACTTTTCGAGCTCTACAATCCTGCCGTTTCGGATTTTGATTTCAGAACTCGTGGCTAGTAGGTCTCGTTTCACCTAGTTAGCCGCGAAATGTGGTTTCTTTACGTAAACGGTTTTATGAATATCCGTTGACTCCGAGTTCTGAATTCGGTGATTTTTAGCTTGATTTCACACTACTTTTCGAGCTCTACAATCCTGCCGTTTCGGATTTTGATTTCAGAACTCGTGGCTAGTAGGTCTCGTTTCACCTAGTTAGCCGCGAAATGTGGTTTCTTTACGTAAACGGTTTTATGAATATCCGTTGACTCCGAGTTCTGAATTCGGTGATTTTTAGCTTGATTTCACACTACTTTTAAAGCTCTACAATCCTGGTGTTTCGGATTTTGATTTCAGAACTCTTGGATAGTAGGTCTCGTTTCACCTAGTTAGCCGCGAAATGTGGTTTCTTTACGTAAACGGTTTTATGAATATCCGTTGACTCCGAGTTCTGAATTCGGTGATTTTTAGCTTGATTTCACACTACTTTTCGGGCTCTACAATCCTGGCGTTTCGGATTTTGATTTCAAAACTCGTGGCCAGTATGTCTCGTTTCACCTACTTAGCCGCGAAATGTCGTTTCTTTACGTAAACGGTTTTATGAATATTCGTTGACTTAGAGTTCTGAATTCGGTGATTTTTAGCTTGATTTCACACTACTTTTCGAGCTCTACAATCCTGGCATTTCGGATTTTGATTTCAGAACTCGTGCCTACTAGTTCTTGTTTCACCTAGTTAGCCGCGAAATGTGGTTTCTTTACGTAAACGGTTTTACGAATATCCGTTGACCCAGAGTTCTGAATTCGGTGATTTTTAGCTTGATTTCACACTACTTTTCGAGCTCTACAATCCTGCCGTTTCGGATTTTGATTTCAGAACTCGTGGATAGTAGGTCTCGTTTCACGTAGTTAGCCGCGAAATGTGATTTCTTTACGTAAACGGTTTTATGAATATACGTTGACTCATAGTTCTGAATTCGGTGATTTTTGGCTTGATTTCACACTACTTTTCGAGCTCTACAATCCTGGCGTTTCGGATTTTGATTTCAGAACTCGTGGCTAGTAGGTCTCGTTTCACGTAGTTAGCCACGAAATGTGATTTCTTTACGTAAACGGTTTTTTGAATATCCGTTGACTCCGAGTTCTGAATTCGGTGATTTTTAGCTTGATTTCACACTACTTTTCGAGCTCTACAATCCTGCGGTTTCGGATTTTGATTTCAGAACTCGTGGCTAGTAGGTCTCGTTTCACCTAGTTAGCCGCGAAATGTGGTTTCTTTACGTAAACGGTTTTGTGAATATCCGTTGACTCCGGGTTCTGAATTCGGTGATTTTTAGCTTGATTTCACACTACTTTTCGAGCTCTACAATCCTGCCTTTTCGTATTTTGATTTCAGAACTCGTGGCTAGTAGGTCTTGTTTCACCTAGTTAGCCGCGAAATGTGGTTTCTTTACGTAAACGGTTTTATGAATATCCGTTGACTCCGAGTTCTGAATTCGGTGATTTTTAGCTTGATTTCACACTACTTTTAAAGCTCTACAATCCTGGTGTTTCGGATTTTGATTTCAGAACTCTTGGATAGTAGGTCTCGTTTCACCTAGTTAGCCGCGAAATGTGGTTTCTTTACGTAAACGGTTTTATGAATATCCGTTGACTCCGAGTTCTGAATTCGGTGATTTTTAGCTTGATTTCACACTACATTTCGGGCTCTACAATCCTGGCGTTTCGGATTTTGATTTCAAAACTCGTGGCCAGTATGTCTCGTTTCACCTACTTAGCCGCGAAATGTCGTTTCTTTACGTAAACGGTTTTATGAATATTCGTTGACTTAGAGTTCTGAATTCGGTGAATTTTAGCTTGATTTCACACTACTTTTCGAGCTCTACAATCCTGGCATTTCGGATTTTGATTTCAGAACTCGTGCCTATTAGGTCTTGTTTCACCTAGTTAGCCGCGAAATGTGGTTTCTTTACGTAAACGGTTTTACGAATATCCGTTGACCCAGAGTTCTGAATTCGGTGATTTTTAGCTTGATTTCACTCTACTTTTCGAGCTCTACAATCCTGCCGCTTCGGATTTTGATTTCAGAACTCGTGGATAGTAGGTCTCGTTTCACGTAGTTAGCCGCGAAATGTGATTTCTTTACGTAAACGGTTTTATGAATATACGTTGACTCATAGTTCTGAATTCGGTGATTTTTAGCTTGATTTCACACTACTTTTCGAGCTCTACAATCCTGGCGTTTCGGATTTTGATTTCAGAACTCGTGGCTAGTAGGTCTCGTTTCACGTAGTTAGCCGCAAAATGTGATTTCTTTACGTAAACGGTTTTATGAATATCCGTTGACTCCGAGTTCTGAATTCGGTGATTTTTAACTTGATTTCACACTACTTTTCGAGCTCTACAATCCTGACGTTTCGGATTTTGATTTCAGAACTCGTGGATAGTAGGTCTCGTTTCACGTAGTTAGCCGCGAAATGTGATTTCTTTACGTAAACGGTTTTATGAATATACGTTGACTCATAGTTCTGAATTCGGTGATTTTTAGCTTGATTTCACACTACTTTTCGAGCTCTACAATCCTGGCGTTTCGGATTTTGATTTCAGAACTCGTGGCTAGTAGGTCTCGTTTCACGTAGTTAGCTGCAAAATGTGATTTCTTTACGTAAACGGTTTTATGAATATCCGTTGACTCCGAGTTCCGAATTTGGTGATTTTTAACTTGATTTCACACTAATTTTTGAGCTCTACAATCCTGCGGTTTCGGATTTTGATTTCAGAACTCTTGGCTAGTAGGTCTCGTTTCACCTAGTTAGCCGCGAAATGTGGTTTCTTTACGTAAACGGTTTTATGAATATCCGTTGACTCCGAGTTCTGAATTCGGTGATTTTTAGCTTGATTTCACACTACTTTTAAAGCTCTACAATCCTGGTGTTTCGGATTTTGATTTCAGAACTCTTGGATAGTAGGTCTCGTTTCACCTAGTTAGCCGCGAAATGTGGTTTCTTTACGTAAACGGTTTTATGAATATCCGTTGACTCCGAGTTCTGAATTCGGTGATTTTTAGCTTGATTTCACACTACTTTTCGGGCTCTACAATCCTGGCGTTTCGGATTTTGATTTCAAAACTCGTGGCCAGTATGTCTCGTTTCACCTACTTAGCCGCGAAATGTCGTTTCTTTACGTAAACGGTTTTATGAATATCCGTTGACTCCGAGTTCTGAATTCGGTGATTTTTAGCTTGATTTCACACTACTTTTAAAGCTCTACAATCCTGGTGTTTCGGATTTTGATTTCAGAACTCTTGGATAGTAGGTCTCGTTTCACCTAGTTAGCCGCGAAATGTGGTTTCTTTACGTAAACGGTTTTATGAATATCCGTTGACTCCGAGTTCTGAATTCGGTGATTTTTAACTTGATTTCACACTACTTTTCGAGCTCTACAATCCTACGGTTTCGGATTTTGATTTCAGAACTCTTGGCTAGTAGGTCTCGTTTCACCTAGTTAGCCGCGAAATGTGGTTTCTTTACGTAAACGGTTTTATGAATATCCGTTGACTCCGAGTTCTGAATTCGGTGATTTTTAGCTTGATTTCACACTACTTTTAAAGCTCTACAATCCTGGTGTTTCGGATTTTGATTTCAGAACTCTTGGATAGTAGGTCTCGTTTCACCTAGTTAGCCGCGAAATGTGGTTTCTTTACGTAAACGGTTTTATGAATATCCGTTGACTCCGAGTTCTGAATTCGGTGATTTTTAGCTTGATTTCACACTACTTTTCGAGCTCTACAATCCTGCCGTTTCGGATTTTGATTTCAGAACTCGTGGCTAGTAGGTCTCGTTTCACCTAGTTAGCCGCGAAATGTGGTTTCTTTACGTAAACGGTTTTATGAATATCCGTTGACTCCGAGTTCTGAATTCGGTGATTTTTAGCTTGATTTCACACTACTTTTCGAGCTCTACAATCCTGCCGTTTCGGATTTTGATTTCAGAACTCGTGGCTAGTAGGTCTCGTTTCACCTAGTTAGCCGCGAAATGTGGTTTCTTTACGTAAACGGTTTTATGAATATCCGTTGACTCCGAGTTCTGAATTCGGTGATTTTTAGCTTGATTTCACACTACTTTTAAAGCTCTACAATCCTGGTGTTTCGGATTTTGATTTCAGAACTCTTGGATAGTAGGTCTCGTTTCACCTAGTTAGCCGCGAAATGTGGTTTCTTTACGTAAACGGTTTTATGAATATCCGTTGACTCCGAGTTCTGAATTCGGTGATTTTTAGCTTGATTTCACACTACTTTTCGGGCTCTACAATCCTGGCGTTTCGGATTTTGATTTCAAAACTCGTGGCCAGTATGTCTCGTTTCACCTACTTAGCCGCGAAATGTCGTTTCTTTACGTAAACGGTTTTATGAATATCCGTTGACTGCGAGTTCTGAATTCGGTGATTTTTAGCTTGATTTCACACTACTTTTAAAGCTCTACAATCCTGGTGTTTCGGATTTTGATTTCAAAACTCTTGGATAGTAGGTCTCGTTTCACCTAGTTAGCCGCGAAATGTGGTTTCTTTACGTAAACGGTTTTATGAATATCCGTTGACTCCGAGTTCTGAATTCGGTGATTTTTAACTTGATTTCACACTACTTTTCGAGCTCTACAATCCTACGGTTTCGGATTTTGATTTCAGAACTCTTGGCTAGTAGGTCTCGTTTCACCTAGTTAGCCGCGAAATGTGGTTTCTTTACGTAAACGGTTTTATGAATATCCGTTGACTCCGAGTTCTGAATTCGGTGATTTTTAGCTTGATTTCACACTACTTTTAAAGCTCTACAATCCTGGTGTTTCGGATTTTGATTTCAGAACTCTTGGATAGTAGGTCTCGTTTCACCTAGTTAGCCGCGAAATGTGGTTTCTTTACGTAAACGGTTTTATGAATATCCGTTGACTCCGAGTTCTGAATTCGGTGATTTTTAGCTTGATTTCACACTACTTTTCGAGCTCTACAATCCTGCCGTTTCGGATTTTGATTTCAGAACTCGTGGCTAGTAGGTCTCGTTTCACCTAGTTAGCCGCGAAATGTGGTTTCTTTACGTAAACGGTTTTATGAATATCCGTTGACTCCGAGTTCTGAATTCGGTGATTTTTAGCTTGATTTCACACTACTTTTCGAGCTCTACAATCCTGCCGTTTCGGATTTTGATTTCAGAACTCGTGGCTAGTAGGTCTCGTTTCACCTAGTTAGCCGCGAAATGTGGTTTCTTTACGTAAACGGTTTTATGAATATCCGTTGACTCCGAGTTCTGAATTCGGTGATTTTTAGCTTGATTTCACACTACTTTTAAAGCTCTACAATCCTGGTGTTTCGGATTTTGATTTCAGAACTCTTGGATAGTAGGTCTCGTTTCACCTAGTTAGCCGCGAAATGTGGTTTCTTTACGTAAACGGTTTTATGAATATCCGTTGACTCCGAGTTCTGAATTCGGTGATTTTTAGCTTGATTTCACACTACTTTTCGGGCTCTACAATCCTGGCGTTTCGGATTTTGATTTCAAAACTCGTGGCCAGTATGTCTCGTTTCACCTACTTAGCCGCGAAATGTCGTTTCTTTACGTAAACGGTTTTATGAATATTCGTTGACTTAGAGTTCTGAATTCGGTGATTTTTAGCTTGATTTCACACTACTTTTCGAGCTCTACAATCCTGGCATTTCGGATTTTGATTTCAGAACTCGTGCCTACTAGTTCTTGTTTCACCTAGTTAGCCGCCAAATGTGGTTTCTTTACGTAAACGGTTTTACGAATATCCGTTGACCCAGAGTTCTGAATTCGGTGATTTTTAGCTTGATTTCACACTACTTTTCGAGCTCTACAATCCTGCCGTTTCGGATTTTGATTTCAGAACTCGTGGATAGTAGGTCTCGTTTCACGTAGTTAGCCGCGAAATGTGATTTCTTTACGTAAACGGTTTTATGAATATACGTTGACTCATAGTTCTGAATTCGGTGATTTTTGGCTTGATTTCACACTACTTTTCGAGCTCTACAATCCTGGCGTTTCGGATTTTGATTTCAGAACTCGTGGCTAGTAGGTCTCGTTTCACGTAGTTAGCCACGAAATGTGATTTCTTTACGTAAACGGTTTTTTGAATATCCGTTGACTCCGAGTTCTGAATTCGGTGATTTTTAGCTTGATTTCACACTACTTTTCGAGCTCTACAATCCTGCGGTTTCGGATTTTGATTTCAGAACTCTTGGCTAGTAGGTCTCGTTTCACCTAGTTAGCCGTGAAATGTGGTTTCTTTACGTAAACGGTTTTATGAATATCCGTTGACTCCGAGTTCTGAATTCGGTGATTTTTAGCTTGATTTCACACTACTTTTAAAGCTCTACAATCCTGGTGTTTCGGATTTTGATTTCAGAACTCTTGGATAGTAGGTCTCGTTTCACCTAGTTAGCCGCGAAATGTGGTTTCTTTACGTAAACGGTTTTATGAATATCCGTTGACTCCGAGTTCTGAATTCGGTGATTTTTAGCTTGATTTCACACTACTTTTCGAGCTCTACAATCCTGCCGTTTCGGATTTTGATTTCAGAACTCGTGGCTAGTAGGTCTCGTTTCACCTAGTTAGCCGCGAAATGTGGTTTCTTTACGTAAACGGTTTTATGAATATCCGTTGACTCCGAGTTCTGAATTCGGTGATTTTTAGCTTGATTTCACACTACTTTTAAAGCTCTACAATCCTGGTGTTTCGGATTTTGATTTCAGAACTCTTGGATAGTAGCTCTCGTTTCACCTAGTTAGCCGCGAAATGTGGTTTCATTACGTAAACGGTTTTATGAATATCCGTTGACTCCGAGTTCTGAATTCGGTGATTTTTAGCTTGATTTCACACTACTTTTCGGGCTCTACAATCCTGGCGTTTCGGATTTTGATTTCAAAACTCGTGGATAGTAGGTCTCGTTTCACCTAGTTAGCCGCGAAATGTGGTTTCTTTACGTAAACGGTTTTACGAATATCCGTTGACCCAGAGTTCTGAATTCGGTGATTTTTAGCTTGATTTCACACTACTTTTCGAGCTCTACAATCCTGCCGTTTCGGATTTTGATTTCAGAACTCGTGCCTACTAGGTCTTGTTTCACCTAGTTAGCCGCGAAATGTGATTTCTTTACGTAAACGGTTTTATGAATATACGTTGACTCATAGTTCTGAATTCGGTGATTTTTAGTTGATTTCACACTACTTTTCGAGCTCTACAATCCTGGCGTTTCGGATTTTGATTTCAGAACTCGTGGCTAGTAGGTCTCGTTTCACGTAGTTAGCCACGAAATGTGATTTCTTTACGTAAACGGTTTTATGAATATACGTTGACCCAGAGTTCTGAATTCGGTGATTTTTAACTTGATTTCACACTACTTTTCGAGCTCTACAATCCTGCCATTTCGGATTTTGATTTCAGAACTCGTGGCTAGTAGGTCTCGTTTCACCTAGTTAGCCGCGAAATGTGGTTTCTTTACGTAAACGGTTTTGTGAATATCCGTTGACTCCGGATTCTGAATTCGGTGATTTTTAGCTTGATTTCACACTACTTTTCGAGCTCTACAATCCTGCCTTTTCGTATTTTGATTTCAGAACTCGTGGCTAGTAGGTCTTGTTTCACCTAGTTAGCCGCGAAATGTGGTTTCTTTACGTAAACGGTTTTATGAATATCCGTTGACTTCGAGTTCTGAATTCGGTGATTTTTAGCTTGATTTCACACTACTTTTAAAGCTCTACAATCCTGGTGTTTCGGATTTTGATTTCAGAACTCTTGGATAGTAGGTCTCGTTTCACCTAGTTAGCCGCGAAATGTGGTTTCTTTACGTAAACGGTTTTATGAATATCCGTTGACTCCGAGTTCTGAATTCGGTGATTTTTAGCTTGATTTCACACTACTTTTCGGGCTCTACAATCCTGGCGTTTCGGATTTTGATTTCAAAACTCGTGTCCAGTATGTCTCGTTTCACCTACTTAGCCGCGAAAAGTCGTTTCTTTACGTAAACGGTTTTATGAATATTCGTTGACTTAGAGTTCTGAATTCGGTGATTTTTAGCTTGATTTCACACTACTTTTCGAGCTCTACAATCCTGGCATTTCGGATTTTGATTTCAGAACTCGTGGCTACTAGGTCTTGTTTCACCTAGTTAGCCGCGAAATGTGGTTTCTTTACGTAAACGGTTTTACGAATATCCGTTGACCCAGAGTTCTGAATTCGGTGATTTTTAGCTTGATTTCACACTACTTTTCGAGCTCTACAATCCTGCCGTTTCGGATTTTGATTTCAGAACTCGTGGATAGTAGGTCTCGTTTCACGTAGTTAGCCGCGAAATGTGATTTCTTTACGTAAACGGTTTTATGAATATACGTTGACTCATAGTTCTGAATTCGGTGATTTTTAGCTTGATTACACACTACTTTTCGAGCTCTACAATCCTGGAGTTTCGGATTTTGATTTCAGAACTCGTGGCTAGTAGGTCTCGTTTCACGTAGTTAGCCGCGAAATGTGATTTCTTTACGTAAACGGTTTTATGAATATACGTTGACCCAGAGTTCTGAATTCGGTGATTTTTAACTTGATTTCACACTACTTTTCGAGCTCTACAATCCTGGCGTTTCGGATTTTGATTTCAGAACTCGTGGCTAGTAGGTCTCGTTTCACGTAGTTAGCCACGAAATGTGATTTCTTTACGTAAACGGTTTTATGAATATACGTTGACCCAGAGTTCTGAATTCGGTGATTTTTAACTTGATTTCACACTACTTTTCGAGCTCTACAATCCTGCCATTTCGGATTTTGATTTCAGAAGTCGTGGCTAGTAGGTCTCGTTTCACCTAGTTAGCCGCGAAATGTGGTTTCTTTACGTAAACGATTTTGTGAATATCCGTTGACTCCGGGTTCTGAATTCGGTGATTTTTAGCTTGATTTCACACTACTTTTCGAGCTCTACAATCCTGCCTTTTCGTATTTTGATTTCAGAACTCGTGGCTAGTAGGTCTTGTTTCACCTAGTTAGCCGCGAAATGTGGTTTCTTTACGTAAACGGTTTTATGAATATCCGTTGACTCCGAGTTCTGAATTCGGTGATTTTTAGCTTGATTTCACACTACTTTTAAAGCTCTACAATCCTGGTGTTTCGGATTTTGATTTCAGAACTCTTGGATAGTAGCTCTCGTTTCACCTAGTTAGCCGCGAAATGTGGTTTCATTACGTAAACGGTTTTATGAATATCCGTTGACTCCGAGTTCTGAATTCGGTGATTTTTAGCTTGATTTCACACTACTTTTCGGGCTCTACAATCCTTGCGTTTCGGATTTTGATTTCAAAACTCGTGGATAGTAGGTCTCGTTTCACCTAGTTAGCCGCGAAATGTGGTTTCTTTACGTAAACGGTTTTATGAATATCCGTTGACTCCGAGTTCTGAATTCGGTGATTTTTAGCTTGATTTCACACTACTTTTCGAGCTCTACAATCCTGGCGTTTCGGATTTTGATTTCAGAACTTGTGCCTACTAGGTCTTGTTTCACCTAGTTACCCGCGAAATGTGGTTTCTTTACGTAAACGGTTTTACGAATATCCGTTGACCCAGAGTTCTGAATTCGGTGATTTTTAGCTTGATTTCACACTACTTTTCGAGCTCTACAATCCTGCCGTTTCGGATTTTGATTTCAGAACTCGTGGATAGTAGGTCTCGTTTCACGTAGTTAGCCGCGAAATGTGATTTCTTTACGTAAACGGTTTTATGAATATACGTTTACTCATAGTTCTGAATTCGGTGATTTTTAGCTTGATTTCACACTACTTTCCGAGCTCTACAATCCTGGCGTTTCGGATTTTGATTTCAGAACTCGTGGCTAGTAGGTCTCGTTTCACCTAGTTAGCCGCGAAATGTGGTTTCTTTACGTAAACGGTTTTGTGAATATCCGTTGACTCCGGATTCTGAATTCGGTGATTTTTAGCTTGATTTCACACTACTTTTCGAGCTCTACAATCCTGCCTTTTCGTATTTTGATTTCAGAACTCGTGGCTAGTAGGTCTTGTTTCACCTAGTTAGCCGCGAAATGTGGTTTCTTTACGTAAACGGTTTTATGAATATCCGTTGACTTCGAGTTCTGAATTCGGTGATTTTTAGCTTGATTTCACACTACTTTTAAAGCTCTACAATCCTGGTGTTTCGGATTTTGATTTCAGAACTCTTGGATAGTAGGTCTCGTTTCACCTAGTTAGCCGCGAAATGTGGTTTCTTTACGTAAACGGTTTTATGAATATCCGTTGACTCCGAGTTCTGAATTCGGTGATTTTTAGCTTGATTTCACACTACTTTTCGGGCTCTACAATCCTGGCGTTTCGGATTTTGATTTCAAAACTCGTGGCCAGTATGTCTCGTTTCACCTACTTAGCCGCGAAATGTCGTTTCTTTACGTAAACGGTTTTATGAATATTCGTTGACTTAGAGTTCTGAATTCGTTGATTTTTAGCTTGATTTCACACTACTTTTCGAGCTCTACAATCCTGGCGTTTCGGATTTTGATTTCAGAACTCGTGGCTACTAGGTCTTGTTTCACCTTGTTAGCCGCGAAATGTGGTTTCTTTACGTAAACGGTTTTACGAATATCCGTTGACCCAGAGTTCTGAATTCGGTGATTTTTAGCTTGATTTCACACTACTTTTCGAGCTCTACAATCCTGCCGTTTCGGATTTTGATTTCAGAACTCGTGGATAGTAGGTCTCGTTTCACGTAGTTAGCCGCGAAATGTGATTTCTTTACGTAAACGGTTTTATGAATATACGTTGACTCATAGTTCTGAATTCGGTGATTTTTAGCTTGATTACACACTACTTTTCGAGCTCTACAATCCTGGAGTTTCGGATTTTGATTTCAGAAATCGTGGCTAGTAGGTCTCGTTTCACGTAGTTAGCCACGAAATGTGATTTCTTTACGTAAACGGTTTTATGAATATACGTTGACCCAGAGTTCTGAATTCGGTGATTTTTAGCTTGATTTCACACTACTTTTCGAGCTCTACAATCCTGCCATTTCGGATTTTGATTTCAGAACTCGTGGCTAGTAGGTCTCGTTTCACCTAGTTAGCCGCGAAATGTGGTTTCTTTACGTAAACGGTTTTGTGAATATCCGTTGACTCCGGGTTCTGAATTCGGTGATTTTTAGCTTAATTTCACACTACTTTTCGAGCTCTACAATCCTGCCTTTTCGTATTTTGATTTCAGAACTCGTGGCTAGTAGGTCTTGTTTCACCTAGTTAGCCGCGAAATGTGGTTTCTTTACGTAAACGGTTTTATGAATATCCGTTGACTCCGAGTTCTGAATTCGGTGATTTGTAGCTTGATTTCACACTACTTTTAAAGCTCTACAATCCTGGTGTTTCGGATTTTGATTTCAGAACTCTTGGATAGTAGGTCTCGTTTCACCTAGTTAGCCGCGAAATGTGGTTTCTTTACGTAAACGGTTTTATGAATATCCGTTGACTCCGAGTTCTGAATTCGGTGATTTTTAGCTTGATTTCACACTACTTTTCGGGCTCTACAATCCTGGCGTTTCGGATTTTGATTTCAAAACTCGTGTCCAGTATGTCTCGTTTCACCTACTTAGCCGCGAAAAGTCGTTTCTTTACGTAAACGGTTTTATGAATATTCGTTGACTTAGAGTTCTGAATTCGGTGATTTTTAGCTTGATTTCACACTACTTTTCGAGCTCTACAATCCTGGCATTTCGGATTTTGATTTCAGAACTCGTGGCTACTAGGTCTTGTTTCACCTAGTTAGCCGCGAAATGTGGTTTCTTTACGTAAACGGTTTTACGAATATCCGTTGACCCAGAGTTCTGAATTCGGTGATTTTTAGCTTGATTTCACACTACTTTTCGAGCTCTACAATCCTGCCGTTTCGGATTTTGATTTCAGAACTCGTGGATAGTAGGTCTCGTTTCACGTAGTTAGCCGCGAAATGTGATTTCTTTACGTAAACGGTTTTATGAATATACGTTGACTCATAGTTCTGAATTCGGTGATTTTTAGCTTGATTACACACTACTTTTCGAGCTCTACAATCCTGGAGTTTCGGATTTTGATTTCAGAACTCGTGGCTAGTAGGTCTCGTTTCACGTAGTTAGCCGCGAAATGTGATTTCTTTACGTAAACGGTTTTATGAATATACGTTGACCCAGAGTTCTGAATTCGGTGATTTTTAACTTGATTTCACACTACTTTTCGAGCTCTACAATCCTGGCGTTTCGGATTTTGATTTCAGAACTCGTGGCTAGTAGGTCTCGTTTCACGTAGTTAGCCACGAAATGTGATTTCTTTACGTAAACGGTTTTATGAATATACGTTGACCCAGAGTTCTGAATTCGGTGATTTTTAACTTGATTTCACACTACTTTTCGAGCTCTACAATCCTGCCATTTCGGATTTTGATTTCAGAAGTCGTGGCTAGTAGGTCTCGTTTCACCTAGTTAGCCGCGAAATGTGGTTTCTTTACGTAAACGATTTTGTGAATATCCGTTGACTCCGGGTTCTGAATTCGGTGATTTTTAGCTTGATTTCACACTACTTTTCGAGCTCTACAATCCTGCCTTTTCGTATTTTGATTTCAGAACTCGTGGCTAGTAGGTCTTGTTTCACCTAGTTAGCCGCGAAATGTGGTTTCTTTACGTAAACGGTTTTATGAATATCCGTTGACTCCGAGTTCTGAATTCGGTGATTTTTAGCTTGATTTCACACTACTTTTAAAGCTCTACAATCCTGGTGTTTCGGATTTTGATTTCAGAACTCTTGGATAGTAGCTCTCGTTTCACCTAGTTAGCCGCGAAATGTGGTTTCATTACGTAAACGGTTTTATGAATATCCGTTGACTCCGAGTTCTGAATTCGGTGATTTTTAGCTTGATTTCACACTACTTTTCGGGCTCTACAATCCTTGCGTTTCGGATTTTGATTTCAAAACTCGTGGATAGTAGGTCTCGTTTCACCTAGTTAGCCGCGAAATGTGGTTTCTTTACGTAAACGGTTTTATGAATATCCGTTGACTCCGAGTTCTGAATTCGGTGATTTTTAGCTTGATTTCACACTACTTTTCGAGCTCTACAATCCTGGCGTTTCGGATTTTGATTTCAGAACTTGTGCCTACTAGGTCTTGTTTCACCTAGTTACCCGCGAAATGTGGTTTCTTTACGTAAACGGTTTTACGAATATCCGTTGACCCAGAGTTCTGAATTCGGTGATTTTTAGCTTGATTTCACACTACTTTTCGAGCTCTACAATCCTGCCGTTTCGGATTTTGATTTCAGAACTCGTGGATAGTAGGTCTCGTTTCACGTAGTTAGCCGCGAAATGTGATTTCTTTACGTAAACGGTTTTATGAATATACGTTTACTCATAGTTCTGAATTCGGTGATTTTTAGCTTGATTTCACACTACTTTCCGAGCTCTACAATCCTGGCGTTTCGGATTTTGATTTCAGAACTCGTGGCTAGTAGGTCTCGTTTCACCTAGTTAGCCGCGAAATGTGGTTTCTTTACGTAAACGGTTTTGTGAATATCCGTTGACTCCGGATTCTGAATTCGGTGATTTTTAGCTTGATTTCACACTACTTTTCGAGCTCTACAATCCTGCCTTTTCGTATTTTGATTTCAGAACTCGTGGCTAGTAGGTCTTGTTTCACCTAGTTAGCCGCGAAATGTGGTTTCTTTACGTAAACGGTTTTATGAATATCCGTTGACTTCGAGTTCTGAATTCGGTGATTTTTAGCTTGATTTCACACTACTTTTAAAGCTCTACAATCCTGGTGTTTCGGATTTTGATTTCAGAACTCTTGGATAGTAGGTCTCGTTTCACCTAGTTAGCCGCGAAATGTGGTTTCTTTACGTAAACGGTTTTATGAATATCCGTTGACTCCGAGTTCTGAATTCGGTGATTTTTAGCTTGATTTCACACTACTTTTCGGGCTCTACAATCCTGGCGTTTCGGATTTTGATTTCAAAACTCGTGGCCAGTATGTCTCGTTTCACCTACTTAGCCGCGAAATGTCGTTTCTTTACGTAAACGGTTTTATGAATATTCGTTGACTTAGAGTTCTGAATTCGTTGATTTTTAGCTTGATTTCACACTACTTTTCGAGCTCTACAATCCTGGCGTTTCGGATTTTGATTTCAGAACTCGTGGCTACTAGGTCTTGTTTCACCTTGTTAGCCGCGAAATGTGGTTTCTTTACGTAAACGGTTTTACGAATATCCGTTGACCCAGAGTTCTGAATTCGGTGATTTTTAGCTTGATTTCACACTACTTTTCGAGCTCTACAATCCTGCCGTTTCGGATTTTGATTTCAGAACTCGTGGATAGTAGGTCTCGTTTCACGTAGTTAGCCGCGAAATGTGATTTCTTTACGTAAACGGTTTTATGAATATACGTTGACTCATAGTTCTGAATTCGGTGATTTTTAGCTTGATTACACACTACTTTTCGAGCTCTACAATCCTGGAGTTTCGGATTTTGATTTCAGAAATCGTGGCTAGTAGGTCTCGTTTCACGTAGTTAGCCACGAAATGTGATTTCTTTACGTAAACGGTTTTATGAATATACGTTGACCCAGAGTTCTGAATTCGGTGATTTTTAGCTTGATTTCACACTACTTTTCGAGCTCTACAATCCTGCCATTTCGGATTTTGATTTCAGAACTCGTGGCTAGTAGGTCTCGTTTCACCTAGTTAGCCGCGAAATGTGGTTTCTTTACGTAAACGGTTTTGTGAATATCCGTTGACTCCGGGTTCTGAATTCGGTGATTTTTAGCTTAATTTCACACTACTTTTCGAGCTCTACAATCCTGCCTTTTCGTATTTTGATTTCAGAACTCGTGGCTAGTAGGTCTTGTTTCACCTAGTTAGCCGCGAAATGTGGTTTCTTTACGTAAACGGTTTTATGAATATCCGTTGACTCCGAGTTCTGAATTCGGTGATTTTTAGCTTGATTTCACACTACTTTTAAAGCTCTACAATCCTGGTGTTTCGGATTTTGATTTCAGAACTCTTGGATAGTAGGTCTCGTTTCACCTAGTTAGCCGCGAAATGTGGTTTCTTTACGTAAACGGTTTTATGAATATCCGTTGACTCCGAGTTCTGAATTCGCTGATTTTTAGCTTGATTTTACACTACTTTTCGGGCTCTACAATCCTGGCGTTTCGGATTTTGATTTCAAAACTCGTGGCCAGTATGTCTCGTTTCACCTACTTAGCCGCGAAATGTCGTTTCTTTACGTAAACGGTTTTATGAATATTCGTTGACTTAGAGTTCTGAATTCGGTGATTTTTAGCTTAATTTCACACTACTTTTCGAGCTCTACAATCCTGGCCTTTCGGATTTTGATTTCAGAACTCGTGCCTACTAGGTCTTGTTTCACCTAGTTAGCCGCGAAATGTGGTTTCTTTACGTAAACGGTTTTACGAATATCCGTTGACCCAGAGTTCTGAATTCGGTGATTTTTAGCTTGATTTCACACTACTTTTCGAGCTCTACAATCCTGCCGTTTCGGATTTTGATTTCAGAACTCGTGGATAGTAGGTCTCGTTTCACGTAGTTAGCCGCGAAATGTGATTTCTTTACGTAAACGGTTTTATGAATATACGTTGACTCATAGTTCTGAATTCGGTGATTTTTAGCTTGATTTCACACTACTTTTCGAGCTCTACAATCCTGGCGTTTCGGATTTTGATTTCAGAACTCGTGGCTAGTAGGTCTCGTTTCACGTAGTTAGCCACGAAATGTGATTTCTTTACGTAAACGGTTTTTTGAATATCCGTTGACTCCGAGTTCTGAATTCGGTGATTTTTAGCTTGATTTCACACTACTTTTCGAGCTCTACAATCCTGCGGTTTCGGATTTTGATTTCAGAACTCGTGGCTAGTAGGTCTCGTTTCACCTAGTTAGCCGCGAAATGTGGTTTCTTTACGTAAACGGTTTTATGAATATCCGTTGACTCCGAGTTCTGAATTCGGTGATTTTTAGCTTGATTTCACACTACTTTTCGGGCTCTACAATCCTGGCGTTTCGGATTTTGATTTCAAAACTCGTGGCCAGTATGTCTCGTTTCACCTACTTAGCCGCGAAATGTCGTTTCTTTACGTAAACGGTTTTATGAATATTCGTTGACTTAGAGTTCTGAATTCGGTGATTTTTAGCTTGATTTCACACTACTTTTCGAGCTCTACAATCCTGGCGTTTCGGATTTTGATTTCAGAACTCGTGGCTACTAGGTCTTGTTTCACCTAGTTAGCCGCGAAATGTGGTTTCTTTACGTAAACGGTTTTACGAATATCCGTTGACCCAGAGTTCTGAATTCGGTGATTTTTAGCTTGATTTCACACTACTTTTCGAGCTCTACAATCCTGCCGTTTCGGATTTTGATTTCAGAACTCGTGGATAGTAGGTCTCGTTTCACGTAGTTAGCCGCGAAATGTGATTTCTTTACGTAAACGGTTTTATGAATATACGTTGACTCATAGTTCTGAATTCGGTGATTTTTAGCTTGATTACACACTACTTTTCGAGCTCTACAATCCTGGAGTTTCGGATTTTGATTTCAGAAATCGTGGCTAGTAGGTCTCGTTTCACGTAGTTAGCCACGAAATGTGATTTCTTTACGTAAACGGTTTTACGAATATCCGTTGACCCAGAGTTCTGAATTCGGTGATTTTTAGCTTGATTTCACACTACTTTTCGAGCTCTACAATCCTGCCGTTTCGGATTTTGATTTCAGAACTCGTGGATAGTAGGTCTCGTTTCACGTAGTTAGCCGCGAAATGTGATTTCTTTACGTAAACGGTTTTATGAATATACGTTGACTCATAGTTCTGAATTCGGTGATTTTTAGCTTGATTACACACTACTTTTCGAGCTCTACAATCCTGGAGTTTCGGATTTTGATTTCAGAAATCGTGGCTAGTAGGTCTCGTTTCACGTAGTTAGCCACGAAATGTGATTTCTTTACGTAAACGGTTTTATGAATATACGTTGACCCAGAGTTCTGAATTCGGTGATTTTTAGCTTGATTTCACACTACTTTTCGAGCTCTACAATCCTGCCATTTCGGATTTTGATTTCAGAAGTCGTGGCTAGTAGGTCTCGTTTCACCTAGTTAGCCGCGAAATGTGGTTTCTTTACGTAAACGGTTTTGTGAATATCCGTTGACTCCGGGTTCTGAATTCGGTGATTTTTAGCTTGATTTCACACTACTTTTCGAGCTCTACAATCCTGCCTTTTCGTATTTTGATTTCAGAACTCGTGGCTAGTAGGTCTTGTTTCACCTAGTTAGCCGCGAAATGTGGTTTCTTTACGTAAACGGTTTTATGAATATCCGTTGACTCCGAGTTCTGAATTCGGTGATTTTTAGCTTGATTTCACACTACTTTTAAAGCTCTACAATCCTGGTGTTTCGGATTTTGATTTCAGAACTCTTGGATAGTAGGTCTCGTTTCACCTAGTTAGCCGCGAAATGTGGTTTCTTTACGTAAACGGTTTTATGAATATCCGTTGACTCCGAGTTCTGAATTCGGTGATTATTAGCTTGATTTCACACTACTTTTCGGGCTCTACAATCCTGGCGTTTCGGATTTTGATTTCAAAACTCGTGGCCAGTATGTCTCGTTTCACCTACTTTGCCGCGAAATGTCGTTTCTTTACGTAAACGGTTTTATGAATATTCGTTGACTTAGAGTTCTGAATTCGGTGATTTTTAGCTTAATTTCACACTACTTTTCGAGCTCTACAATCCTGGCCTTTCGGATTTTGATTTCAGAACTCGTGCCTACTAGGTCTTGTTTCACCTAGTTAGCCGCGAAATGTGGTTTCTTTACGTAAACGGTTTTACGAATATCCGTTGACCCAGAGTTCTGAATTCGGTGATTTTTAGCTTGATTTCACACTACTTTTCGAGCTCTACAATCCTGCCGTTTCGGATTTTGATTTCAGAACTCGTGGATAGTAGGTCTCGTTTCACGTAGTTAGCCGCGAAATGTGATTTCTTTACGTAAACGGTTTTATGAATATACGTTGACTCATAGTTCTGAATTCGGTGATTTTTAGCTTGATTTCACACTACTTTTCGAGCTCTACAATCCTGGCGTTTCGGATTTTGATTTCAGAACTCGTGGCTAGTAGGTCTCGTTTCACGTAGTTAGCCACGAAATGTGATTTCTTTACGTAAACGGTTTTTTGAATATCCGTTGACTCCGAGTTCTGAATTCGGTGATTTTTAGCTTGATTTCACACTACTTTTCGAGCTCTACAATCCTGCGGTTTCGGATTTTGATTTCAGAACTCGTGGCTAGTAGGTCTCGTTTCACCTAGTTAGCCGCGAAATGTGGTTTCTTTACGTAAACGGTTTTATGAATATCCGTTGACTCCGAGTTCTGAATTCGGTGATTTTTAGCTTGATTTCACACTACTTTTAAAGCTCTACAATCCTGGTGTTTCGGATTTTGATTTCAGAACTCTTGGATAGTAGGTATCGTTAGACCTAGTTAGCCGCGAAATGTGGTTTCTTTACGTAAACGGTTTTATGAATATCCGTTGACTCCGAGTTCTGAATTCGGTGATTTTTAGCTTGATTTCACACTACTTTTCGAGCTCTACAATCCTGCCGTTTCGGATTTGGATTTCAGAACTCGTGGCTAGTAGGTCTCGTTTCACCTAGTTAGCCGCGAAATGTGATTTCTTTACGTAAACGGTTTTATGAATTGACGTTGACCCAGAGTTCTGAATTCGGTGATTTTTAGCTTGATTTCACACTACTTTTCGGGCTCTACAATCCTGGCGTTTCGGATTTTGATTTCAAAACTCGTGGATAGTAGGTCTCGTTTCACCTAGTTAGCCGCGAAATGTGGTTTGTTTACGTAAACTGTTTTATGAATATCCGTTGACTCCGAGTTCTGAATTCGGTGATTTTTATCTTGATTTCACACTACTTTTCGAGCTCTACAATCCTGCCGTTTCGGATTTTGATTTCAGAACTCGTGGATAGTAAGTCTCATTTCACGTAGTTAGCCGCGAAATGTGATTTCTTTACGTAAACGGTTTTATGAATTGACGTTGACCCAGAGTTCTGAATTCGGTGATTTTTAGCTTGATTTCACACTACTTTTCGAGCTCTACAATCCTGCCATTTCGGATTTTGATTTCAGAACTCGTGGCAGGTAGGTCTCGTTTCACCTAGTTAGCCGCGAAATGTGGTTTCTTTACGTAAACGGTTTTGTGAATATCCGTTGACTCCGGGTTCTGAATTCGGTGATTTTTAGCTTGATTTCACACTAATTTCCGAGCTCTACAATCCTACCATTTCGGATTTTGATTTCAGAACTCGTGGATAGTAGGTCTCGTTTCACCTAGTTAGCCGCGAAATGTGGTTTCTTTACGTAAACGGTTTTATGAATATACGTTGACTCCGAGTTCTGAATTCGGTGATTTTTAGCTTGATTTCACACTACTTTTCGAGCTCTAGAATCCTGATGTTTCGGATTTTGATTTCAAAACTCGTGGCTAGTAGGTCTCGTTTCACCTAGTTAGCCGCGAAATGTGGTTTCTTTACGTAAACGGTTTTATGAATATCCGTTGACTCCGAGTTCTGAATTCGGTGATTTTTAGCTTGATTTCACACTACTTTTAAAGCTCTACAATCCTGGTGTTTCGGATTTTGATTTCAGAACTCTTGGATAGTAGGTCTCGTTTCACCTAGTTAGCCGCGAAATGTGGTTTCTTTACGTAAACGGTTTTATGAATATCCTTTGACTCCGAGTTCTGAATTCGGTGATTTTTATCTTGATTTCACACTACTTTTCGGGCTCTACAATCCTGACGTTTCGGATTTTGATTTCAAAACTCGTGGCCAGTATGTCTCGTTTCACCTAGTTAGCCGCGAAATGTCGTTTCTTTACGTAAACGGTTTTGTGAATATCCGTTGACTCCGGGTTCTGAATTCGGTGATTTTTAGCTTGATTTCACACTACTTTTCGAGCTCTACAATCCTGGCGTTTCGGATTTTGATTTCAGAACTCGTGGCTAGTAGGTCTTGTTTCACCTAGTTAGCCGCGAAATGTGGTTTCTTTACGTAAACGGTTTTACGAATATCCGTTGACCCAGAGTTCTGAATTCGGTGATTTTTAGCTTGATTTCACACTAATTTTCGAGCTCTATAATCCTGGCATTTCGGATTTTGATTTCAGAACTCGTGGATAGTAGGTCTCGTTTCACCTAGTTAGCCGCGATATGTCGTTTCTTTACGTAAACGGTTTTATGAATATCCGTTGACTCCGGGTTCTGAATTCGGTGATTTTTAGCTTCATTTCACACTACTTTTAGAGCTCTACAATCCTGCCATTTCGGATTTTGATATCAGAACTCTTGGATAGTTGGTGTCGTTTCACCTAGTTAGCCGCGAAATGTGGTTTCTTTACGTAAACGGTTTTATGAATATCCGTTGACTCCGAGTTCTGAATTCGGTGATTTTTAGCTTGATTTCACACTACTTTTCGGGCTCTACAATCCTGGCATTTCGGATTTTAATTTCAGAACTCGTGGCTAGTATGTCTCGTTTCACCTAGTTAGCCGCGAAATGTCGTTTCTTTACGTAAACGGTTTTATGAATATTCGTTGACTCAGTGTTCTGAATTCGGTGATTTTTATCTTGATTTCACACTACTTTTCGAGATCTACAATCCTGCCGTTTCGGATTTTGATTTCACAACTCGTGGCTAGTAGGTCTCGTTTCACCTAGTTAGCCGCGATATGTGGTTTCTTTACGTAAACGGTTTTATGAATATCCATTGACCCAGAGTTCTGAATTCGGTGATTTTTAGCTTGATTTCACACTAGTTTTCGGGCTCTACAATCCTGGCGTTTCGGATTTTGATTTCAAAACTCGTGGCCAGTATGTCTCGTTTCACCTACTTAGCCGCGAAATGTCGTTTCTTTACGTAAACGGTTTTATGAATATTCGTTGACTTAGAGTTCTGAATTCGGTGATTTTTAGCTTGATTTCACACTACTTTTCGAGCTCTACAATCCTGGCGTTTCGGATTTTGATTTCAGAACTCGTGGCTACTAGGTCTTGTTTCACCTAGTTAGCCGCGAAATGTGGTTTCTTTACGTAAACGGTTTTACGAATATCCGTTGACCCAGAGTTCTGAATTCGGTGATTTTTAGCTTGATTTCACACTACTTTTCGAGCTCTACAATCCTGCCGTTTCGGATTTTGATTTCAGAACTCGTGGATAGTAGGTCTCGTTTCACGTAGTTAGCCGCGAAATGTGATTTCTTTACGTAAACGGTTTTATGAATATACGTTGACTCATAGTTCTGAATTCGGCGATTTTTAGCTTGATTACACACTACTTTTCGAGCTCTACAATCCTGGAGTTTCGGATTTTGATTTCAGAAATCGTGGCTAGTAGGTCTCGTTTCACGTAGTTAGCCACGAAATGTGATTTCTTTACGTAAACGGTTTTATGAATATACGTTGACCCAGAGTTCTGAATTCGGTGATTTTTAGCTTGATTTCACACTACTTTTCGAGCTCTACAATCCTGCCATTTCGGATTTTGATTTCAGAACTCGTGGCTAGTAGGTCTCGTTTCACCTAGTTAGCCGCGAAATGTGGTTTCTTTACGTAAACGGTTTTGTGAATATCCGTTGACTCTGGGTTCTGAATTCGGTGATTTTTAGCTTGATTTCACACTACTTTTCGAGCTCTACAATCCTGCCTTTTCGTATTTTGATTTCAGAACTCGTGGCTAGTAGGTCTTGTTTCACCTAGTTAGCCGCGAAATGTGGTTTCTTTACGTAAACGGTTTTATGAATATCCGTTGACTCCGAGTTCTGAATTCGGTGATTTTTAGCTTGATTTCACACTACTTTTAAAGCTCTACAATCCTGGTGTTTCGGATTTTGATTTCAGAACTCTTGGATAGTAGGTCTCGTTTCACCTAGTTAGCCGCGAAATGTGGTTTCTTTACGTAAACGGTTTTATGAATATCCGTTGACTCCGAGTTCTGAATTCGGTGATTATTAGCTTGATTTCACACTACTTTTCGGGCTCTACAATCCTGGCGTTTCGGATTTTGATTTCAAAACTCGTGGTCAGTATGTCTCGTTTCACCTACTTTGCCGCGAAATGTCGTTTCTTTACGTAAACGGTTTTATGAATATTCGTTGACTTAGAGTTCTGAATTCGGTGATTTTTAGCTTAATTTCACACTACTTTTCGAGCTCTACAATCCTGGCCTTTCGGATTTTGATTTCAGAACTCGTGCCTACTAGGTCTTGTTTCACCTAGTTAGCCGCGAAATGTGGTTTCTTTACGTAAACGGTTTTACGAATATCCGTTGACCCAGAGTTCTGAATTCGGTGATTTTTAGCTTGATTTCACACTACTTTTCGAGCTCTACAATCCTGCCGTTTCGGATTTTGATTTCAGAACTCGTGGATAGTAGGTCTCGTTTCACGTAGTTAGCCGCGAAATGTGATTTCTTTACGTAAACGGTTTTATGAATATACGTTGACTCATAGTTCTGAATTCGGTGATTTTTAGCTTGATTTCACACTACTTTTCGAGCTCTACAATCCTGGCGTTTCGGATTTTGATTTCAGAACTCGTGGCTAGTAGGTCTCGTTTCACGTAGTTAGCCACGAAATGTGATTTCTTTACGTAAACGGTTTTTTGAATATCCGTTGACTCCGAGTTCTGAATTCGGTGATTTTTAGCTTGATTTCACACTACTTTTCGAGCTCTACAATCCTGCGGTTTCGGATTTTGATTTCAGAACTCGTGGCTAGTAGGTCTCGTTTCACCTAGTTAGCCGCGAAATGTGGTTTCTTTACGTAAACGGTTTTATGAATATCCGTTGACTCCGAGTTCTGAATTCGGTGATTTTTAGCTTGATTTCACACTACTTTTAAAGCTCTACAATCCTGGTGTTTCGGATTTTGATTTCAGAACTCTTGGATAGTAGGTCTCGTTTCACCTAGTTAGCCGCGAAATGTGGTTTCTTTACGTAAACGGTTTTATGAATATCCGTTGACTCCGAGTTCTGAATTCGGTGATTATTAGCTTGATTTCACACTACTTTTCGGGCTCTACAATCCTGGCGTTTCGGATTTTGATTTCAAAACTCGTGGCCAGTATGTCTCGTTTCACCTACTTTGCCGCGAAATGTCGTTTCTTTACGTAAACGGTTTTATGAATATTCGTTGACTTAGAGTTCTGAATTCGGTGATTTTTAGCTTAATTTCACACTACTTTTCGAGCTCTACAATCCTGGCCTTTCGGATTTTGATTTCAGAACTCGTGCCTACTAGGTCTTGTTTCACCTAGTTAGCCGCGAAATGTGGTTTCTTTACGTAAACGGTTTTACGAATATCCGTTGACCCAGAGTTCTGAATTCGGTGATTTTTAGCTTGATTTCACACTACTTTTCGAGCTCTACAATCCTGCCGTTTCGGATTTTGATTTCAGAACTCGTGGATAGTAGGTCTCGTTTCACGTAGTTAGCCGCGAAATGTGATTTCTTTACGTAAACGGTTTTATGAATATACGTTGACTCATAGTTCTGAATTCGGTGATTTTTAGCTTGATTTCACACTACTTTTCGAGCTCTACAATCCTGGCGTTTCGGATTTTGATTTCAGAACTCGTGGCTAGTAGGTCTCGTTTCACGTAGTTAGCCACGAAATGTGATTTCTTTACGTAAACGGTTTTTTGAATATCCGTTGACTCCGAGTTCTGAATTCGGTGATTTTTAGCTTGATTTCACACTACTTTTCGAGCTCTACAATCCTGCGGTTTCGGATTTTGATTTCAGAACTCGTGGCTAGTAGGTCTCGTTTCACCTAGTTAGCCGCGAAATGTGGTTTCTTTACGTAAACGGTTTTATGAATATCCGTTGACTCCGAGTTCTGAATTCGGTGATTTTTAGCTTGATTTCACACTACTTTTAAAGCTCTACAATCCTGGTGTTTCGGATTTTGATTTCAGAACTCTTGGATAGTAGGTCTCGTTAGACCTAGTTAGCCGCGAAATGTGGTTTCTTTACGTAAACGGTTTTATGAATATCCGTTGACTCCGAGTTCTGAATTCGGTGATTTTTAGCTTGATTTCACACTACTTTTCGAGCTCTACAATCCTGCCGTTTCGGATTTGGATTTCAGAACTCGTGGCTAGTAGGTCTCGTTTCACCTAGTTAGCCGCGAAATGTGATTTCTTTACGTAAACGGTTTTATGAATTGACGTTGACCCAGAGTTCTGAATTCGGTGATTTTTAGCTTGATTTCACACTACTTTTCGGGCTCTACAATCCTGGCGTTTCGGATTTTGATTTCAAAACTCGTGGATAGTAGGTCTCGTTTCACCTAGTTAGCCGCGAAATGTGGTTTGTTTACGTAAACTGTTTTATGAATATCCGTTGACTCCGAGTTCTGAATTCGGTGATTTTTATCTTGATTTCACACTACTTTTCGAGCTCTACAATCCTGCCGTTTCGGATTTTGATTTCAGAACTCGTGGATAGTAGGTCTCATTTCACGTAGTTAGCCGCGAAATGTGATTTCTTTACGTAAACGGTTTTATGAATTGACGTTGACCCAGAGTTCTGAATTCGGTGATTTTTAGCTTGATTTCACACTACTTTTCGAGCTCTACAATCCTGCCATTTCGGATTTTGATTTCAGAACTCGTGGCAGGTAGGTCTCGTTTCACCTAGTTAGCCGCGAAATGTGGTTTCTTTACGTAAACGGTTTTGTGAATATCCGTTGACTCCGGGTTCTGAATTCGGTGATTTTTAGCCTGATTTCACACTAATTTCCGAGCTCTACAATCCTACCATTTCGGATTTTGATTTCAGAACTCGTGGATAGTAGGTCTCGTTTCACCTAGTTAGCCGCGAAATGTGGTTTCTTTACGTAAACGGTTTTATGAATATACGTTGACTCCGAGTTCTGAATTCGGTGATTTTTAGCTTGATTTCACACTACTTTTCGAGCTCTAGAATCCTGATGTTTCGGATTTTGATTTCAAAACTCGTGGCTAGTAGGTCTCGTTTCACCTAGTTAGCCGCGAAATGTGGTTTCTTTACGTAAACGGTTTTATGAATATCCGTTGACTCCGAGTTCTGAATTCGGTGATTTTTAGCTTGATTTCACACTACTTTTAAAGCTCTACAATCCTGGTGTTTCGGATTTTGATTTCAGAACTCTTGGATAGTAGGTCTCGTTTCACCTAGTTAGCCGCGAAATGTGGTTTCTTTACGTAAACGGTTTTATGAATATCCTTTGACTCCGAGTTCTGAATTCGGTGATTTTTATCTTGATTTCACACTACTTTTCGGGCTCTACAATCCTGGTGCTTCGGATTTTGATTTCAAAACTCGTGGCCAGTATGTCTCGTTTCACCTAGTTAGCCGCGAAATGTCGTTTCTTTACGTAAACGGTTTTGTGAATATCCGTTGACTCCGGGTTCTGAATTCGGTGATTTTTAGCTTGATTTCACACTACTTTTCGAGCTCTACAATCCTGGCGTTTCGGATTTTGATTTCAGAACTCGTGGCTAGTAGGTCTTGTTTCACCTAGTTAGCCGCGAAATGTGGTTTCTTTACGTAAACGGTTTTACGAATATCCGTTGACCCAGAGTTCTGAATTCGGTGATTTTTAGCTTGATTTCACACTAATTTTCGAGCTCTATAATCCTGGCATTTCGGATTTTGATTTCAGAACTCGTGGATAGTAGGTCTCGTTTCACCTAGTTAGCCGCGATATGTCGTTTCTTTACGTAAACGGTTTTATGAATATCCGTTGACTCCGGGTTCTGAATTCGGTGATTTTTAGCTTCATTTCACACTACTTTTAGAGCTCTACAATCCTGCCATTTCGGATTTTGATATCAGAACTCTTGGATAGTTGGTGTCGTTTCACCTAGTTAGCCGCGAAATGTGGTTTCTTTACGTAAACGGTTTTATGAATATCCGTTGACTCCGAGTTCTGAATTCGGTGATTTTTAGCTTGATTTCACACTACTTTTCGGGCTCTACAATCCTGGCATTTCGGATTTTAATTTCAGAACTCGTGGCTAGTATGTCTCATTTCACCTAGTTAGCCGCGAAATGTCGTTTCTTTACGTAAACGGTTTTATGAATATTCGTTGACTCAGTGTTCTGAATTCGGTGATTTTTATCTTGATTTCACACTACTTTTCGAGATCTACAATCCTGCCGTTTCGGATTTTGATTTCACAACTCCTGGCTAGTAGGTCTCGTTTCACCTAGTTAGCCGCGATATGTGGTTTCTTTACGTAAACGGTTTTATGAATATCCATTGACCCAGAGTTCTGAATTCGGTGATTTTTAGCTTGATTTCACACTACTTTTTGAGCTCTACAATCCTGCCGTTTCGGATTTTGATTTCAGAACTCGTAGATAGTAGGTCTCGTTTCACCTAGTTAGCCGCGAAATGTCGTTTCTTTACGTAAACGGTTTTATGAATATCCGTTGACTCAGAGTTCTGAATTCGGGGATTTTTAGCTTGATTTCACACTAATATCCGAGCTCTAGAATCCTGGCATTTCGGATTTTGATTTCAGAACTCGTGGATAGTAGGTCTCGTTTCACCTAGTTACCCGCGAAATGTGGTTTCTTTACGTAAACGGTTTTATGAATATCCGTTGACTCCGAATTCTGAATTCGGTGATTTTTAGCTTGATTTCATACTACTTTTCGAGCTCTACAATCCTGTCGTTTCGAATTTTGATCTCAGAACTCGTGGATAGTAGGTCTCGTTTCACCTAGTTAGCCGCGAAATGTGGTTTCTTTACGTAAACGGTTTTATGAATATCCGTTGACTCCGAGTTCTGAATTCGGTGATTTTTAGCTTGATTTCACACTACTTTTAAAGCTCTACAATCCTGCCATTTCGGATTTTGATTTGAGAACTCTTGGATAGTAGGTCTCGTTTCACCTAGTTAGCCGCGAAATGTGGTTTCTTTACGTAAACGGTTTTATGAATATCCGTTGACTCCGAGTTCTGAATTCGGTGATTTTTAGCTTGATTTCACACTACTTTTCGGGCTCTACAATCCTGGAATTTCGGAATTTGATTTCAAAACTCGTGGCCAGTATGTCTCGTTTCACCTAGTTAGCCGCGAAATGTCGTTTTTTTACGTAAACGGTTTTATGAATATTCGTTGACTCAGAGTTCTGAATTCGGTGATTTTTAGCTTGATTTCACACTATTTTTCGAGCTCTACAATCTTGCCGTTTCGGATTTTTATTTCAGAACTCGTGGATAGTAGGTCTCGTTTCACCTAGTTAGCCGCGAAATGTGGTTTCTTTACGTAAACGGTTTTATGAATATCCGTTGACTCCGGGTTCTGAATTCGGTGATTTTTAGCTTGATTTCACACTACTTTTAAAGCTCTACAATCCTGGTGTTTCGGATTTTGATATCAGAACTCGTGGCTAGTAGGTCTTGTTTCACCTAGTTAGCCGCGAAATGTGGTTTCTTTACGTAAACGGTTTTACGAATATCCGTTGACCCAGAGTTCTGAATTCGGTGATTTTTAGCTTGATTTCATACTACTTTTCGAGCTCTACAATCCTGCCTTTTCGGATTTTGATTTCAAAACTCGTGGATAGTAGGTCTCGTTTAACGTAGTTAGCCGCGAAATGTGATTTCTTTACGTAAACGGTTTTATGAATATACGTTGACCCAGAGTTCTGAATTCGGTGATTTTTAGCTTGATTTCACACTACTTTTCGAGCTCTACAATCCTGCCATTTCGGATTTTGATTTCAGAACTCGTGGATAGTAGGTCTCGTTTCACCTAGTTAGCCGCGAAATGTGGTTTCTTTACGTAAACGGTTTTACGAATATCCGTTGACCCAGAGTTCTGAATTCGGTGATTTTTAGCTTGATTTCATACTACTTTTCGAGCTTTACAATCCTGCCATTTCGGATTTTGATTTCAAAACTCGTGGATAGTAGGTCTCGTTTCACCTAGTTAGCCGCGATATGTGTTTTCTTTACGTAAACGGTTTTATAAATATCCGTTGACTCCGGGTTCTGAATTCGGTGATTTTTAGCTTGATTTCACACTACTTTTAAAGCTCTACAATCCTGGTGTTTCGGATTTTTATATCAGAAGTCGTGGCTAGTAGGTCTTGTTTCACCTAGTTAGCCGCGAAATGTGGTTTCTTTACGTAAACGGTTTTACGAATATCCGTTGACCCAGAGTTCTGAATTCGGTGATTTTTAGCTTGATTTCATACTACTTTTCGAGCTCTACAATCCTGCCATTTCGGATTTTGATTTCAAAACTCGTGGATAGTAGGTCTCGTTTAACGTAGTTAGCCGCGAAATGTGATTTCTTTACGTAAACGGTTTTAGGAATATACGTTGACTCAGAGTTCTGAATTCGGGGATTTTTAGCTTGATTTCACACTAATATCCGAGCTCTAGAATCCTGCCATTTCGGATTTTGATTTCAAAACTCGTGGATAGTAGGTCTCGTTTCACCTAGTTAGCCGCGATATGTGGTTTCTTTACGTAAACGGTTTTATAAATATCCGTTGACTCCGGGTTCTGAATTCGGTGATTTTTAGCTTGATTTCACACTACTTTTAAAGCTCTACAATCCTGGTGTTTCGGATTTTTATATCAGAAGTCGTGGCTAGTAGGTCTTGTTTCACCTAGTTAGCCGCGAAATGTGGTTTCTTTACGTAAACGGTTTTACGAATATCCGTTGACCCAGAGTTCTGAATTCGGTGATTTTTAGCTTGATTTCATACTACTTTTCGAGCTCTACAATCCTGCCATTTCGGATTTTGATTTCAAAACTCGTGGATAGTAGGTCTCGTTTAACGTAGTTAGCCGCGAAATGTGATTTCTTTACGTAAACGGTTTTAGGAATATACGTTGACCCAGAGTTCTGAATTCGGTGATTTTTAGCTTGATTTCACATTACTTTTCGAGCTCTACAATCCTGCCATTTCGGATTTTGATTTCAGAACTCGTGGATAGTAGGTCTCGTTTCACCTAGTTAGCCGCGAAATGTGGTTTCTTTACGTAAACGGTTTTACGAATATCCGTTGACCCAGAGTTCTGAATTCGGTGATTTTTAGCTTGATTTCATACTACTTTTCGAGCTCTACAATCCTACCGTTTCGGATTTTGATTTCAAAACTCGTGGATAGTAGGTCTCGTTTCACCTAGTTAGCCGCGAAATGTGGTTTCTTTACGTAAACGGTTTTATGAATATCCGTTGACTCCGGGTTCTGAATTCGGTGATTTTTAGCTTGATTTCACACTACTTTTCGAGCTCTACAATCCTGCTGATTCGGATTTTGATTTCAGAACTCGTGGATAGTAGGTCTCGTTTCACCTAGTTAGCCGCGAAATGTGGTTTCTTTACGTAAACGGTTTTACGAATATCCGTTGACCCAGAGTTCTGAATTCGGTGATTTTTAGCTTGATTTCACACTACTTTTCGAGCTCTACAATCCTGGCGTTTCGAATTTTGATTTCAAAACTCGTGGCTAGTAGGTCTCGTTTCACCTAGTTAGCCGCGAAATGTGGTTTCTTTACGTGAACGGTTTTATGAATATCCGTTGACTCCGAGTTCTGAATTCGGTGATTTTTAGCTTGATTTCATACTACTTTTCGAGCTCTACAATCCTGGCGTTTCGGATTTTGATTTCAGTACTCGTGGATAGTAGGTCTCGTTTCACCTAGTTAGCCGCGAAATGTGGTTTCTTTACGTAAACGGTTTTATGAATATCCGTTGACTCAGAGTTCTGAATTCGGTGATTTTAAGCTTGATTTCACACTAATTTTTGAGCTCTATAATCCTGGCATTTCGGATTTTGATTTCAGAACTCGTGGATAGTAGGTCTCGTTTCACCTAGTTAGCCGCGATATGTGGTTTCTTTACGTAAACGGTTTTATGAATATCCGTTGACTCCGGTTTCTGAATTCGGTGATTTTTAGCTTGATTTCACATTACTTTTAAAGCTCTACAATCCTGGTGTTTCGGATTTTGATATCAGAACTCTTGAATAGTTGGTCTCGTTTCACCTAGTTAGTCGCGAAATGTGGTTTCTTTACGTAAACGGTTTTATGAATATTCGTTGACTCCGAGTTCTGAATTCGGTGATTTTTAGCTTGATTTCACAGTACTTTTCGGGCTCTACAATCCTGGCGTTTCGGATTTTGATTTCAGAACTCGTGGCTAGTATGTCTCGTTTCACCTAGTTAGCCGCGAAATTTCGTTTCTTTACGTAAACGGTTTTATGAATATTCGTTGACTCAGAGTTCTGAATTCGGTGATTTTTAGCTTGATTTCACACTACTTTTCGAGCTCTACAATCCTGGCGTTTCGGATTTTGATTTCAGAACTCGTGGCTAGTAGGTCTCGTTTCACCTAGTTAGCCGCGATATGTGGTTTCTTTACGTAAACGGTTTTATGAATATCCATTGACCCAGAGTTCTGAATTCGGTGATTTTTAGCTTGATTTCACACTACTTTTTGAGCTCTACAATCCTGCCATTTCGGATTTTGATTTCAGAACTCGTGGCTAGTAGGTCTCGTTTCGCCTAGTTAGCCGCGAAATGTGGTTTCTTTACGTAAACGGTTTTATGAATATCCGTTGACTCCGAGTTCTGAATTCGGTGATTTTTAGCTTGATTTCACAATACTTTTCGGGCTCTACAATCCTGGAGTTTCGGATTTTGATTTCAGAACTCGTGGCTAGTATGTCTCGTTTCACCTACTTAGCCGCGAAATGTCGTTTCTTTACGTAAACGGTTTTATGAATATTCGTTGACTCAGAGTTCTGAATTCGGTGATTTTTAGCTTGATTTCACACTACTTTTCGAGCTCTACAATCCTGGCGTTTCGAATTTTGATTTCAAAACTCGTGGCTAGTAGGTCTCGTTTCACCTAGTTAGCCGCGAAATGTGGTTTCTTTACGTGAACGGTTTTATGAATATCCGTTGACCCAGAGTTCTGAATTCGGTGATTTTTAACTTGATTTCATACTACTTTTCGAGCTCTACAATCCTGGCGTTTCGGATTTTGATTTCAGAACTCGTGGCTAGTATGTCTCGTTTCACCTAGTTAGCCGCGAAATGTCGTTTCTTTACGTAAACGGTTTTATCAATATTCGTTGACTCAGAGTTCTGAATTCGATGGTTTTTAGCTTGATTTCACACTACTTTTCGAGCTCTACAATCCTGGCATTTCGGATTTTGATTTCAGAACTCGTGGCTAGTAGGTCTCGTTTCACCTAGTTAGCCGCGATATGTGGTTTCTTTACGTAAACGGTTTTATGAATATCCATTGACCCAGAGTTCTGAATTCGGTGATTTTTAGCTTGATTTCACACTACTTTTTGAGCTCTACAATCCTGCCATTTCGGATTTTGATTTCAGAACTCGTGGCTAGTAGGTCTCGTTTCACCTAGTTAGCCGCGAAATGTGGTTTCTCTACGTAAACGGTTTTATGAATATCCGTTGACTCCGAGTTCTGAATTCGGTGATTTTTAGCTTGATTTCACACTACTTTTCGGGCTCTACAATCCTGGCGTTTCGGATTTTGATTTCAGAACTCGTGGCTAGTATGCCTCGTTTCACCTACTTAGCCGCGAAATGTCGTTTCTTTACGTAAACGGTTTTATGAATATTCGTTGACTCAGAGTTCTGAATTCGGTGATTTTTAGCTTGATTTCACACTAATTTTTGAGCTCTACAATCCTGGCATTTCGGATTTTGATTTCAAAACTCGTGGCTAGTAGGTCTCGTTTCACCTAGTTAGCCGCGAAATGTGGTTTCTTTACGTGAACGGTTTTATGAATATCCGTTGACCCAGAGTTCTGAATTCGGTGATTTTTAGCTTGATTTCACAATACTTTTCGGGCTCTAGAATCCTGGAGTTTCGGATTTTGATTTCAGAACTCGTGGCTAGTATGTCTCGTTTCACCTACTTAGCCGCGAAATGTCGTTTCTTTACGTAAACGGTTTTATGAATATTCGTTGACTCAGAGTTCTGAATTCGATGATTTTTAGCTTGATTTCACACTACTTTTCGAGCTCTACAATCCTGCCGTTTCGGATTTTGATTTCAGAACTCGTGGATAGTAGGTCTCGTTTCACCTAGTTAGCCGCGAAATGTGGTTTCTTTACGTAAACGGTTTTATGAATATACGTTGACCCAGAGTTCTGAATTCGGTGATTTTTAGCTTGATTTCACACTACTTTTCGAGCTCTACAATCCTGCCGTTTCGGATTTTGATTTCAGAACTCGTGGCTAGTAGGTCTCGTTTCACCTAGTTAGCCGCGAAATGTGGTTTCTCTACGTAAACGGTTTTATGAATATCCGTTGACTCCGAGTTCTGAATTCGGTGATTTTTAGCTTGATTTCACACTACTTTTCGGGCTCTACAATCCTGGCGTTTCGGATTTTGATTTCAGAACTCGTGGCTAGTATGCCTCGTTTAACCTACTTAGCCGCGAAATGTCGTTTCTTTACGTAAACGGTTTTATGAATATTCGTTGACTCAGAGTTCTGAATTCGGTGATTTTTAGCTTGATTTCACACTAATTTTTGAGCTCTACAATCCTGGCATTTCGGATTTTGATTTCAAAACTCGTGGCTAGTAGGTCTCGTTTCACCTAGTTAGCCGCGAAATGTGGTTTCTTTACGTGAACGGTTTTATGAATATCCGTTGACCCAGAGTTCTGAATTCGGTGATTTTTAAATTGATTTCATACTACTTTTCGAGCTCTACAATCCTGCCGTTTCGGATTTTGATATCAGAACTCGTGGATAGTAGGTCTCGTTTCACGTAGTTAGCCGCGAAATGTGATTTCTTTACGTAAACGGTTTTATGAATATACGTTGACCCAGAGTTCTGAATTCGGTGATTTTTAGCTTGATTTCACACTACTTTTCGAGCTCTACAATCCTGCCGTTTCGGATTTTGATTTCAGAACTCGTGGATAGTAGGTCTCGTTTCACCTAGTTAGCCGCGAAATGTGGTTTCTTTACGTAAACGGTTTTATGAATATCCGTTGACTCAGAGTTCTGAATTCGGTGATTTTTAGCTTGATTTCACACTAATTTTCGAGCTCTACAATCCTGCCGTTTCGGATTTTAATTTCAGAACGCCTGGATAGTAGGTCTCGTTTCACCTAGTTAGCCGCGATATGTGCTTTCTTTACGTAAACGGTTTTATGAATATCCGTTGACTCCGAGTTCTGAATTCGGTGATTTTTAGCTTGATTTCACACTACTTTTAAAGCTCTACAATCCTGGCGTTTCGGATTTTGATTTCAGAACTCTTGGATAGTAGGTCTCGTTTCACCTAGTTAGCCGCAAAATGTGGTTTCTTTACGTAAACGGTTTTATGAATATCCGTTGACTCCGAGTTCTGAATTCGGTGATTTTTAGCTTGATTTCACACTACTTTTCGGGCTCCACAATCCTGGCGTTTCGGATTTTGATTTCAAAACTCGTGGCCAGTATGTCTCGTTTCACCTAGTTAGCCGCAAAATGTCGTTTCTTTACGTAAACGGTTTTATGAATATTCGTTGACTCAGAGTTCTGAATTCGGTGATTTTTAGCTTGATTTCACACTACTTTTCGAGCTCTACAATCCTGGCGCTTCGAATTTTGATTTCAAAACTCGTGGCTAGTAGGTCTCGTTTCACCTACTTAGCCGCGAAATGTGGTTTCTTTACGTGAACGGTTTTATGAATATCCGTTGACCCAGAGTTCTGAATTCGGTGATTTTTAACTTGATTTCATACTACTTTTCGAGCTCTACAATCCTGGTGTTTCGGATTTTGATTTCAGAACTCGTGGCTAGTATGTCTCGTTTCACCTAGTTAGCCGCGAAATGTCGTTTCTTTACGTAAACGGTTTTATGAATATCCGTTGACTCAGAGTTCTGAATTCGGTGATTTTTAGCTTGATTTCACACTAATTTTCGAGCTCTACAATCCTGCCGTTTCGGATTTTAATTTCAGAACGCCTGGATAGTAGGTCTCGTTTCACCTAGTTAGCCGCGATATGTGCTTTCTTTACGTAAACGGTTTTATGAATATCCGTTGACTCCGAGTTCTGAATTCGATGATTTTTAGCTTGATTTCACACTACTTTTAAAGCTCTACAATCCTGGTGTTTCGGATTTTGATTTCAGAACTCTTGGATAGTAGGTCTCGTTTCACCTTGTTAGCCGCGAAATGTGGTTTCTTTACGTAAACGGTTTTATGAATATCCGTTGACTCCGAGTTCTGAATTCGGTGATTTTTAGCTTGATTTCACACTACTTTTCGGGCTCCACAATCCTGGCGTTTCGGATTTTGATTTCAAAACTCGTGGCCAGTATGTCTCGTTTCACCTAGTTAGCCGCAAAATGTCGTTTCTTTACGTAAACGGTTTTATGAATATTCGTTGACTCAGAGTTCTGAATTCGGTGATTTTTAGCTTGATTTCACACTACTTTTCGAGCTCTACAATCCTGGCGCTTCGAATTTTGATTTCAAAACTCGTGGCTAGTAGGTCTCGTTTCACCTACTTAGCCGCGAAATGTGGTTTCTTTACGTGAACGGTTTTATGAATATCCGTTGACCCAGAGTTCTGAATTCGGTGATTTTTAACTTGATTTCATACTACTTTTCGAGCTCTACAATCCTGGTGTTTCGGATTTTGATTTCAGAACTCGTGGCTAGTATGTCTCGTTTCACCTAGTTAGCCGCGAAATGTCGTTTCTTTACGTAAACGGTTTTATGAATATTCGTTGACTCAGAGTTCTGAATTCGGTGATTTTTAGCTTGATTTCACACTACTTTTCGAGATCTACAATCCTGGAGTTTCGGATTTTGATTTCAGAACTCGTGGCTAGTAGGTCTTGTTTCACCTAGTTAGCCGCGATATGTGGTTTCTTTACGTAACAGTTTTATGAATATCCATTGACCCAGAGTTCTGAATTCGGTGATTTTTAGCTTGATTTCACACTACTTTTCGAGCTCTACAATCCTGGAGTTTCGGATTTTGATTTCAGAACTCGTGGCTAGTAGGTCTCGTTTCACCTAATTAGCCGCGAAATGTGGTTTCTCTACGTAAACGGTTTTATGAATATCCGTTGACTCCGAGTTCTGAATTCGGTGATTTTTAGCTTGATTTCACACTACTTTTCGAGCTCTACAATCCTGGAGTTTCGGATTTTGATTTCAGAACTCGTGGCTAGTATGTCTCGTTTCACCTACTTAGCCGCGAAATGTCGTTTCTTTACGTAAACGGTTTTATGAATATTCGTTGACTCAGAGTTCTGAATTCGGTGATTTTTAGCTTGATTTCACACTACTTTTCGAGCTCTACAATCCTGGCATTTCGGATTTTAATTTCAAAACTCGTGGCTAGTAGGTCTCGTTTCACCTAGTTAGCCGCGAAATGTGGTTTCTTTACGTGAACGGTTTTATGAATATCCGTTGACCCAGAGTTCTGAATTCGGTGATTGCCGTTTCGGATTTTGATATCAGAACTCTTGGATAGTAGGTCTCGTTTCACCTAGTTAGCCGCGATATGTGGTTTCTTTACGTAAACGGTTTTATGAATATCCGTTGACTCCGGGTTCTGAATTCGGTGATTTTTAGCTTGATTTCACACTACTTTTAAAGCTCTACAATCCTGGTGTTTCGGATTTTGATATCAGAACTCTTGGATAGTTGGTCTCGTTTCACCTAGTTAGCCGCGAAATGTCGTTTCTTTACGTAAACGGTTTTATGAATATCCGTTGACTCCGAGTTCTGAATTCAGTGATTTTTAGCTTGATTTCACACTACATTTCGGGCTCTACAATCCTGGTGATTCGGATTTTGATTTCAGAACTCGTGGCTAGTAGGTCTCGTTTCACCTAGTTAGCCTCGAAATGTCGTTTCTTTACGTAAACGGTTTTATGAATATCCGTTGACTCAGAGTTCTGAATTCGGTGATTTTTAGCTTGATTTCACACTAATTTTCGAGCTCTACAATCCTGCCATTTCGGATTTTGATTTCAGAACTCGTGGATAGTAGGTCTCGTTTCACCTAGTTAGCCGCGATATGTGCTTTCTTTACGTAAACGGTTTTATGAATATCCGTTGACTCCGAGTTCTGAATTCGATGATTTTTAGCTTGATTTCACACTACTTTTAAAGCTCTACAATCCTGGTGTTTCGGATTTTGATTTCAGAACTCTTGGATAGTAGGTCTCGTTTCACCTAGTTAGCCGCGAAATGTGGTTTCTTTACGTAAACGGTTTTATGAATATCCGTTGACTCCGAGTTCTGAATTCGCTGATTTTTAGCTTGATTTCACACTACTTTTCGGGCTCTACAATCCTGGCGTTTCGGATTTTGATTTCAAAACTCGTGGCCAGTATGTCTCGTTTCACCTAATTAGCCGCGAAATGTCGTTTCTTTACGTAAACGGTTTTATGAATATCCGTTGACTCCGGGTTCTGAATTCGGTGATTTTTAGCTTGATTTCACACTACTTTTAAAGCTCTACAATCCTGGTGTTTCGGATTTTGATTTCAGAACTCTTGGATAGTAGGTCTCGTTTCACATAGTTAGCCGCGAAATGTGGTTTCTTTACGTAAACGGTTTTATGAATATCCGTTGACTCCGGGTTCTGAATTCGGTGATTTTTAGCTTGATTTCACACTACTTTTAAAGCTCTACAATCCTGGTGTTTCGGATTTTGATATCAGAACTCTTGGATAGTAGGTCTCGTTTCACCTAGTTAGCCGCGATATGTGCTTTCTTTACGTAAACGGTTTTATGAATATCCGTTGACTCCGGGTTATGAATTCGGTGATTTTTAGCTTGATTTCACACTACTTTTAATGCTCTACAATCCTGGTGATTCGGATTTTGATATCAGAACTCTTGGATAGTAGGTCTCGTTTCACCTAGTTAGCCGCGATATGTGCTTTTTTTACGTAAACGATTTTATGAATATCCGTTGACTCCGGGTTCTGAATTCGGTGATTTTTAGCTTGATTTCACACTAATTTTCGGGCTCTACAATCCTGGTGTTTCGGATTTTGATTTCAGAACTCGTGGCTAGTATGTCTCGTTTCACCTAGTTAGCCGCGAAATGTCGTTTCTTTACGTAAACGGTTTTATGGATATCCGTTGACTCCGGGTTCTGAATTCGGTGATTTTTAGCTTGATTTCACACTAATTTTCGAGCTCTACAATCCTGCCGTTTCGGATTTTGATTTCAGAACTCGTGGATAGTAGGTCTCGTTTCAACAAGTTAGCCGCGAAATGTGGTTTCTTTACTTAAACGGTTTTATGAATATCCGTTGACTCCGAGTTCTGAATTCGGTGATTTTTAGCTTGATTTCACACTACTTTTCGAGCTCTACAATCCTGCCATTTCGGATTTTGATTTCAGAACTCGTGGCTAGTAGGTCTCGTTTCACCTAGTTAGCCGCGAAATGTCGTTTCTTTACGTAAACGGTTTTATGAATATCCGTTGACTCCGGGTTCTGAATTCGGTGATTTTTAGCTTGATTTCACACTAATTTTCGAGCTCTACAATCCTGCCGTTTCTGATTTTGATTTCAGAACTCGTGGATAGTAGGTCTCGTTTCACCTAGTTAGCCGCGAAATGTGGTTTCTTTACTTAAACGGTTTTATGAATATCCGTTGACTCCGAGTTCTGAATTCGGTGATTTTTAGCTTGATTTCACACTACTTTTCGCGCTCTACAATCCTACCGTTTCGGATTTTGATTTCAGAACTCGTGGCTAGTAGGTCTCGTTTCACCTAATTAGCCGCGAAATGTGGTTTCTTTACGTAAACGGTTTTATGAATATCCGTTGACTCCGGGTTCTGAATTCGGTGATTTTTAGCTTGATTTCACACTACTTTTAAAGCTCTACAATCCTGGTGTTTCGGATTTTGATATCAGAACTCTTGGATAGTTGGTCTCGTTTCACCTAGTTAGCCGCGAAATGTGGTTTCTTTACGTAAACGGTTTTATGAATATCCGTTGACTCCGAGTTCTGAATTCGGTGATTTTTAGCTTGATTTCACACTACTTTTCGGGCTCTACAATCCTGGTGTTTCGGATTTTGATTTCAGAACTCGTGGCTAGTATGTCTCGTTTCACCTAGTTAGCCGCGAAATGTCGTTTCTTTACGTAAACGGTTTTATGAATATCCGTTGACTCCGGGTTCTGAATTCGGTGATTTTTAGCTTGATTTCACACTACTTTTAAAGCTCTACAATCCTGGTGTTTCGGATTTTGATTTCAGAACTCTTGGATAGTAGGTCTCGTTTCACCTAGTTAGCCGCGAAATGTGGTTTCTTTACGTAAACGGTTTTATGAATATCCGTTGACTCCGAGTTCTGAATTCGGTGATTTTTAGCTTGATTTCACACTACTTTTCGGGCTCTACAATCCTGGTGTTTCGGATTTTGATTTCAGAACTCGTGGCCAGTATGTCTCGTTTCACCTAGTTAGCCGCGAAATGTCGTTTCTTTACGTAAACGGTTTTCGAGCTCTACAATTCTGGCGTTTCGGATTTTGGTTTCACATTTCGTGGCTAGTAGGTCTCGTTTCACCTAGTTAGCCGCGAAATGTGGTTTCTTTACGTGAACGGTTTTATGAATATCCGTTGACCCAGAGTTCTGAATTCGGTGATTTTTAGCTTGATTTCACACTAATTTTCGAGCTCTACAATCCTGCCGTTTCGGAATGTGATTTCAGAACTCGTGGATAGTAGGTCTCGTTTCACCTAGTTAGCCGCGATATGTGCTTTCTTTACGTAAACGGTTTTATGAATATCCGTTGACTCCGGGTTCTGAATTCGGTGATTTTTAGCTTGATTTCACACTAATTTTCGAGCTCTACATTCCTGGCGTTTCGGATTTTGATTTCAAAACTCGTGGCTAGTAGGTTTCGTTTCACCTAGTTAGCCGCGAAATGTGGTTTCTTTACGTGAACGGTTTTATGAATATCCGTTGACCCAGAGTTCTGAATTCGGTGATTTTTAAATTGATTTCATACTACTTTTCGAGCTCTACAATCCTGCCGTTTCGGATTTTGATATCAGAACTCGTGGATAGTAGGTCTCGTTTCACGTAGTTAGCCGCGAAATGTGATTTCTTTACGTAATCGGTTTTATGAATATACGTTGACCCAGAGTTCTGAATTCGGTGATTTTTAGCTTGATTTCACATTACTTTTCGAGCTCTACAATCCTGCCGTTTCGGATTTTGATTTCAGAACTCGTGGATAGTAGGTCTCGTTTCACCTAGTTAGCCGCGAAATGTGGTTTCTTTACGTAAACGGTTTTATGAATATCCGTTGACTCAGAGTTCTGAATTCGGTGATTTTTAGCTTGATTTCACACTAATTTTCGAGCTCTACAATCCTGCCGTTTCGGATTTTGATTTCAGAACTCGTGGATAGTAGGTCTCGTTTCACCTAGTTAGCCGCGATATGTGCTTTCTTTACGTAAACGGTTTTATGAATATCCGTTGACTCCGAGTTCTGAATTCGGTGATTTTTAGCTTGATTTCACACTACTTTTAAAGCTCTACAATCCTGGTGTTTCGGATTTTGATTTCAGAACTCTTGGATTGTAGGTCTCGTTTCACCTAGTTAGCCGCGAAATGTGGTTTCTTTACGTAAACGGTTTTATGAATATCCGTTGACTCCGAGTTCTGAATTCGGTGATTTTTAGCTTGATTTCACACTACTTTTCGGGCTCCACAATCCTGGCATTTCGGATTTTGATTTCAAAACTCGTGGCCAGTATGTCTCGTTTCACCTAGTTAGCCGCAAAATGTCGTTTCTTTACGTAAACGGTTTTATGAATATTCGTTGACTCAGAGTTCTGAATTCGGTGATTTTTAGCTTGATTTCACACTACTTTTCGAGCTCTACAATCCTGGCGCTTCGAATTTTGATTTCAAAACTCGTGGCTAGTAGGTCTCGTTTCACCTACTTAGCCGCGAAATGTGGTTTCTTTACGTGAACGGTTTTATGAATATCCGTTGACCCAGAGTTCTGAATTCGGTGATTTTTAACTTGATTTCATACTACTTTTCGAGCTCTACAATCCTGGCGTTTCGGATTTTGATTTCAGAACTCGTGGCTAGTAGGTCTCGTTTCACCTAGTTAGCCGCGAAATGTGGTTTCTTTACGTAAACGGTTTTATGAATATCCGTTGACTCCGGGTTCTGAATTCGGTGATTTTTAGCTTGATTTCACACTACTTTTAAAGCTCTACAATCCTGGTGTTTCGGATTTTGATATCAGAACTCTTGGATAGTTGGTCTCGTTTCACCTAGTTAGCCGCGAAATTTGGTTTCTTTACGTAAACGGTTTTATGAATATCCGTTGACTCCGAGTTCTGAATTCGGTGATTTTTAGCTTGATTTCACACTACTTTTCGGGCTCTACAATCCTGGTGTTTCGGATTTTGATTTCAGAACTCGTGGCTAGTATGTCTCGTTTCACCTAGTTAGCCGCGAAATGTCGTTTCTTTACGTAAACGGTTTTATGAATATCCGTTGACTCCGGGTTCTGAATTCGGTGATTTTTAGCTTGATTTCACACTACTTTTAAAGCTCTACAATCCTGGTGTTTCGGATTTTGATTTCAGAACTCTTGGATAGTAGGTCTCGTTTTACCTAGTTAGCCGCGAAATGTGGTTTCTTTACGTAAACGGTTTTATGAATATCCGTTGACTCCGAGTTCTGAATTCGGTGATTTTTAGCTTGATTTCACACTACTTTTCGGGCTCTACAATCCTGGTGTTTCGGATTTTGATTTCAGAACTCGTGGCCAGTATGTCTCGTTTCACCTAGTTAGCCGCGAAATGTCGTTTCTTTACGTAAACGGTTTTCGAGCTCTACAATTCTGGCGTTTCGGATTTTGGTTTCACATTTCGTGGCTAGTAGGTCTCGTTTCACCTAGTTAGCCGCGAAATGTGGTTTCTTTACGTGAACGGTTTTATGAATATCCGTTGACCCAGAGTTCTGAATTCGGTGATTTTTAGCTTGATTTCACACTAATTTTCGAGCTCTACAATCCTGCCGTTTCGGATTGTGATTTCAGAACTCGTGGATAGTAGGTCTCGTTTCACCTAGTTAGCCGCGATATGTGCTTTCTTTACGTAAACGGTTTTATGAATATCCGTTGACTCCGGGTTCTGAATTCGGTGATTTTTAGCTTGATTTCACACTAATTTTCGAGCTCTACAATCCTGGCGTTTCGGATTTTGATTTCAAAACTCGTGGCTAGTAGGTTTCGTTTCACCTAGTTAGCCGCGAAATGTGGTTTCTTTACGTGAACGGTTTTATGAATATCCGTTGACCCAGAGTTCTGAATTCGGTGATTTTTAAATTGATTTCATACTACTTTTCGAGCTCTACAATCCTGCCGTTTCGGATTTTGATATCAGAACTCGTGGATAGTAGGTCTCGTTTCACGTAGTTAGCCGCGAAATGTGATTTCTTTACGTAATCGGTTTTATGAATATACGTTGACCCAGAGTTCTGAATTCGGTGATTTTTAGCTTGATTTCACACTACTTTTCGAGCTCTACAATCCTGCCGTTTCGGATTTTGATTTCAGAACTCGTGGATAGTAGGTCTCGTTTCACCTAGTTAGCCGCGAAATGTGGTTTCTTTACGTAAACGGTTTTATGAATATCCGTTGACTCAGAGTTCTGAATTCGGTGATTTTTAGCTTGATTTCACACTAATTTTCGAGCTCTACAATCCTGCCGTTTCGGATTTTGATTTCAGAACTCGTGGATAGTAGGTCTCGTTTCACCTAGTTAGCCGCGATATGTGCTTTCTTTACGTAAACGGTTTTATGAATATCCGTTGACTCCGAGTTCTGAATTCGGTGATTTTTAGCTTGATTTCACACTACTTTTAAAGCTCTACAATCCTGGTGTTTCGGATTTTGATTTCAGAACTCTTGGATTGTAGGTCTCGTTTCACCTAGTTAGCCGCGAAATGTGGTTTCTTTACGTAAACGGTTTTATGAATATCCGTTGACTCCGAGTTCTGAATTCGGTGATTTTTAGCTTGATTTCACACTACTTTTCGGGCTCCACAATCCTGGCATTTCGGATTTTGATTTCAAAACTCGTGGCCAGTATGTCTCGTTTCACCTAGTTAGCCGCGAAATGTCGTTTCTTTACGTAAACGGTTTTATGAATATTCGTTGACTCAGAGTTCTGAATTCGGTGATTTTTAGCTTGATTTCACACTACTTTTCGAGCTCTACAATCCTGGAGTTTCGGATTTTGATTTCAGAACTCGTGGCTAGTAGGTCTCGTTTCACCTATTTAGCCGCGATATGTGGTTTCTTTACGTAAACGGTTTTATGAATATCCATTGACCCAGAGTTCTGAATTCGGTGATTTTTAGCTTGATTTCACACTACTTTTTGAGCTCTACAATCCTGCCATTTCGGATTTTGATTTCAGAACTCGTGGCTAGTAGGTCTCGTTTCACCTAGTTAGCCGCGAAATGTGGTTTCTCTACGTAAACGGTTTTATGAATATCCGTTGACTCCGAGTTCTGAATTCGGTGATTTTTAGCTTGATTTCACACTACTTTTCGGGCTCTACAATCCTGGCGTTTCGTATTTTGATTTCAGAACTCGTGGCTAGTATGTCTCGTTTCACCTACTTAGCCGCGAAATGTCGTTTCTTTACGTAAACGGTTTTATGAATATTCGTTGACTCAGAGTTCTGAATTCGGTGATTTTTAGCTTGATTTCACACTACTTTTCGAGCTCTACAATCCTGGCATTTCGGATTTTGATTTCAAAACTCGTGGCTAGTAGGTCTCGTTTCACCTAGTTAGCCGCGAAATGTGGTTTCTTTACGTGAACGGTTTTATGAATATCCGTTGACCCAGAGTTCTGAATTCGGTGATTGCCGTTTCGGATTTTGATATCAGAACTCGTGGATAGTAGGTCTCGTTTCACCTAGTTAGCCGCGATATGTGGTTTCTTTACGTAAACGGTTTTATGAATATCCGTTGACTCCGGGTTCTGAATTCGGTGATTTTTAGCTTGATTTCACACTACTTTTAAAGCTCTACAATCCTGGTGTTTCGGATTTTGATATCAGAACTCTTGGATAGTTGGTCTCGTTTCACCTAGTTAGCCGCGAAATGTCGTTTCTTTACGTAAACGGTTTTATGAATATCCGTTGACTCCGAGTTCTGAATTCGGTGATTTTTAGCTTGATTTCACACTACTTTTCGGGCTCTACAATCCTGGTGATTCGGATTTTGATTTCAGAACTCGTGGCTAGTAGGTCTCGTTTCACCTAGTTAGCCTCGAAATGTCGTTTCTTTACGTAAACGGTTTTATGAATATCCGTTGACTCAGAGTTCTGAATTCGGTGATTTTTAGCTTGATTTCACACTAATTTTCGAGCTCTACAATCCTGCCGTTTCGGATTTTGATTTCAGAACTCGTGGATAGTAGGTCTCGTTTCACCTAGTTAGCCGCGATATGTGCTTTCTTTACGTAAACGGTTTTATGAATATCCGTTGACTCCGAGTTCTGAATTCGGTGATTTTTAGCTTGATTTCACACTACTTTTAAAGCTCTACAATCCTTGTTTTTCGGATTTTGATTTCAGAACTCTTGGATAGTAGGTCTCGTTTCACCTAGTTAGCCGCGAAATGTGGTTTCTTTACGTAAACGGTTTTATGAATATCCGTTGACTCCGAGTTCTGAATTCGGTGATTTTTAGCTTGATTTCACACTGCTTTTCAGGCTCTACAATCCTGGCGTTTCGGATTTTGATTTCAAAACTCGTGGCCAGTATGTCTCGTTTCACCTAGTTAGCCGCGAAATGTCGTTTCTTTACGTAAACGGTTTTATGAATATCCGTTGACTCCGGGTTCTGAATTCGGTGATTTTTAGCTTGATTTCACACTACTTTTAAAGCTCTACTATCCTGGTGTTTCGGATTTTGATTTCAGAACTCTTGGATAGTAGGTCTCGTTTCACCTAGTTAGCCGCGAAATATGGTTTCTTTACGTAAACGGTTTTATGAATATCCGTTGACTCCGGGTTCTGAATTCGGTGATTTTTAGCTTGATTTCACACTACTTTTAAAGCTCTACAATCCTGGTGTTTCGGATTTTGATATCAGAACTCTTGGATAGTAGGTCTCGTTTCACCTAGTTAGCCGCGAAATGTCGTTTCTTTACGTAAACGGTTTTATGAATATCCGTTGACTCCGAGTTCTGAATTCGGTGATTTTTAGCTTGATTTCACACTACTTTTCGGGCTCTACAATCTTGGTGATTCGGATTTTGATATCAGAACTCTTGGATAGTAGGTCTCGTTTCACCTAGTTAGCCGCGATATGTGCTTTTTTTACGTAAACGGTTTTATGAATATCCGTTGACTCCGGGTTCTGAATTCGGTGATTTTTAGCTTGATTTCACACTAATTTTCGGGCTCTACAATCCTTGTGTTTCGGATTTTGATTTCAGAACTCGTGGCTAGTATGTCTCGTTTCACCTAGTTAGCCGCGAAATGTCGTTTCTTTACGTAAACGGTTTTATGGATATCCGTTGACTCCGGGTTCTGAATTCGGTGATTTTTAGCTTGATTTCACACTAATTTTCGAGCTCAACAATCCTGCCGTTTCGGATTTTGATTTCAGAACTCGTGGATAGTAGGTCTCGTTTCACCAAGTTAGCCGCGAAATGTGGTTTCTTTACTTAAACGGTTTCATGAATATCCGTTGACTCCGAGTTCTGAATTCGGTGATTTTTAGCTTGATTTCACACTACTTTTCGAGCTCTACAATCCTGCCGTTTCGAATTTTGATTTCAGAACTCGTGGCTAGTAGGTCTCGTTTCACCTAGTTAGCCGCGAAATGTCGTTTCTTTACGTAAACGGTTTTATGAATATCCGTTGACTCCGGGTTCTGAATTCGGTGATTTTTAGCTTGATTTCACACTAATTTTCGAGCTCTACAATCCTGCCGTTTCGGATTTTGATTTCAGAACTCGTGGATAGTAGGTCTCGTTTCACCTAGTTAGCCGCGAAATGTGGTTTCTTTACTTAAACGGTTTTATGAATATCCGTTGACTCCGAGTTCTGAATTCGGTGATTTTTAGCTTGATTTCACACTACTTTTCGAGCTCTACAATCCTGCCGTTTCGGATTTTGATTTCAGAACTCGTGGCTAGTAGGTCTCGTTTCACCTAATTAGCCGCGAAATGTGGTTTCTTTACGTAAACGGTTTTATGAATATCCGTTGACTCCGGGTTCTGAATTCGGTGATTTTTAGCTTGATTTCACACTACTTTTAAAGCTCTACAATCCTGGTGTTTCGGATTTTGATATCAGAACTCTTGGATAGTTGGTCTCGTTTCACCTAGTTAGCCGCGAAATGTGGTTTCTTTACGTAAACGGTTTTATGAATATCCGTTGACTCCGAGTTCTGAATTCGGTGATTTTTAGCTTGATTTCACACTACTTTTCGGGCTCTACAATCCTGGTGTTTCGGATTTTGATTTCAGAACTCGTGGCTAGTATGTCTCGTTTCACCTAGTTAGCCGCGAAATGTGGTTTCTCTACGTAAACGGTTTTATGAATATCCGTTGACTCCGAGTTCTGAATTCGGTGATTTTTAGCTTGATTTCACACTACTTTTCGGGCTCTACAATCCTGGTGATTCGGATTTTGATTTCAGAACTCGTGGCTAGTAGGTCTCGTTTCACCTAGTTAGCCTCGAAATGTCGTTTCTTTACGTAAACGGTTTTATGAATATTCGTTGACTCAGAGTTCTGAATTCGGTGATTTTTAGCTTGATTTCACACTAATTTTCGAGCTCTACAATCCTGGAGTTTCGGATTTTTATTTCAGAACTCGTGGCTAGTAGGTCTCGTTTCACCTATTTAGCCGCGATATGTGGTTTCTTTACGTAAACGGTTTTATGAATATCCATTGACCCAGAGTTCTGAATTCGGTGATTTTTAGCTTGATTTCACACTACTTTTTGAGCTCTACAATCCTGCCATTTCGGATTTTGATTTCAGAACTCGTGGCTAGTAGGTCTCATTTCACCTAGTTAGCCGCGAAATGTGGTTTCTCTACGTAAACGGTTTTATGAATATCCGTTGACTCCGAGTTCTGAATTCGGTGATTTTTAGCTTGATTTCACACTACTTTTCGGGCTCTACAATCCTGGCGTTTCGGATTTTGATTTCAGAACTCGTGGCTAGTATGTCTCGTTTCACCTACTTAGCCGCGAAATGTCGTTTCTTTACGTAAACGGTTTTATGAATATTCGTTGACTCAGAGTTCTGAATTCGGTGATTTTTAGCTTGATTTCACACTACTTTTCGAGCTCTACAATCCTGGCATTTCGGATTTTGATTTCAAAACTCGTGGCTAGTAGGTCTCGTTTCACCTAGTTAGCCGCGAAATGTGGTTTCTTTACGTGAACGGTTTTATGAATATCCGTTGACCCAGAGTTCTGAATTCGGTGATTGCCGTTTCGGATTTTGATATCAGAACTCGTGGATAGTAGGTCTCGTTTCACCTAGTTAGCCGCGATATGTGGTTTCTTTACGTAAACGGTTTTATGAATATCCGTTGACTCCGGGTTCTGAATTCGGTGATTTTTAGCTTGATTTCACACTACTTTTAAAGCTCTACAATCCTGGTGTTTCGGATTTTGATATCAGAACTCTTGGATAGTTGGTCTCGTTTCACCTAGTTAGCCGCGAAATGTCGTTTCTTTACGTAAACGGTTTTATGAATATCCGTTGACTCCGAGTTCTGAATTCGGTGATTTTTAGCTTGATTTCACACTACTTTTCGGGCCCTACAATCCTGGTGATTCGGATTTTGATTTCAGAACTCGTGGCTAGTAGGTCTCGTTTCACCTAGTTAGCCTCGAAATGTCGTTTCTTTACGTAAACGGTTTTATGAATATCCGTTGACTCAGAGTTCTGAATTCGGTGATTTTTAGCTTGATTTCACACTAATTTTCGAGCTCTACAATCCTGCCGTTTCGGATTTTGATTTCAGAACTCGTGGATAGTAGGTCTCGTTTCACCTAGTTAGCCGCGATATGTGCTTTCTTTACGTAAACGGTTTTATGAATATCCGTTGACTCCGAGTTCTGAATTCGGTGATTTTTAGCTTGATTTCACACTACTTTTAAAGCTCTACAATCCTTGTTTTTCGGATTTTGATTTCAGAACTCTTGGATAGTAGGTCTCGTTTCACCTAGTTAGCCGCGAAATGTGGTTTCTTTACGTAAACGGTTTTATGAATATCCGTTGACTCCGAGTTCTGAATTCGGTGATTTTTAGCTTGATTTCACACTGCTTTTCGGGCTCTACAATCCTGGCGTTTCGGATTTTGATTTCAAAACTCGTGGCCAGTATGTCTCGTTTCACCTAGTTAGCCGCGAAATGTCGTTTCTTTACGTAAACGGTTTTATGAATATCCGTTGACTCCGGGTTCTGAATTCGGTGATTTTTAGCTTGATTTCACACTACTTTTAAAGCTCTACAATCCTGGTGTTTCGGATTTTGATTTCAGAACTCTTGGATAGTAGGTCTCGTTTCACCTAGTTAGCCGCGAAATGTGGTTTCTTTACGTAAACGGTTTTATGAATATCCGTTGACTCCGGGTTCTGAATTCGGTGATTTTTAGCTTGATTTCACACTACTTTTAAAGCTCTACAATCCTGGTGTTTCGGATTTTGATATCAGAACTCTTGGATAGTAGGTCTCGTTTCACCTAGTTAGCCGCGAAATGTCGTTTCTTTACGTAAACGGTTTTATGAATATCCGTTGACTCCGAGTTCTGAATTCGGTGATTTTTAGCTTGATTTCACACTACTTTTCGGGCTCTACAATCTTGGTGATTCGGATTTTGATATCAGAACTCTTGGATAGTAGGTCTCGTTTCACCTAGTTAGCCGCGATATGTGCTTTTTTTACGTAAACGGTTTTATGAATATCCGTTGACTCCGGGTTCTGAATTCGGTGATTTTTAGCTTGATTTCACACTAATTTTCGGGCTCTACAATCCTTGTGTTTCGGATTTTGATTTCAGAACTCGTGGCTAGTATGTCTCGTTTCACCTAGTTAGCCGCGAAATGTCGTTTCTTTACGTAAACGGTTTTATGGATATCCGTTGACTCCGGGTTCTGAATTCGGTGATTTTTAGCTTGATTTCACACTAATTTTCGAGCTCTACAATCCTGCCGTTTCGGATTTTGATTTCAGAACTCGTGGATAGTAGGTCTCATTTCACCAAGTTAGCCGCGAAATGTGGTTTCTTTACTTAAACGGTTTTATGAATATCCGTTGACTCCGAGTTCTGAATTCGGTGATTTTTAGCTTGATTTCACACTACTTTTCGAGCTCTACAATCCTGCCGTTTCGAATTTTGATTTCAGAACTCGTGGCTAGTAGGTCTCGTTTCACCTAGTTAGCCGCGAAATGTCGTTTCTTTACGTAAACGGTTTTATGAATATCCGTTGACTCCGGGTTCTGAATTCGGTGATTTTTAGCTTGATTTCACACTAATTTTCGAGCTCTACAATCCTGCCGTTTCGGATTTTGATTTCAGAACTCGTGGATAGTAGGTCTCGTTTCACCTAGTTAGCCGCGAAATGTGGTTTCTTTACTTAAACGGTTTTATGAATATCCGTTGACTCCGAGTTCTGAATTCGGTGATTTTTAGCTTGATTTCACACTACTTTTCGAGCTCTACAATCCTGCCGTTTCGGATTTTGATTTCAGAACTCGTGGCTAGTAGGTCTCGTTTCACCTAATTAGCCGCGAAATGTGGTTTCTTTACGTAAACGGTTTTATGAATATCCGTTGACTCCGGGTTCTGAATTCGGTGATTTTTAGCTTGATTTCACACTACTTTTAAAGCTCTACAATCCTGGTGTTTCGGATTTTGATATCAGAACTCTTGGATAGTTGGTCTCGTTTCACCTAGTTAGCCGCGAAATGTGGTTTCTTTACGTAAACGGTTTTATGAATATCCGTTGACTCCGAGTTCTGAATTCGGTGATTTTTAGCTTGATTTCACACTACTTTTCGGGCTCTACAATCCTGGTGTTTCGGATTTTGATTTCAGAACTCGTGGCTAGTATGTCTCGTTTCACCTAGTTAGCCGCGAAATGTGGTTTCTCTACGTAAACGGTTTTATGAATATCCGTTGACTCCGAGTTCTGAATTCGGTGATTTTTAGCTTGATTTCACACTACTTTTCGGGCTCTACAATCCTGGCGTTTCGGATTTTGATTTCAGAACTCGTGGCTAGTATGTCTCGTTTCACCTACTTAGCCGCGAAATGTCGTTTCTTTACGTAAACGGTTTTATGAATATTCGTTGACTCAGAGTTCTGAATTCGGTGATTTTTAGCTTGATTTCACACTACTTTTCGAGCTCTACAATCCTGGCATTTCGGATTTTGATTTCAAAACTCGTGGCTAGTAGGTCTCGTTTCACCTAGTTAGCCGCGAAATGTGGTTTCTTTACGTGAACGGTTTTATGAATATCCGTTGACCCAGAGTTCTGAATTCGGTGATTGCCGTTTCGGATTTTGATATCAGAACTCGTGGATAGTAGGTCTCGTTTCACCTAGTTAGCCGCGATATGTGGTTTCTTTACGTAAACGGTTTTATGAATATCCGTTGACTCCGGGTTCTGAATTCGGTGATTTTTAGCTTGATTTCACACTACTTTTAAAGCTCTACAATCCTGGTGTTTCGGATTTTGATATCAGAACTCTTGGATAGTTGGTCTCGTTTCACCTAGTTAGCCGCGAAATGTCGTTTCTTTACGTAAACGGTTTTATGAATATCCGTTGACTCCGAGTTCTGAATTCGGTGATTTTTAGCTTGATTTCACACTACTTTTCGGGTCTACAATCCTGGTGATTCGGATTTTGATTTCAGAACTCGTGGCTAGTAGGTCTCGTTTCACCTAGTTAGCCTCGAAATGTCGTTTCTTTACGTAAACGGTTTTATGAATATCCGTTGACTCAGAGTTCTGAATTCGGTGATTTTTAGCTTGATTTCACACTAATTTTCGAGCTCTACAATCCTGCCGTTTCGGATTTTGATTTCAGAACTCGTGGATAGTAGGTCTCGTTTCACCTAGTTAGCCGCGATATGTGCTTTCTTTACGTAAACGGTTTTATGAATATCCGTTGACTCCGAGTTCTGAATTCGGTGATTTTTAGCTTGATTTCACACTACTTTTAAAGCTCTACAATCCTGGTGTTTCGGATTTTGATATCAGAACTCTTGGATAGTAGGTCTCGTTTCACCTAGTTAGCCGCGAAATGTCGTTTCTTTACGTAAACGGTTTTATGAATATCCGTTGACTCCGAGTTCTGAATTCGGTGATTTTTAGCTTGATTTCACACTACTTTTCGGGCTCTACAATCTTGGTGATTCGGATTTTGATATCAGAACTCTTGGATAGTAGGTCTCGTTTCACCTAGTTAGCCGCGATATGTGCTTTTTTTACGTAAACGGTTTTATGAATATCCGTTGACTCCGGGTTCTGAATTCGGTGATTTTTAGCTTGATTTCACACTAATTTTCGGGCTCTACAATCCTTGTGTTTCGGATTTTGATTTCAGAACTCGTGGCTAGTATGTCTCGTTTCACCTAGTTAGCCGCGAAATGTCGTTTCTTTACGTAAACGGTTTTATGGATATCCGTTGACTCCGGGTTCTGAATTCGGTGATTTTTAGCTTGATTTCACACTAATTTTCGAGCTCTACAATCCTGCCGTTTCGGATTTTGATTTCAGAACTCGTGGATAGTAGGTCTCGTTTCACCAAGTTAGCCGCGAAATGTGGTTTCTTTACTTAAACGGTTTTATGAATATCCGTTGACTCCGAGTTCTGAATTCGGTGATTTTTAGCTTGATTTCACACTACTTTTCGAGCTCTACAATCCTGCCGTTTCGAATTTTGTTTTCAGAACTCGTGGCTAGTAGGTCTCGTTTCACCTAGTTAGCCGCGAAATGTCGTTTCTTTACGTAAACGGTTTTATGAATATCCGTTGACTCCGGGTTCTGAATTCGGTGATTTTTAGCTTGATTTCACACTAATTTTCGGGCTCTACAATCCTGCCGTTTCGGATTTTGATTTCAGAACTCGTGGATAGTAGGTCTCGTTTCACCTAGTTAGCCGCGAAATGTGGTTTCTTTACTTAAACGGTTTTATGAATATCCGTTGACTCCGAGTTCTGAATTCGGTGATTTTTAGCTTGATTTCACACTAATTTTCGAGCTCTACAATCCTGCCGTTTCGGATTTTGATTTCAGAACTCGTGGCTAGTTGGTCTCGTTTCACCTAATTAGCCGCGAAATGTGGTTTCTTTACGTAAACGGTTTTATGAATATCCGTTGACTCCGGGTTCTGAATTCGGTGATTTTTAGCTTGATTTCACACTACTTTTAAAGCTCTACAATCCTGGTGTTTCGGATTTTGATATCAGAACTCTTGGATAGTTGGTCTCGTTTCACCTAGTTAGCCGCGAAATGTGGTTTCTTTACGTAAACGGTTTTATGAATATCCGTTGACTCCGAGTTCTGAATTCGGTGATTTTTAGCTTGATTTCACACTACTTTTCGGGCTCTACAATCCTGGTGTTTCGGATTTTGATTTCAGAACTCGTGGCTAGTATGTCTCGTTTCACCTAGTTAGCCGCGAAATGTCGTTTCTTTACGTAAACGGTTTTATGAATATCCGTTGACTCCGAGTTCTGAATTCGGTGATTTTTAGCTTGATTTCACACTACTTTTCGGGCTCTACAATCTTGGTGATTCGGATTTTGATATCAGAACTCTTGGATAGTAGGTCTCGTTTCACCTAGTTAGCCGCGATATGTGCTTTTTTTACGTAAACGGTTTTATGAATATCCGTTGACTCCGGGTTCTGAATTCGGTGATTTTTAGCTTGATTTCACACTAATTTTCGGGCTCTACAATCCTTGTGTTTCGGATTTTGATTTCAGAACTCGTGGCTAGTATGTCTCGTTTCACCTAGTTAGCCGCGAAATGTCGTTTCTTTACGTAAACGGTTTTATGGATATCCGTTGACTCCGGGTTCTGAATTCGGTGATTTTTAGCTTGATTTCACACTAATTTTCGAGCTCTACAATCCTGCCGTTTTGGATTTTGATTTCAGAACTCGTGGATAGTAGGTCTCGTTTCACCAAGTTAGCCGCGAAATGTGGTTTCTTTACTTAAACGGTTTTATGAATATCCGTTGACTCCGAGTTCTGAATTCGGTGATTTTTAGCTTGATTTCACACTACTTTTCGAGCTCTACAATCCTGCCGTTTCGAATTTTGATTTCAGAACTCGTGGCTAGTAGGTCTCGTTTCACCTAGTTAGCCGCGAAATGTCGTTTCTTTACGTAAACGGTTTTATGAATATCCGTTGACTCCGGGTTCTGAATTCGGTGATTTTTAGCTTGATTTCACACTAATTTTCGGGCTCTACAATCCTGCCGTTTCGGATTTTGATTTCAGAACTCGTGGATAGTAGGTCTCGTTTCACCTAGTTAGCCGCGAAATGTGGTTTCTTTACTTAAACGGTTTTATGAATATCCGTTGACTCCGAGTTCTGAATTCGGTGATTTTTAGCTTGATTTCACACTAATTTTCGAGCTCTACAATCCTGCCGTTTCGGATTTTGATTTCAGAACTCGTGGCTAGTAGGTCTCGTTTCACCCAATTAGCCGCGAAATGTGGTTTCTTTACGTAAACGGTTTTATGAATATCCGTTGACTCCGGGTTCTGAATTCGGTGATTTTTAGCTTGATTTCACACTACTTTTAAAGCTCTACAATCCTGGTGTTTCGGATTTTGATATCAGAACTCTTGGATAGTTGGTCTCGTTTCACCTAGTTAGCCGCGAAATGTGGTTTCTTTACGTAAACGGTTTTATGAATATCCGTTGACTCCGAGTTCTGAATTCGGTGATTTTTAGCTTGATTTCACACTACTTTTCGGGCTCTACAATCCTGGTGTTTCGGATTTTGATTTCAGAACTCGTGGCTAGTATGTCTCGTTTCACCTAGTTAGCCGCGAAATGTCGTTTCTTTACGTAAACGGTTTTATGAATATCCGTTGACTCCGAGTTCTGAATTCGGTGATTTTTAGCTTGATTTCACACTACTTTTCGGGCTCTACAATCTTGGTGATTCGGATTTTGATATCAGAACTCTTGGATAGTAGGTCTCGTTTCACCTAGTTAGCCGCGATATGTGCTTTTTTTACGTAAACGGTTTTATGAATATCCGTTGACTCCGGGTTCTGAATTCGGTGATTTTTAGCTTGATTTCACACTAATTTTCGGGCTCTACAATCCTTGTGTTTCGGATTTTGATTTCAGAACTCGTGGCTAGTATGTCTCGTTTCACCTAGTTAGCCGCGAAATGTCGTTTCTTTACGTAAACGGTTTTATGGATATCCGTTGACTCCGGGTTCTGAATTCGGTGATTTTTAGCTTGATTTCACACTAATTTTCGAGCTCTACAATCCTGCCGTTTCGGATTTTGATTTCAGAACTCGTGGATAGTAGGTCTCGTTTCACCAAGTTAGCCGCGAAATGTGGTTTCTTTACTTAAACGGTTTTATGAATATCCGTTGACTCCGAGTTCTGAATTCGGTGATTTTTAGCTTGATTTCACACTACTTTTCGAGCTCTACAATCCTGCCGTTTCGAATTTTGATTTCAGAACTCGTGGCTAGTAGGTCTCGTTTCACCTAGTTAGCCGCGAAATGTCGTTTCTTTACGTAAACGGTTTTATGAATATCCGTTGACTCCGGGTTCTGAATTCGGTGATTTTTAGCTTGATTTCACACTAATTTTCGAGCTCTACAATCCTGCCGTTTCGGATTTTGATTTCAGAACTCGTGGATAGTAGGTCTCGTTTCACCTAGTTAGCCGCGAAATGTGGTTTCTTTACTTAAACGGTTTTATGAATATCCGTTGACTCCGAGTTCTGAATTCGGTGATTTTTAGCTTGATTTCACACTACTTTTCGAGCTCTACAATCCTGCCGTTTCGGATTTTGATTTCAGAACTCGTGGCTAGTAGGTCTCGTTTCACCTAATTAGCCGCGAAATGTGGTTTCTTTACGTAAACGGTTTTATGAATATCCGTTGACTCCGGGTTCTGAATTCGGTGATTTTTAGCTTGATTTCACACTACTTTTAAAGCTCTACAATCCTGGTGTTTCGGATTTTGATATCAGAACTCTTGGATAGTTGGTCTCGTTTCACCTAGTTAGCCGCGAAATGTGGTTTCTTTACGTAAACGGTTTTATGAATATCCGTTGACTCCGAGTTCTGAATTCGGTGATTTTTAGCTTGATTTCACACTACTTTTCGGGCTCTACAATCCTGGTGTTTCGGATTTTGATTTCAGAACTCGTGGCTAGTATGTCTCGTTTCACCTAGTTAGCCGCGAAATGTCGTTTCTTTACGTAAACGGTTTTATGAATATCCGTTGACTCCGGGTTCTGAATTCAGTGATTTTTAGCTTGATTTCACACTACTTTTAAAGCTCTACAATCCTGGTGTTTCGGATTTTGATTTCAGAACTCTTGGATAGTAGGTCTCGTTTCACCTAGTTAGCCGCGAAATGTGGTTTCTTTACGTAAACGGTTTTATGAATATCCGTTGACTCCGAGTTCTGAATTCGGTGATTTTTAGCTTGATTTCACACTACTTTTCGGGCTCTACAATCCTGGCGTTTCGGATTTTGATTTCAGAACTCGTGGCCAGTATGTCTCGTTTCACCTAGTTAGCCGCGAAATGTCGTTTCTTTACGTAAACGGTTTTCGAGCTCTACAATTCTGGCGTTTCGGATTTTGGTTTCACATTTCGTGGCTAGTAGGTCTCGTTTCACCTAGTTAGCCGCGAAATGTGGTTTCTTTACGTGAACGGTTTTATGAATATCCGTTGACCCAGAGTTCTGAATTCGGTGATTTTTAGCTTGATTTCACACTAATTTTCGAGCTCTACAATCCTGCCGTTTCGGATTGTGATTTCAGAACTCGTGGATAGTAGGTCTCGTTTCACCTAGTTAGCCGCGATATGTGCTTTCTTTACGTAAACGGTTTTATGAATATCCGTTGACTCCGGGTTCTGAATTCGGTGATTTTTAGCTTGATTTCACACTACTTTTCGAGCTCTACAATCCTGCCGTTTCGAATTTTGATTTCAGAACTCGTGGCTAGTAGGTCTCGTTTCACCTAGTTAGCCGCGAAATGTCGTTTCTTTACGTAAACGGTTTTATGAATATCCGTTGACTCCGGGTTCTGAATTCGGTGATTTTTAGCTTGATTTCACACTAATTTTCGAGCTCTACAATCCTGCCGTTTCGGATTTTGATTTCAGAACTCGTGGATAGTAGGTCTCGTTTCACCTAGTTAGCCGCGAAATGTGGTTTCTTTACTCAAACGGTTTTATGAATATCCGTTGACTCCGAGTTCTGAATTCGGTGATTTTTAGCTTGATTTCACACTACTTTTCGAGCTCTACAATCCTGCCGTTTCGGATTTTGATTTCAGAACTCGTGGCTAGTAGGTCTCGTTTCACCTAATTAGCCGCGAAATGTGGTTTCTTTACGTAAACGGTTTTATGAATATCCGTTGACTCCGGGTTCTGAATTCGGTGATTTTTAGCTTGATTTCACACTACTTTTAAAGCTCTACAATCCTGGTGTTTCGGATTTTGATATCAGAACTCTTGGATAGTTGGTCTCGTTTCACCTAGTTAGCCGCGAAATGTGGTTTCTTTACGTAAACGGTTTTATGAATATCCGTTGACTCCGAGTTCTGAATTCGGTGATTTTTAGCTTGATTTCACACTACTTTTCGGGCTCTACAATCCTGGTGTTTCGGATTTTGAATTCAGAACTCGTGGCTAGTATGTCTCGTTTCACCTAGTTAGCCGCGAAATGTCGTTTCTTTACGTAAACGGTTTTATGAATATCCGTTGACTCCGGGTTCTGAATTCGGTGATTTTTAGCTTGATTTCACACTACTTTTAAAGCTCTACAATCCTGGTGTTTCGGATTTTGATTTCAGAACTCTTGGATAGTAGGTCTCGTTTCACCTAGTTAGCCGCGAAATGTGGTTTCTTTACGTAAACGGTTTTATGAATATCCGTTGACTCCGAGTTCTGAATTCGGTGATTTTTAGCTTGATTTCACACTACTTTTCGGGCTCTACAATCCTGGCGTTTCGGATTTTGATTTCAGAACTCGTGGCCAGTATGTCTCGTTTCACCTAGTTAGCCGCGAAATGTCGTTTCTTTACGTAAACGGTTTTCGAGCTCTACAATTCTGGCGTTTCGGATTTTGGTTTCACATTTCGTGGCTAGTAGGTCTCGTTTCACCTAGTTAGCCGCGAAATGTGGTTTCTTTACGTGAACGGTTTTATGAATATCCGTTGACCCAGAGTTCTGAATTCGGTGATTTATAGCTTGATTTCACACTAATTTTAGAGCTCTACAATCCTGCCGTTTCGGATTGTGATTTCAGAACTCGTGGATAGTAGGTCTCGTTTCACCTAGTTAGCCGCAATATGTGCTTTCTTTACGTAAACGGTTTTATGAATATCCGTTGACTCCGGGTTCCGAATTCGGTGATTTTTAGCTTGATTTCACATTAATTTTCGAGCTCTACAATCCTGGCGTTTCGGATTTTGATTTCAAAACTCGTGGCTAGTAGGTCTCGTTTCACCTAGTTAGCCGCGAAATGTGGTTTCTTTACGTGAACGGTTTTATGAATATCCGTTGACCCAGAGTTCTGAATTCGGTGATTTTTAAATTGATTTCATACTACTTTTCGAGCTCTACAATCCTGCCGTTTCGGATTTTGATATCAGAACTCGTGGATAGTAGGTCTCGTTTCACGTAGTTAGCCGCGAAATGTGATTTCTTTACGTAATCGGTTTTATGAATATACGTTGACCCAGAGTTCTGAATTCGGTGATTTTTAGCTTGATTTCACACTACTTATCGAGCTCTACAATCCTGCCTTTTCGGATTTTGATTTCAGAACTCGTGGATAGTAGGTCTTGTTTCACCTAGTTAGCCGCGAAATGTGGTTTCTTTACGTAAACGGTTTTATGAATATCCGTTGACTCAGAGTTCTGAATTCGGTGATTTTTAGCTTGATTTCACACTAATTTTCGAGCTCTACAATCCTGCCGTTTCGGATTTTGATTTCAGAACTCGTGGATAGTAGGTCTCGTTTCACCTAGTTAGCCGCGATATGTGCTTTCTTTACGTAAACGGTTTTATGAATATCCGTTGACTCCGAGTTCTGAATTCGGTGATTTTTAGCTTGATTTCACACTACTTTTCGGGCTCTACAATCCTGGTGTTTCGGATTTTGATTTCAGAACTCGTGGCTAGTATGTCTCGTTTCACCTAGTTAGCCGCGAAATGTCGTTTCTTTACGTAAACGGTTTTATGAATATCCGTTGACTCCGGATTCTGAATTCAGTGATTTTTAGCTTGATTTCACACTACTTTTAAAGCTCTACAATCCTGGTGTTTCGGATTTTGATTTCAGAACTCTTGGATAGTAGGTCTCGTTTCACCTAGTTAGCCGCGAAATGTGGTTTCTTTACGTAAACGGTTTTATGAATATCCGTTGACTCCGAGTTCTGAATTCGGTGATTTTTAGCTTGATTTCACACTACTTTTCGGGCTCTACAATCCTGGCGTTTCGGATTTTGATTTCAGAACTCGTGGCTAGTATGTCTCGTTTCACCTAGTTAGCCGCGAAATGTCGTTTCTTTACGTAAACGGTTTTATGAATATCCGTTGACTCCGGGTTCTGAATTCGGTGATTTTTAGCTTGATTTCACACTACTTTTAAAGCTCTACAATCCTGGTGTTTCGGATTTTGATATCAGAACTCTTGGATAGTTGGTCTCGTTTCACCTAGTTAGCCGCGAAATGTGGTTTCTTTACGTAAACGGTTTTATGAATATCCGTTGACTCCGAGTTCTGAATTCGGTGATTTTTAGCTTGATTTCACACTACTTTTCGGGCTCTACAATCCTGGTGTTTCGGATTTTGATTTCAGAACTCGTGGCTAGTATGTCTCGTTTCACCTAGTTAGCCGCGAAATGTCGTTTCTTTACGTAAACGGTTTTATGAATATCCGTTGACTCCGGGTTCTGAATTCAGTGATTTTTAGCTTGATTTCACACTACTTTTAAAGCTCTACAATCCTGGTGTTTCGGATTTTGATTTCAGAACTCTTGGATAGTAGGTCTCGTTTCACCTAGTTAGCCGCGAAATGTGGTTTATTTACGTAAACGGTTTTATGAATATCCGTTGACTCCGAGTTCTGAATTCGGTGATTTTTAGCTTGATTTCACACTACTTTTCGGGCTCTACAATCCTGGCGTTTCGGATTTTGATTTCAGAACTCGTGGCCAGTATGTCTCGTTTCACCTAGTTAGCCGCGAAATGTCGTTTCTTTACGTAAACGGTTTTCGAGCTCTACAATTCTGGCGTTTCGGATTTTGGTTTCACATTTCGTGGCTAGTAGGTCTCGTTTCACCTAGTTAGCCGCGAAATGTGGTTTCTTTACGTGAACGGTTTTATGAATATCCGTTGACCCAGAGTTCTGAATTCGGTGATTTTTAGCTTGATTTCACACTAATTTTCGAGCTCTACAATCCTGCCGTTTCGGATTGTGATTTCAGAACTCGTGGATAGTAGGTCTCGTTTCACCTAGTTAGCCGCGATATGTGCTTTCTTTACGTAAACGGTTTTATGAATATCCGTTGACTCCGGGTTCTGAATTCGGTGATTTTTAGCTTGATTTCACACTACTTTTCGAGCTCTACAATCCTGCCGTTTCGAATTTTGATTTCAGAACTCGTGGCTAGTAGGTCTCGTTTCACCTAGTTAGCCGCGAAATGTCGTTTCTTTACGTAAACGGTTTTATGAATATCCGTTGACTCCGGGTTCTGAATTCGGTGATTTTTAGCTTGATTTCACACTAATTTTCGAGCTCTACAATCCTGCCGTTTCGGATTTTGATTTCAGAACTCGTGGATAGTAGGTCTCGTTTCACCTAGTTAGCCGCGAAATGTGGTTTCTTTACTCAAACGGTTTTATGAATATCCGTTGACTCCGTGTTCTGAATTCGGTGATTTTTAGCTTGATTTCACACTACTTTTCGAGCTCTACAATCCTGCCGTTTCGGATTTTGATTTCAGAACTCGTGGCTAGTAGGTCTCGTTTCACCTAATTAGCCGCGAAATGTGGTTTCTTTACGTAAACGGTTTTATGAATATCCGTTGACTCCGGGTTCTGAATTCGGTGATTTTTAGCTTGATTTCACACTACTTTTAAAGCTCTACAATCCTGGTGTTTCGGATTTTGATATCAGAACTCTTGGATAGTTGGTCTCGTTTCACCTAGTTAGCCGCGAAATGTGGTTTCTTTACGTAAACGGTTTTATGAATATCCGTTGACTCCGAGTTCTGAATTCGGTGATTTTTAGCTTGATTTCACACTACTTTTCGGGCTCTACAATCCTGGTGTTTCGGATTTTGATTTCAGAACTCGTGGCTAGTATGTCTCGTTTCACCTAGTTAGCCGCGAAATGTCGTTTCTTTACGTAAACGGTTTTATGAATATCCGTTGACTCCGGGTTCTGAATTCGGTGATTTTTAGCTTGATTTCACACTACTTTTAAAGCTCTACAATCCTGGTGTTTCGGATTTTGATTTCAGAACTCTTGGATAGTAGGTCTCGTTTCACCTAGTTAGCCGCGAAATGTGGTTTCTTTACGTAAACGGTTTTATGAATATCCGTTGACTCCGAGTTCTGAATTCGGTGATTTTTAGCTTGATTTCACACTACTTTTCGGGCTCTACAATCCTGGCGTTTCGGATTTTGATTTCAGAACTCGTGGCCAGTATGTCTCGTTTCACCTAGTTAGCCGCGAAATGTCGTTTCTTTACGTAAACGGTTTTCGAGCTCTACAATTCTGGCGTTTCGGATTTTGGTTTCACATTTCGTGGCTAGTAGGTCTCGTTTCACCTAGTTAGCCGCGAAATGTGGTTTCTTTACGTGAACGGTTTTATGAATATCCGTTGACCCAGAGTTCTGAATTCGGTGATTTATAGCTTGATTTCACACTAATTTTAGAGCTCTACAATCCTGCCGTTTCGGATTGTGATTTCAGAACTCGTGGATAGTAGGTCTCGTTTCACCTAGTTAGCCGCAATATGTGCTTTCTTTACGTAAACGGTTTTATGAATATCCGTTGACTCCGGGTTCCGAATTCGGTGATTTTTAGCTTGATTTCACATTAATTTTCGAGCTCTACAATCCTGGCGTTTAGGATTTTGATTTCAAAACTCGTGGCTAGTAGGTCTCGTTTCACCTAGTTAGCCGCGAAATGTGGTTTCTTTACGTGAACGGTTTTATGAATATCCGTTGACCCAGAGTTCTGAATTCGGTGATTTTTAAATTGATTTCATACTACTTTTCGAGCTCTACAATCCTGCCGTTTCGGATTTTGATATCAGAACTCGTGGATAGTAGGTCTCGTTTCACGTAGTTAGCCGCGAAATGTGATTTCTTTACGTAATCGGTTTTATGAATATACGTTGACCCAGAGTTCTGAATTCGGTGATTTTTAGCTTGATTTCACACTACTTATCGAGCTCTACAATCCTGCCTTTTCGGATTTTGATTTCAGAACTCGTGGATAGTAGGTCTCGTTTCACCTAGTTAGCCGCGAAATGTGGTTTCTTTACGTAAACGGTTTTATGAATATCCGTTGACTCAGAGTTCTGAATTCGGTGATTTTTAGCTTGATTTCACACTAATTTTCGAGCTCTACAATCCTGCCGTTTCGGATTTTGATTTCAGAACTCGTGGATAGTAGGTCTCGTTTCACCTAGTTAGCCGCGATATGTGCTTTCTTTACGTAAACGGTTTTATGAATATCCGTTGACTCCGAGTTCTGAATTCGGTGATTTTTAGCTTGATTTCACACTACTTTTAAAGCTCTACAATCCTGGTGTTTCGGATTTTGATTTCAGAACTCTTGGATAGTAGGTCTCGTTTCACCTAGTTAGCCGCGAAATGTGGTTTCTTTACGTAAACGGTTTTATGAATATCCGTTGACTCCGAGTTCTGAATTCGGTGATTTTTAGCTTGATTTCACACTACTTTTCGGGCTCCACAATCCTGGCATTTCGGATTTTGATTTCAAAACTCGTGGCCAGTATGTCTCGTTTCACCTAGTTAGCCGCAAAATGTCGTTTCTTTACGTAAACGGTTTTATGAATATTCGTTGACTCAGAGTTCTGAATTCGGTGATTTTTAGCTTGATTTCACACTACTTTTCGAGCTCTACAATCCTGGCGCTTCGAATTTTGATTTCAAAACTCGTGGCTAGTAGGTCTCGTTTCACCTACTTAGCCGCGAAATGTGGTTTCTTTACGTGAACGGTTTTATGAATATCCGTTGACCCAGAGTTCTGAATTCGGTGATTTTTAACTTGATTTCATACTACTTTTCGAGCTCTACAATCCTGGCGTTTCGGATTTTGATTTCAGAACTCGTGGCTAGTATGTCTCGTTTCACCTAGTTAGCCGCGAAATGTCGTTTCTTTACGTAAACGGTTTTATGAATATCCGTTGACTCCGAGTTCTGAATTCGGTGATTTTTAGCTTGATTTCACACTATTTTTCGGGCTCTACAATCCTGGTGTTTCGGATTTTGATTTCAGAACTCGTGGCTAGTATGTCTCGTTTCACCTAGTTAGCCGCGAAATGTCGTTTCTTTACGTAAACGGTTTTATGAATATCCGTTGACTCCGGGTTCTGAATTCGGTGATTTTTAGCTTGATTTCACACTACTTTTAAAGCTCTACAATCCTGGTGTTTCGAATTTTGATTTCAGAACTCTTGGATAGTAGGTCTCGTTTCACCTAGTTAGCCGCGAAATGTGGTTTCTTTACGTAAACGGTTTTATGAATATCCGTTGACTCCGAGTTCTGAATTCGGTGATTTTTAGCTTGATTTCACACTACTTTTCGGGCTCTACAATCCTGGAGTTTCGGATTTTGATTTCAGAACTCGTGGCCAGTATGTCTCGTTTCACCTAGTTAGCCGCGAAATGTCGTTTCTTTACGTAAACGGTTTTCGAGCTCTACAATTCTGGCGTTTCGGATTTTGGTTTCACATTTCGTGGCTAGTAGGTCTCGTTTCACCTAGTTAGCCGCGAAATGTGGTTTCTTTACGTGAACGGTTTTATGAATATCCGTTGACCCAGAGTTCTGAATTCGGTGATTTTTAGCTTGATTTCACACTAATTTTCGAGCTCTACAATCCTGCCGTTTCGGATTGTGATTTCAGAACTCGTGGATAGTAGGTCTCGTTTCACCTAGTTAGCCGCGATATGTGATTTCTTTACGTAAACGGTTTTATGAATATCCGTTGACTCCGGGTTCTGAATTCGGTGATTTTTAGCTTGATTTCACACTACTTTTCGAGCTCTACAATCCTGCCGTTTCGAATTTTGATTTCAGAACTCGTGGCTAGTAGGTCTCGTTTCACCTAGTTAGCCGCGAAATGTCGTTTCTTTACGTAAACGGTTTTATGAATATCCGTTGACTCCGGGTTCTGAATTCGGTGATTTTTAGCTTGATTTCACACTAATTTTCGAGCTCTACAATCCTGCCGTTTCGGATTTTGATTTCAGAACTCGTGGATAGTAGGTCTCGTTTCACCTAGTTAGCCGCGAAATGTGTTTTCTTTACTTAAACGGTTTTATGAATATCCGTTGACTCCGAGTTCTGAATTCGGTGATTTTTAGCTTGATTTCACACTACTTTTCGAGCTCTACAATCCTGCCGTTTCGGATTTTGATTTCAGAACTCGTGGCTAGTAGGTCTCGTTTCACCTAATTAGCCGCGAAATGTGGTTTCTTTACGTAAACGGTTTTATGAATATCCGTTGACTCCGAGTTCTGAATTCGGTGATTTTTAGCTTGATTTCACACTACTTTTAAAGCTCTACAATCCTGGTGTTTCGGATTTTGATATCAGAACTCTTGGATAGTTGGTCTCGTTTCACCTAGTTAGCCGCGAAATGTGGTTTCTTTACGTAAACGGTTTTATGAATATCCGTTGACTCCGAGTTCTGAATTCGGTGATTTTTAGCTTGATTTCACACTACTTTTCGGGCTCTACAATCCTGGTGTTTCGGATTTTGATTTCAGAACTCGTGGCTAGTATGTCTCGTTTCACCTAGTTAGCCGCGAAATGTCGTTTCTTTACGTAAACGGTTTTATGAATATCCGTTGACTCCGGGTTCTGAATTCGGTGATTTTTAGCTTGATTTCACACTACTTTTAAAGCTCTACAATCCTGGTGTTTCGGATTTTGATTTCAGAACTCTTGGATAGTAGGTCTCGTTTCACCTAGTTAGCCGCGAAATGTGGTTTCTTTACGTAAACGGTTTTATGAATATCCGTTGACTCCGAGTTCTGAATTCGGTGATTTTTAGCTTGATTTCACACTACTTTTCGGGCTCTACAATCCTGGCGTTTCGGATTTTGATTTCAGAACTCGTGGCCAGTATGTCTCGTTTCACCTAGTTAGCCGCGAAATGTCGTTTCTTTACGTAAACGGTTTTCGAGCTCTACAATCCTGCCGTTTCGGATTTTGGTTTCACATTTCGTGGCTAGTAGGTCTCGTTTCACCTAGTTAGCCGCGAAATGTAGTTTCTTTACGTGAACGGTTTTATGAATATCCGTTGACCCAGAGTTCTGAATTCGGTGATTTTTAACTTGATTTCATACTACTTTTCGAGCTCTACAATCCTGGCGTTTCGGATTTTGATTTCAGAACTCGTGGCTAGTATGTCTCGTTTCACCTAGTTAGCCGCGAAATGTCGTTTCTTTACGTAAACGGTTTTATGAATATCCGTTGACTCCGAGTTCTGAATTCGGTGATTTTTAGCTTGATTTCACACTATTTTTCGGGCTCTACAATCCTGGTGTTTCGGATTTTGATTTCAGAACTCGTGGCTAGTATGTCTCGTTTCACCTAGTTAGCCGCGAAATGTCGTTTCTTTACGTAAACGGTTTTATGAATATCCGTTGACTCCGGGTTCTGAATTCGGTGATTTTTAGCTTGATTTCACACTACTTTTAAAGCTCTACAATCCTGGTGTTTCGAATTTTGATTTCAGAACTCTTGGATAGTAGGTCTCGTTTCACCTAGTTAGCCGCGAAATGTGGTTTCTTTACGTAAACGGTTTTATGAATATCCGTTGACTCCGAGTTCTGAATTCGGTGATTTTTAGCTTGATTTCACACTACTTTTCGGGCTCTACAATCCTGGAGTTTCGGATTTTGATTTCAGAACTCGTGGCCAGTATGTCTCGTTTCACCTAGTTAGCCGCGAAATGTCGTTTCTTTACGTAAACGGTTTTCGAGCTCTACAATTCTGGCGTTTCGGATTTTGGTTTCACATTTCGTGGCTAGTAGGTCTCGTTTCACCTAGTTAGCCGCGAAATGTGGTTTCTTTACGTGAACGGTTTTATGAATATCCGTTGACCCAGAGTTCTGAATTCGGTGATTTTTAGCTTGATTTCACACTAATTTTCGAGCTCTACAATCCTGCCGTTTCGGATTGTGATTTCAGAACTCGTGGATAGTAGGTCTCGTTTCACCTAGTTAGCCGCGATATGTGATTTCTTTACGTAAACGGTTTTATGAATATCCGTTGACTCCGGGTTCTGAATTCGGTGATTTTTAGCTTGATTTCACACTACTTTTCGAGCTCTACAATCCTGCCGTTTCGAATTTTGATTTCAGAACTCGTGGCTAGTAGGTCTCGTTTCACCTAGTTAGCCGCGAAATGTCGTTTCTTTACGTAAACGGTTTTATGAATATCCGTTGACTCCGGGTTCTGAATTCGGTGATTTTTAGCTTGATTTCACACTAATTTTCGAGCTCTACAATCCTGCCGTTTCGGATTTTGATTTCAGAACTCGTGGATAGTAGGTCTCGTTTCACCTAGTTAGCCGCGAAATGTGTTTTCTTTACTTAAACGGTTTTATGAATATCCGTTGACTCCGAGTTCTGAATTCGGTGATTTTTAGCTTGATTTCACACTACTTTTCGAGCTCTACAATCCTGCCGTTTCGGATTTTGATTTCAGAACTCGTGGCTAGTAGGTCTCGTTTCACCTAATTAGCCGCGAAATGTGGTTTCTTTACGTAAACGGTTTTATGAATATCCGTTGACTCCGAGTTCTGAATTCGGTGATTTTTAGCTTGATTTCACACTACTTTTAAAGCTCTACAATCCTGGTGTTTCGGATTTTGATATCAGAACTCTTGGATAGTTGGTCTCGTTTCACCTAGTTAGCCGCGAAATGTGGTTTCTTTACGTAAACGGTTTTATGAATATCCGTTGACTCCGAGTTCTGAATTCGGTGATTTTTAGCTTGATTTCACACTACTTTTCGGGCTCTACAATCCTGGTGTTTCGGATTTTGATTTCAGAACTCGTGGCTAGTATGTCTCGTTTCACCTAGTTAGCCGCGAAATGTCGTTTCTTTACGTAAACGGTTTTATGAATATCCGTTGACTCCGGGTTCTGAATTCGGTGATTTTTAGCTTGATTTCACACTACTTTTAAAGCTCTACAATCCTGGTGTTTCGGATTTTGATTTCAGAACTCTTGGATAGTAGGTCTCGTTTCACCTAGTTAGCCGCGAAATGTGGTTTCTTTACGTAAACGGTTTTATGAATATCCGTTGACTCCGAGTTCTGAATTCGGTGATTTTTAGCTTGATTTCACACTACTTTTCGGGCTCTACAATCCTGGCGTTTCGGATTTTGATTTCAGAACTCGTGGCCAGTATGTCTCGTTTCACCTAGTTAGCCGCGAAATGTCGTTTCTTTACGTAAACGGTTTTCGAGCTCTACAATTCTGGCGTTTCGGATTTTGGTTTCACATTTCGTGGCTAGTAGGTCTCGTTTCACCTAGTTAGCCGCGAAATGTAGTTTCTTTACGTGAACGGTTTTATGAATATCCGTTGACCCAGAGTTCTGAATTCGGTGATTTTTAGCTTGATTTCACACTAATTTTCGAGCTCTACAATCCTGCCGTTTCGGATTATGATTTCAGAACTCGTGGATAGTAGGTCTCGTTTCACCTAGTTAGCCGCAATATGTGCTTTCTTTACGTAAACGGTTTTATGAATATCCGTTGACTCCGGGTTCTGAATTCGGTGATTTTTAGCTTGATTTCACATTAATTTTCGAGCTCTACAATCCTGGCTTTTCGGATTTTGATTTCAAAACTCGTGCCTAGTAGGTCTCGTTTCACCTAGTTAGCCGCGAAATGTGGTTTCTTTACGTGAACGGTTTTATGAATATCCGTTGACCCAGAGTTCTGAATTCGGTGATTTTTAAATTGATTTCATACTACTTTTCGAGCTCTACAATCCTGCCGTTTCGGATTTTGATATCAGAACTCGTGGATAGTAGGTCTCGTTTCACGTAGTTAGCCGCGAAATGTGATTTCTTTACGTAATCGGTTTTATGAATATACGTTGACCCAGAGTTCTGAATTCGGTGATTTTTAGCTTGATTTCACACTACTTTTCGAGCTCTACAATCCTGCCGTTTCGGATTTTGATTTCAGAACTCGTGGATAGTAGGTCTCGTTTCACCTAGTTAGCCGCGAAATGTGGTTTCTTTACGTAAACGGTTTTATGAATATCCGTTGACTCAGAGTTCTGAATTCGGTGATTTTTAGCTTGATTTCACACTAATTTTCGAGCTCTACAATCCTGCCGTTTCGGATTTTGATTTCAGAACTCGTGGATAGTAGGTCTCGTTTCACCTAGTTAGCCGCGATATGTGCTTTCTTTACGTAAACGGTTTTATGAATATCCGTTGACTACGAGTTCTGAATTCGGTGATTTTTAGCTTGATTTCACACTACTTTTAAAGCTCTACAATCCTGGTGTTTCGGATTTTGATTTCAGAACTCTTGGATAGTAGGTCTCGTTTCACCTAGTTAGCCGCGAAATGTGGTTTCTTTACGTAAACGGTTTTATGAATATCCGTTGACTCCGAGTTCTGAATTCGGTGATTTTTAGCTTGATTTCACACTACTTTTCGGGCTCCACAATCCTGGCATTTCGGATTTTGATTTCAAAACTCGTGGCCAGTATGTCTCGTTTCACCTAGTTAGCCGCAAAATGTCGTTTCTTTACGTAAACGGTTTTATGAATATTCGTTGACTCAGAGTTCTGAATTCGGTGATTTTTAGCTTGATTTCACACTACTTTTCGAGCTCTACAATCCTGGCGCTTCGAATTTTGATTTCAAAACTCGTGGCTAGTAGGTCTCGTTTCACCTACTTAGCCGCGAAATGTGGTTTCTTTACGTGAACGGTTTTATGAATATCCGTTGACCCAGAGTTCTGAATTCGGTAATTTTTAACTTGATTTCATACTACTTTTCGAGCTCTACAATCCTGGCGTTTCGGATTTTGATTTCAGAACTCGTGGCTAGTATGTCTCATTTCACCTAGTTAGCCGCGAAATGTCGTTTCTTTACGTAAACGGTTTTATGAATATTCGTTGACTCAGAGTTCTGAATTCGGTGATTTTTAGCTTGATTTCACACTACTTTTCGAGCTCTACAATCCTGGAGTTTCGGATTTTGATTTCAGAACTCGTGGCTAGTAGGTCTCGTTTCACCTAGTTAGCCGCGATATGTGGTTTCTTTACGTAAACGGTTTTATGAATATCCATTGACCCAGATTTCTGAATTAGGTGATTTTTAGCTTGATTTCACACTACTTTTTGAGCTCTACAATCCTGCCATTTCGGATTTTGATTTCAGAACTCGTGGCTAGTAGGTCTCGTTTCACCTAGTTAGCCGCGAAATGTGGTTTCTCTACGTAAACGGTTTTATGAATATCCGTTGACTCCGAGTTCTGAATTCGGTGATTTTTAGCTTGATTTCACACTACTTTTCGGGCTCTACAATCCTGGCATTTCGGATTTTGATTTCAGAACTCGTGGCTAGTATGTCTCTATTCACCTACTTAGCCGCGGAATGTCGTTTCTTTACGTAAACGGTTTTATGAATATTCGTTGACTCAGAGTTCTGAATTCGGTGATTTTTAGCTTGATTTCACACTACTTTTCGAGCTCTACAATCCTGGCATTTCGGATTTTGATTTCAAAACTCGTGGCTAGTAGGTCTCGTTTCACCTAGTTAGCCGCGAAATGTGGTTTCTTTACGTGAACGGTTTTATGAATATCCGTTGACCCAGAGTTCTGAATTCGGTGATTGCCGTTTCGGATTTTGATATCAGAACTCGTGGATAGTAGGTCTCGTTTCACCTAGTTAGCCGCGATATGTGGTTTCTTTACGTAAACGGTTTTATGAATATCCGTTGACTCCGGGTTCTGAATTCGGTGATTTTTAGCTTGATTTCACACTACTTTTAAAGCTCTACAATCCTGGTGTTTCGGATTTTGATTTCAGAACTCTTGGATAGTAGGTCTCGTTTCACCTAGTTAGCCGCGAAATGTGGTTTCTTTACGTAAACGGTTTTATGAATATCCGTTGACTCCGAGTTCTGAATTCGCTGATTTTTAGCTTGATTTCACACTACTTTTCGGGCTCCACAATCCTGGCATTTCGGATTTTGATTTCAAAACTCGTGGCCAGTATGTCTCGTTTCACCTAGTTAGCTGCAAAATGTCGTTTCTTTACGTAAACGGTTTTATGAATATTCGTTGACTCAGAGTTCTGAATTCGGTGATTTTTAGCTTGATTTCACACTACTTTTCGAGCTCTACAATCCTGGCGCTTCGAATTTTGATTTCAAAACTCGTGGCTAGTAGGTCTCGTTTCACCTACTTAGCCGCGAAATGTGGTTTCTTTACGTGAACGGTTTTATGAATATCCGTTGACCCAGAGTTCTGAATTCGGTGATTTTTAACTTGATTTCATACTACTTTTCGAGCTCTACAATCCTGGCGTTTCGGATTTTGATTTCAGAACTCGTGGCTAGTATGTCTCGTTTCACCTAGTTAGCCGCGAAATGTCGTTTCTTTACGTAAACGGTTTTATGAATATTCGTTGACTCAGAGTTCTGAATTCGGTGATTTTTAGCTTGATTTCACACTACTTTTCGAGCTCTACAATCCTGGAGTTTCGGATTTTGATTTCAGAACTCGTGGCTAGTAGGTCTCGTTTCACCTAGTTAGCCGCGATATGTGGTTTCTTTACGTAAACGGTTTTATGAATATCCATTGACCCAGAGTTCTGAATTCGGTGATTTTTAGCTTGATTTCACACTACTTTTTGAGCTCTACAATCCTGCCATTTCGGATTTTGATTTCAGAACTCGTGGCTAGTAGGTCTCGTTTCACCTAGTTAGCCGCGAAATGTGGTTTCTCTACGTAAACGGTTTTATGAATATCCGTTGACTCCGAGTTCTGAATTCGGTGATTTTTAGCTTGATTTCACACTACTTTTCGGGCTCTACAATCCTGGCGTTTCGGATTTTGATTTCAGAACTCGTGGCTAGTATGTCTCGTTTCACCTACTTAGCCGCGGAATGTCGTTTCTTTACGTAAACGGTTTTATGAATATTCGTTGACTCAGAGTTCCGAATTCGGTGATTTTTAGCTTGATTTCACACTACTTTTCGAGCTCTACAATCCTGGCATTTCGGATTTTGATTTCAAAACTCGTGGCTAGTAGGTCTCGTTTCACATAGTTAGCCGCGAAATGTGGTTTCTTTACGTGAACGGTTTTATGAATATCCGTTGACCCAGAGTTCTGAATTCGGTGATTGCCGTTTCGGATTTTGATATCAGAACTCGTGGATAGTAGGTCTCGTTTCACCTAGTTAGCCGCGATATGTGGTTTCTTTACGTAAACGGTTTTATGAATATCCGTTGACTCCGGGTTCTGAATTCGGTGATTTTTAGCTTGATTTCACACTACTTTTAAAGCTCTAAAATCCTGGTGTTTCGGATTTTGATATCAGAACTCTTGGATAGTTGGTCTCGTTTCACCTAGTTAGCCGCGAAATGTCGTTTCTTTACGTAAACGGTTTTATGAATATCCGTTGACTCCGAGTTCTGAATTCGGTGATTTTTAGCTTGATTTCACACTACTTTTCGGGCTCTACAATCCTGGTGATTCGGATTTTGATTTCAGAACTCGTGGCTAGTAGGTCTCGTTTCACCTAGTTAGCCTCGAAATGTCGTTTCTTTATGTAAACGGTTTTATGAATATCCGTTGACTCAGAGTTCTGAATTCGGTGATTTTTAGCTTGATTTCACACTAATTTTCGAGCTCTACAATCCTGCCATTTCGGATTTTGATTTCAGAACTCGTGGATAGTAGGTCTCGTTTCACCTAGTTAGCCGCGATATGTGCTTTCTTTACGTAAACGGTTTTATGAATATCCGTTGACTCCGAGTTCTGAATTCGGTGATTTTTAGCTTGATTTCACACTACTTTTTGGGCTCTACAATCCTGGTGATTCGGATTTTGATTTCAGAACTCGTGGCTAGTAGGTCTCGTTTCACCTAGTTAGCCTCGAAATGTCGTTTCTTTACGTAAACGGTTTTATGAATATCCGTTGACTCAGAGTTCTGAATTCGGTGATTTTTAGCTTGATTTCACACTAATTTTCGAGCTCTACAATCCTGCCATTTCGGATTTTGATTTCAGAACTCGTGGATAGTAGGTCTCGTTTCACCTAGTTAGCCGCGAAATGTGGTTTCTTTACGTAAACGGTTTTATGAATATCCGTTGACTCCGAGTTCTGAATTCGGTGATTTTTAGCTTGATTTCACACTACTTTTCGGGCTCCACAATCCTGGCATTTCGGATTTTGATTTCAAAACTCGTGGCCAGTATGTCTCGTTTCACCTAGTTAGCTGCAAAATGTCGTTTCTTTACGTAAACGGTTTTATGAATATTCGTTGACTCAGAGTTCTGAATTCGGTGATTTTTAGCTTGATTTCACACTACTTTTCGAGCTCTACAATCCTGGCGCTTCGAATTTTGATTTCAAAACTCGTGGCTAGTAGGTCTCGTTTCACCTACTTAGCCGCGAAATGTGGTTTCTTTACGTGAACGGTTTTATGAATATCCGTTGACCCAGAGTTCTGAATTCGGTGATTTTTAACTTGATTTCATACTACTTTTCGAGCTCTACAATCCTGGCGTTTCGGATTTTGATTTCAGAACTCGTGGCTAGTATGTCTCGTTTCACCTAGTTAGCCGCGAAATGTCGTTTCTTTACGTAAACGGTTTTATGAATATTCGTTGACTCAGAGTTCTGAATTCGGTGATTTTTAGCTTGATTTCACACTACTTTTCGAGCTCTACAATCCTGGAGTTTCGGATTTTGATTTCAGAACTCGTGGCTAGTAGGTCTCGTTTCACCTAGTTAGCCGCGATATGTGGTTTCTTTACGTAAACGGTTTTATGAATATCCATTGACCCAGAGTTCTGAATTCGGTGATTTTTAGCTTGATTTCACACTACTTTTTGAGCTCTACAATCCTGCCATTTCGGATTTTGATTTCAGAACTCGTGGCTAGTAGGTCTCGTTTCACCTAGTTAGCCGCGAAATGTGGTTTCTCTACGTAAACGGTTTTATGAATATCCGTTGACTCCGAGTTCTGAATTCGGTGATTTTTAGCTTGATTTCACACTACTTTTCGGGCTCTACAATCCTGGCGTTTCGGATTTTGATTTCAGAACTCGTGGCTAGTATGTCTCGTTTCACCTACTTAGCCGCGGAATGTCGTTTCTTTACGTAAACGGTTTTATGAATATTCGTTGACTCAGAGTTCCGAATTCGGTGATTTTTAGCTTGATTTCACACTACTTTTCGAGCTCTACAATCCTGGCATTTCGGATTTTGATTTCAAAACTCGTGGCTAGTAGGTCTCGTTTCACCTAGTTAGCCGCGAAATGTGGTTTCTTTACGTGAACGGTTTTATGAATATCCGTTGACCCAGAGTTCTGAATTCGGTGATTGCCGTTTCGGATTTTGATATCAGAACTCGTGGATAGTAGGTCTCGTTTCACCTAGTTAGCCGCGATATGTGGTTTCTTTACGTAAACGGTTTTATGAATATCCGTTGACTCCGGGTTCTGAATTCGGTGATTTTTAGCTTGATTTCACACTACTTTTAAAGCTCTAAAATCCTGGTGTTTCGGATTTTGATATCAGAACTCTTGGATAGTTGGTCTCGTTTCACCTAGTTAGCCGCGAAATGTCGTTTCTTTACGTAAACGGTTTTATGAATATCCGTTGACTTCGAGTTCTGAATTCGGTGATTTTTAGCTTGATTTCACACTACTTTTTGGGCTCTACAATCCTGGTGATTCGGATTTTGATTTCAGAACTCGTGGCTAGTAGGTCTCGTTTCACCTAGTTAGCCTCGAAATGTCGTTTCTTTACGTAAACGGTTTTATGAATATCCGTTGACTCAGAGTTCTGAATTCGGTGATTTTTAGCTTGATTTCACACTAATTTTCGAGCTCTACAATCCTGCCATTTCGGATTTTGATTTCAGAACTCGTGGATAGTAGGTCTCGTTTCACCTAGTTAGCCGCGATATGTGATTTCTTTACGTAAACGGTTTTATGAATATCCGTTGACTCCGAGTTCTGAATTCGGTGATTTTTAGCTTGATTTCACACTACGTTTAAAGCTCTACAATCCTGATGTTTCGGATTTTGATTTCAGAACTCTTGGATAGTAGGTCTCGTTTCACCTAGTTAGCCGCGAAATGTGGTTTCTTTACGTAAACGGTTTTATGAATATCCGTTGACTCCGAGTTCTGAATTCGGTGATTTTTAGCTTGATTTCACACTACTTTTCGGGCTCTACAATCCTGGCGTTTCGGATTTTGATTTCAAAACTCGTGGCCAGTATGTCTCGTTTCACCTAGTTAGCCGCGAAATGTCGTTTCTTTACGTAAACGGTTTTATGAATATCCGTTGACTCCGGGTTCTGAATTCGGTGATTTTTAGCTTGATTTCACACTACTTTTAAAGCTCTACAATCCTGGTGTTTCGGATTTTGATTTCAGAACTCTTGGATAGTAGGTCTCGTTTCACCTAGTTAGCCGCGAAATGTGGTTTCTTTACGTAAACGGTTTTATGAATATCCGTTGACTCCGGTTTCTGAATTCGATGATTTTTAGCTTGATTTCACACTACTTTTAAAGCTCTACAATCCTGGTGTTTCGGATTTTGATATAAGAACTCTTGGATAGTAGGTCTCGTTTCACCTAGTTAGCCGCGATATGTGCTTTCTTTACGTAAACGGTTTTATGAATATCCGTTGACTCCGGGTTTTGAATTCGGTGATTTTTAGCTTGATTTCACACTACTTTTAAAGCTCTACAATCCGGGTGTTTCGGATTTTGATATAAGAACTCTTGGATAGTAGGTCTCGTTTCACCTAGTTAGCCGCGATATGTGCTTTTTTTACGTAAACGGTTTTATGAATATCCGTTGACTCCGGGTTCTGAATTCGGTGATTTTTAGCTTGATTTCACACTAATTTTCGAGCTCTACAATCCTGCCGTTTCGGATTTTGATTTCAGAACTCGTGGATAGTAGGTCTCGTTTCACCTAGTTAGCCGCGATATGTGCTTTCTTTACGTAAACGGTTTTATGAATATCCGTTGACTCCGAGTTCTGAATTCGGTGATTTTTAGCTTGATTTCACACTACTTTTAAAGCTCTACAATCCTGGTGTTTCGGATTTTGATTTCAGAACTCTTGGATAGTAGGTCTCGTTTCACCTAGTTAGCCGCGAAATGTGGTTTCTTTACGTAAACGGTTTTATGAATATCCGTTGACTCCGAGTTCTGAATTCGGTGATTTTTAGCTTGATTTCACACTACTTTTCGGGCTCCACAATCCTGGCATTTCGGATTTTGATTTCAAAACTCGTGGCCAGTATGTCTCGTTTCACCTAGTTAGCCGCAAAATGTCGTTTCTTTACGTAAACGGTTTTATGAATATTCGTTGACTCAGAGTTCTGAATTCGGTGATTTTTAGCTTGATTTCACACTACTTTTCGAGCTCTACAATCCTGGCGCTTCGAATTTTGATTTCAAAACTCGTGGCTAGTAGGTCTCGTTTCACCTACTTAGCCGCGAAATGTGGTTTCTTTACGTGAACGGTTTTATGAATATCCGTTGACCCAGAGTTCTGAATTCGGTGATTTTTAACTTGATTTCATACTACTTTTCGAGCTCTACAATCCTGGCGTTTCGGATTTTGATTTCAGAACTCGTGGCTAGTATGTCTCGTTTCACCTAGTTAGCCGCGAAATGTCGTTTCTTTACGTAAACGGTTTTATGAATATTCGTTGACTCAGAGTTCTGAATTCGGTGATTTTTAGCTTGATTTCACACTACTTTTCGAGCTCTACAATCCTGGAGTTTCGGATTTTGATTTCAGAACTCGTGGCTAGTAGGTCTCGTTTCACCTAGTTAGCCGCGATATGTGGTTTCTTTACGTAAACGGTTTTATGAATATCCATTGACCCAGAGTTCTGAATTCGGTGATTTTTAGCTTGATTTCACACTACTTTTTGAGCTCTACAATCCTGCCATTTCGGATTTTGATTTCAGAACTCGTGGCTAGTAGGTCTCGTTTCACCTAGTTAGCCGCGAAATGTGGTTTCTCTACGTAAACGGTTTTATGAATATCCGTTGTGAATTCGGTGATTTTTAGCTTGATTTCACACTACTTTTCGGGCTCTACAATCCTGGCATTTCGGATTTTGATTTCAGAACTCGTGGCTAGTATGTCTCGTTTCACCTACTTAGCCGCGGAATGTCGTTTCTTTACGTAAACGGTTTTATGAATATTCGTTGACTCAGAGTTCTGAATTCGGTGATTTTTAGCTTGATTTCACACTACTTTTCGAGCTCTACAATCCTGGCATTTCGGATTTTGATTTCAAAACTCGTGGCTAGTAGGTCTCGTTTCACCTAGTTAGCCGCGAAATGTGGTTTCTTTACGTGAACGGTTTTATGAATATCCGTTGACCCAGAGTTCTGAATTCGGTGATTGCCGTTTCGGATTTTGATATCAGAACTCGTGGATAGTAGGTCTCATTTCACCTAGTTAGCCGCGATATGTGGTTTCTTTACGTAAACGGTTTTATGAATATCCGTTGACTCCGGGTTCTGAATTCGGTGATTTTTAGCTTGATTTCACACTACTTTTAAAGCTCTACAATCCTGGTGTTTCGGATTTTGATTTCAGAACTCTTGGATAGTAGGTCTCGTTTCACCTAGTTAGCCGCGAAATGTGGTTTCTTTACGTAAACGGTTTTATGAATATCCGTTGACTCCGGTTTCTGAATTCGATGATTTTTAGCTTGATTTCACACTACTTTTAAAGCTCTACAATCCTGGTGTTTCGGATTTTGATATAAGAACTCTTGGATAGTAGGTCTCGTTTCACCTAGTTAGCCGCGATATGTGCTTTCTTTACGTAAACGGTTTTATGAATATCCGTTGACTCCGGGTTTTGAATTCGGTGATTTTTAGCTTGATTTCACACTACTTTTAAAGCTCTACAATCCGGGTGTTTCGGATTTTGATATAAGAACTCTTGGATAGTAGGTCTCGTTTCACCTAGTTAGCCGCGATATGTGCTTTTTTTACGTAAACGGTTTTATGAATATCCGTTGACTCCGGGTTCTGAATTCGGTGATTTTTAGCTTGATTTCACACTAATTTTCGAGCTCTACAATCCTGCCGTTTCGGATTTTGATTTCAGAACTCGTGGATAGTAGGTCTCGTTTCACCTAGTTAGCCGCGATATGTGCTTTCTTTACGTAAACGGTTTTATGAATATCCGTTGACTCCGAGTTCTGAATTCGGTGATTTTTAGCTTGATTTCACACTACTTTTAAAGCTCTACAATCCTGGTGTTTCGGATTTTGATTTCAGAACTCTTGGATAGTAGGTCTCGTTTCACCTAGTTAGCCGCGAAATGTGGTTTCTTTACGTAAACGGTTTTATGAATATCCGTTGACTCCGAGTTCTGAATTCGGTGATTTTTAGCTTGATTTCACACTACTTTTCGGGCTCCACAATCCTGGCATTTCGGATTTTGATTTCAAAACTCGTGGCCAGTATGTCTCGTTTCACCTAGTTAGCCGCAAAATGTCGTTTCTTTACGTAAACGGTTTTATGAATATTCGTTGACTCAGAGTTCTGAATTCGGTGATTTTTAGCTTGATTTCACACTACTTTTCGAGCTCTACAATCCTGGCGCTTCGAATTTTGATTTCAAAACTCGTGGCTAGTAGGTCTCGTTTCACCTACTTAGCCGCGAAATGTGGTTTCTTTACGTGAACGGTTTTATGAATATCCGTTGACCCAGAGTTCTGAATTCGGTGATTTTTAACTTGATTTCATACTACTTTTCGAGCTCTACAATCCTGGCGTTTCGGATTTTGATTTCAGAACTCGTGGCTAGTATGTCTCGTTTCACCTAGTTAGCCGCGAAATGTCGTTTCTTTACGTAAACGGTTTTATGAATATTCGTTGACTCAGAGTTCTGAATTCGGTGATTTTTAGCTTGATTTCACACTACTTTTCGAGCTCTACAATCCTGGAGTTTCGGATTTTGATTTCAGAACTCGTGGCTAGTAGGTCTCGTTTCACCTAGTTAGCCGCGATATGTGGTTTCTTTACGTAAACGGTTTTATGAATATCCATTGACCCAGAGTTCTGAATTCGGTGATTTTTAGCTTGATTTCACACTACTTTTTGAGCTCTACAATCCTGCCATTTCGGATTTTGATTTCAGAACTCGTGGCTAGTAGGTCTCGTTTCACCTAGTTAGCCGCGAAATGTGGTTTCTCTACGTAAACGGTTTTATGAATATCCGTTGTGAATTCGGTGATTTTTAGCTTGATTTCACACTACTTTTCGGGCTCTACAATCCTGGCATTTCGGATTTTGATTTCAGAACTCGTGGCTAGTATGTCTCGTTTCACCTACTTAGCCGCGGAATGTCGTTTCTTTACGTAAACGGTTTTATGAATATTCGTTGACTCAGAGTTCTGAATTCGGTGATTTTTAGCTTGATTTCACACTACTTTTCGAGCTCTACAATCCTGGCATTTCGGATTTTGATTTCAAAACTCGTGGCTAGTAGGTCTCGTTTCACCTAGTTAGCCGCGAAATGTGGTTTCTTTACGTGAACGGTTTTATGAATATCCGTTGACCCAGAGTTCTGAATTCGGTGATTGCCGTTTCGGATTTTGATATCAGAACTCGTGGATAGTAGGTCTCATTTCACCTAGTTAGCCGCGATATGTGGTTTCTTTACGTAAACGGTTTTATGAATATCCGTTGACTCCGGGTTCTGAATTCGGTGATTTTTAGCTTGATTTCACACTACTTTTAAAGCTCTACAATCCTGGTGTTTCGGATTTTGATTTCAGAACTCTTGGATAGTAGGTCTCGTTTCACCTAGTTAGCCGCGAAATGTGGTTTCTTTACGTAAACGGTTTTATGAATATCCGTTGACTCCGAGTTCTGAATTCGGTGATTTTTAGCTTGATTTCACACTACTTTTCGGGCTCCACAATCCTGGCATTTCGGATTTTGATTTCAAAACTCGTGGCCAGTATGTCTCGTTTCACCTAGTTAGCTGCAAAATGTCGTTTCTTTACGTAAACGGTTTTATGAATATTCGTTGACTCAGAGTTCTGAATTCGGTGATTTTTAGCTTGATTTCACACTACTTTTCGAGCTCTACAATCCTGGCGCTTCGAATTTTGATTTCAAAACTCGTGGCTAGTAGGTCTCGTTTCACCTACTTAGCCGCGAAATGTGGTTTCTTTACGTGAACGGTTTTATGAATATCCGTTGACCCAGAGTTCTGAATTCGGTGATTTTTAACTTGATTTCATACTACTTTTCGAGCTCTACAATCCTGGCGTTTCGGATTTTGATTTCAGAACTCGTGGCTAGTATGTCTCGTTTCACCTAGTTAGCCGCGAAATGTCGTTTCTTTACGTAAACGGTTTTATGAATATTCGTTGACTCAGAGTTCTGAATTCGGTGATTTTTAGCTTGATTTCACACTACTTTTCGAGCTCTACAATCCTGGAGTTTTGGATTTTGATTTCAGAACTCGTGGCTAGTAGGTCTCGTTTCACCTAGTTAGCCGCGATATGTGGTTTCTTTACGTAAACGGTTTTATGAATATCCATTGACCCAGAGTTCTGAATTCGGTGATTTTTAGCTTGATTTCACACTAGTTTTTGAGCTCTACAATCCTGCCATTTCGGATTTTGATTTCAGAACTCGTGGCTAGTAGGTCTCGTTTCACCTAGTTAGCCGCGAAATGTGGTTTCTCTACGTAAACGGTTTTATGAATATCCGTTGACTCCGAGTTCTGAATTCGGTGATTTTTAGCTTGATTTCACACTACTTTTCGGGCTCTACAATCCTGGCGTTTCGGATTTTGATTTCAGAACTCGTGGCTAGTATGTCTCGTTTCACCTACTTAGCCGCGGAATGTCGTTTCTTTACGTAAACGGTTTTATGAATATTCGTTGACTCAGAGTTCCGAATTCGGTGATTTTTAGCTTGATTTCACACTACTTTTCGAGCTCTACAATCCTGGCATTTCGGATTTTGATTTCAAAACTCGTGGCTAGTAGGTCTCGTTTCACCTAGTTAGCCGCGAAATGTGGTTTCTTTACGTGAACGGTTTTATGAATATCCGTTGACCCAGAGTTCTGAATTCGGTGATTGCCGTTTCGGATTTTGATATCAGAACTCGTGGATAGTAGGTCTCGTTTCACCTAGTTAGCCGCGATATGTGGTTTCTTTACGTAAACGGTTTTATGAATATCCGTTGACTCCGGGTTCTGAATTCGGTGATTTTTAGCTTGATTTCACACTACTTTTAAAGCTCTAAAATCCTGGTGTTTCGGATTTTGATATCAGAACTCTTGGATAGTTGGTCTCGTTTCACCTAGTTAGCCGCGAAATGTCGTTTCTTTACGTAAACGGTTTTATGAATATCCGTTGACTCCGAGTTCTGAATTCGGTGATTTTTAGCTTGATTTCACACTACTTTTCGGGCTCTACAATCCTGGTGATTCGGATTTTGATTTCAGAACTCGTGGCTAGTAGGTCTCGTTTCACCTAGTTAGCCTCGAAATGTCGTTTCTTTACGTAAACGGTTTTATGAATATCCGTTGACTCAGAGTTCTGAATTCGGTGATTTTTAGCTTGATTTCACACTAATTTTCGAGCTCTACAATCCTGCCATTTCGGATTTTGATTTCAGAACTCGTGGATAGTAGGTCTCGTTTCACCTAGTTAGCCGCGATATGTGATTTCTTTACGTAAACGGTTTTATGAATATCCGTTGACTCCGAGTTCTGAATTCGGTGATTTTTAGCTTGATTTCACACTACGTTTAAAGCTCTACAATCCTGATGTTTCGGATTTTGATTTCAGAACTCTTGGATAGTAGGTCTCGTTTCACCTAGTTAGCCGCGAAATGTGGTTTCTTTACGTAAACGGTTTTATGAATATCCGTTGACTCCGAGTTCTGAATTCGGTGATTTTTAGCTTGATTTCACACTACTTTTCGGGCTCTACAATCCTGGCGTTTCGGATTTTGATTTCAAAACTCGTGGCCAGTATGTCTCGTTTCACCTAGTTAGCCGCGAAATGTCGTTTCTTTACGTAAACGGTTTTATGAATATCCGTTGACTCCGGGTTCTGAATTCGGTGATTTTTAGCTTGATTTCACACTACTTTTAAAGCTCTACAATCCTGGTGTTTCGGATTTTGATTTCAGAACTCTTGGATAGTAGGTCTCGTTTCACCTAGTTAGCCGCGAAATGTGGTTTCTTTACGTAAACGGTTTTATGAATATCCGTTGACTCCGGTTTCTGAATTCGGTGATTTTTAGCTTGATTTCACACTACTTTTAAAGCTCTACAATCCTGGTGTTTCGGATTTTGATATAAGAACTCTTGGATAGTAGGTCTCGTTTCACCTAGTTAGCCGCGATATGTGCTTTCTTTACGTAAACGGTTTTATGAATATCCGTTGACTCCGGGTTTTGAATTCGGTGATTTTTAGCTTGATTTCACACTACTTTTAAAGCTCTACAATCCGGGTGTTTCGGATTTTGATATAAGAACTCTTGGATAGTAGGTCTCGTTTCACCTAGTTAGCCGCGATATGTGCTTTTTTTACGTAAACGGTTTTATGAATATCCGTTGACTCCGGGTTCTGAATTCGGTGATTTTTAGCTTGATTTCACACTAATTTTCGGGCTCTACAATCCTGGTGTTTCGGATTTTGATTTCAGAACTCGTGGCTAGTATGTCTCGTTTCACCTAGTTAGCCGCGAAATGTCGTTTCTTTACGTAAACGGTTTTATGGATATCCGTTGACTCCGGGTTCTGAATTCGGTGATTTTTAGCTTGATTTCACACTAATTTTCGAGCTCTACAATCCTGCCTTTTCGGATTTTGATTTCAGAACTCGTGGATAGTAGGTCTCGTTTCACCAAGTTAGCCGCGAAATGTGGTTTCTTTACTTAAACGGTTTTATGAATATCCGTTGACTCCGAGTTCTGAATTCGGTGATTTTTAGCTTGATTTCACACTACTTTTCGAGCTCTACAATCCTGCCGTTTCGGATTTTGATTTCAGAACTCGTGGCTAGTAGGTCTCGTTTCACCTAGTTAGCCGCGAAATGTCGTTTCTTTACGTAAACGGTTTTATGAATATCCGTTGACTCCGGGTTCTGAATTCGGTGATTTTTAGCTTGATTTCACACTAATTTTCGAGCTCTACAATCCTGCCGTTTCGGATTTTGATTTCAGAACTCGTGGATAGTAGGTCTCGTCTCACCTAGTTAGCCGCGAAATGTGGTTTCTTTACTTAAACGGTTTTATGAATATCCGTTGACTCCGAGTTCTGAATTCGGTGATTTTTAGCTTGATTTCACACTACTTTTTGAGCTCTACAATCCTGCCGTTTCGGATTTTGATTTCAGAACTCGTGGCTAGTAGGTCTCGTTTCACCTAATTAGCCGCGAAATGTGGTTTCTTTACGTAAACGGTTTTATGAATATCCGTTGACTCCGGGTTCTGAATTCGGTGATATTTAGCTTGATTTCACACTACTTTTAAAGCTCTACAATCCTGGTGTTTCGGATTTTGATATCAGAACTCTTGGATAGTTGGTCTCGTTTCACCTAGTTAGCCGCGAAATGTGGTTTCTTTACGTAAACGGTTTTATGAATATCCGTTGACTCCGAGTTCTGAATTCGGTGATTTTTAGCTTGATTTCACACTACTTTTCGGGCTCTACAATCCTGGTGTTTCGGATTTTGATTTCAGAACTCGTGGCTAGTATGTCTCGTTTCACCTAGTTAGCCGCGAAATGTCGTTTCTTTACGTAAACGGTTTTATGAATATCCGTTGACTCCGGGTTCTGAATTTGGTGATTTTTAGCTTGATTTCACACTACTTTCAAAGCTCTACAATCCTGGTGTTTCGGATTTTGATTTCAGAACTCTTGGATAGTAGGTCTCGTTTCACCTAGTTAGCCGCGAAATGTCGTTTCTTTACGTAAACGGTTTTATGAATATCCGTTGACTCCGAGTTCTGAATTCGGTGATTTTTAGCTTGATTTCACACTACTTTTCGGGCTCTACAATCCTGGCATTTCGGATTTTGATTTCAGAACTCGTGGCCAGTATGTCTCGTTTCACCTAGTTAGCCGCGAAATGTCGTTTCTTTACGTAAACGGTTTTCGAGCTCTACAATTCTGGCGTTTCGGATTTTGGTTTCACAACTCGTGGCTAGTAGGTCTCGTTTCACCTAGTTAGCCGCGAAATGTGGTTTCTTTACGTGAACGGTTTTATGAATATCCGTTGACCCAAAGTTCTGAATTCGGTGATTTTTAGCTTGATTTCACACTAATTTTCGAGCTCTACAATCCTGCCGTTTCGGATTGTGATTTCAGAACTCGTGGATAGTAGGTCTCGTTTCACCTAGTTAGCCGCGATATGTGCTTTCTTTACGTAAACGGTTTTATGAATATCCGTTGACTCCGGGTTCTGAATTCGGTGATTTTTAGCTTGATTTCACACTACTTTTAAAGCTCTACAATCCTGGTGTTTCGGATTTTGATTTCAGAACTCTTGGATAGTAGGTCTCGTTTCACCTAGTTAGCCGCGAAATGTGGTTTCTTTACGTAAACGGTTTTATGAATATCCGTTGACTCCGAGTTCTGAATTCGGTGATTTTTAGCTTGATTTCACACTACTTTTCGGGCTCTACAATCCTGGCGTTTCGGATTTTGTTTTCAAAACTCGTGGCCAGTATGTCTCGTTTCACCTAGTTAGCCGCGAAATATCGTTTCTTTACGTAAACGGTTTTATGAATATCCGTTGACTCCGGGTTCTAAATTCGGTGATTTTTAGCTTGATTTCACACTACTTTTAAAGCTCTACAATCCTGGTGTTTCGGATTTTGATTTCAGAACTCTTGGATAGTAGGTCTCGTTTCACCTAGTTAGCCGCGAAATGTGGTTTCTTTACGTAAACGGTTTTATGAATATCCGTTGACTCCGAGTTCTGAATTCGGTGATTTTTAGCTTGATTTCACACTTCTTTTCGGGCTCTACAATCCTGGCGTTTCGGATTTTGATTTCAAAACTCGTGGCCAGTATGTCTCGTTTAACCTAGTTAGCCGCGAAATGTCGTTTCTTTACGTAAACGGTTTTCGAGCTCTACAATTCTGGCGTTTCGGATTTTGGTTTCACAACTCGTGGCTAGTAGGTCTCGTTTCACCTAGTTAGCCGCGAAATGTGGTTTCTTTACGTGAATGGTTTTATGAATATCCGTTGACCCAGAGTTCTGAATTCGGTGATTTTTAGCTTGATTTCACACTAATTTTCGAGCTCTACAATCCTGCCGTTTCGGATTTTGATTTCAGAACTCGTGGATAGTAGGTCTCGTTTCACCTAGTTAGCCGCGATATGTGCTTTCTTTACGTAAACGGTTTTATGAATATCCGTTGACTCCGAGTTCTGAATTCGGTGATTTTTAGCTTGATTTCACACTACTTTTAAAGCTCTACAATCCTGGTGTTTCGGATTTTGATTTCAGAACTCTTGGATAGTAGGTCTCGTTTCACCTAGTTAGCCGCGAAATGTGGTTTCTTTACGTAAACGGTTTTATGAATATTCGTTGACTCCGAGTTCTGAATTCGGTGATTTTTAGCTTGATTTCACACTACTTTTCGGGCTCTACAATCCTGGCGTTTCGGATTTTGATTTCAAAACTCGTGGCCAGTATGTCTCGTTTCACCTAGTTAGCCGCGAAATGTCGTTTCTTTACGTAAACGGTTTTATGAATATTCGTTGACTCAGAGTTCTGAATTCCGTGATTTTTAGCTTGATTTCACACTACTTTTCGAGCTCTACAATCCTGGCGTTTCGGATTTTGATTTCAGAACTCGTGGATAGTAGGTCCCGTTTCACCTAGTTAGCCGCGAAATGTGGTTTCTTTACGTAAACGGTTTTATGAATATCCGTTGACTCAGAGTTCTGAATTCGGTGATTTTTAGCTTGATTTCACACTAATTTTCGAGCTCTATAATCCTGGCATTTCATATTTTTATTTCAGAACTCGTGGATAGTAGGTCTCGTTTCACCTAGTTAGCCGCGATATGTGGTTTCTTTACGTAAACGGTTTAATGAATATCCGTTGACTCCGGGTTCTGAATTTGGTGATTTTTAGCTTGATTTCACACTACTTTTAAAGCTCTACAATCCTGGTGTTTCGGATTTTGATATCAGAACTCTTGGATAGTTGGTCTCGTTTCACCTAGTTAGCCGCGAAATGTCGTTTCTTTACGTAAACGGTTTTATGAATATCCGTTGACTCCGAGTTCTGAATTCGGTGATTTTTAGCTTGATTTCACACTACTTTTCGGGCTCTACAATCCTGGTGTTTCGGATTTTGATTTCATAACTCGTGGCTAGTAGGTCTCGTTTCACCTAGTTAGCCTCGAAATGTCGTTTCTTTACGTAAACGGTTTTATGAATATCCGTTGACTCAGAGTTCTGAATTCGGTGATTTTTAGCTTGATTTCACACTAATTTTCGAGCTCTACAATCCTGCCATTTCGGATTTTGATTTCAGAACTCGGGGATAGTAGGTCCCGTTTCACCTAGTTAGCCGCGATATGTGCTTTCTTTACGTAAACGGTTTTATGAATATCCGTTGACTCCGAGTTCTGAATTCGGTGATTTTTAGCTTGATTTCACACTACTTTTAAAGCTCTACAATCCTGGTGTTTCGGATTTTGATTTCAGAACTCTTGGATAGTAGGTCTCGTTTCACCTAGTTAGCCGCGAAATGTGGTTTCTTTACGTAAACAGTTTTATGAATATCCGTTGACTCCGAGTTCTGAATTCGGTGATTTTTAGCTTGATTTCACACTACTTTTCGGGCTCTACAATCCTGGCGTTTCGGATTTTGATTTCAAAACTCGTGGCCAGTATGTCTCGTTTCACCTAGTTAGCCGCAAAATGTCGTTTCTTTATGTAAACGGTTTTATGAATATCCGTTGACTCCGGGTTCTGAATTCGGTGATTTTTAGCTTGATTTCACACTACTTTTAAAGCTCTACAATCCTGGTGTTTCGGATTTTGATTTCAGAACTCTTGGATAGTAGGTCTCGTTTCACCTAGTTAGCCGCGAAATGTGGTTTCTTTACGTAAACGGTTTTATGAATATCCGTTGACTCCGAGTTCTGAATTCGGTGATTTTTAGCTTGATTTCACACTACTTTTCGGGCTCTACAATCCTGGCGTTTCGGATTTTGATTTCAAAACTCGTGGCCAGTATGTCTCGTTTCACCTAGTTAGCCGCGAAATGTCGTTTCTTTACGTAAACGGTTTTCGAGCTCTACAATCCTGGCGTTTCGGATTTTGGTTTCACAACTCGTGGATAGTAGGTCTCGTTTCACCGAGTTAGCCGCGAAATGTCGTTTCTTTACGTAAACGGTTTTATGAATATCCGTTGACTCCGAGTTCTGAATTCGGTGATTTTTAGCTTGATTTCACACTACTTTTCGGGCTCTACAATCCTGGTGATTCGGATTTTGATATCAGAACTCTTGGATAGTAGGTCTCGTTTCACCTAGTTAGCCGCGATATGTGCTTTTTTTACGTAAACGGTTTTATGAATATCCGTTGACTCCGGGTTCTGAATTCGGTGATTTTTAGCTTGATTTCACACTAATTTTCGGGCTCTACAATCCTGGTGTTTCGGATTTTGATTTCAGAACTCGTGGCTAGTATGTCTCGTTTCACCTAGTTAGCCGCGAAATGTCGTTTCTTTACGTAAACGGTTTTATGGATATCCGTTGACTCCGGGTTCTGAATTCGGTGATTTTTAGCTTGATTTCACACTAATTTTCGAGCTCTACAATCCTGCCGTTTCGGATTTTGATTTCAGAACTCGTGGATAGTAGGTCTCGTTTCACCAAGTTAGCCGCGAAATGTGGTTTCTTTACTTAAACGGTTTTATGAATATCCGTTGACTCCGAGTTCTGAATTCGGTGATTTTTAGCTTGATTTCACACTACTTTTAGAGCTCTACAATCCTGCCGTTTCGGATTTTGATTTCAGAACTCGTGGCTAGTAGGTCTCGTTTCACCTAGTTAGCCGCGAAATGTCGTTTCTTTACGTAAACGGTTTTATGAATATCTGTTGACTCCGGGTTCTGAATTCGGTGATTTTTAGCTTGATTTCACACTACTTTTAAAGCTCTACAATCCTGGTGTTTCGGATTTTGATTTCAGAACTCGTGGCTAGTAGGTCTCGTTTCACCTAGTTAGCCGCGAAATGTGGTTTCTTTACATAAACGGTTTTACGAATATCCGTTGACTCCGAGTTCTGAATTCGGTGATTTTTAGCTTGATTTCACACTACTTTTCGGGCTCTACAATCCTGGCGTTTCGGATTTTGATTTCAAAACTCGTGGCAAGTATGTCTCGTTTCACCTAGTTAGCCGCGAAATGTCGTTTCTTTACGTAAACGGTTTTATGAATATTCGTTGACTCAGAGTTCTGAATTCGGTGATTTTCAGCTTGATTTCACACTACTTTTCGAACTCTACAATCCTGCCGTTTCGGATTTTGATTTCAGAACTCGTGGATAGTAGGTCTCGTTTCACCTAGTTAGCCGCGAAATGTGGTTTCTTTACGTAAACGGTTTTATGAATATCCGTTGACTCAGACTTCTGAATTCGGTGATTTTTAGCTTGATTTCACACTAATTTTCGAGCTCTATAATCCTGGCATTTCGGATTTTGATTTCAGAACTCGTGGATAGTAAGTCTCGTTTCACCTAGTTAGCCGCGATATGTGGTTTCTTTACGTAAACGATTTTATGAATATCCGTTGACTCCGGGTTCTGAATTCGGTGATTTTTAGCTTGATTTCACACTACTTTTAAAGAACTACAATCCTGGTGTTTCGGATTTTGATATCAGAACTCTTGGATAGTTCGTCTCGTTTCACCTAGTTAGCCGCGAAATGTGGTTTCTTTACTAAACGGTTTTATGAATATCCGTTGACTCCGAGTTCTGAATACGGTGATTTTTAGCTTGATTTCACACTAGTTTTCGGGCTCTACAATCCTGGCGTTTCGGATTTTGATTTCAGAACTCGTGGCTAGTATGTCTCGTTTCACCTAGTTAGCCGCGAAATGTCGTTTCTTTACGTAAACGGTTTTATGAATATTCGTTGACTCAGAGTTCTGAATTCGGTGATTTTTAGCTTGATTTCACACTACTTTTCGAGCTCTACAATCCTGGCGTTTCGGATTTTGATTTCAGAACTCGTGGCTAGTAGGTCTCGTTTCATCTAGTTAGTCGCGATATGTGGTTTCTTTACGTAAACGGTTTTATGAATATCCATTGACCCTGAGTTCTGAATTCGGTGATTTTTAGCTTGATTTCACACTACTTTTCGGGCTCTACAATCCTGGCGTTTCGGATTTTGATTTCAAAACTCGTGCCCAGTATGTCTCGTTTCCCCTAGTTAGCCGCGAAATGTCGTTTCTTTACGTAAACGGTTTTATGAATATTCGTTGACTCAGAGTTCTGAATTCGGTGATTTTTAGCTTGATTTCACGCTACTTTTCGAGCTCTACAATCCTGCCATTTCGGATTTTGATTTCAGAACTCGTGGATAGTAGGTCTCGTTTCACCTTGTTAGCCGCGAAATGTGGTTTCTTTACGTAAACGGTTTTATGAATATCCGTTGACTCAGAGTTCTGAATTCGGTGATTTTTAGCTTGATTTCACACTAATTTTCGAGCTCTATAATCCTGGCATTTCGGATTTTGATTTCAGAACTCGTGGATAGTAGGTCTCGTTTCACCTAGTTAGCCGCGATATGTGGTTTCTTTACGTAAACGGTTTTATGAATATTCGTTGACTCAGAGTTCTGAATTCGGTGATTTTTAGCTTGATTTCACACTACTTTTCGAGCTCTACAATCCTGGCGTTTCGGATTTTGATTTCAGAACTCGTGGCTAGTAGGTCTCGTTTCACCTAGTTAGTCGCGATATGTGGTTTCTTTACGTAAACGGTTTTATGAATATCCATTGACCCAGAGTTCTGAATTCGGTGATTTTTAGCTTGATTTCACACTACTTTTTGAGCTCTACAATCCTGCCATTTCGGATTTTGATTTCAGAACTCGTGGTTAGTAGGTCTCGTTTCACCTAGTTAGCCGCGAAATGTCGTTTCTTTACGTAAACGGTTTTATGAATATTCGTTGACTCCGGGTTCTGAATTCGGTGATTTTTAGCTTGATTTCACACTACTTTTAAAGCTCTACAATCCTGGTGTTTTGGATTTTGATATCAGAACTCTTGGATAGTTCGTCTCATTTCACCTAGTTAGCCGCGAAATGTGGTTTCTTTACTAAACGGTTTTATGAATATCCGTTGACTCCGAGTTCTGAATTCGGTGATTTTTAGCTTGATTTCACACTACTTTTCGGGCTCTACAATCCTGGCGTTTCGGATTTTGATTTCAGAACTCGTGGCTAGTATGTCTCGTTTCACCTAGTTAGCCGCGAAATGTCGTTTCTTTACGTAAACGGTTTTATGAATATTCGTTGACTCAGAGTTCTGAATTCTGTGATTTTTAGCTTGATTTCACACTACTTTTCGCGCTCTACAATCCTGGAGTTTCGGATTTTGATTTCAGAACTCGTGGCTAGTAGGTCTCGTTTCACCTAGTTAGTCGCGATTTGTGGTTTCTTTACGTAAACGGTTTTATGAATATCCATTGACCCAGAGTTCTGAATTCGGTGATTTTTAGCTTGATTTCGCACTACTTTTTGAGCTCTACAATCCTGCCATTTCGGATTTTGATTTCAGAACTCGTGGTTAGTAGGTCTCGTTTCACCTAGTTAGCCGCGAAATGTGGTTTCTTTACGTAAACGGTTTTATGAATATCCGTTGACTCCGAGTTCTGAATTCGGTGATTTTTAGCTTGATTTCACACTACTTTTAAAGCTCTACAATCCTGGTGTTTCGGATTTTGATTTCAGAACTCGTGGCTTGTAGGTCTCATTTCACCTAGTTAGCCGCGAAATGTGGTTTCTTTACGTAAACGGTTTTACGAATATCCGTTGACTCCGAGTTCTGAATTCGGTGATTTTTAGCTTGATTTAACACTACTTTTCGGGCTCTACAATCCTGGCGTTTCGAATTTTGATTTCAGAACTCGTGGCTAGTAGCTCTCGTTTCACCTAGTTAGCCGCGAAATGTTGTTTCTTTACGTAAACGGTTTTATGAATATCCGTTGACTCCGAGTTCTAAATTCCGTGATTTTTAGCTTGATTTCACACTACTTTTAAAGCTCTACAATCCTAGTGTTTCGGATTTTGATTTCAGAACTCGTGGCTAGTAGGTCTCGTTTCACCTAGTTAGCCGCGAAATGTGGTTTCTTTACGTAAACGGTTTTACGAATATCCGTTGACTCCGAGTTCTGAATTCGGTGATTTTTAGCTTGATTTCACACTACTTTTCGGGCTCTACAATCCTGGCGTTTCGGATTTTGATTTCAAAACTCGTGGCCAGTATGTCTCGTTTCACCTAGTTAGCCGCGAAATGTCGTTTCTTTACGTAAACGGTTTTATGAATATTCGTTGACTCAGAGTTCTGAATTCGGTGATTTTTAGCTTGATTTCACACTACTTTTCGAGCTCTACAATCCTGCCGTTTCGGATTTTGATTTCAGAACTCGTGGATAGTAGGTCTCGTTTCACCTAGTTAGCCGCGAAATGTGGTTTCTTTACGTAAACGGTTTTATGAATATCCGTTGACTCAGAGTTCTGAATTCGGTGATTTTTAGCTTGATTTCACACTACTTTTAAAGCTCTACAATCCTGGTGTTTCGGATTTTGATTTCAGAACTCGTGGCTAGTAGGTCTCGTTTCACCTAGTTAGTCGCGATATGTGGTTTCTTTACGTAAACGGTTTTATGAATATCCATTGACCCAGAGTTCTGAATTCGGTGATTTTTAGCTTGATTTCACACTACTTTTCGGGCTCTACAATCCTGGCGTTTCGGATTTTGATTTCAAAACTCGTGCCCAGTATGTCTCGTTTCACCTAGTTAGCCGCGAAATGTCGTTTCTTTACGTAAACGGTTTTATGAATATTCGTTGACTCAGAGTTCTGAATTCGGTGATTTTTAGCTTGATTTCACGCTACTTTTCGAGCTCTACAATCCTGCCATTTCGGATTTTGATTTCAGAACTCGTGGATAGTAGGTCTCGTTTCACCTTGTTAGCCGCGAAATGTGGTTTCTTTACGTAAACGGTTTTATGAATATCCGTTGACTCAGAGTTCTGAATTCGGTGATTTTTAGCTTGATTTCACACTAATTTTCGAGCTCTATAATCCTGGTATTTCGGATTTTGATTTCAGAACTCGTGGATAGTAGGTCTCGTTTCACCTAGTTAGCCGCGATATGTGGTTTCTTTATGTAAACGGTTTTATGAATATCCGTTGACTCCGGGTTCTGAATTCGGTGATTTTTAGCTTGATTTCACACTACTTTTAAAGCTCTACAATCCTGGTGTTTCGGATTTTGATTTCAGAACTCGTGGCTAGTAGGTCTCGTTTCACCTAGTTAGTCGCGATATGTGGTTTCTTTACGTAAACGGTTTTATGAATATCCATTGACCCAGAGTTCTGAATTCGGTGATTTTTAGCTTGATTTCACACTACTTTTCGGGCTCTACAATCCTGGCGTTTCGGATTTTGATTTCAAAACTCGTGCCCAGTATGTCTCGTTTCACCTAGTTAGCCGCGAAATGTCGTTTCTTTACGTAAACGGTTTTATGAATATTCGTTGACTCAGAGTTCTGAATTCGGTGATTTTTAGCTTGATTTCACGCTACTTTTCGAGCTCTACAATCCTGCCATTTCGGATTTTGATTTCAGAACTCGTGGATAGTAGGTCTCGTTTCACCTTGTTAGCCGCGAAATGTGGTTTCTTTACGTAAACGGTTTTATGAATATCCGTTGACTCAGAGTTCTGAATTCGGTGATTTTTAGCTTGATTTCACACTAATTTTCGAGCTCTATAATCCTGGTATTTCGGATTTTGATTTCAGAACTCGTGGATAGTAGGTCTCGTTTCACCTAGTTAGCCGCGATATGTGGTTTCTTTACGTAAACGGTTTTATGAATATTCGTTGACTCAGAGTTCTGAATTCGGTGATTTTTAGCTTGATTTCACACTACTTTTCGAGCTCTACAATCCTGGCGTTTCGGATTTTGATTTCAGAACTCGTGGCTAGTAGGTCTCGTTTCACCTAGTTAATCGCGATATGTGGTTTCTTTACGTAAACGGTTTTATGAATATCCATTGACCCAGAGTTCTGAATTGGGTGATTTTTAGCTTGATTTCACACTACTTTTTGAGCTCTACAATCCTGCCATTTCGGATTTTGATTTCAGAACTCGTGGTTAGTAGGTCTCGTTTCACCTAGTTAGCCGCGAAATGTGGTTTCTTTACGTAAACGGTTTTATGAATATTCATTGACTCAGAGTTCTGAATTCGGTGATTTTTAGCTTGATTTCACGCTACTTTTCGAGCTCTACAATCCTGCCGTTTCGGTTTTTGATTTCAGAACTCGTGGATAGTAGGTCTCGTTTCACCTAGTTAGCCGCGAAATGTGGTTTCTTTACGTAAACGGTTTTATGAATATTCGTTGACTCAGAGTTCTGAATTCGGTGATTTTTAGCTTGATTTCACACTACTTTTCGAGCTCTACAATCCTGGAGTTTCGGATTTTGATTTCAGAACTCGTGGCTAGTAGGTCTCGTTTCACCTAGTTAATCGCGATATGTGGTTTCTTTACGTAAACGGTTTTATGAATATCCATTGACCCAGAGTTCTGAATTGGGTGATTTTTAGCTTGATTTCACACTACTTTTTGAGCTCTACAATCCTGCCATTTCGGATTTTGATTTCAGAACTCGTGGTTAGTAGGTCTCGTTTCACCTAGTTAGCCGCGAAATGTGGTTTCTTTACGTAAACGGTTTTATGAATATTCATTGACTCAGAGTTCTGAATTCGGTGATTTTTAGCTTGATTTCACGCTACTTTTCGAGCTCTACAATCCTGCCGTTTCGGATTTTGATTTCAGAACTCGTGGATAGTAGGTCTCGTTTCACCTAGTTAGCCGCGAAATGTGGTTTCTTTACGTAAACGGTTTTATGAATATTCGTTGACTCAGAGTTCTGAATTCGGTGATTTTTAGCTTGATTTCACACTACTTTTCGAGCTCTACAATCCTGGCGTTTCGGATTTTGATTTCAGAACTCGTGGCTAGTAGGTCTCGTTTCACCTAGTTAATCGCGATATGTGGTTTCTTTACGTAAACGGTTTTATGAATATCCATTGACCCAGAGTTCTGAATTGGGTGATTTTTAGCTTGATTTCACACTACTTTTTGAGCTCTACAATCCTGCCATTTCGGATTTTGATTTCAGAACTCGTGGTTAGTAGGTCTCGTTTCACCTAGTTAGCCGCGAAATGTGGTTTCTTTACGTAAACGGTTTTATGAATATTCATTGACTCAGAGTTCTGAATTCGGTGATTTTTAGCTTGATTTCACGCTACTTTTCGAGCTCTACAATCCTGCCGTTTCGGATTTTGATTTCAGAACTCGTGGATAGTAGGTCTCGTTTCACCTAGTTAGCCGCGAAATGTGGTTTCTTTACGTAAACGGTTTTATGAATATCCGTTGACTCAGAGTTCTGAATTCGGTGATTTTTAGCTTGATTTCACACTAATTTTCGAGCTCTATAATCCTGGCATTTCGGATTTTGATTTCAGAACTCGTGGATAGTAGGTCTCATTTCACCTAGTTAGCCGCGATATGTGGTTTCTTTACGTAAACGGTTTTAAGAATATCCGTTGACTCCGGGTTCTGAATTCGGTGATTTTTAGCTTGATTTCACACTACTTTTAAAGCTCTACAATACTGGTGTTTTGGATTTTGATATCAGAACTCTTGGATAGTTCGTCTCATTTCACCTAGTTAGCCGCGAAATGTGGTTTCTTTACTAAACGGTTTTATGAATATCCGTTGACTCCGAGTTCTGAATTCGGTGATTTTTAGCTTGATTTCACTCTACTTTTCGGGCTCTACAATCCTGGCGTTTCGGATTTTGATTTCAGAACTCGTGGCTAGTATGTCTCGTTTCACCTAGTTAGCCGCGAAATGTCGTTTCTTTACGTAAACGGTTTTATGAATATTCGTTGACTCAGAGTTCTGAATTCGGTGATTTTTAGCTTGATTTCACACTACTTTTCGCGCTCTACAATCCTGGCTATTCGGATTTTGATTTCAGAACTCGTGGCTAGTAGGTCTCGTTTCACCTAGTTAGTCGCGATTTGTGGTTTCTTTACGTAAACGGTTTTATGAATATCCGTTGACTCAGAGTTCTGAATTCGGTGATTTTTAGCTTGATTTCACACTAATTTTCGAGCTCTATAATCCTGGCATTTCGGATTTTGATTTCAGAACTCGTGGATAGTAGGTCTCGTTTCACCTAGTTAGCCGCGATATGTGGTTTCTTTACGTAAACGGTTTTATGAATATCCGTTGACTCCGGGTTCTGAATTCGGTGATTTTTAGCTTGATTTCACACTACTTTTAAAGCTCTACATTCCTGGTGTTTCGGATTTTGATTTCAGAACTCGTGGCTAGTAGGTCTCGTTTCACCTAGTTAGTCGCGATATGTGGTTTCTTTACGTAAACGGTTTTATGAATATCCATTGACCCAGAGTTCTGAATTCGGTGATTTTTAGCTTGATTTCACACTACTTTTCGGGCTCTACAATCCTGGCGTTTCGGATTTTGATTTCAAAACTCGTGCCCAGTATGTCTCGTTTCACTTAGTTAGCCGCGAAATGTCGTTTCTTTACGTAAACGGTTTTATGAATATTCGTTGACTCAGAGTTCTGAATTCGGTGATTTTTAGCTTGATTTCACGCTACTTTTCGAGCTCTACAATCCTGCCATTTCGGATTTTGATTTCAGAACTCGTGGATAGTAGGTCTCGTTTCACCTTGTTAGCCGCGAAATGTGGTTTCTTTACGTAAACGGTTTTATGAATATCCGTTGACTCAGAGTTCTGAATTCGGTGATTTTTAGCTTGATTTCACACTAATTTTCGAGCTCTATAATCCTGGTATTTCGGATTTTGATTTCAGAACTCATGGATAGTAGGTCTCGTTTCACCTAGTTAGCCGCGATATGTGGTTTCTTTACGTAAATGGTTTTATGAATATTCGTTGACTCAGAGTTCTGAATTCGGTGATTTTTAGCTTGATTTCACACTACTTTTCGAGCTCTACAATCCTGGCGTTTCGGATTTTGATTTCAGAACTCGTGGCTAGTAGGTCTCGTTTCACCTAGTTAATCGCGATATGTGGTTTCTTTACGTAAACGGTTTTATGAATATCCATTGACCCAGAGTTCTGAATTGGGTGATTTTTAGCTTGATTTCACACTACTTTTTGAGCTCTACAATCCTGCCATTTCGGATTTTGATTTCAGAACTCGTGGTTAGTAGGTCTCGTTTCACCTAGTTAGCCGCGAAATGTCGTTTCTTTACGTAAACGGTTTTATGAATATTCGTTGACTCAGAGTTCTGAATTCGGTGATTTTTAGCTTGATTTCACGCTACTTTTCGAGCTCTACAATCCTGCCGTTTCGGATTTTGATTTCAGAACTCGTGGATAGTAGGTCTCGTTTCACCTAGTTAGCCGCGAAATGTGGTTTCTTTACGTAAACGGTTTTATGAATATCCGTTGACTCAGAGTTCTGAATTCGGTGATTTTTAGCTTGATTTCACACTAATTTTCGAGCTCTATAATCCTGGCATTTCGGATTTTGATTTCAGAACTCGTGGATAGTAGGTCTCATTTCACCTAGTTAGCCGCGATATGTGGTTTCTTTACGTAAACGGTTTTATGAATATCCGTTGACTCCGGGTTCTGAATTCGGTGATTTTTAGCTTGATTTCACACTACTTTTAAAGCTCTACAATCCTGGTGTTTCGGATTTTGATTTCAGAACTCGTGGCTAGTAGGTCTCGTTTCACCTAGTTAGTCGCGATATGTGGTTTCTTTACGTAAACGGTTTTATGAATATCCATTGACCCAGAGTTCTGAATTCGGTGATTTTTAGCTTGATTTCACACTACTTTTCGGGCTCTACAATCCTGGCGTTTCGGATTTTGATTTCAAAACTCGTGCCCAGTATGTCTCGTTTCACCTAGTTAGCCGCGAAATGTCGTTTCTTTACGTAAACGGTTTTATGAATATTCGTTGACTCAGAGTTCTGAATTCGGTGATTTTTAGCTTGATTTCACGCTACTTTTTGAGCTCTACAATCCTGCCATTTCGGATTTTGATTTCAGAACTCGTGGATAGTAGGTCTCGTTTCACCTTGTTAGCCGCGAAATGTGGTTTCTTTACGTAAACGGTTTTATGAATATCCGTTGACCCAGAGTTCTGAATTCGGTGATTTTTAGCTTGATTTCACACTAATTTTCGAGCTCTATAATCCTGGCATTTCGGATTTTGATTTCAGAACTCGTGGTTAGTAGGTCTCGTTTCACCTAGTTAGCCGCGAAATGTGGTTTCTTTACGTAAACGGTTTTATGAATATCCGTTGACTCCGAGTTCTGAATTCGGTGATTTTTAGCTTGATTTCACACTACTTTTAAAGCTCTACAATCCTGGTGTTTCGGATTTTGATTTCAGAACTCGTGGCTAGTAGGTCTCATTTCACCTAGTTAGCCGCGAAATGTGGTTTCTTTACGTAAACGGTTTTACGAATATCCGTTGACTCCGAGTTCTGAATTCGGTGATTTTTAGCTTGATTTAACACTACTTTTCGGGCTCTATAATCCTGGCATTTCGGATTTTGATTTCAGAACTCGTGGATAGTAGGTCTCGTTTCACCTAGTTAGCCGCGATATGTGGTTTCTTTACGTAAACGGTTTTATGAATATCCGTTGACTCCGGGTTCTGAATTCGGTGATTTTTAGCTTGATTTCACACTACTTTTAAAGCTCTACAATCCTGGTGTTTCGGATTTTGATTTCAGAACTCGTGGCTAGTAGGTCTCGTTTCACCTAGTTAGTCGCGATATGTGGTTTCTTTACGTAAACGGTTTTATGAATATCCATTGACCCAGAGTTCTGAATTCGGTGATTTTTAGCTTGATTTCACACTACTTTTCGGGCTCTACAATCCTGGCGTTTCGGATTTTGATTTCAAAACTCGTGCCCAGTATGTCTCGTTTCACCTAGTTAGCCGCGAAATGTCGTTTCTTTACGTAAACGGTTTTATGAATATTCGTTGACTCAGAGTTCTGAATTCGGGGATTTTTAGCTTGATTTCACGCTACTTTTCGAGCTCTACAATCCTGCCATTTCGGATTTTGATTTCAGAACTCGTGGATAGTAGGTCTCGTTTCACCTTGTTAGCCGCGAAATGTGGTTTCTTTACGTAAACGGTTTTATGAATATCCGTTGACTCAGAGTTCTGAATTCGGTGATTTTTAGCTTGATTTCACACTAATTTTCGAGCTCTATAATCCTGGTATTTCGGATTTTGATTTCAGAACTCATGGATAGTAGGTCTCGTTTCACCTAGTTAGCCGCGATATGTGGTTTCTTTACGTAAACGGTTTTATGAATATTCGTTGACTCAGAGTTCTGAATTCGGTGATTTTTAGCTTGATTTCACACTACTTTTCGAGCTCTACAATCCTGGCGTTTCGGATTTTGATTTCAGAACTCGTGGCTAGTAGGTCTCGTTTCACCTAGTTAATCGCGATATGTGGTTTCTTTACGTAAACGGTTTTATGAATATCCATTGACCCAGAGTTCTGAATTGGGTGATTTTTAGCTTGATTTCACACTACTTTTTGAGCTCTACAATCCTGCCATTTCGGATTTTGATTTCAGAACTCGTGGTTAGTAGGTCTCGTTTCACCTAGTTAGCCGCGAAATGTCGTTTCTTTACGTAAACGGTTTTATGAATATTCGTTGACTCAGAGTTCTGAATTCGGTGATTTTTAGCTTGATTTCACGCTACTTTTTGAGCTCTACAATCCTGCCGTTTCGGATTTTGATTTCAGAACTCGTGGATAGTAGGTCTCGTTTCACCTAGTTAGCCGCGAAATGTGGTTTCTTTACGTAAACGGTTTTATGAATATCCGTTGACTCAGAGTTCTGAATTCGGTGATTTTTAGCTTGATTTCACACTAATTTTCGAGCTCTATAATCCTGGCATTTCGGATTTTGATTTCAGAACTCGTGGATAGTAGGTCTCATTTCACCTAGTTAGCCGCGATATGTGGTTTCTTTACGTAAACGGTTTTATGAATATCCGTTGACTCCGGGTTCTGAATTCGGTGATTTTTAGCTTGATTTCACACTACTTTTAAAGCTCTACAATCCTGGTGTTTCGGATTTTGATTTCAGAACTCGTGGCTAGTAGGTCTCGTTTCACCTAGTTAGTCGCGATATGTGGTTTCTTTACGTAAACGGTTTTATGAATATCCATTGACCCAGAGTTCTGAATTCGGTGATTTTTAGCTTGATTTCACACTACTTTTCGGGCTCTACAATCCTGGCGTTTCGGATTTTGATTTCAAAACTCGTGCCCAGTATGTCTCGTTTCACCTAGTTAGCCGCGAAATGTCGTTTCTTTACGTAAACGGTTTTATGAATATTCGTTGACTCAGAGTTCTGAATTCGGTGATTTTTAGCTTGATTTCACGCTACTTTTCGAGCTCTACAATCCTGCCATTTCGGATTTTGATTTCAGAACTCGTGGATAGTAGGTCTCGTTTCACCTTGTTAGCCGCGAAATGTGGTTTCTTTACGTAAACGGTTTTATGAATATCCGTTGACCCAGAGTTCTGAATTCGGTGATTTTTAGCTTGATTTCACACTAATTTTCGAGCTCTATAATCCTGGCATTTCGGATTTTGATTTCAGAACTCGTGGTTAGTAGGTCTCGTTTCACCTAGTTAGCCGCGAAATGTGGTTTCTTTACGTAAACGGTTTTATGAATATCCGTTGACTCCGAGTTCTGAATTCGGTGATTTTTAGCTTGATTTCACACTACTTTTAAAGCTCTACAATCCTGGTGTTTCGGATTTTGATTTCAGAACTCGTGGCTAGTAGGTCTCATTTCACCTAGTTAGCCGCGAAATGTGGTTTCTTTACGTAAACGGTTTTACGAATATCCGTTGACTCCGAGTTCTGAATTCGGTGATTTTTAGCTTGATTTAACACTACTTTTCGGGCTCTATAATCCTGGCGTTTCGGATTTTGATTTCAGAACTCGTGGATAGTAGGTCTCGTTTCACCTAGTTAGCCGCGATATGTGGTTTCTTTACGTAAACGGTTTTATGAATATCCGTTGACTCCGGGTTCTGAATTCGGTGATTTTTAGCTTGATTTCACACTACTTTTAAAGCTCTACAATCCTGGTGTTTCGGATTTTGATTTCAGAACTCGTGGCTAGTAGCTCTCGTTTCACCTAGTTAGCCGCGAAATGTTGTTTCTTTACGTAAACGGTTTTATGAATATCCGTTGACTCCGAGTTCTAAATTCGGTGATTTTTAGCTTGATTTCACACTACTTTTAAAGCTCTACAATCCTAGTGTTTCGGATTTTGATTTCAGAACTCGTGGCTAGTAGGTCTCGTTTCACCTAGTTAGCCGCGAAATGTGGTTTCTTTACGTAAACGGTTTTACGAATATCCGTTGACTCCGAGTTCTGAATTCGGTGATTTTTAGCTTGATTTCACACTACTTTTCGGGCTCTACAATCCTGGCGTTTCGGATTTTGATTTCAAAACTCGTGGCCAGTATGTCTCGTTTCACCTAGTTATCCGCGAAATGTCGTTTCTTTACGTAAACGGTTTTATGAATATTCGTTGACTCAGAGTTCTGAATTCGGTGATTTTTAGCTTGATTTCACGCTACTTTTCGAGCTCTACAATCCTGCCGTTTCGGATTTTGATTTCAGAACTCGTGGATAGTAGGTCTCGTTTCACCTAGTTAGCCGCGAAATGTGGTTTCTTTACGTAAACGGTTTTATGAATATCCGTTGACTCAGAGTTCTGAATTCGGTGATTTTTAGCTTGATTTCACACTAATTTTCGAGCTCTATAATCCTGGCATTTCGGATTTTGATTTCAGAACTCGTGGATAGTAGGTCTCGTTTCACCTAGTTAGCCGCGATATGTGGTTTCTTTACGTAAACGGTTTTATGAATATCCGTTGACTCCGGGTTCTGAATTCGGTGATTTTTAGCTTGATTTCACACTACTTTTAAAGCTCTACAATCCTGGCGTTTCGGATTTTGATTTCAGAACTCGTGGCTAGTAGGTCTCGTTTCACCTAGTTAGTCGCGATATGTGGTTTCTTTACGTAAACGGTATTATGAATATCCATTGACCCAGAGTTCTGAATTCGGTGATTTTTAGCTTGATTTCACACTACTTTTCGGGCTCTACAATCCTGGCGTTTCGGATTTTGATTTCAAAACTCGTGCCCAGTATGTCTCGTTTCACCTAGTTAGCCGCGAAATGTCGTTTCTTTACGTAAACGGTTTTATGAATATTCGTTGGCTCAGAGTTCTGAATTCGGTGATTTTTAGCTTGATTTCACGCTACTTTTCGAGCTCTACAATCCTGCCATTTCGGATTTTGATTTCAGAACTCGTGGATAGTAGGTCTCGTTTCACCTTGTTAGCCGCGAAATGTGGTTTCTTTACGTAAACGGTTTTATGAATATCCGTTGACTCAGAGTTCTGAATTCGGTGATTTTTAGCTTGATTTCACACTAATTTTTGAGCTCTATAATCCTGGTATTTCGGATTTTGATTTCAGAACTCGTGGATAGTAGGTCTCGTTTCACCTAGTTAGCCGCGATATGTGGTTTCTTTACGTAAACGGTTTTATGAATATTCGTTGACTCAGAGTTCTGAATTCGGTGATTTTTAGCTTGATTTCACACTACTTTTCGAGCTCTACAATCCTGGCGTTTCGGATTTTGATTTCAGAACTCGTGGCTAGTAGGTCTCGTTTCACCTAGTTAATCGCGATATGTGGTTTCTTTACGTAAACGGTTTTATGAATATCCATTGACCCAGAGTTCTGAATTGGGTGATTTTTAGCTTGATTTCACACTACTTTTCGGGCTCTACAATCCTGGGGTTTCGGATTTTGATTTCAGAACTCGTGGCTAGTATGTCTCGTTTCACCTAGTTAGCCGCGAAATGTCGTTTCTTTACGTAAACGGTTTTATGAATATTCGTTGACTCAGAGTTCTGAATTCGGTGATTTTTAGCTTGATTTCACACTACTTTTCGCGCTCTACAATCCTGGCTATTCGGATTTTGATTTCAGAACTCGTGGCTAGTAGGTCTCGTTTCACCTAGTTAGTCGCGATTTGTGGTTTCTTTACGTAAACGGTTTTATGAATATCCATTGACCCAGAGTTCTGAATTCGGTGATTTTTAGCTTGATTTCGCACTACTTTTTGAGCTCTACAATCCTGCCATTTCGGATTTTGATTTCAGAACTCGTGGATAGTAGGTCTCGTTTCACCTAGTTAGCCGCGAAATGTGGTTTCTTTACGTAAACGGTTTTATGAATATCCGTTGACTCAGAGTTCTGAATTCGGTTATTTTTAGCTTGATTTCACACTAATTTTCGAGCTCTATAATCCTGGCATTTCGGATTTTGATTTCAGAACTCGTGGATAGTAGGTCTCGTTTCACCTAGTTAGCCGCGATATGTGGTTTCTTTACGTAAACGGTTTTATGAATATCCGTTGACTCCGGGTTCTGAATTCGGTGATTTTTAGCTTGATTTCACACTACTTTTAAAGCTCTACAATCCTGGTGTTTCGGATTTTGATTTCAGAACTCGTGCCTAGTAGGTCTCGTTTCACCTAGTTAGTCGCGATATGTGGTTTCTTTACGTAAACGGTTTTATGAATATCCATTGACCCAGAGTTCTGAATTCGATGATTTTTAGCTTGATTTCACACTACTTTTCGGGCTCTACAATCCTGGCGTTTCGGATTTTGATTTCAAAACTCGTGCCCAGTATGTCTCGTTTCACCTAGTTAGCCGCGAAATGTCGTTTCTTTACGTAAACGGTTTTATGAATATTCGTTGACTCAGAGTTCTGAATTCGGTGATTTTTAGCATGATTTCACGCTACTTTTCGAGCTCTACAATCCTGCCATTTCGGATTTTGATTTCAGAACTCGTGGATAGTAGGTCTCGTTTCACCTTGTTAGCCGCGAAATGTGGTTTCTTTACGTAAACGGTTTTATGAATATCCGTTGACTCAGAGTTCTGAATTCGGTGATTTTTAGCTTGATTTCACACTAATTTTCGAGCTCTATAATCCTGGTATTTCGGATTTTGATTTCAGAACTCGTGGATAGTAGGTCTCGTTTCACCTAGTTAGCCGCGATATTTGGTTTCTTTACTTAAACGGTTTTATGAATATTCGTTGACTCAGAGTTCTGAATTCGGTGATTTTTAGCTTGATTTCACACTACTTTTCGAGCTCTACAATCCTGGCGTTTCGGATTTTGATTTCAGAACTCGTGGCTAGTAGGTCTCGTTTCACCTAGTTAATCGCGATATGTGGTTTCTTTACGTAAACGGTTTTATAAATATCCATTGACCCAGAGTTCTGAATTGGGTGATTTTTAGCTTGATTTCACACTACTTTTTGAGCTCTACAATCCTGCCATTTCGGATTTTGATTTCAGAACTCGTGGTTAGTAGGTCTCGTTTCACCTAGTTAGCCGCGAAATGTCGTTTCTTTACGTAAACGGTTTTATGAATATTCGTTGACTCAGAGTTCTGAATTCGGTGATTTTTAGCTTGATTTCACGCTACTTTTCGAGCTCTACAATCCTGCCATTTCGGATTTTGATTTCAGAACTCGTGGATAGTAGGTCTCGTTTCACCTAGTTAGCCGCGAAATGTGGTTTCTTTACGTAAACGGTTTTATGAATATCCGTTGACTCAGAGTTCTGAATTCGGTGATTTTTAGCTTGATTTCACACTACTTTTCGCGCTCTACAATCCTGGCTATTCGGATTTTGATTTCAGAACTCGTGGCTAGTAGGTCTCGTTTCACCTAGTTAGTCGCGATTTGTGGTTTCTTTACGTAAACGGTTTTATGAATATCCATTGACCCAGAGTTCTGAATTCGGTGATTTTTAGCTTGATTTCGCACTACTTTTTGAGCTCTACAATCCTGGTATTTCGGATTTTGATTTCAGAACTCGTGGATAGTAGGTCTCGTTTCACCTAGTTAGCCGCGATATGTGGTTTCTTTACGTAAACGGTTTTATGAATATTCGTTGACTCAGAGTTCTGAATTCGGTGATTTTTAGCTTGATTTCACACTACTTTTCGAGCTCTACAATCCTGGCGTTTCGGATTTTGATTTCAGAACTCGTGGCTAGTAGGTCTCGTTTCACCTAGTTAATCGCGATATGTGGTTTCTTTACGTAAACGGTTTTATGAATATCCATTGACCCAGAGTTCTGAATTGGGTGATTTTTAGCTTGATTTCACACTACTTTTCGGGCTCTACAATCCTGGCGTTTCGGATTTTGATTTCAGAACTCGTGGCTAGTATGTCTCGTTTCACCTAGTTAGCCGCGAAATGTCGTTTCTTTACGTAAACGGTTTTATGAATATTCGTTGACTCAGAGTTCTGAATTCGGTGATTTTTAGCTTGCTTTCACACTACTTTTCGCGCTCTACAATCCTGGCTATTCGGATTTTGATTTCAAAACTCGTGGCTAGTAGGTCTCGTTTCACCTAGTTAGTCGCGATTTGTGGTTTCTTTACGTAAACGGTTTTATGAATATCCATTGACCCAGAGTTCTGAATTCGGTGATTTTTAGCTTGATTTCGCACTACTTTTCGAGCTCTACAATCCTGCCGTTTCGGATTTTGATTTCAGAACTCGTGGATAGTAGGTCTCGTTTCACCTAGTTAGCCGCGAAATGTGGTTTCTTTACGTAAACGGTTTTATGAATATCCGTTGACTCAGAGTTCTGAATTCGGTTATTTTTAGCTTGATTTCACACTAATTTTCGAGCTCTATAATCCTGGCATTTCGGATTTTGATTTCAGAACTCGTGGATAGTAGGTCTCGTTTCACCTAGTTAGCCGCGATATGTGGTTTCTTTACGTAAACGGTTTTATGAATATCCGTTGACTCCGGGTTCTGAATTCGGTGATTTTTAGCTTGATTTCACACTACTTTTAAAGCTCTACAATCCTGGTGTTTCGGATTTTGATTTCAGAACTCGTGGCTAGTAGGTCTCGTTTCACCTAGTTAGTCGCGATATGTGGTTTCTTTACGTAAACGGTTTTATGAATATCCATTGACCCAGAGTTCTGAATTCGGTGATTTTTAGCTTGATTTCACACTACTTTTCGGGCTCTACAATCCTGGCGTTTCGGATTTTGATTTCAAAACTCGTGCCCAGTATGTCTCGTTTCACCTAGTTAGCTGCGAAATGTCGTTTCTTTACGTAAACGGTTTTATGAATATTCGTTGACTCAGAGTTCTGAATTCGGTGATTTTTAGCATGATTTCACGCTACTTTTCGAGCTCTACAATCCTGCCATTTCGGATTTTGATTTCAGAACTCGTGGATAGTAGGTCTCGTTTCACCTTGTTAGCCGCGAAATGTGGTTTCTTTACGTAAACGGTTTTATGAATATCCGTTGACTCAGAGTTCTGAATTCGGTGATTTTTAGCTTGATTTCACACTAATTTTCGAGCTCTATAATCCTGGTATTTCGGATTTTGATTTCAGAACTCGTGGATAGTAGGTCTCGTTTCACCTAGTTAGCCGCGATATGTGCTTTCTTTACGTAAACGGTTTTATGAATATTCGTTGACTCAGAGTTCTGAATTCGGTGATTTTTAGCTTGATTTCACACTACTTTTCGAGCTCTACAATCCTGGCGTTTCGGATTTTGATTTCAGAACTCTTGGCTAGTAGGTCTCGTTTCACCTAGTTAATCGCGATATGTGGTTTCTTTACGTAAACGGTTTTATGAATATCCATTGACCCAGAGTTCTGAATTGGGTGATTTTTAGCTTGATTTCACACTACTTTTTGAGCTCTACAATCCTGCCATTTCGGATTTTGATTTCAGAACTCGTGGTTAGTAGGTCTCGTTTCACCTAGTTAGCCGCGAAATGTCGTTTCTTTACGTAAACGGTTTTATGAATATTCGTTGACTCAGAGTTCTGAATTCGGTGATTTTTAGCTTGATTTCACGCTACTTTTCGAACTCTACAATCCTGCCGTTTCGGATTTTGATTTCAGAACTCGTGGATAGTAGGTCTCGTTTCACCTAGTTAGCCGCGAAATGTGGTTTCTTTACGTAAACGGTTTTATGAATATCCGTTGACTCAGAGTTCTGAATTCGGTGATTTTTAGCTTGATTTCACACTAATTTTCGAGCTCTATAATCCTGGCATTTCGGATTTTGATTTCAGAACTCGTGGATAGTAGGTCTCGTTTCACCTAGTTAGCCGCGATATGTGGTTTCTTTACGTAAACGGTTTTATGAATATCCGTTGACTCCGGGTTCTGAATTCGGTGATTTTTAGCTTGATTTCACACTACTTTTAAAGCTCTATAATCCTGGTGTTTTGGATTTTGATATCAGAACTCTTGGATAGTTCGTCTCATTTCACCTAGTTAGCCGCGAAATGTGGTTTCTTTACTAAACGGTTTTATGAATATCCGTTGACTCCGAGTTCTGAATTCGGTGATTTTTATCTTGATTTCACACTACTTTTCGGGCTCTACAATCCTGGCATTTCGGATTTTGATTTCAGAACTCGTGGCTAGTATGTCTCGTTTCACCTAGTTAGCCGCGAAATGTCGTTTCTTTACGTAAACGGTTTTATGAATATTCGTTGACTCAGAGTTCTGAATTCGGTGATTTTTAGCTTGATTTCACACTACTTTTCGCGCTCTACAATCCTGGCTATTCGGATTTTGATTTCAGAACTCGTGGCTAGTAGGTCTCGTTTCACCTAGTTAGTCGCGATTTGTGGTTTCTTTACGTAAACGGTTTTATGAATATCCATTGACCCAGAGTTCTGAATTCAGTGATTTTTAGCTTGATTTCGCACTACTTTTTGAGCTCTACAATCCTGCCATTTCGGATTTTGATTTCAGAACTCGTGGTTAGTAGGTCTCGTTTCACCTAGTTAGCCGCGAAATGTGGTTTCTTTACGTAAACGGTTTTATGAATATCCGTTGACTCCGAGTTCTGAATTCGGTGATTTTTAGCTTGATTTCACACTACTTTTAAAGCTCTACAATCATGGTTTTTCGGATTTTGATTTCAGAACTCGTGGCTAGTAGGTCTCATTTCACCTAGTTAGCCGCGAAATGTGGTTTCTTTACGTAAACGGTTTTACGAATATCCGTTGACTCCGAGTTCTGAATTCGGTGATTTTTAGCTTGATTTAACACTACTTTTCGGGCTCTATAATCCTGGGATTTCGGATTTTGATTTCAGAACTCGTGGATAGTAGGTCTCGTTTCACCTAGTTAGCCGCGATATGTGGTTTCTTTACGTAAACGGTTTTATGAATATCCGTTGACTCCGGGTTCTGAATTCGGTGATTTTTAGCTTGATTTCACACTACTTTTAAAGCTCTACAATCCTGGTGTTTCGGATTTTGATTTCAGAACTTGTGGCTAGTAGCTCTCGTTTCACCTAGTTAGCCGCGAAATGTTGTTTCTTTACGTAAACGGTTTTATGAATATCCGTTGACTCCGAGTTCTAAATTCGGTGATTTTTAGCTTGATTTCACACTACTTTTAAAGCTCTACAATCCTGGTGTTTCGGATTTTGATTTCAGAACTCGTGGCTAGTAGGTCTCGTTTCACCTAGTTAGCCGCGAAATGTGGTTTCTTTACGTAAACGGTTTTACGAATATCCGTTGACTCCGAGTTCTGAATTCGGTGATTTTTAGCTTGATTTCACACTACTTTTCGGGCTCTACAATCCTGGCGTTTCGGATTTTAATTTCAAAACTCGTGGCCAGTATGTCTCGTTTCACCTAGTTAGCCGCGAAATGTCGTTTCTTTACGTAAACGGTTTTATGAATATTCGTTGACTCAGAGTTCTGAATTCGGTGATTTTTAGCTTGATTTCACACTACTTTTCGAGCTCTACAATCCTGCCGTTTCGGATTTTGATTTCAGAACTCGTGGATAGTAGGTCTCGTTTCACCTAGTTAGCCGCGAAATGTGGTTTCTTTACGTAAACGGTTTTATGAATATCCGTTGACTCAGAGTTCTGAATTCGGTGATTTTTAGCTTGATTTCACACTAATTTTCGAGCTCTATAATCCTGGCATTTCGGATTTTGATTTCAGAACTCGTGGATAGTAGGTCTCATTTCACCTAGTTAGCCGCGATATGTGGTTTCTTTACGTAAACGGTTTTATGAATATCCGTTGACTCCGGGTTCTGAATTCGGTGATTTTTAGCTTGATTTCACACTACTTTTAAAGCTCTACAATCCTGGCGTTTCGGATTTTGATTTCAGAACTCGTGGCTAGTAGGTCTCGTTTCACCTAGTTAGTCGCGATATGTGGTTTCTTTACGTAAACGGTTTTATGAATATCCATTGACCCAGAGTTCTGAATTCGGTGATTTTTAGCTTGATTTCACACTACTTTTCGGGCTCTACAATCCTGGCGTTTCGGATTTTGATTTCAAAACTCGTGCCCAGTATGTCTCGTTTCACCTAGTTAGCCGCGAAATGTCGTTTCTTTACGTAAACGGTTTTATGAATATTCGTTGACTCAGAGTTCTGAATTCGGTGATTTTTAGCTTGATTTCACGCTACTTTTCGAGCTCTACAATCCTGCCATTTCGGATTTTGATTTCAGAACTCGTGGATAGTAGGTCTCGTTTCACCTTGTTAGCCGCGAAATGTGGTTTCTTTACGTAAACGGTTTTATGAATATCCGTTGACTCAGAGTTCTGAATTCGGTGATTTTTAGCTTGATTTCACACTAATTTTCGAGCTCTATAATCCTGGTATTTCGGATTTTGATTTCAGAACTCGTGGATAGTAGGTCTCGTTTCACCTAGTTAGCCGCGATATGTGGTTTCTTTACGTAAACGGTTTTATGAATATTCGTTGACTCAGAGTTCTGAATTCGGTGATTTTTAGCTTGATTTCACACTACTTTTCGAGCTCTACAATCCTGGCGTTTCGGATTTTGATTTCAGAACTCGTGGCTAGTAGGTCTCGTTTCACCTAGTTAATCGCGATATGTGGTTTCTTTACGTAAACGGTTTTATGAATATCCATTGACCCAGAGTTCTGAATTGGGTGATTTTTAGCTTGATTTCACACTACTTTTTGAGCACTACAATCCTGCCATTTCGGATTTTGATTTCAGAACTCGTGGTTAGTAGGTCTCGTTTCACCTAGTTAGCCGCGAAATGTCGTTTCTTTACGTAAACGGTTTTATGAATATTCGTTGACTCAGAGTTCTGAATTCGGTGATTTTTAGCTTGATTTCACGCTACTTTTTGAGTTCTACAATCCTGCCATTTCGGATTTTGATTTCAGAACTCGTGGATAGTAGGTCTCGTTTCACCTAGTTAGCCGCGAAATGTGGTTTCTTTACGTAAACGGTTTTATGAATATCCGTTGACTCAGAGTTCTGAATTCGGTGATTTTTAGCTTGATTTCACACTAATTTTCGAGCTCTATAATCCTGGCATTTCGGATTTTGATTTCAGAACTCGTGGATAGTAGGTCTCGTTTCACCTAGTTAGCCGCGATATGTGGTTTCTTTTCGTAAACGGTTTTATGAATATCCGTTGACTCCGGGTTCTGAATTCGGTGATTTTTAGCTTGATTTCACACTACTTTTAAAGCTCTACAATCCTGGTGTTTTGGATTTTGATATCAGAACTCTTGGATAGTTCGTCTCATTTCACCTAGTTAGCCGCAAAATGTGGTTTCTTTACTAAACGGTTTTATGAATATCCGTTGACTCCGAGTTCTGAATTCGGTGATTTTTAGCTTGATTTCACACTACTTTTCGGGCTCTACAATCCTGGCGTTTCGGATTTTGATTTCAGAACTCGTGGCTACTATGTCTCGTTTCACCTAGTTAGCCGCGAAATGTCGTTTCTTTACGTAAACGGTTTTATGAATATTCGTTGACTCAGAGTTCTAAATTCGGTGATTTTTAGCTTGATTTCACACTACTTTTCGCGCTCTACAATCCTGGCGTTTCGGATTTTGATTTCAGAACTCGTGGCTAGTAGGTCTCGTTTCACCTAGTTAGTCGCGATTTGTGGTTTCTTTACGTAAACGGTTTTATGAATATCCATTGACCCAGAGTTCTGAATTCGGTGATTTTTAGCTTGATTTCGCACTACTTTTTGAGCTCTAAAATCCTGCCATTTCGGATTTTGATTTCAGAACTCGTGGTTAGTAGGTCTCGTTTCACCTAGTTAGCCGCGAAATGTGGTTTCTTTACGTAAACGGTTTTATGAATATCCGTTGACTCCGAGTTCTGAATTCGGTGATTTTTAGCTTGATTTCACACTACTTTTAATGCTCTACAATCCTGGTGTTTCGGATTTTGATTTCAGAACTCGTGGCTAGTAGGTCTCATTTCACCTAGTTAGCCGCGAAATGTGGTTTCTTTACGTAAACGGTTTTACGAATATCCGTTGACTCCGAGTTCTGAATTCGGTGATTTTTAGCTTGATTTCACACTACTTTTCGGGCTCTACAATCCTGGCGTTTCGGATTTTGATTTCAGAACTCGTGGCTAGTAGCTCTCGTTTCACCTAGTTAGCCGCGAAATGTTGTTTCTTTACGTAAACGGTTTTATGAATATCCGTTGACTCCGAGTTCTAAATTCGGTGATTTTTAGCTTGATTTCACACTACTTTTAAAGCTCTACAATCCTAGTGTTTCGGATTTTGATTTCAGAACTCGTGGCTAGTAGGTCTCGTTTCACCTAGTTAGCCGCGAAATGTGGTTTCTTTACGTAAACGGTTTTACGAATATCCGTTGACTCCGAGTTCTGAATTCGGTGATTTTTAGCTTGATTTCACACTACTTTTCGGGCTCTACAATCCTGGCGTTTTGGATTTTGATTTCAAAACTCGTGGCCAGTATGTCTCGTTTCACCTAGTTGGCCGCGAAATGTCGTTTCTTTACGTAAACGGTTTTATGAATATTCGTTGACTCAGAGTTCTGAATTCGGTGATTTTTAGCTTGATTTCACACTACTTTTCGAGCTCTACAATCCTGCCGTTTCGGATTTTGATTTCAGAACTCGTGGATAGTAGGTCTCGTTTCACCTAGTTAGCCGCGAAATGTGGTTTCTTTACGTAAACGGTTTTATGAATATCCGTTGACTCAGAGTTCTGAATTCGGTGATTTTTAGCTTGATTTCACACTAATTTTCGAGCTCTATAATCCTGGCATTTCGGATTTTGATTTCAGAACTCGTGGATAGTAGGTCTCGTTTCACCTAGTTAGCCGCGATATGTGGTTTCTTTACGTAAACGGTTTTATGAATATCCGTTGACTCCGGGTTCTGAATTCGGTGATTTTTAGCTTGATTTCACACTACTTTTAAAGCTCTACAATCCTGGTGTTTCGGATTTTGATATCAGAACTCTTGGATAGTTCGTCTCGTTTCACCTAGTTAGCCGCGAAATGTGGTTTCTTTACTAAACGGTTTTATGAATATCCGTTGACTCCGAGTTCTGAATTCGGTGATTTTTAGCTTGATTTCACACTACTTTTCGGGCTCTACAATCCTGGCGTTTCGGATTTTGATTTCAGAACTCGTGGCTAGTATGTCTCGTTTCACCTAGTTAGCCGCAAAATGTCGTTTCTTTACGTAAACGGTTTTATGAATATTCGTTGACTCAGAGTTCTGAATTCGGTGATTTTTAGCTTGATTTCACACTACTTTTCGCGCTCTACAATCCTGGCGTTTCGGATTTTGATTTCAGAACTCGTGGCTAGTAGGTCTCGTTTCACCTAGTTAGTCGCGATTTGTGGTTTCTTTACGTAAACGGTTTTATGAATATCCATTGACCCAGAGTTCTGAATTCGGTGATTTTTAGCTTGATTTCACACTACTTTTTGAGCTCTACAATCCTGCCATTTCGGATTTTGATTTCAGAACTCGTGGTTAGTAGGTCTCGTTTCACCTAGTTAGCCGCGAAATGTGGTTTCTTTACGTAAACGGTTTTATGAATATCCGTTGACTCCGAGTTCTGAATTCGGTGATTTTTAGCTTGATTTCACACTACTTTTAAAGCTCTACAATCCTGGTGTTTCGGATTTTGATTTCAGAACTCGTGGCTAGTAGGTCTCATTTCACCTAGTTAGCCGCGAAATGTGGTTTCTTTACGTAAACGGTTTTACGAATATCCGTTGACTCCGAGTTCTGAATTCGGTGATTTTTAGCTTGATTTCACACTACTTTTCGGGCTCTACAATCCTGGCGTTTCGGATTTTGATTTCAGAACTCGTGGCTAGTAGCTCTCGTTTCACCTAGTTAGCCGCGAAATGTTGTTTCTTTACGTAAACGGTTTTATGAATATCCGTTGACTCCGAGTTCTAAATTCGGTGATTTTTAGCTTGATTTCACACTAATTTTAAAGCTCTACAATCCTAGTGTTTCGGATTTTGATTTCAGAACTCGTGGCTAGTAGGTCTCGTTTCACCTAGTTAGCCGCGAAATGTGGTTTCTTTACGTAAACGGTTTTACGAATATCCGTTGACTCCGAGTTCTGAATTCGGTGATTTTTAGCTTGATTTCACACTACTTTTCGGGCTCTACAATCCTGAAGTTTCGGATTTTGATTTCAAAACTCGTGGCCAGTATGTCTCGTTTCACCTAGTTAGCCGCGAAATGTCGTTTCTTTACGTAAACGGTTTTATGAATATTCGTTGACTCAGAGTTCTGAATTCGGTGATTTTTAGCTTGATTTCACACTACTTTTCGAGCTCTACAATCCTGCCATTTCGGATTTTGATTTCAGAACTCGTGGATAGTAGGTCTCGTTTCACCTAGTTAGCCGCGAAATGTGGTTTCTTTACGTAAACGATTATATGAATATCCGTTGACTCAAAGTTCTGAATTCGGTGATTTTTAGCTTGATTTCACACTAATTTTCGAGCTCTACAATCTTGGTGTTTCAGATTTTGATTTCAAAACTCGTGGCTAGTAGGTCTCGTTTCACCTAGTTAGCCGCGAAATGTGGTTTCTTTACGTGAACGGTTTTATGAATATCCGTTGACCCAGAGTTCTGAATTCGGTGATTTTTAGCTTAATTTCATACTACTTTTCGAGCTCTACAATCCTGCGTTTCGGATTTTGATTTCAGAACTTGTGGATAGTAGGTCTCGTTTCACCTAATTAGCCGCGAAATGTGGTTTCTTTACTAAACGGTTTTATGAATATCCGTTGACTCCGAGTTCTGAATTCGGTGATTTTTAGCTTGATTTCACACTACTTTTCGGGCACTACAATCCTGGCGTTTCGGATTTTGATTTCAGAACTCGTGGCTAGTATGTCTCGTTTCACCTAGTTAGCCGCAAAATGTCGTTTCTTTACGTAAACGGTTTTATGAATATTCGTTGACTCAGAGTTCTGAATTCGGTGATTTTTAGCTTGATTTCACACTACTTTTCGAGCTCTACAATCCTGGCGTTTCGGATTTTGATTTCAGAACTCGTGGCTAGTAGGTCTCGTTTCACCTAGTTAGTCGCGATATGTGGTTTCTTTACGTAAACGGTTTTATGAATATCCATTGACCCAGAGTTCTGAATTCGGTGATTTTTAGCTTGATTTCAAACTACTTTTAAAGCTCTACAATCCTGGTGTTTCGGATTTTGATATCAGAACTCTTGGATAGTTGGTCTCGTTTCCCCTAGTTAGCCGCGAAATATGGTTTCTTTACGTAAACGGTTTTATGAATATCCGTTGACTCCGAGTTCTGAATTCGGTGATTTTTAGCTTGATTTCACACTACTTTTCGGGCTCTACAATCCTGGCGTTTCGGATTTTGATTTCAGAACTCGTGGCTTGTAGGTCTCGTTTCACCTAGTTAGCCGCGATATGTGGTTTCTTTACGTAAACGGTTTTATGAATATCCATTGACCAAGAGTTCTGAATTCGGTGATTTTTAGCTTGATTTCACACTACTTTTTGAGCTCTACAATCCTGCCATTTCGGATTTTGATTTCAGAACTTGTGGCTAGTATGTCTCGTTTCACCTACTTAGCCGCGAAATGTCGTTTCTTTACGTAAACGGTTTTATGAATATTCGTTGACTCAGAGTTCTGAATTCGGTGATTTTTAGCTTGATTTCACACTACTTTTCGAGCTCTACAATCCTGGCGTTTCGGATTTTGATTTCAAAACTCGTGGCTAGTAGGTCTCGTTTCACCTAGTTAGCCGTGAAATGTGATATCTTTACGTGAACGGTTTTATGAATATCCGTTGACCCAGAGTTCTGAATTCGGTGATTTTTAGCTTGATTTCACACTACTTTTCGAGCTCTACAATCCTGCCGTTTCGGATTTTGATTTCAGAACTCGTGGCTAGTAGGTCTCGTTTCACCTAGTTAGCCGCGAAATGTGGTTTCTTTACGTAAACGGTTTTATGAATATCCGTTGACTCCGAGTTCTGAATTCGGTGATTTTTAGATTGATTTCACACTAATGTTCGGGCTCTACAATCCTGGTCTTTCGGATTTTGATTTCAAAACTCGTGGCCAGTATGTCTCGTTTCACCTAGTTAGCCGCGAAATGTGGTTTCTTTACGTAAACGATTTTTTGAATATCCGTTGACTCCGAGTTCTGAATTCGGTGATTTTTAGCATGATTTCACACTCGTTTTCGAGCTCTATAATCCTGGCATTTCGGATTTTAATTTCAGAACTCGTAGCTAGTATGTCTCGTTTCACCTAGTTAGCCGCGAAATGTCGTTTCTTTACGTAAACGGTTTTATGAATATCCGTTGACTCAGAGTTCTAAATTCGGTGATTTTTAGCTTGATTTCACACTAGTTTTCGAGCTCTATAATCCTGGCATTTCGGATTTTAATTTCAGAACTCGTAGCTAGTATGTCTCGTTTCTCCTAGTTAGCCGCGAAATGTCGTTTCTTTACGTAAACGGTTTAATGAATATTCGTTGACTCAGAGTTCTGAATTCGGTGATTTTTAGCTTGATTTCACACTAGTTTTCGAGCTCTACAATCCTGGCATTTCGGATTTTGATTTCAGAACTCGTGGCTAGTAGGTCACGTTTCACCTAGTTAGCCGCGAAATGTGGTTTCTTTACGTAAACGGTTTTATGAATATCCGTTGACTCCGAGTTCTGAATTCGGTGATTTTTATCTTGATTTCACACTACTTTTCGAGCTCTACAATCCTGGCATTTCGGATTTTGATTTCAGAACTCGTGGCTAGTAGGTCTCGTTTCACCTAGTTAGCCGCGAAATGTGGTTTCTTTATGTGAACGGTTTTATGAATATCCGTTGACTCAGAGTTCTGAATTCGGTGATTTTTCGCTTGATTTGACACTACTTTTCGAGCTCTAAAATCCTGCAATTTCGGATTTTGATTTCAGAACTCGTGGCTAGTAGCTCTCGTTTCACCTAGTTAGCCGCGAAATGTGGTTTCTTTACGTAAACGGTTTTATGAATATCCGTTGACTCCGAGTTCTGAATTCGGTGATTTTTAGATCGATTTCACACTAATTTTCGGGCTCTACAATCCTGCCATTTCGGATTTTGATTTCAGAACTCGTGGCTAGTAGCTCTCGTTTCACCTAGTTAGCCGCGAAATGTGGTTTCTTTACGTAAACGGTTTTATGAATATCCGTTGACTCCGAGTTCTAAATTCGGTGATTTTTAGCTTGATTTCACACTAGTTTTCGGGCTCTACAATCCTGGCGTTTTGGATTTTGATTTCAGAACTCGTGGCTAGTATGTCTCGTTTCACCTAGTTAGCCGCGAAATGTTGTTTCTTTACGTAAACGGTTTTTTGAATATTCGTTGACTCAGAGTTCTGAATTCGGTGATTTTTATATTGATTTTACACTACATTTCGAGCTTTACAATCCTGGCGTTTCGGATTTTGATTTCAGAACTCGTGGATAGTAGGTCTCATTTCACCTAGTTAGCCGCGAAATGTGGTTTCTTTACGTAAACGGTTTTGTGAATATCCGTTGACTCCGAGTTCTGAATTCAGTGATTTTTAGCTTGATTTCACACTACTTTTTGAGCTCTACAATCCTGCAGTTTCGGATTTTGATTTCAGAACTCGTGGCTAGTAGGTCTCGTTTCACCTAGTTAGCCGCGAAATGTGGTTTCTTTACGTAAACGGTTTTATGAATATCCGTTGACTCCGAGTTCTGAATTCGGTGATTTTTAGCTTGATTTCAAACTACTTTTAAAGCTCTACAATCCTGCAGTTTCGGATTTTGATTTCAGAACTCGTGGCTAGTAGGTCTCGTTTCACCTAGTTAGCCGCGAAATGTGGTTTCTTTACGTAAACGGTTTTATGAATATCCGTTGACTCCGAGTTCTGAATTCGGTGATTTTTAGATCGATTTCACACTAATTTTCGGGCTCTACAATCCTGCCATTTCCGATTTTGATTTCAGAACTCGTGGCTAGTAGCTCTCGTTTCACCTAGTTAGCCGCGAAATGTGGTTTCTTTACGTAAACGGTTTTATGAATATCCGTTGACTCCGAGTTCTAAATTCGGTGATTTTTAGCTTGATTTCACACTAGTTTTCGGGCTCTACAATCCTGGCGTTTTGGATTTTGATTTCAGAACTCGTGGCTAGTATGTCTCGTTTCACCTACTTAGCCGCGAAATGTCGTTTCTTTACGTAAACGGTTTTATGAATATTCGTTGACTCAGAGTTCTGAATTCGGTGATTTTTAGGTTGATTTCACACTACTTTTCGAGCTCTACAATCCTGGCGTTTCGGATTTTGATTTCGAAACTCGTGGCTAGTAGGTCTCGTTTCACCTAGTTAGCCGTGAAATGTGATATCTTTACGTGAACGGTTTTATGAATATCCGTTGACCCAGAGTTCTGAATTCGGTGATTTTTAGCTTGATTTCACACTACTGTTCGAGCTCTACAATCCTGTCGTTTCGGATTTTGATTTCAGAACTCGTGGCTAGTGGGTCTCGTTTCACCTAGTTAGCCGCGAAATGTGGTTTCTTTACGTAAACGGTTTTATGAATATCCGTTGACTCCGAGTTCTGAATTCGGTGATTTTTAGATTGATTTCACACTAATGTTCGGGCTCTACAATCCTGGTCTTTCGGATTTTGATTTCAAAACTCGTGGCCAGTATGTCTCGTTTCACCTAGTTAGCCGCGAAATGTGGTTTCTTTACGTAAACGGTTTTTTGAATATCCGTTGACTCCGAGTTCTTAATTCGGTGATTTTTAGCTTGATTTCACACTAGTTTTCGAGCTCTATAATCCTGGCATTTCGGATTTTAATTTCAGAACTCGTAGCTAGTATGTCTCGTTTCACCTAGTTAGCCGCGAAATGTCGTTTCTTTACGTAAACGGTTTAATGAATATTCGTTGACTCAGAGTTCTGAATTCGGTGATTTTTAGCTTGATTTCAGACTAGTTTTCGAGCTCTACAATCCCGGCATTTCGGATTGTGATTTCAGAACTCGTGGCTAGTAGGTCACGTTTCACCTAGTTAGCCGCGAAATGTGGTTTCTTTACGTAAACGGTTTTATGAATATCCGTTGACTCCGAGTTCTGAATTCGGTGATTTTTATCTTGATTTCACACTACTTTTCGAGCTCTACAATCCTGGAATTTCGGATTTTGATTTCAGAACTCGTGGCTAGTAGGTCTCGTTTCACCTAGTTAGCCGCGAAATGTGGTTTCTTTACGTGAACGGTTTTATGAATATCCGTTGACTCAGAGTTCTGAATTCGGTGATTTTTTGCTTGATTGGACACTACTTTTCGAGCTCTAAAATCCTGCCATTTCGGATTTTGATTTCAGAACTCGTGGCTAGTAGGTCTCGTTTCACCTAGTTAGCCGCGAAATGTGGTTTCTTTACGTAAACGGTTTTATGAATATCCGTTGACTCCGAGTTCTGAATTCGGTGATTTTTCGCTTGATTTCACACTACTTTTCGCGCTCTACAATCCTGGCGTTTCGGATTTTGATTTCAAAACTCGTGGCCAGTATGTCTCGTTTCACCTAGTTAACAGCGAAATGTCGTTTCTTTACGTAAACGGTTTTATGAATATTCGTTGACTTTGATTTCTGAATTCGGTGATTTTTATATTGATTTCACACTACATTTCGAGCTCTACAATCCTGGCATTTCGGATTTTGATTTCAGAACTCGTGGATAGTAGGTCTCATTTCACCTAGTTAGCCGCGAAATGTGGTTTCTTTACGTAAACGGTTTTATGAATATCCGTTGACTCCGAGTTCTGAATTCGGTGATTTTTAGCTTGATTTCACACTACTTTTCGGGCTCTACAATCCTGGAGTTTCGGATTTTGATTTCAGAACTCGTGGCTAGTATGTCTCGTTTCACCTAGTTAGCCGCGAAATGTCGTTTCTTTACGTAAACGGTTTTATGAATATTCGTTGACTCAGAGTTCTGAATTCGGTGATTTTTAGCTTGATTTCAAACTACTTTTCGAGCTCTACAATCCTGGCAATTCGGATTTTGATTTCAGAACTCGTGGCTAGTAGGTCTCGTTTCACCTAGTTAGCCGCGAAATGTGGTTTCTTTACGTAAACGGTTTTATGAATATCCGTTGACTCCGAGTTCTGAATTCGGTGATTTTTAGATTGATTTCACACTAATTTTCGGGCTCTACAATCCTGCCATTTCGGATTTTGATTTCAGAACTCGTGGCTAGTAGCTCTCGTTTCACCTAGTTAGCCGCGAAATGTGGTTTCTTTACGTAAACGGTTTTATGAATATCCGTTGACTCCGAGTTCTAAATTCGGTGATTTTTAGCTTGATTTCACACTAGTTTTCGGGCTCTACAATCCTGGCGTTTTGGATTTTGATTTCAGAACTCGTGGCTAGTATGTCTCGTTTCACCTACTTAGCCGCGAAATGTCGTTTCTTTACGTAAACGGTTTTATGAATATTCGTTGACTCAGAGTTCTGAATTCGGTGATTTTTAGGTTGATTTCACACTACTTTTCGAGCTCTACAATCCTGGCGTTTCGGATTTTGATTTCAAAACTCGTGGCTAGTAGGTCTCGTTTCACCTAGTTAGCCGTGAAATGTGATATCTTTACGTGAACGGTTTTATGAATATCCGTTGACCCAGAGTTCTGAATTCGGTGATTTTTAGCTTGATTTCACACTACTGTTCGAGCTCTACAATCCTGCCGTTTCGGATTTTGATTTCAGAACTCGTGGCTAGTGGGTCTCGTTTCACCTAGTTAGCCGCGAAATGTGGTTTCTTTACGTAAACGGTTTTATGAATATCCGTTGACTCCGAGTTCTGAATTCGGTGATTTTTAGATTGATTTCACACTAATGTTCGGGCTCTACAATCCTGGTCTTTCGGATTTTGATTTCAAAACTCGTGGCCAGTATGTCTCGTTTCACCTAGTTAGCCGCGAAATGTGGTTTCTTTACGTAAACGGTTTTTTGAATATCCGTTGACTCCGAGTTCTTAATTTGGTGATTTTTAGCTTGATTTCACACTAGTTTTCGAGCTCTATAATCCTGGCATTTCGGATTTTAATTTCAGAACTCGTAGCTAGTATGTCTCGTTTCACCTAGTTAGCCGCGAAATGTCGTTTCTTTACGTAAACGGTTTAATGAATATTCGTTGACTCAGAGTTCTGAATTCGGTGATTTTTAGCTTGATTTCACACTAGTTTTCGAGCTCTACAATCCTGGCATTTCGGATTGTGATTTCAGAACTCGTGGCTAGTAGGTCACGTTTCACCTAGTTAGCCGCGAAATGTGGTTTCTTTACGTAAACGGTTTTATGAATATCCGTTGACTCCGAGTTCTGAATTCGGTGATTTTTAGCTTGATTTCACACTACTTTTAAAGCTCTACAATCCTGGTGTTTCGGATTTTGATATCAGAACTCTTGGATAGTTCGTCTCGTTTCACCTAGTTAGCCGCGAAATGTTGTTTCTTTACGTAAACGGTTTTATGAATATCCGTTGACTCCGAGTTCTGAATTCGGTGATTTTTTGCTTGATTTCACACTACTTTTCGGGCTCTACAATCCTGGAGTTTCGGATTTTGATTTCAGAACTCGTGGCTACTATGTCTCGTTTCACCTAGTTAGCCGCGAAATGTCGTTTCTTTACGTAAACGGTTTTATGAATATCCGTTGACTCCGAGTTCTGAATTCGGTGATTTTTAGCTTGATTTCACACTACTTTTCGGGCTCTACAATCCTGGCGTTTCGGATTTTGATTTCAGAACTCGTGGCTAGTATGTCTCGTTTCACCTACTTAGCCGCGAAATGTCGTTTCTTTACGTAAACGGTTTTATGAATATTCGTTGACTAAAAGTTCTGAATTCGGTGATTTTTAGCTTGATTTCACACTACTTTTCGAGCTCTACAATCTTGGCGTTTCAGATTTTGATTTCAAAACTCGTGGCTAGTAGGTCTCGTTTCACCTAGTTAGCCGCGAAATGTGGTTTCTTTACGTGAACGGTTTTATGAATATCCGTTGACCCAGAGTTCTGAATTCGGTGATTTTTAGCTTAATTTCATACTACTTTTCGAGCTCTACAATCCTGCGTTTCGGATTTTGATTTCAGAACTTGTGGATAGTAGGTCTCGTTTCACGTAGTTAGCCGCGAAATGTGATTTCTTTACGTAAACGGTTTTATGAATATACGTTGACCCAGAGTTCTGAATTCGGTGATTTTTAGCTTGATTTCACACTACTTTTCGAGCTCTACAATCCTGCCGTTTCGGATTTTGTTTTCAGAACTCGTGGATAGTAGGTCTCGTTTCACCTAGTTAGCCGCGATATGTGCTTTCTTTACGTAAACGGTTTTATGAATATCCGTTGACTCCGAGTTCTGAATTCGGTGATTTTTAGCTTGATTTCACACTACTTTTAAAGCTCTACAATCCTGGTGTTTCGGATTTTGATTTCAGAACTCTTGGATAGTAGGTCTCGTTTCACCTAGTTAGCCGCGAAATGTGGTTTCTTTACGTAAACGGTTTTATGAATATCCGTTGACTCCGAGTTCTGAATTCGGTGATTTTTAGCTTGATTTCACACTACTTTTCGGGCTCTACAATCTTGGCGTTTCGGATTTTGATTTCAAAACTCGAGGCCAGTATGTCTCGTTTCACCTAGTTAGCCGCGAAATGTGGTTTCTTTACGTAAACGGTTTTATGAATATTCGTTGACTCAGAGTTCTGAATTCGGTGATTTTTATCTTGATTTCACACTACTTTTCGAGCTCTACAATCCTGGTGTTTCGGATTTTGATATCAGAACTCTTGGATAGTTGGTCTCGTTTCACCTAGTTAGCCGCGAAATGTGGTTTCTTTACGTAAACGGTTTTATGAATATCCGTTGACTCCGAGTTCTGAATTCGGTGATTTTTAGCTTGATTTCACACTACTTTTCGGGCTCTACAATCCTGGCGTTTCGGATTTTGATTTCAGAACTCGTGGCTAGTATGTCTCGTTTCACCTAGTTAGCCGCGAAATGTCGTTTCTTTACGTAAACGGTTTTATGAATATTCGTTGACTCAGAGTTCTGAATTCGGTGATTTTTAGCTTGATTTCACACTACTTTTCGAGCTCTACAATCCTGCCGTTTCGGATTTTGATTTCAGAACTCGTGGCTAGTAGGTCTCGTTTCACCTAGTTAGCCGCGAAATGTGGTTTCTTTACGTAAACGGTTTTATGAATATCCGTTGACTCCGGGTTCTGAATTCGGTAATTTTTAGCTTGATTTCACACTACTTTTAAAGCTCTACAATCCTGGTGTTTCGGATTTTGATATCAGAACTCTTGGATAGTTCGTCTCGTTTCACCTAGTTAGCCGCGAAATGTTGTTTCTTTACGTAAACGGTTTTATGAATATCCGTTGACTCCGAGTTCTGAATTCGGTGATTTTTTGCTTGATTTCACACTACTTTTCGGGCTCTACAATCCTGGAGTTTCGGATTTTGATTTCAGAACTCGTGGCTACTATGTCTCGTTTCACCTAGTTAGCCGCGAAATGTGGTTTCTTTACGTAAACGGTTTTATGAATATCCGTTGACTCCGAGTTCTGAATTCGGTGATTTTTAGCTTGATTTCACACTACTTTTCGGGCTCTACAATCCTGGCGTTTCGGATTTTGATTTCAGAACTCGTGGCTAGTATGTCTCGTTTCACCTAATTAGCCGCGAAATGTCGTTTCTTTACGTAAACGGTTTTATGAATATTCGTTGACTAAAAGTTCTGAATTCGGTGATTTTTAGCTTGATTTCACACTACTTTTCGAGCTCTACAATCTTGGCGTTTCAGATTTTGATTTCAAAACTCGTGGCTAGTAGGTCTCGTTTCACCTAGTTAGCCGCGAAATGTGGTTTCTTTACGTGAACGGTTTTATGAATATCCGTTGACCCAGAGTTCTGAATTCGGTGATTTTTAGCTTAATTTCATACTACTTTTCGAGCTCTACAATCCTGCGTTTCGGATTTTGATTTCAGAACTTGTGGATAGTAGGTCTCGTTTCACGTAGTTAGCCGCGAAATGTGATTTCTTTACGTAAACGGTTTTATGAATATACGTTGACCCAGAGTTCTGAATTCGGTGATTTTTAGCTTGATTTCACACTACTTTTCGAGCTCTACAATCCTGGCATTTCGGATTTTGATTTCAGAACTCGTGGATAGTAGGTCTCATTTCACCTAGTTAGCCGCGAAATGTGGTTTCTTTACGTAAACGGTTTTATGAATATCCGTTGACTCCGAGTTCTGAATTCGGTGATTTTTAGCTTGATTTCACACTACTTTTCGGGCTCTACAATCCTGGCGTTTCGGATTTTGATTTCAGAACTCGTGGATAGTAGGTCTCGTTTCACCTAGTTAGCCGCGAAATGTGGTTTCTTTACGTAAACGGTTTTTTGAATATCCGTTGACTCCGAGTTCTGAATTCGGTGATTTTTATCTTGATTTCACACTACTTTTCGAGCTCTACAATCCTGGTGTTTCGGATTTTGATTTCAGAACTCGTGGATAGTAGGTCTCGTTTCACCTAGTTAGCCGCGAAATGTGGTTTCTTTACGTAAACGGTTTTATGAATTTCCGTTGACTCAGAGTTCTGAATTCGGTGATTTTTAGCTTGATTTCACACTATTTTTCGGGCTCTACAATCCTGGCGTTTCGGATTTTGATTTCAGAACTCGTGGCTAGTATGTCTCGTTTCACCTAGTTAGCCGCGAAATGTCGTTTCTTTACGTAAACGGTTTTATGAATATTCGTTGACTCAGAGTTCTGAATTCGGTGATTTTTAGCTTGATTTCACACTACTTTTCGATCTCTACAATCCTGGCATTTCGGATTTTGATTTCAGAACTCGTGGCTAGTAGGTCTCGTTTCACCTAGTTAGCCGCGATATGTGGTTTCTTTACGTAAACGGTTTTATGAATATCCATTGACCCAGAGTTCTGAATTCAGTGATTTTTAGCTTGATTTCACACTACTTTTTGAGCTCTACAATCCTGCCCTTTCGGATTTTGATTTCAGAACTCGTGGCTAGTAGGTCTCGTTTCACCTAGTTAGCCGCGAAATGTGGTTTCTTTACGTAAACGGTTTTATGAATATCCGTTGACTCCGAGTTCTAAATTCGGTGATTTTTAGCTTGATTTCACACTACTTTTCGGGCTCTACAATCCTGGCGTTTTGGATTTTGATTTCAGAACTCGTGGCTAGTATGTCTCGTTTCACCTACTTAGCCGCGAAATGTCGTTTCTTTACGTAAACGGTTTTATGAATATTCGTTGACTCAGAGTTCTGAATTCGGTGATTTTTAACTTGATTTCACACTACTTTTCGAGCTCTACAATCCTGGCGTTTCGGATTTTGATTTCAAAACTCGTGGCTAGTATGTCTCGTTTCACCTAGTTAGCCGTGAAATGTGATATCTTTACGTGAACGGTTTTATGAATATCCGTTGACCCAGAGTTCTGAATTCGTTGATTTTTAGCTTGATTTCACACTACTTTTCGAGCTCTACAATCCTGCCGTTTCGGATTTTGATTTTAGAACTCGTGGATAGTAGGTCTCGTTTCACCTAGTTAGCCGCGAAATGTCGTTTCTTTACGTAAACGGTTTTATGAATATTCGTTGACTCAGAGTTCTGAATTCGGTGATTTTTAGCTTGATTTCACACTACTTTTCGAGCTCTACAATTCTGGCGTTTCGGATTTTGGTTTCACAACTCGTGGCTAGTAGGTCTCGTTTCACCTAGTTAGCCGCGAAATGTGGTTTCTTTACGTGAACGGTTTTATGAATATCCGTTGACCCAGAGTTCTGAATTCGGTGATTTTTAACTTGATTTCTTACTACTTTTCGAGCTCTACAATCCTGGCGTTTCGGATTTTGATTTCAGAACTCGTGGCTAGTATGTCTCGTTTCACCTAGTTAGCCGCGAAATGTAGTTTCTTTACGTAAACGGTTTTATGAATATCCGTTGACTCCGGGTTCTGAATTCGGTGATTTTTAGCTTGATTTCACACTAATTTTCGGGCTCTACAATCCTGGTCTTTCGGATTTTGATTTCAGAACTCGTGGCTAGTATGTCTCGTTCCACCTAGTTAGCCGCGAAATGTCGTTTCTTTACGTAAACGGTTTTATGGATATCCGTTGACTCCGAGTTCTGAATTCGGTGATTTTTAGCTTGATTTCACACTAATTTTCGAGCTCTACAATCCTGCCATTTCGGATTTTGATTTCAGAACTCGTGGCTAGTAGGTCTCGTTTCACCTAGTTAGCCGCGAAATGTCGTTTCTTTACGTAAACGGTTTTATGAATATCCGTTGACTCCGGGTTCTGAATTCGGTGATTTTTAGCTTGATTTCACACTAATTTTCGAGCTCTACAATCCTGCCGTTTCGGATTTTGATTTCAGAACTCGTGGATAGTAGGTCTCGTTTCACCTAGTTAGCCGCGAAATGTGGTTTCTTTACTTAAACGGTTTTATGAATATCCGTTGACTCCGAGTTCTAAATTCGGTGATTTTTAGCTTGATTTCACACTACTTTTCGAGCTCTACAATCCTGCCGTTTCGGATTTTGATTTCAGAACTCGTGGCTAGTAGGTCTCGTTTCACCTAGTTAGCCGCGAAATGTGGTTTCTTTACGTAAATGGTTTTATGAATATCCGTTGACTCCGGGTTTTGAATTCGGTGATTTTTAGCTTGATTTCACACTACTTTTAAAGCTCTACAATCCTGGTGTTTCGGATTTTGATATCAGAACTCTTGGATAGTTGGTCTCGTTTCACCTAGTTAGCCGCGAAATGTGGTTTCTTTACGTAAACGGTTTTATGAATATCCGTTGACTCCGAGTTCTGAATTCGGTGATTTTTAGCTTGATTTCACACTACTTTTCGGGCTCTACAATCCTGGTGTTTCGGATTTTGATTTCACAACTCGTGGCTAGTATGTCTCGTTTCACCTAGTTAGCCGCGAAATGTCGTTTCTTTACGTAAACGGTTTTATGAATATCCGTTGACTCCGGGTTCTGAATTCGGTGATTTTTTGCTTGATTTCACACTAATTTTCGAGCTCTACAATCCTGTCATTTCGGTTTTTGATTTCAGAACTCGTGGCTAGTAGGTCTCGTATCACCTAGTTAGCCGTGAATTGTGGTTTCTTTACGTAAACGGTTTTATGAATATCCGTTGACTCCGAGTTCTGAATTCGGTGATTTTTAGCTTGATTTCACACTACTTTTCGAGCTCTACAATCCTGGCATTTCGGTTTTTGATTTTAGAACTCGTGGCTAGTAGGTTTAGTTTCACCTAGTTAGGCGTGAATTGTGGTTTCTTTACGTAAACGGTTTTATGAATATCCGATGACTCCGAGTTCTGAATTCGGTGATTTTTAGCTTGATTTCACACTACTTTTCGAGCTCTACAATCCTTGAATTTTTGTTTTTGATTTCAGAACTCGTGGCTAGTAGGTCTCCTTTCATCTAGTTAGGAGCGAATTGTGGTTTCTTTACGTAAACGGTTTTATGAATAACCGTTGACTCCGAGTTCTGAATTCGGTGATTTTTAGCTTGATTTCACACTACTTTTCGAGCTCTACAATCCTGGCATTTCGGTTTTTGATTTCAGAACTCGTGGCTAGTTGGTCTCGTTTCACCTAGTTAGGCGCGAATTGTGGTTTCTTTACGTAAACGGTTTTATGAATATCCGTTGACTCCGAGTTCTGAATTCGGTGATTTTTAGCTTCATTTCACACTACTTTTCGAGCTCTACAATACTGGCGTTTCGGTTTTTCATTTCAGAACTCGTGGCTAGTAGGACTCGTTTCACCTAGTTAGCCGCGAAATATTGTTTCTTTACGTAAACGGTTTTCTGAATATCCGTTGACTCCGAGTTCTGAATTCGGTGATTTTTAACTTGATTTCACACTACTTTTCGAGCTCTAAAATCCTAGCGTTTCGGTTTTTACTTTAGAACTTGTGTCTATTTGGTCTCGTTTCACCTAGTTAGCAGCAAAATGTGGTTTCTTTACGTAAACGGTTTTCTGAATATCCGTTGACTCCGAGTTCTGAATTTGGTGATTTTTAGCTTGATTTCACACTACTTTTCGAGCTCTACAATACTGGCGTTTCGGTTTTTCATTTCAGAACTCGTGGCTAGTAGGACTCGTTTCACCTAGTTAGCCGCGAAATATTGTTTCTTTACGTAAACGGTTTTCTGAATATCCGTTGACTCCGAGTTCTGAATTCGGTGATTTTTAACTTGATTTCACACTACTTTTCGAGCTCTGAAATCCTAGCGTTTCGGTTTTTACTTTAGAACTTGTGCCTATTTGGTCTCGTTTCACCTAGTTAGCAGCAAAATGTGGTTTCTTTACGTAAACGGTTTTCTGAATATCCGTTGACTCCGAGTTCTGAATTTGGTGATTTTTAGCTTGATTTCACACTACTTTTCGAGCTCTACAATCCTGGAGTTTCGGTTTTTGATTTCAGAACTCGTGGCTAGTAGGTCTCGTCTCACGTAATTAGCCGCGAAATGTTGTTTCTGCACGTAAACGGTTTTCTGAATATCCGTTGACTCCGAGTTCTGAATTCGGTGATTTTTAGCATGATTTCACACTACTATTCGTGCTCTACAATCCTGGCGTTTCGTTTTTTTACTTCGGAACTCGTGGCTAGTAGGTCTCGTTTCACTTAGTTAGCCGCGAAATGTGGTTTCTTTACGCAAACGGTTTTCTGAATATCCGTTGACTCCGAGTTCTAAATTCGGTGATTTTTAGCTTCATTTCACACTACTTTTCGAGCTTTACAATCCTGGCGTTTTGGTTTTTTACTTCAGAACTCGTGGCTAGTTGGTCTCTTTTCACCTAGTTAGACGCGAAATGTGGTTTCTTTAGGTAAACGGTTTTCTGAATATCTGTTAACTCCAAGTTCTGAATTCGGTGATTTTTAGCTTGATTTCACACTACTTTTCGAGCTCTACAATCCTGGCATTTTGGTTTTTTACTTCAAAACTCTTGGCTAGTAGGTCTCATTTCACTTAGTTATTCGCGAAATGTGGTTTCTTTACGTAAACGGTTTTCTGAATATCTGTTGACTCTGAGTTCTGACTTCAGTGATTTTTAGCTTGATTTCACACTACTTTTCGAGCTCTACAATCCTGGAATTTCGATTTTTTATTTCAGCACTCGTGGCTAGTAGGTCTCGTTTCACGTAGTTAGCTGCGAAATGTGGTTGCTTTACGTAAACGGTTTTCTTAATATCTGTTGACTCCGAGTTCTGAATTCGGTGATTTTTAGCCTGATTTCACTCTACTTTTTGAGCTCTACAATCCTGGTGTTTCGGTTTTTGATTTCAGAATTCGTGGCTAGTAGGTCTCGTTTCACTTAGTTAGCCTCGAAATATGGTTTCTTTAGGTAAACGGTTTTCAGAATATCCGTTGACTCCGAGTTCTGAATTCGGTGATTTTTAGCTTGATTTCACACTACTTTTTGAGCTCTACAATCCTGGCGTTTCGGTTTTTTGCTTCAGAACTTGTGGCAAGTAGGTCTCGTTTCACGTAGTTAGACGCGAAATGTTGTTTCTGCACGTAAACGGTTTTCTGAATATCCGTTGACTCCGAGTTCTGAATTCGGTGATTTTAGCATGATTTCACACTACTTTTCGAGCTCTACAATCCTGGCGTTTCGGTTTTTGGCTTCAGAACTCGTGGAAAGTAGGTCTCGTTTCACGTAGTTAGACGCGAAGTGTTGTTTCTGCACGTAAACGGTTTTCTGAATATCCGTTGACTCCGAGTTCTGAATTCGGTGATTTTTATCTTTATTTCACACTACTTTTTGAGCTCTACAATCTTGTCCTTTCGGTTTTTGATTTCAGAACTCGGTACTTGTAGGTCCCGTGTCACCTATTTAGCCGCGAAATGTGGTTTCTTGACGTAAACGGTTTTCTTAATATCCATTGACTCCGAGTTTTGAATTCCGTGGTTTTTAGCTCGATTTCACACTACTTTTTGAGCTCTACAATCCTGGTGTTTCGATTTTTGATTTCAGAACTCGTGGCTAGTAGGTCTCGTGTCACCTAGTTAGCCGCGAAATGTAGTTTCTACATGTAAACGGTTTTCTTAATATCCGTTGCTCCGAGTTCTTAATTCCGCTTGATTTCACACTACTTTTTGAGCTCTACAATCCCGGCTTTTTGGTTTTTTATTTCAGAACTCGTGGCTAGTAGGTCTCGTGTCACCTAGTTTGCTGCAAAATGTGATTTATTGACGTAAACGGTTTTCTGAATATCCGTTGACTCCGAGTTCTATATTCCGTGATTTTTTGCTTGATTTCACACTAATTTTTGAGCTCTACAATCCTAGAATTTCGGTTTTTGATTTCAAAACACGTGGCTAGAAGGTCTCGTGTCACCCAGTTAGACGCAAAATGTGGTCCCTTGACATAAAAGGTTTTCTTAATATTCGTTAACTCCGAGCTCTGAATTCCGTGCTTTTTAGCTTGATTTCACACTACTTTTTGAGCTCTACAATCCTGGCGTTTCGGTTTTTGATTTCAGAACTCGGGCTAGTCGGTCTCGTGTCACCTAGTTAGCCGCGAAATATGTTTCTTTACGTCAACGATTTTCTTAATATCTGTTGAATCCAACTACTGAATTCCCCTATTTTTAGCTTGATTTCACAATACTTTTCGAGCTCTACAATCCTCGAGTTTTGGTTTTTGATTTCAGAACTCGTGGCTAGTAGGTCCCGTGTCACGTATTTAGCCGCGAAATGTTGTTTCTGCACGTAAACGGTTTTCTGAATATCCGTTGACTCCGAGTTCTGAATTCGGTGATTTTTAGGTTGATTTCACACTACTTTTCGAGCTCTACAATACTGGCGTTTCGGTTTTTCATTTCAGAACTCGTGGCTAGTAGGAATCGTTTCACCTAGTTAGCCGCGAAATGTTGTTTCTTTACGTAAACGGTTTTCTGAATATCCGTTGACTCCGAGTTCTGAATTCGGTGATTTTTAGCTTGATTTCACACTACTTTTCGAGCTCTGAAATCCTAGCGTTTCGGTTTTTACTTTAGAACTTGTGTCTATTTGGTCTCGTTTCACCTAGTTAGCAGCAAAATGTGGTTTCTTTACGTAAACGGTTTTCTGAATATCCGTTGACTCCGAGTTCTGAATTCGGTGATTTTTAGCTTGATTTCACACTACTTTTCGAGCTCTACAATCCTGGCGTTTCGGTTTTTGACTTCAGAACTCGTGGCTAGTAGGTCTCGTTTCACGTAGTTTGCCGCGAAATGTGATTTCTTTACGTAAACGGTTTTCTGAATATCCGTTGACTCTGAGTTCTGAATTTGGTGATTTTTAGCTTGATTTCACACTACTTTTCGAGCTCTACAATCCTGGGGTTTCGGTTTTTTACTTCAAAACTCGTGGCTAGTAGGTCTCATTTCACTTAGTTAGCCGCGAAATGTGGTTTCTTTACATAAACGCTTTTCTGAATATCCGTTGACTCCGAGTTCTGAATTCGGTGATTTTTAGTCTAATTTCACACTACTTTTTGAGCTCTACAATCCTGGATTTTCGGTTTTTTACTTCAGAACTCGTGGCTAGTAGGTCTCGTTTCACCTAGTTAGCCGCGAAATGTGGTTTCTGCACGTAAACGATTTTCTTAATATCCGTTGACTCCGAGTTCTGAATTCAGTGATTTTTAGCTTGATTTCCTTTTCGAGCTCTACAATCCTGGAGTTTCGGTTTTTGATTTCAGAACTCGTGGCTAGTAGGTCTCGTTTCACGTATTTAGCCGTGAAATGTTATTTCTGCACGTAAACGGTTTTCTGAATATCCGTTGACTCCGAGTTCTGAATTCGGTGATTTTTAGCTTGATTTCACACTACTTTTTGAGCTCTATTATCCTGGCCTTTCGGTTTTTGATTTCAGAACTCGATGCTAGTAGGTCCCGTGTCACCTAGTTAGCCGCGAAATGTGGTTTCTTGACGTAAACGGTTTTCTTAATCTCCATTGACTCCGAGTTCTGAATTCCGTGGTTTTTAGCTCGATTTCACAATACTTTTTGAGCTCTACAATCCTGGTGTTTCGATTTTTGATTTCAGAACTCGTGGCTAGTAGGTCTCGTGTCACCTAGTTAGCCGCGAAATGTATTTTCTAGATGTAAACGGTTTTCTTAATATCCGTTGCTCCGAGTTCTTAATTCCCTTTGATTTCACACTACTTTTTGAGCTCTACAATCCCGGCTTTTTGGTTTTTGATTTCAGAACTCGTGGCTAGTAGGTCTCGTGTCACCTAGTTTGCTGCAAAATGTGATTTATTGACGTAAACGGTTTTATTAATATCCGTTGACTCCGAGTTCTAAATTCCGTGATTTTTTGCTTCATTTCACATTACTTTTTGAGCTCTACAATCCTAGCATTTCGGTTTTTGATTTCAAAACACGTGGCTAGAAGGTCTCGTGTAACCCAGTTAGACGCGAAATGTGGTCCCTTGACGTAAAAGGTTTTCTTAATATTCGTTAACTCCGAGTTCTGAATTCCGTGCTTTTTAGCTTGATTTCACACTACTTTTTGAGCTCTACAATCCTGGCGTTTCGGTTTTTGATTTCAGAACACGTGGCTAGTAGGTCTCGTGTCACCTAGTTAGCCGCGAAATGTGCTTCTTTACGTCAACGATTTTCTTAATATCCGTTGACTCCAACTACTGAATTCACTTATTTTTAGCTTCATTTCACAATACTTTTCGAGCTCTACAATCATGGTGTTTCGGTTTTTGATTTCAGAACTCGTGGCTAGTAGGTCCCGTGTCACGTATTTAGCCGCAAAATGTTGTTTCTGCACGTAAACGGTTTTCTGAATATCCGTTGACTCCGAGTTCTGAATTCGGTGATTTTTAGCTTGATTTCACACTACTTTTCGAGCTCTGAAATCCTAGCGTTTCGGTTTTTACTTCAGAACTTGTGTCTATTAGGTCTCGTTTCACCTAGTTAGCCGCAAAATGTGGTTTCTTTACGTAAACGGTTTTCTGAATATCCGTTGACTCCGAGTTCTGAATTCTGTGATTTTTAGCTTGATTTCACACTACTTTTCGAGCTCTACAATCCTGGCATTTGAGTTTTTTACTTCAGAACTCGTGGCTAGTAGGTCTCGTTTCACGTAGTTTGCCGCAAAATGTGATTTCTTTACGTAAACGGTTTTCTGAATATCGGTTGACTCCGAGTTCTGAATCCGGTAATTTTTAGCTTGATTTCACACTACTTTTCGAGCTCTACAATCCTGGCGTTTCGTTTTTTTACTTCAAAACTCGTGGCTAGTAGGTCTCGTTTCACTTAGTTAGCCGCGAAATGTGGTTTCTTTACGTAAACGGTTTTCTGAATATCCGTTGACTCCGAGTTCTGAATTCGGTGATTTTTAGTCTAATTTCACACTAATTTTCGAGCTCTACAATCCTGGAGTTTCGGTTTTTTACTTCAGAACTCGTGGCTAGTAGGTCTCGTTTCACCTAGTTAGCCGCGAAATGTGGTTTCTGCACGGAAACGGTTTTCTTAATATCCGTTGACTCCGAGTTCTGAATTCAGTGATTTTTAGCTTGATTTCACACTACTTTTCGAGCTCTACAATCCTGGAGTTTCGGTTTTTGATATCAGAACTCGTGGCTAGTAGGTCTCATTTCACGTATTTAGCCGCGAAATGTTGTTTCTGCACGTAAACGGTTTTCTTAATATCCGTCGACTCCGAGTTCTGAATTCGGTGATTTTTAGCTTTATTTCACACTACTTTTTGAGCTCTACAATCCTGACCTTTCGGTTTTTGATTTCAGAACTCGATGCTAGTAGGTCCCGTGTCACCTAGTTAGCCGCGAAATGTGGTTTCTTGACGTAAACGGTTTTCTTAATATCCATTGACTCCGAGTTCTGAATTCCGTGGTTTTTAGCTCGATTTCACACTAATTTTCGAGCTCTACAATCCTAGAGTTTCGGTTTTTTTACTTCAGAACTCGTGGCTAGTAGGTCTCGTTTCACCTAGTTAGCCGCGAAATGTGTTTTCTGCACGTAAACGGTTTTCTGAATATCCGTTGACTCCGAGTTCTGAATTCGGTGATTTTTAGCTTGATTTCACACTACTTTTCGATCTCTACAATCCTGGAATTTCGGTTTTTTACTTCAGAATTCGTGGCTAGTATGTCTCGTTTCACGTAGTTAGCCGCGAAATATTGTTTCAGCACGTAAACGGTTTTCTGAATATCCGTTGACTCCGAGTTCTGAATTCGGTGATTTTTAGCCTAATTTTACGCTAATTTTTTAGCTCTACAATCCTGGCGTTTCAGTTTTTGATTTCAGAACTCGTGGCTAATAGGTCTCGTCTCACGTAATTAGCCGCGAAATGCTGTTTCTGCACATAAACGGTTTTCTGAATATCCGTTGACTCCGAGTTCTGAATTCGGTGATTTTTAGCTTTATTTCACACTACTTTCTGAGCTCTACATTCCTGGAGTTTCAGTTTTTGATTTCAGAACTCGTGGCTAGTAGGTCTCGTTTCACGTATTTAGCCGCGAAATGTTGTTTCTGAACGTAAACGGTTTTCTTAATATCCGTTGACTCCGAGTTCTGAATTCGGTGATTTTTAGCTTGATTTCACACTACTTTTCGAGCTCTACAATCCTGGCGTTTCGTTTTTTTACTTCAGAACTCGTGGCTAGTAGGTCTCGTTTCACTTAGTTAGCCGCGAAATGTGGTTTCTTTACGCAAACGATTTTCTTAATATCCGTTGACTCCGAGTTCTAAATTCGGTGATTTTTAGCTTCATTTCACACTACTTTTTGAGCTTTACAATCCTGGCATTTCGGTTTTTTACTTCAGAACTCGTGGCTAGTTGGTCTCGTTTCACCTAGTGAGACGCGAAATGTGGTTTCTTTAGGTAAACGGTTTTTTGAATATCCGTTAACTCCAAGTTCTGAATTCAGTGATTTTTAGCTTGATTTCACACTACTTTTCGAGCTCTACAATCCTGGCGTTTTGGTTTTTTACTTCAAAACTCTTGGCTAGTAGGTCTCATTTCACTTAGTTATTCGCGAAATGTGGTTTTCTTTACGTAAACGGTTTTCTGAATATCTGTTGACTCTGAGTTCTGAATTCAGTGATTTTTAGCTTGATTTCACACTACTTTTCGAGCTCTACAATCCTGGAATTTCGATTTTTTATTTCCGCACTCGTGGCTAGTAGGTCTCGTTTCACGTAGTTAGCTGCGAAATGTGGTTGCTTTACGTAAACGATTTTCTTAATATCTGTTGACTCCGAGTTCTGAATTCCGTGGTTTTTAGCTCGATTTCACACTACTTTTTGAGCTCTACAATCCTGGTGTTTCGATTTTTGATTTCAGAACTCGTGGCTAGCAGGTCTCGTGTCACCTAGTTAGACGCGAAATGTTATTTCTGCACGTAAACGGTTTTCTGAATATCCGTTGCTCCGAGTTCTTAATTCCGCTTGATTTCACACTACTTTTTGAGCTCTACAATCCCGGCTTTTTGGTTTTTGATTTCAGAACTCGTGCCTAGTAGGTCTCGTGTCACCTAGTTTGCTGCAAAATGTGATTTATTGACGTAAACGGTTTTCTGAATATCCGTTGACTCCGAGTTCTAAATTCCGTGATTTTTTGCTTGATTTCACACTAATTTTCGAGCTCTACAATCCTAGAATTTCGGTTTTTGATTTCAAAACACGTGGCTAGAAGGTCTCGTGTCACCCAGTTAGACGTGAAATGTGGTCCCTTGACATAAAAGGTTTTCTTAATATTCGTTAACTCCGAGCTCTGAATTACGTGCTTTTTAGCTTGATTTCACACTACTTTTTGAGCTCTACAATCCTGGCGTTTCGGTTTTTGATTTCAGAACTCGTGGCTAGTAGGTCTCGTGTCACCTAGTTAGCCGCGAAATATGTTTCTTTACGTCAACGATTTTCTTAATATCCGTTGACTCCAACTACTGAATTCCCCTATTTTAAGCTTTATTTCACAATACTTTTAGAGCTCTACAATCCTCGAGTTTCGGTTTTTGATTTCAGAACTCGTGGCTAGTAGGTCCCGTGTCACGTATTTAGCCGCGAAATATTGTTTCTGCACGTAAACGGTTTTCTGAATATCCGTTGACTCCGAGTTCTGAATTCGGTGATTTTTAGCTTGATTTCACACTACTTTTCGAGCTCTACAATACTGGCATTTCGGTTTTTCATTTCAGAACTTGTGGCTAGTAGGACTCGTTTCACCTAGTTAGCCGCAAAATGTTGTTTCTTTACGTAAACGGTTTTCTGAATATCCGTTGACTCCGAGTTCTGAATTCGGTGATTTTTAGCTTGATTTCACACTACTTTTCGAGCTCTGAAATCCTAGCGTTTCGGTTTTTACTTTAGAACTTGTGTCTATTGGGTATCGTTTCACCTAGTTAGCAGCAAAATGTGGTTTCTTTACGTAAACGGTTTTCTGAATATCCGTTGACTCCGAGTTCTGAATTCGGTGATTTTTAGCTTGATTTCACACTACTTTTCGAGCTCTACAATCCCGGCGTTTCGGTTTTTTACTTCAGAACTCATGGCTAGTAGGTCTCGTTTCACGTAGTTTGCCGCGAAATGTGATTTATTTACGTAAACGGTTTTCTGAATATCCGTTGACTCCGAGTTCTGAATTCGGTGATTTTTAGCTTGATTTCACACTACTTTTCGAGTTCTACAATCCTTGCATTTCGGTTTTTTACTTCAAAACTCGTGGCTAGTAGGTCTCGTTTCACTTAGTTAGCCGCGAAATGTGGTTTCTTTACGTAAACGGTTTCTGAATATCCGTTGACTCCGAGTTCTGAATTCGGTGATTTTTAGTCTAATTTCACACTACTTTTCGAGCACTACAATCCTGGAGTTTCGGTTTTTTACTTCAGAACTCGTTGCTAGTAGGTCTCGTTTCACCTAGTTAGCCGCGAAATGTGGTTTCTGCACTTAAACGGTTTTCTTAATATCCGTTGACTCCGAGTTCTGAATTCAGTGATTTTTAGCTTGATTTCCTTTTAGAGCTCTACAATCCTGGAGTTTCGGTTTTTGATTTCAGAACTCGTGGCTAGTAGGTCTCGTTTCACGTATTTAGCCGCGAAATGTTATTTCTGCACGTAAACGGTTTTCTGAATATCCGTTGACTCCGAGTTCTGAATTCGGTGATTTTTAGCTTGATTTCACACTACTTTTTGAGCTCTATAATCCTGGCCTTTCGGTTTTTGATTTCAGAACTCGATGCTAGTAGGTCCCGTGTCACCTAGTTAGCCGCGAAATGTGGTTTCTTGACGTAAACGGTTTTCTTAATATCCATTGACTCCGAGTTCTGAATTCCATGGTTTTTAGCTCGATTTCACAATACTTTTTGAGCTCTACAATCCTGGTGTTTCGATTTTTGATTTCTGAACTCGTGGCTAGTAGGTCTCCTGTCACCTAGTTAGCCGCGAAATGTAGTTTCTAGATGTAAACGGTTTTCTTAATATCCGTTGCTCCGAGTTCTTAATTCCGCTTGATTTCACACTACTTTTTGAGCTCTACAATCCCGGCTTTTTGGTTTTTGATTTCAGAACTCGTGGCTAGTAGGTCTCGTGTCACCTAGTTTGCTGCAAAATGTGATTTATTGACGTAAACGGTTTTATTAATATCCGTTGACTCCGAGTTCTAAATTCCGTGATTTTTTGCTTGATTTCACACTACTTTCTGAGCTCTACAATCCTAGCATTTCGGTTTTTGATTTCAAAACACGTGGCTAGAAGGTCTCGTGTCACCCAGTTAGACGCGAAATGTGGTCCCTTGACGTAAAAGGTTTTCTTAATATTCGTTAACTCCGAGTTCTGAATTCCGTGCTTTTTAGCTTGATTTCACACTACTTTTTGAGCTCTACAATCCTGGTGTTTCGGTTTTTGATTTCAGAACTCGTGGCTAGTAGGTCTCGTGTCACCTTGTTAGCCGCAAAATGTGCTTCTTTACGTCAACGATTTTCTTAATATCCGTTGACTCCAATTACTGAATTCCCCTATTTTTATCTTCATTTCACAATACTTTTCGAGCTCTACAATCGTGGTGTTTCGGTTTTTGATTTCAGAACTCGTGGCTAGTAGGTCCCGTGTCACGTATTTAGCCGCAAAATGTTGTTTCTACACGTAAACCGTTTTCTGAATATCCGTTGACTCCGAGTTCTGAATTCGGTGATTTTTAGCTTGATTTCACACTACTTTTTGAGCTCTACAATCCTTGCATTTCGGTTTTTTATTTCAGAACTCGTGGCTAGTAGGTCTTGTCTCACGTAATTAGCCGCGAAATGTTGTTTCTGCACGTAAACGGTTTTCTGAATATCCGTTGACTCCGAGTTCTGAATTCGGTGATTTTTAGTTTGATTTCACACTACTTTTCGAACTCTACAATCCTGGCGTTTCGGTTTTTCATTTCAGAACTCGTGGCTAGTAGGACTCGTTTCACCTAGTTAGCCGCGAAATGTTGTTTCTTTACGTAAACGGTTTTCTGAATATCCGTTGACTCTGAGTTCTAAATTTGGTGATTTTTAGCTTTATTTCACACTACTTTTCGAGCTCTGAAATCCTAGCGTTTCGGTTTTTACTTAAGAACTTGTGTCAATTAGGTCTCGTTTCACCTAGTTAGCCGCAAAATGTGGTTTCTTTACGTAAACGGTTTTCTGAATATCCGTTGACTCCGAGTTCTGAATTCGGTGATTTTTAGCTTGATTTCACACTACTTTTCGAGCTCTGAAATCCTAGCGTTTCGGTTTTTACTTTAGAACTTGTGTCTATTTGGTATCGTTTCACCTAGTTAGCAGCAAAATGTGGTTTCTTTACGTAAACGGTTTTCTGAATATCCGTTGACTCCGAGTTCTGAATTCGGTGATTTTTAGCTTGATTTCACACTACTTTTCGAGCTCTACAATCCTGGCGTTTCGGTTTTTTACTTCAGAACTCATGGCAAGTAGGTCTCGTTTCACGTAGTTTGCCGCGAAATGTGATTTATTTACATAAACGGTTTTCTGAATATCCGTTGACTCCGAGTTCTGAATTCGGTGATTTTTAGCTTGATTTCACACTACTTTTCGAGTTCTACAATCCTGGCATTTCGTTTTTTTACTTCAAAACTCGTGGCTAGTAGGTCTCGTTTCACTTAGTTAGCCGCGAAATGTGGTTTCTTTACGTAAACGGTTTCTGAATATCCGTTGACTCCGAGTTCTGAATTCGGTGATTTTTAGTCTAATTTCACACTACTTTTCGAGCAGTACAATCCTGGAGTTTCGGTTTTTTACTTCAGAACTCGTGGCTAGTAGGTCTCGTTTCACCTAGTTAGCCGCGAAATGTGGTTTCTGCACTTAAACGGTTTTCTTAATATCCGTTGACTCCGAGTTCTGAATTCAGTGATTTTTAGCTTGATTTCCTTTTAGAGCTCTACAATCCTGGAGTTTCGGTTTTTGATTTCAGAACTCGTGGCTAGTAGGTCTCGTTTCACGGATTTAGCCGCGAAATGTTATTTCTGCACGTAAACGGTTTTCTGAATATCCGTTGACTCCGAGTTCTGAATTCGGTGATTTTTAGCTTGATTTCACACTACTTTTTGAGCTCTATAATCCTGGCCTTTCGGTTTTTGATTTCAGAACTCGATGCTAGTAGGTCCCGTGTCACCTAGTTAGCCGCGAAATGTGGTTTCTTGACGTAAACGGTTTTCTTAATATCCATTGACTCCGAGTTCTGAATTCCGTGGTTTTTAGCTCGATTTCACAATACTTTTTGAGCTCTACAATCCTGGTGTTTCGATTTCTGATTTCTGAACTCGTGGCTAGTAGGTCTCCTGTCACCTAGTTAGCCGCGAAATGTAGTTTCTAGATGTAAACGGTTTTCTTAATATCCGTTGCTCCGAGTTCTTAATTCCGCTTGATTTCACACTACTTTTTGAGCTCTACAATCCCGGCTTTTTGGTTTTTGATTTCAGAACTCGTGGCTAGTAGGTCTCGTGTCACCTAGTTTGCTGCAAAATGTGATTTATTGACGTAAACGGTTTTATTAATATCCGTTGACTCTGAGTTCTAAATTCCGTGATTTTTTGCTTGATTTCACACTACTTTCTGAGCTCTACAATCCTAGCATTTCGGTTTTTGATTTCAAAACACGTGGCTAGAAGGTCTCGTGTCACCCAGTTAGACGCGAAATGTGGTCCCTTGACGTAAAAGGTTTTCTTAATATTCGTTAACTCCGAGTTCTGAATTCCGTGCTTTTTAGCTTGATTTCACACTACTTTTTGAGCTCTACAATCCTGGTGTTTCGGTTTTTGATTTCAGAACTCGTGGCTAGTAGGTCTCGTGTCACCTTGTTAGCCGCAAAATGTGCTTCTTTACGTCAACGATTTTCTTAATATCCGTTGACTCCAACTACTGAATTCCCCTATTTTTATCTTCATTTCACAATACTTTTCGAGCTCTACAATCATGGTGTTTCGGTTTTTGATTTCAGAACTCGTGGCTAGTAGGTCCCGTGTCACGTATTTAGCCGCAAAATGTTGTTTCTACACGTAAACGGTTTTCTGAATATCCGTTGACTCCGAGTTCTGAATTCGGTGATTTTTAGCTTGATTTCACACTACTTTTTGAGCTCTACAATCCTTGCATTTCGGTTTTTTATTTCAGAACTCGTGGCTAGTAGGTCTTGTCTCACGTAATTAGCCGCGAAATGTTGTTTCTGCACGTAAACGGTTTTCTGAATATCCGTTGACTCCGAGTTCTGAATTCGGTGATTTTTAGTTTGATTTCACACTACTTTTCGAACTCTACAATCCTGGCGTTTCGGTTTTTCATTTCAGAACTCGTGGCTAGTAGGACTCGTTTCACCTAGTTAGCCGCGAAATGTTGTTTCTTTACGTAAACGGTTTTCTGAATATCCGTTGACTCTGAGTTCTAAATTTGGTGATTTTTAGCTTTATTTCACACTACTTTTCGAGCTCTGAAATCCTAGCGTTTCGGTTTTTACTTAAGAACTTGTGTCTATTAGGTCTCGTTTCACCTAGTTAGCCGCAAAATGTGGTTTCTTTACGTAAACGGTTTTCTGAATATCCGTTAACTCCGAGTTCTGAATTCGATGATTTTTAGCTTGATTTCACACTACTTTTCGAGCTCTGAAATCCTAGCGTTTCGATTTTTACTTTAGAACTTGTGTCTATTTGGTATCGTTTCACCTAGTTAGCAGCAAAATGTGGTTTCTTTACGTAAACGATTTTCTGAATATCCGTTGACTCCGAGTTCTGAATTCGGTGATTTTTAGCTTGATTTCACACTACTTTTCGAGCTCTACAATCCTGGCGTTTCGGTTTTTTACTTCAGAACTCATGGCAAGTAGGTCTCGTTTCACGTAGTTTGCCGCGAAATGTGATTTATTTACATAAACGGTTTTCTGAATATCCGTTGACTCCGAGTTCTGAATTCGGTGATTTTTAGCTTGATTTCACACTACTTTTCGAGTTCTACAATCATGGCATTTCGGTTTTTTACTTCAAAACTCGTGGCTAGTAGGTCTCGTTTCACTTAGTTAGCCGCGAAATGTGGTTTCTTTACGTAAACGGTTTCTGAATATCCGTTGACTCCGAGTTCTGAATTCGGTGATTTTTAGTCTAATTTCACACTACTTTTCGAGCACTACAATCCTGGAGTTTCGGTTTTTTACTTCAGAACTCGTGGCTAGTAGGTCTCGTTTCACCTAGTTAGCCGCGAAATGTGGTTTCTGCACTTAAACGGTTTTCTTAATATCCGTTGACTCCGAGTTCTGAATTCAGTGATTTTTAGCTTGATTTCCTCTTAGAGCTCTACAATCCTGGAGTTTCAGTTTTTGATTTCAAAACTCGTGGCTAGTAGGTCTCGTTTCACGGATTTAGCCGCGAAATGTTATTTCTGCACGTAAACGGTTTTCTGAATATCCGTTGACTCCGAGTTCTGAATTCGGTGATTTTTAGCTTGATTTCACACTACTTTTTGAGCTCTATAATCCTGGCCTTTCGGTTTTTGATTTCAGAACTCGATGCTAGTAGGTCCCGTGTCACCTAGTTAGCCGCGAAATGTGGTTTCTTGACGTAAACGGTTTTCTTAATATCCATTGACCCCGAGTTCTGAATTCCGTGGTTTTTAGCTCGATTTCACAATACTTTTTGAGCTCTACAATCCTGGTGTTTCGATTTTTGATTTCTGAACTCGTGGCTAGTAGGTCTCCTGTCACCTAGTTAGCCGCGAAATGTAGTTTCTAGATGTAAACGGTTTTCTTAATATCCGTTGCTCCGAGTTCTTAATTCCGCTTGATTTCACACTACTTTTTGAGCTCTACAATCCCGGCTTTTTGGTTTTTGATTTCAGAACTCGTGGCTAGTAGGTCTCGTGTCACCTAGTTTGCTGCAAAATGTGATTTATTGACGTAAACGGTTTTATTAATATCCGTTGACTCCGAGTTCTAAATTCCGTGATTTTTTGCTTGATTTCACACTATTTTCTGAGCTCTACAATCCTAGCATTTCGGTTTTTGATTTCAAAACACGTGGCTAGAAGGTCTCGTGTCACCCAGTTAGACGCGACATGTGGTCCCTTGACGTAAAAGGTTTTCTTAATATTCGTTAACTCCGAGTTCTGAATTCCGTGCTTTTTAGCTTGATTTCACACTACTTTTTGAGCTCTACAATCCTGGCTTTTCGGTTTTTGATTTCAGAACTCGTGGCTAGTAGGTCTCGTGTCACCTAGTTAGCCGCGAAATGTGCTACTTTACGTCAACGATTTTCTTAATATCCGTTGACTGCAACTACTGAATTCCCCTATTTTTAGCTTCATTTCACAATACTTTTCGAGCTCTACAATCATGGTGTTTCGGCTTTTGATTTCAGAACTCGTGGCTAGTAGGTCCCGTGTCACGTATTTAGCCACAAAATGTTGTTTCTGCACGTAAACGGTTTTCTGAATATCCGTTGACTCCGAGTTCTGAATTCGGTGATTTTTAGCTTGATTTCACACTACTTTTTGAGCTCTACAATCCTTGCATTTCGGTTTTTTATTTCAGAACTCGTGGCTAGTAGGTCTTGTCTCACATAAGTAGCCGCGAAATGTTGTTTCTGCACGTAAACGGTTTTCTGAATATCCGTTGACTCCGAGTTCTGAATTCGGTGATTTTTAGCTTGATTTCACAATACTTTTCGAGCTCTACAATCCTGGAGTTTCGGTTTTTGATTTCAGAACTCGTGGCTAGTAGGTCTCGTTTCACGTATTTAGCCGCGAAATGTTATTTCTGCACGTTAACGGTTTTCTGAATATCCGTTGACTCCGAGTTCTGAATTCGGTGATTTTTAGCTTGATTTCACACTACCTTTTGAGCTCTATAATCCTGGCCTTTCGGTTTTTGATTTCAGAACTCGATGCTAGTAGGTCCCGTGTCACCTAGTTAGCCGCGAAATGTGGTTTCTTGACGTAAACGGTTTTCTTAATATTCATTGACTCCGAGTTCTGAATTCCGTGGTTTTTAGCTCGATTTCACAATACTTTTTGAGCTCTACAATCCTGGTGTTTCGATTTTTGATTTCAGAACTCGTGGCTAGTAGGTCTCCTGTCATCTAGTTAGCCGCGAAATGTAGTTTCTAGATGTAAACGGTTTTCTTAATATCCGTTGCTCCGAGTTCTTAATTCCGCTTGATTTCACACTACTTTTTGAGCTCTACAATCCCGGCTTTTTGGTTTTTGATTTCAGAACTCGTGGCTAGTAGGTCTCGTGTCACCTAGTTTGCTGCAAAATGTGATTTATTGACGTAAACGGTTTTATTAATATCCGTTGACTCCGAGTTCTAAATTCCGTGATTTTTTGCTTGATTTCACACTACTTTTTGAGCTCTACAATCCTAGCATTTCGGTTTTTGATTTCAAAACACGTGGCTAGAAGGTCTCGTGTCACCCAGTTAGACGCGAAATGTGGTCCCTTGACGTAAAAGGTTTTCTTAATATTCGTTAACTCCGAGTTCTGAATTCCGTGCTTTTTAGCTTGATTTCACACTACTTTTTGAGCTCTACAATCCTGGGGTTTCGGTTTTTGATTTCAGAACTCGTGGCTAGTAGGTCTCGGATCACCTAGTTAGCCGCGAAATGTGCTTCTTTACGTCGACGATTTTCTTAATATCCGTTGACTCCAACTACTGAATTCCCCTATTTTTAGCTTGATTTCACAATACTTTTCGAGCTCTACAATCATGGTGTTTCGGTTTTTGATTTCAGAACTCGTGGCTAGTAGGTCCCGTGTCACGTATTTAGCCGCAAAATGTTGTTTCTGCACGTAAACGGTTTTCTGAATATCCGTTGACTCCGAGTTCTGAATTCGGTGATTTTTAGCTTGATTTCACACTACTTTTTGAGCTCTACAATCCTTGCATTTCGGTTTTTCATTTCAGAACTCGTGGCTAGTAGGACTCGTTTCACCTAGTTAGCCGCGAAATGTTGTTTCTTTACGTAAACGGTTTTCTGAATATCCGTTGACTCTGAGTTCTAAATTTGGTGATTTTTAGCTTTATTTCACACTACTTTTCGAGCTCTGAAATCCTAGCGTTTCGGTTTTTACTTCAGAACTTGTGTCTATTAGGTCTCGTTTCACCTAGTTAGCCGCAAAATGTGGTTTCTTTACGTAAACGGTTTTCTGAATATCCGTTGACTCCGAGTTCTGAATTCTGTGATTTTTAGCTTGATTTCACACTACTTTTCGAGCTCTACAATCCTGGCATTTCGGTTTTTTACTTCAGAACTCGTGGCTAGTAGGTCTCGTTTCACGTAGTTTGCCGCGAAATGTGATTTCTTTACGTAAACGGTTTTCTGAATATCCGTTGACTCCGAGTTCTGAATCCGGTAATATTTAGCTTGATTTCACACTAATTTTCGAGCTCTACAATCCTAGCGTTTCGGTTTTTTACTTCAAAACTCGTGGCTAGTAGGTCTCGTTTCACTTACTTAGCCGCGAAATGTGGTTTCTTTACGTAAACGGTTTTCTGAATATCCGTTGACTCCGAGTTCTGAATTCGGTGATTTTTAGTCTAATTTCACACTAATTTTCGAGCTCTACAATCCTGGAGTTTCGGTCTTTTACTTCAGAACTCTTGGCTAGTAGGTCTCGTTTCACCTAGTTAGCCGCGAAATGTGGTTTCTGCACGGAAACGGTTTTCTTAATATCGGTTGACTCCGAGTTCTGAATTCAGTGATTTTTAGCTTGATTTCACACTACTTTTCGAGCTCTACAATCCTGGAGTTTCGGTTTTTAATTTCAGAACTCGTGGTTAGTAGGTCTCGTTTCACATATTTAGCCGCGAAATGTTGTTTCTGCACGTAAACGGTTTTCTTAATATCCGTCGACTCCGAGTACTGAATTCGGTGATTTTTAGCTTTATTTCACACTACTTTTTGAGCTCTACAATCCTGGCCTTTCGGTTTTTGATTTCAGAACTCGATGCTAGTAGGTCCCGTGTCACCTAGTTAGCCGCGAAATGTGGTTTCTTGACCTAAACGGTTTTCTTAATATCCATTGACTCCGAGTTCTGAATTCCGTGGTTTTTAGCTCGATTTCACACTACTTTTTGAGCTCTACAATCCTGGTGTTTCGATTTTTGATTTCGGAACTCGTGGCTAGTAGGTCTCGTGTCACCTAGTTAGCCGCGAAATGTAGTTTCTAGATGTAAACGGTTTTCTTAATATCCGTTGCTCCGAGTTCTTAATTCCGCTTGATTTCACACTACTTTTTGAGCTCTACAATCCTGGCCTTTCGGTTTTTGATTTCAGAACTCGATGCTAGTAGGTCCCGTGTCACCTAGTTAGCCGCGAAATGTGGTTTCTTGACCTAAACGGTTTTCTTAATATCCATTGACTCCGAGTTCTGAATTCCGTGGTTTTTAGCTCGATTTCACACTACTTTTTGAGCTCTACAATCCTGGTGTTTCGATTTTTGATTTCGGAACTCGTGGCTAGTAGGTCTCGTGTCACCTAGTTAGCCGCGAAATGTAGTTTCTAGATGTAAACGGTTTTCTTAATATCCGTTGCTCCGAGTTCTTAATTCCGCTTGATTTCACACTACTTTTTGAGCTCTACAATCCCGGCTTTTTGGTTTTTGATTTCAGAACTCGTGGCTAGTAGGTCTCGTGTCACCTAGTTTGCTGCAAAATGTGATTTATTGACGTAAACGGTTTTATTAATATCCGTTGACTCCGAGTTCTAAATTCCGTGATTTTTTGCTTGATTTCACACTACTTTTTAAGCTCTACAATCCTAGCATTTCGGTTTTTGATTTCAAAACACGTGGCTAGAAGGTCTCGTGTCACCCAGTTAGACGCGAAATGTGGTCCCTTGACGTAAAAGGTTTTCTTAATATTCGTTAACTCCGAGTTCTGAATTCCGTCCTTTTTAGCTTGATTTCACACTACTTTTTGAGCTCTACAATCCTGGCGTTTCGGTTTTTGATTTCAGAACTCGTGGCTAGTAGGTCTCGTGTCACCTAGTTAGCCGCGAAATGTGCTACTTTACGTCAACGATTTTCTTAATATCCGTTGACTGCAACTACTGAATTCCCCTATTTTTAGCTTCATTTCACAATACTTTTCGAGCTCTACAATCATGGTGTTTCGGCTTTTGATTTCAGAACTCGTGGCTAGTAGGTCCCGTGTCACGTATTTAGCCACAAAATGTTGTTTCTGCACGTAAACGGTTTTCTGAATATCCGTTGACTCCGAGTTCTGAATTCGGTGATTTTTAGCTTGATTTCACACTACTTTTTGAGCTCTACAATCCTTGCATTTCGGTTTTTTATTTCAGAACTCGTGGCTAGTAGGTCTTGTCTCACATAAGTTGCCGCGAAATGTTGTTTCTGCACGTAAACGGTTTTCTGAATATCCGTTGACTCCGAGTTCTGAATTCGGTGATTTTTAGCTTGATTTCACACTACTTTTCGAACTCTACAATCCTGGCGTTTCGGTTTTTCATTTCAGAACTCGTGGCTAGTAGGACTCGTTTCACCTAGTTAGCCGCGAAATGTTGTTTCTTTACGTAAACGGTTTTCTGAATATCCGTTGACTCTGAGTTCTAAATTTGGTGATTTTTAGCTTGATTTCACACTACTTTTCGAGCTCTGAAATCCTAGCGTTTCGGTTTTTACTTCAGAACTTGTGTCTATTAGGTCTCGTTTCACCTAGTTAGCCGCAAAATGTGGTTTCTTTACGTAAACGGTTTTCTGAATATCCGTTGACTGCGAGTTCTGAATTCTGTGATTTTTAGCTTGATTCCACACTACTTTTCGAGCTCTACAATCCTGGCATTTCGGTTTTTTACTTCAGAACTCGTGGCTAGTAGGTCTCGTTTCACGTAGTTTGCCGCGAAATGTGATTTCTTTACGTAAACGGTTTTCTGAATATCCGTTGACTCCGAGTTCTGAATCCGGTGATTTTTCGCTTTATTTCACACTAATTTTTGAGCTCTACAATCCTGGCATTTCGGTTTTTGATTTCAGAACTCGATGCTAGAAGGTCCCGTGTTACCTAGTTAGCCGCGAAATGTGGTTTCTTTACGTAAACGGTTTTCGGAATATCCGTTGACTCCGAGTTCTGAATTCGGTGATTTTTAGTCTAATTTCACACTAATTTTCGAGCTCTACAATCCTGGAGTTTCGTTTTTTTACTTCAGAACTCGTGGCTAGTAGGTCTCGTTTCACCTAGTTAGCCGCGAAACGTGGTTTCTGCACGGAAACGGTTTTCTTAATATCGGTTGACTCCGAGTTCTGAATTCGGTGATTTTTAGCTTGATTTCACACTACTTTTCGAGCTCTACAATCCTGGAGTTTCGGTTTTTGATTTCAGAACTCGTGGCTAGTAGGTCTCGTTTCACGTATTTAGCCGCGAAATGTTGTTTCTGCACGTAAACGATTTTCTTAATATCCGTCGACTCCGAGTTCTGAATTCGGTGATTTTTAGCTTTATTTCACACTACTTTTTGAGCTCTACAATCCTGGCCTTTCGGTTTTTGATTTCAGAACTCGATGATAGTAGGTCCCGTGTCACCTAGTTAGCCGCGAAATGTGGTTTCTTGACGTAAACGGTTTTCTTAATATCCGTTGACTCCGAGTTCTGAATTCCGTGGTTTTTAGCTCGATTTCAAACTAATTTTTGAGCTCTACAATCCTGGAGTATCGGTTTTTTACTTCAGAACTCGTGGCTAGTAGGTCTCATTACACCTAGTTAGCCGCGAAATGTGGTTTCTGCACATAAACGGTTTTTTGAATATCCGTTGACTCCGAGTTCTGAATTCGGTGATTTTTAGCTTGATTTCACACTACTTTTCGATCTCTACAATCCTGGAATTTCGGTTTTTTACTTCAGAATTTGTGGCTAGTATGTCTCGTTTCACGTAGTTAGCCGCGAAATGTTGTTTCAGCACGTAAACGGTTTTCTGAATATCCGTTGACTCCGAGTTCTGAATTCGGTGATTTTTAGCTTGATTTCACACTTTTTTTTGAGCTCTACAATCCTTGCATTTCGGTTTTTGATTTCAGAACTCGTGGCTAGTAGGTCTTGTCTCACGTAATTAGCCGCGAAATGTTGTTTCTGCACGTAAACGGTTTTCTGAATATCCGTTGACTCCGAGTTCTGAATTCGGTGATTTTTAGCTTGATTTCACACTACTTTTCGAACTCTACAATCCTGGCGTTTCGGTTTTTCATTTCAGAACTCGTGGCTAGTAGGACTCGTTTCACCTAGTTAGCCGCGAAATGTTGTTTCTTTACGTAAACGGTTTTCTGAATATCCGTTGACTCTGAGTTCTAAATTTGGTGATTTTTAGCTTGATTTCACACTACTTTTCGAGCTCTGAAATCCTAGCGTTTCGGTTTTTACTTCAGAACTTGTGTCTATTAGGTCTCGTTTCACCTAGTTAGCCGCAAAATGTGGTTTCTTTACGTAAACGGTTTTCTGAATATCCGTTGACTCCGAGTTCTGAATTCTGTGATTTTTAGATTGATTTCACACTACTTTTCGAGCTCTACAATCCTGGCGTTTCGGTTTTTTATTTCAGAACTCGTGGCTAGTAAGTCTCGTTTCACGTAGTTAGCCGCGAAATGTGGTTTCTGCACGTAAACGGTTTTCTTAATATCCGTTGACTCCGAGTTCTGAATTCGGTAATTTTTAGCCTGATTTTACACTACTTTTTGAGCTCTACAATCCTGACATTTCAGTTTTTTATTTCAGAACTCGTGGCTAATAGGTCTCGTCTCACGTAATTAGCCGCGAAATGTTGTTTCTGCACGTAAACGGTTTTCTGAATATCCGTTGACTCCGAGTTCTGAATTCGGTGATTTTTAGCTTTATTTCACACTACTTTTTGAGCTCTACATTCCTGGAGTTTCAGTTTTTGATTTCAGAACTCGTGGCTAGTAGGTCTCGTTTCACGTATTTAGCCGCGAAATGTTATTTCTGCACGTAAACGGTTTTCTTAATATCCGTTGACTCCGAGTTCTGAATTCGGTAATTTTTAGTTTTATTTCACACTACTTTTTGAGCTCTACAATCCTGGTCTTTCGGTTTTTGATTTCAAAACTCAATGCTAGTAGGTCCCGTGTCACCTAGTTAGCCGCGAAATGTGGTTTCTTGACGTAAACGGTTTTCTTAATATCCATTGACTCCGAGTTCTGAATTCCGTGGTTTTTAGCTCGATTTCACACTACTTTTTGAGCTCTACAATCCTGGTGTTTTGATTTTTGATTTCAGAACTCGTGGCTAGTAGGTCTCGTGTCACCTAGTTTGCCGCGAAATGTAGTTTCTAGATGTAAACGGTTTTCTTAATATCCGTTGCTCCGAGTTCTGAATTCCGCTTGATTTGACACTACTTTTTGAGCTCTACAATCCCGGCCTTTTGGTTTTTGATTTCAGAACTCGTGGCTAGTAGGCCTCGTGTCACCTAGTTTGCTGCAAATTGTGATTTTTTGACGTAAACGGTTTTCTTAATATCCGTTGACTCCGAGTTCTAAATTCCGTGATTTTTTACTTGATTTCACACTACTTTTTGAGCTCTACAATCCTAGAATTTCGGTTTTTGATTTCAAAACACGTGGCTAGAAGGTCTCGTGTCACCCAGTTAGACGTGAAATGTGGTCCCTTGACGTAAAAGGTTTTCTTAATATTCGTTAACTCCGAGTTCTGAATTCAGTGATTTTTAGCTTGATTTCACACTACTTTTCGAGCTCTACAATCCTGGCGTTTCGGTTTTTGATTTCAGAACTCGTGGCAAGTAGGTCTCGTTTCACGTATTTAGCCGCGAAATGTTGTTTCTGCACGTAAACGGTTTTCTGAATATCCGTTGACTCCGAGTTCTGAATTCGGTGATTTTTCGCTTTATTTCACACTAATTTTTGAGCTCTACAATCCTGGCATTTCGGTTTTTGATTTCAGAACTCGATGCTAGAAGGTCCCGTGTTACCTAGTTAGCCGCGAAATGTGGTTTCTTTACGTAAACGGTTTTCTGAATATCCGTTGACTCCGAGTTCTGAATTCGGTGATTTTCATCTTGATTTCAAACTACTTTTCGAGCTCTACAATCCTGGCATTTCGGTTTTTCACTTCAGAACTCGCGGCTAGTAGGTCTCATTTCACGTAGTTTGCCGCGAAATGTGATTTCTTTACGTAAACGGTTTTCTGAATATCCGTTGACTCCGAATTCTGAATTCGTTGATTTTTAGCTTGATTTCACACTACTTTTCGAGCTCTACAATCCTGGCGTTTCGGTTTTTCACTTCACAACTCGTGGCTAGTAGGTCTCGTTTCACTTAGTTAGCCGCGAAATGTGGTTTCTTTATGTAAACGGTTTTCTGAATATCCGTTGACTCCGAGTTCTGAAGTCGGTGATTTTTAGTCTAATTTCACATTACTTTTCGAGCTCTACAATCCTGGAGTTTTGGTTTTTGACTTCAGAACTCGTGGCTAGTAGGTCTCGTTTCACATAGTTAGCCGCGAAATGTGGTTTCTGCACGTAAACGGTTTTCTTAATATCCGTTGACTCCGAGTTCTGAATTCAGTGATTTTTAGCTTGATTTCACACTAGTTTTCGAGCTCTACAATCCTATAGTTTCGGTTTTTGATTTCAGAACTCGTGGATAGTAGGTCTCGTTTCACGTATTTAACCGCGAAATGTTGTTTCTGCACGTAAACGGTTTTCTGAATATCCGTTGACTCCGAGTTCTGAATTCGGTGATTTTTAGCTTTATTTCACACTACTTTTCGAGCTCTACAATCCTGGGATTTCGGTTTTTGATTTCAGAACTCGATGCTAGTAGGTCCCGTGTGACCTAGTTAGCCGTGAAATGTTGTTTCTGCACGTAAACGGTTTTCTGAATATCCGTTGACTCCGAGTTCTGAATTCGATGATTTTTAGCTTTATTTCACACTACTTTTTGAGCTCTACAATCCTGGCATTTCGGTTTTTGATTTCAGAACTCGATGCTAGTAGGTCCCGTGTCACCTAGTTAGCCGTGAAATGTGGTTTTTTGACGTAAACGGTTTTCTTAATATCCATTGACTCCGAGTTCCGAATTCCGTGGTTTTTAGCTCGATTTCACACTACTTTTTGAGCTCTACAATCCTGGTGTTTCGATTTTTGATTTCAGAACTCGTGGCTAGTAGGTCTCGTGTCACCTAGTTAGCCGTGAAATGTAGTTTCTAGATGTATACGGTTTTCTTAATATCCGTTGCTCCGAGTTCTGAATTTCGCTTGATTTCACACTACTTTTTGAGCTCTACAATCCCGGATTTTTGGTTTTTGATTTCAGAACTCGTGGCTAGTAGGTCTCGTGTCACCTAGTTTGCTGCAAAATGTGATTTATTGACGTAAACGGTTTTCTTAATATCCGTTGACTCCGAGTTCTAAATTCCGTGATTTTTTGCTTGATTTCACACTACTTTTTGAGCTCTACAATCCTAGAATTTCGGTTTTTGATTTCAAAACACGTGGCTAGAAGGTCTCGTGTCAAGCAGTTAGACGCGAAATGTGGTCCCTTGACGTAAAAGGTTTTCTTAATATTCATTAACTCCGAGTTCTGAATTCGGTGATTTTTAGCTTGATTTCACACTACTTTTCGAGCTCTACAATCCTGGCGTTTCGGTTTTTTACTTCAGAACTCGTGGCTAGTAGTTCTCGTTTCACTTAGTTAGCCGCGAAATATGGTTTCTTTAGGTAAACGGGTTTCGGAATATCCGTTGACTCCGAGTTCTGAATTCGGTGATTTTTAGCTTGATTTCACACTACTTTTCGAGCTCTACAATCCTGGCGTTTCGGTTTTCGGCTTCAGAACTCGTCGCTAGTAGGTCTCGTTTCACTTAGTTAGCCGCGAAATATGGTTTCTTTAGGTAAACGGTTTTCGGAATATCCGTTGACTCCGAGTTCTGAATTCGGTGATTTTTAGCTTGATTTCACACTACTTTTCGAGCTCTACAATCCTGGCGTTTCGGTTTTTGGCTTCAGAACTCGTGGCTAGTAGGTCTCGTTTCACGTAGTTAGCCGCGAAATGTTGTTTCTGCACGTAAACGGTTTTCTGAATATCCGTTGACTCCGAGTTCTGAATTCGGTGATTTTTATCCTGATTTTACACTAATTTTTGAGCTCTACAATCCTGGCATTTCGGTTTTTGATTTCAGAACTCGTGGCTAGTAGGTCTCGTCTCACGTAATTAGCCACGAAATGTTGTTTCTGCACGTAAACGGTTTTCTGAATATCCGTTGACTCCGAGTTCTGAATTCGTTGATTTTTAACTTGATTTCATACTAATTTTGAAGCTCTACAATCCTGGCGTTTCGGTTTTTGATTTCAGAACTCGTGGCTATTAGGTCTTGTTTCACCTAGTTAGCCGCGAAATGTGGTTTCTTTAGGTAAACGGTTTTCGGAATATCCGTTGACTCCGATTTCTGAATTCGGTGATTTTTAGCTTGATTTCACACTACTTTTCGAGCTCTACAATCCTGGTGTTTCGGTTTTTTACTCAAAACTCGTGGCTAGTAGGTCTCGTTTCACGTAGTTAGCCGCGAAATGTTGTTTCTGCACGTAAACGGTTTTTTGAATATCCGTTGACTCCGAGTTCTGAATTCGGTGATTTTTAGCCTGATTTTACACTACTTTTCAAGCTCTACAATCCTGGCGCTTCGGGTTTTGATTTCAGACTCGTGGCTAGTAGGTCTCGTCTCACGTAATTAGCCGCGAAATGTTGTTTCTGCACGTAAACGGTTTTCTGAATATCCGTTGACTCCGAGTTCTGAATTCGGTGATTTTTAGCTTGATTTCACACTACTTTTCGAGCTCTGAAATCCTCGCGTTTCGGTTTTTACTTCAGAACTTGTGTCTATTAGGTCTCGTTTCACCTAGTTAGCCGCAAAATGTGGTTTCTTTACGTAAACGGTTTTCTGAATATCCGTTGACTCCGAGTTCTGAATTCGGTGATTTTTAGCTTGATTTCACACTACTTTTTGAGCTCTACAATCCTGGAATTTCAGTTTTTTACTTCAGAACTCGTGGCTAGTAGGTCTCGTTTCACGTAGGTTGCCGCGAAATGTGATTTCTTTACGTAAACAGTTTTCTGAATATCCGTTGACTCCGAGTTCAGAATTCGGTGATTTTTAGCTTGATTTCGCACTACTTTTCGAGCTCTACAATCCTGGCATTTCGGTTTTTTCCTTCAAAACTCGTGGCTAGTAGGTCTCGTTTCACTTAGTTAGCCGCGAAATGTGGTTTCTTTACGTAAACGTTTTTCTGAATATCCGATGACTCCGGGTTCTGAATTCGGTGATTTTTAGTCTAATTTCACACTACTTTTCGAGCTCTACAATTCTGGAGTTTCGGTTTTTTTACTTCAGAACTCGTGGCTAGTGGGTCTCGTTTCACCTAGTTAGCCGCGAAATGTGGTCTCTGCACGTAAACGGTTTTCTTAATATCAGTTGACTCCGAGTTCTGAATTCAGTGATTTTTAGCTTGATTTCACACTACTTTGCGAGCTCTACAATCCTGGCGTTTCGGTTTTTCATTTCAGAACTTGTGCCTAGTAAGACTCGTTTCACCTAGTTAGCCGCGAAATGTTGTTTCTTTACGTAAACGATTTTCTGAATATCCGTTGACTCCGAATTCTGAATTCGGTGATTTTTAGCTTGATTTCACACAAATTTTCGAGCTCTGAAATCCTAGCATTTCGGTTGTTACTTCAGAACTTGTGTCTATTAGGTCTCGTTTCACCTAGTTAGCCGCGAAATGTGATTTCTTTACGTAAACAGTTTTCTGAATATCCGTTGACTCCGAGTTCTGAATTCGGTGATTTTTAGCTTGATTTCGCACTACTTTTCGAGCTCTACAATCCTGGCATTTCGGTTTTTTACTTCAAAACTCGTGGCTAGTAGGTCTCGTTTCACGTAGTTAGCCGCGAAATGTGGTTTCTTTACGTAAACGGTTTTCTGAATATCCGTTGAATCCGGGTTCTGAATTCGGTGATTTTTAGTCTAATTTCACACTACTTTTTGAGCTCTACAATCCTGGCATTTCGGTTTTTGATTTCAGAACTCGTGGCTAGTAGGTCTCGTTTCACCTAGTTAGCCGCGAAATGTGGTTTATGCACGTAAACGGTTTTCTTAATATCCGTTGACTACGAGTTTTGAATTCAGTGATTTTTAGCTTGATTTCACACTAATTTTCGAGCTCTACAATCCTGGAGTTTCTGTTTTTGATTTCAGAACTCGTGGCTAGTAGGTCTCGTTTCACGTATTTAGCCGCGAAATGTTGTTTCTGCACGTAAACGGTTTTCTGAATATCCGTTAACTCCGAGTTCTGAATTCGGTGATTTTTAGCTTTATTTCACACTACTTTTTGAGCTATACAATCCTGGCCTTTTAGTTTTTGATTTCAGAACTCGATGCTTGTAGGTCCCGTGTCATCTAGTTAGCCGCGAAATGTGGTTTCTTGACGTAAACGGTTTTCTTAATATCCATTGACTCCGAGTTCTGAATTCCGTGGTTTTTAGCTCGATTTCACACTACTTTTTAAAATCTACAATCCTGATGTTTCGATTTTTGATTTCAGAACTCGTGGCTAGTAGGTCTCGTGTCACCTAGTTAGCCACGAAATGTAGTTTCTAGATGTAAACGGTATTCTTAATATCCGTTGCTCCGAGTTCTGAATTCCGCTTGATTTCACACTACTTTTTGAGCTCTACAATTCCGGCTTTTTGGTTTTTGATTTAAGAACTCGTGGCTAGTAGGTCTCGTGTCACCTAGTTTGCTGCAAAATGTGATTTGTGACGTAAACGGTTTTCTTAATATCCGTTGACTACGAGTTCTAAATTCCGTGATTTTTTGCTAGATTTCACACTACTTTTTGAGCTCTACAATCCTAGCATTTCGGTTTTTGATTTCAAAACACGTGGCTAGAATGTCTCTTGTCACCCAGTTAGACGCGAAATGTGGTCCCTTGACGTAAAAGGTTTTCTTAATATTCGTTAACTCCGAGTTCTGAATTCCGTGCTTTTTAACATGATTTCACACTACTTTTTGAGCTCTACAATCGTGGCGTTTCGGTTTTTGATTTCAGAGCTCGTGGCTAGTAGGTCTCGTGTCACCTAGTTTGCCGCGAAATGTGGTTTCTTTCTGTAAACGGTTTTCTTAATATCCATTGACTCCGAGTTCTAAATTACCCGATTTTTAGCTTGATTCCACACTACTTTTTGAGCTCTAAAATCCTGGTGTTTCGGTTTTTGATTTCAGAACTCGTGGCTAGTAGGTCCCGTGTCACGTATTTAGCCGTGAAATGTTGTTTCTGCACGTAAACGGTTTTCTGAATCTCCGTTGATTCCGAGTTCTGAATTCGGTGATTTTTAGCTTGATTTCACACTACTTTTTGAGCTCTACAATCCTGGCATTTCGGTTTTTGATTTCAGAACTCGTGGCTAGTAGGTCTCGTGTCACCTAGTTAGCCGCAAAATGGGTTTCTTTACGTCAACGGTTTTCTTAATATCCGTTGACTCCGAGTTCTGAATTCAGTGATTTTTTGCTTGATTTCACACTACTTTTCAAGCTCTACAATCCTGGAGTTTCAGTTTTTGATTTCAGAACTCGTGGCTAATAGGTCTCGTTTCACGTATTTAGCCGCGAAATGTTGTTTCTGCGAGTAAATGGTTTTCTGAATATCCGTTGACTCCGAGTTCTGAATTCGGTGATTTTTAGCTTGATTTCACACTACTTTTTGAGCTCTACAATCCTGGCCTTTCGTTTTTTAATTTCAGAACTCGATGCTAGTAGGTCCCGTGTCACCTAGTGAGCCGCGAAATGTGGTTTCTTGACGTAAACGGTTTTCTTAATATCCATTGACTCCGAGTTCTGAATTTCGTGGTTTTTAGCTCGATTTCACACTACTTTTTGAGCTCTACAATCCTGGTGTTTCGATTTTTGATTTCAGAACTCGTGGCTAGTAGGTTTCGTGTCACCTAGTTAGCCGCGAAATGTAGTTTCTAGATGTAAACGGTTTTCTTAATATCCGTTGCTCTGAGTTCTGAATTCCGCTTGATTTCACACTACTTTTTGAGCTCTACAATCCTGGATTTTTGGTTTTTGATTTCAGAACTCGTGGCTAGTAGGTCTCGTGTCACCTAGTTTGCTGCAAAATGTGATTTATTGACGTAAACGGTTTTCTTAATATCCATTGACTCCGAGTTCTAAATTCCGTGATTTTTTGCTTGATTTTACAATACTTTTTGAGTTCTACAATCCTAGCTTTTCGGTTTTTGATTTCAGAATTCGTGGCTAGTAGGTCTCATGTCACCTAGTTATCCACGAAATGTGGTTTCTTGACGTAAACAATTTTCTTAATATCCGTTGACTCTGAGTTCTGAATTCCGTAATTTTTTGCTTGATTTGACACTACTTTTTGAGCTCTACAATCCTGGCTGTTGGGTTTTTGATTTAATAACTCGTGGCTAGTAGGTCTCGTGTCCCCTAGTTAGCCGCGAAATATGATTTCTTGACGTAAACGGTTTTCTTAATATCCATTGACTCCGAGTTCTGAATTCCGTCATTTTTAACTTGATTTAACACTAATTTTTGAGCTCTACAATCCTGGCATTTCGGTTTTTGATTTCAGAACTCGTGGCTAGTAGGTCTCGTGTCACCTAGTTAGCCGCAAAATGTGTTTCTTTACGTCAACGGTTTTCTTAATATCCGTTGACTCTGAGTTCTGAATTCCGTGGTTTTTATCTTGATTTCACACTAATTTTTGAACTCTACAATCCTGGTTTTTCGGTTTTTGATTTCAGAACTCGTGGCTAGTAGGTCTCGTGTCACCTAGTTAGCCGCAAAATATGGTTTCTTTATGTAAACGGTTTTCTTAATATCCGTTGACTCCGAGTTCTAAATTTCATGATTTTTAGCTTGATTTCAAACTACTTTTCGAATTTCTACAATCCTGGAATTTCGGTTTTTGATTTCAGAACTCGTGGCTAGTAGGTCTCGTTTCACCTTGGTTGCTCCAAAATGTGGCTTGTTTACGTAAACGATTTTCTTAATATCCGTTGACTCCGAGTTCTGAATTCCGTCATTTTTAACTTGATTTCACACTAATTTTTGAGCTCTACAATCTTGGTGTTTGGGTTTTTGATTTCAAAACTCGTGGCTAGTAGGCCTCGTATCACCTAGTTTGCTACGAAATGTGGTTTCTTTACGTAAACGGTTATCTTAATATCCGTTGACTCCGAGCTCTGAATTCCGTGATTTTTAGCTTGATTTCACACTACTTTTCAAGCTCCATAATCCTTGGCATTTCAATTTTTGATTTCAGAATTCGTGGCTAGTAGGTCTCATGTCACCTAGTTATCCACGAAATGTGGTTTCTTGACGTAAACAATTTTCTTAATATCCGTTGACTCCGAGTTCTGAATTCCGTAATTTTTTGCTTGATTTGACACTACTTTTCGAGCTCTACAATCCTGGCTTTTGGGTTTTTGATTTAAGAACTCGGTGGCTAGTAGGTCTCGTGTCCCCTAGTTAGCCGCGAAATATGGTTTCTTGACGTAAACTTTTTTCTTAATATACATTGACTCCGAGTTCTGAATTCTCCGATTTTTAGCTTGATTTCACACTACTTTTCGAGCTCTACAATCTTGGCATTTCGGTTTTTGATTTCAGAACTCGTGGCTTGTAGGTCTCGTGTCACCTAGTTAGCCGCGAAATGTGGTTTCTTTACGGAAACGATTTTCTTAATATCCATTGACTCTGAGTTCCGAATTCCTTGATTTGTAGCTTGATTTCACACTAATTTTTAAGCTCCATAATCCTGGCATTTCGATTTTTGATTTTAGAATTCGTGGCTAGTACGTCTCGTGTAACCTAGTTTGCTACAAAATGTAGTTTCTTTACGTAAACGGTTTTCTTAATATCCGTTGACTCCAAGTTCTGAATTCTGTGATTTTTATCTTGATTTCACAATACTTTTTGTGCTCTACAATCCTGGCTTTGGGTTTTTTGATTTAAGAACTCGTGGCTAGTAGGTCTCGTGTCACCTAGTTAGCCGCGAAATGTGGTTTCTTGACGTTAACGGTTTTCTTAATATACGTTGACTCCGAATTCTAAATTCCGTGATTTTTAGCTTGATTTCACACTAATTTTGGAGCTCTACAATCCTGGTATTTCGGTTTTTGATTTCAGAACTCGTAATTAGTAGGTCTCGTGTCACCTAGTTTGCTGCAAAATGTGGTTTCTTTACGTAAACGGTTTTCTTAATATCTGTTGACTCCGAGTTCTGAATTCCTCGATTTTTAGCTTGATTTCGCACTACTTTTCGAGCTCTACAATCCTAGCATTTTGGTTTTTGATTATAGAACTCATGGCTGGTAGGTCTCCTATCACCTAGTTAGCCGCGAAATGGGTTTCTTTACGTCAACGGTTTTCTTAATATCCGTTGACTCCGAGTTCTGAATTCCGTGGTTTTTAGCTTGATTTTACTCTAATTTTCGATCTCTACAATCCCAGCGTTTGGGTTTTGATTTCAGAACTCGATGCTAGTAGGTCCCGTGTCACCTAGTTAGCCGCGAAATGTAGTTTCTTGACGTAAACGGTTTTCTTAATATCCATTGACTCCGAGTTCTGAATTCCGTGGTTTTTAGCTCGATTTCACACTACTTTTTGAGCTCTACAATCCTGGTGTTTCGATTTTTGATTTCAGAACTCGTGGCTAGTAAGTCTCGTGTCACCTAGTTTGCTGCGAAATGTGGTTTCTTGACGTAAACGGTTTTCTTAATATCCGTTGACTCCGAGTTCTGAATTCCGTTGATTTTAGCTTGATTTCACACTACTTTTCGAACTCTACAATCTTGGCATTTGGGTTTTTGATTTCAGAACTCATGGCTAGTAGGTCTCGTGTCACCTAGTTAGCCGCGAAATGTGGTTTTTTTACGTAAACGGTTTTCTTAATATTCGTTGACTCCGAGTTCTGAATTCCGTGATTTTTAGCTTGATTTCACACTAATTTTTGAGCTCTACAATTCTGGAGTTGCGGTTTTTGATTTCAGAACTCGTGTCTAGTAGGTCTCGTGTTACCTAGTTAGCAGCGAAATGTGGTTTCTTAACGTAAACGGTTTTCTTAATATCCGTTGACTCCGAGTTCTGAATTCCGTGATTTTTAGCTTGATTTCATACAAATTTTCGAGCTCTACAATCGTGGCATTTCGGTTTTTGATTTCAGAGCTCGTGGCTAGTAGGTCTCGTGTCACCTAGTTTGCTGCAAAATGTGGTTTCTTTACGTAAACGGTTTTCTTAATATCCATTGACTACGAGTTCTAAATTACCCGATTTTTAGCTTGATTCCACACTACTTTTTGAGCTCTAAAATCCTGGTGTTTCGGTTTTTGATTTCAAAACTCGTGGCTAGTAGGTCTCGTGTCACCTAGTTAGCCGAGAAATGTGGTTTCTTGACATAAACGGTTTTCTTAATATCCGTTGACTCCGAGTTCAGAATTCGGTGATTTTTAGTTCGTTGCAAAGTTGGTGACGCAAGACCTACTAGGCACGAGTTTTGAAATTAAAAACTAAAATGTCAGGATTGTAGATCTCGAACAATAGTGTGAAATAGAGCTAAAAATCAACGAATTCAGAAATCGAAGTATATAGATATTTAGAAAATCGTTCACGTGAAGAAATAACATTTCATAGCTAACGAGGTGACGTGAGACCTACTTGCCACCAGTTCTAAAGTCAAAAACTAAAACACCAAGATTGTAGTGCTCGAAAAATAGTGTGAAATGGAGCTAAAAATCAATGAATTCGAAACTCGGAGTCTACAGAAATTAAGAAAACTGTTTACATGAATAAACAACATTCCGTAGCTAACTAGCTGACGCAAGACCTACTAGCCATGAGTTCTGAGAAATTAATAAGATGACCATATGGAATATACGGGTTATAGAAAGCTCTTGGCCTTATAGGTCTAGCCTACCATAGTATTCACAAAGGTAGCGAAAAGGCTATGTACTTGATAGGTATATCGCAGTCGTAGGCGGTGGCCGGAAACCTGGCTCCGATTCCAAATGGAGGAGGGTTGAGTGGGAAGGTTTGGGAGGGACACGAAACCTAAACCTAAGCCCTTAAAAGCCCAGCAGAATAGAAAGAGAAATTTTATTTAGAGAGTGGTTACAATGTACATTCTTAGGAGGCCAAAGACTCTATTTAAAGAATTACAAAAGGAACACGTGGCAGGCGGAGAAGAGCCGGGTGCACAGTGGGCCCCATCGTCACTCTAATGGCCGACCAAGTGCGCCTTTGGAAAAAGTAAACGTCGTTACTGTTAGGGCCGGCTACAGTGTACAACCCTAAAGGGGAAAAACCCTAAGGCTCTGCTTGGTTTATTGGTTTTGACTGGAAATGGGGTTTTTTTAAACTGACTGGTTTAAACAACCCTCACTTGGTAAGTTTTTATCACACTGGTTTTGAGGGTTTTGAAAAACCATCAAAACCTGTGTAATACAACTTTCGTGGGTTTAGAAAACATCCCGAATCGGGGTGTTCTCACTGGCTTTATGATTTATTCTCCTCTTTGCCCCTCGACCTAGGTCGACTCCTCGTGCAGCGATTTCTCTCCGCCGTTCTCACCTCGTGCATCTCCAGGTGAGTACTTCGACTCCTTGCGCAACTCCGCATCTTCATTGCTTCTTTTCTTCTTTTCTCGTTTCATTATACTATGGGTGATTTCTGGTTCATTTGCAGGGTCCCAATCTGATTTGTGCGCTATGTCAATTTCGTGCAACAGCTTTGTTCGATTTCAAGGTATGTGCATATGTGAATTTCCATATAAATTTCTTTGAATTTTTGGGTAAATTTCTGCAATATTTTGTTTCAAACTCAGTTTACTTGCTGTGATGATTCCAATATTAATTATTGATAGTCCAAGACCATACTAAGTTATAGATGGAACTGGAAGTGTAAAAAGTAGAAGTCCCCCATTGTCTTTGACTCTCTCGTTCAGGAATTTATTTATTGAAAATGGATGTGATTGTTTGGCATCTTAACAATGAATTTACCATTACCGTGTATGTTGGAGGGGCAGATTAGTTATTAAAATTTTCATCAGATGGGCAATTTATTATCAGTGCAGATGAGGTTATGTTCATTGTTGGAATTTTGTTTAACTTTGGTTGCTTATATTTGTATATATTTGAACATTCCAAAGCAAAAAATGATAATAGCTCATATCTTGACATCTGAGTGTTTATGTGGTTTTATTTTAAATTGCAACATTATGAGATTAGAATGGCTATTGAGTTGTTATGTATTCACAATTTACTTGGCATTGATTCCAAGAAGGGTAAGTAATTATGCCCTTCTACTTCTAAGGGCATAATTGTAATTTAGTATTTAAAAAAACTTCCAGAACCGGTGCAATAAAACTTTCCCAAGCACTGTTTTATAAACCGCTACTAAAAACACTAAAAACCGCTACCCTCGTAACCGGTCAAAACCGATACTTTAAAAACACCTCATTTCCACTACCCCTTTTTCCCAAGTAGAGCCTAAATAACAGTAATTTCTGTAAAATGCTATGGTTTAGGGTTTTACATAGAGAAGCCAGGGTTAGGATCTTGAGAGAGTCCTAAATCCTAAACCCCATTGGGGTTTCAGAACTCGTGGCTAGTAGGTCTCACGTCACCTAGTTAGCTACGAAATGTGGTTTATTCACGTAAACGGTTTTCTTAATTTCTGTAGACTCCGAGTTTCGAATTCATTGATTTTTAGCTTTATTTCACACTAATTTTCGAGATCTACGATCCTGGTGTTTTAGTTTTTGATTTTAGAACTGGTGGCAAGTAGGTTTCGCGTCACGTCGTTAGCTACGAAATGTTGTTTCTTCACGTGAACGGTTTTCTTAATATCTATAGACTCCGAGTTCTGAATTCATTGATTTTTAACTCTATTTCACACTACTTCTCGAGATCTACAATCCTGACATTTCAATTTTTCATTTCAGAACTCGTGTCTAGTAGGTCTTGCGTCACCTAGTTTGTTACGAAATGTGATTTCTTCACGTAAACGGTTTTCTTAATATCTGTAGACTTCGAGTTCTGAATTCAATGATTTTTTGCACGATTTAATACTACATTTCGAGCTCAACAATTCTGGAATTTCAAATTTTGATTTTAGAACTTGTGGCTTGTCGGTCTCTCGTCACCTAGTTAGCTACGAAATGTGGTTTATTCAAGTAAACGGTTTTCTTAATCTCTGTACGCTTCGAGTTCTGAATTCATTGATTTTTAGCTTTATTTCACACTACTTTTTAAGCTCTATCGTCCTGACGTTTCACTTTTAGATTTTAGAACTCCTGGCTAGTAGATCTCGTGTCACCTAGTTAGCTACGAAGTGTGGTTATTCATATAAATAGTTTTCTTAATATCAGTCGACTCCGAGTTCTGCATTCATTGATTTTTAGCTCTATTTCACACTACTTTCAAGCTCTACAATCCTGGAGTTTCACCTTTGGATTTTAGAACTCGTGGCTAGTAGTTCTAGCGTCACCTATTTAGCTATGAAGTGTGGTTTCTTCACGTGAACGATGTTCTTAATATTTGTGGACTCCGAGTTCTGAATTCATTGATTTTTAACTCGATTTCACACTACTTTTCGAGCTCTACAATCCTAGAATTTTAGTTCTCGATTTCAGAACTCGTGGCTAGTAGGTCTCGAGTCACCTAGTTAGCTATGAAATGTGGTTTCCTCACGTAAATAATTTTCTTAATATCTGTAGGCTCCGAGTTTTGAGTTCATTGATTTTTATCGCGATTTCACACTACTTTTTTAGCTCTACAATTTTGGCATTTCAGTTTTTGATTTCAGAACTCGTGGCTTATAGGTCTCGCGTCACCTAGTTTTTTAGGAAGTGTGTTTTCTTCACGTAAACGGTTTTCTTAATAGTTGTAGACTCCGAGTCCTGAGCTCATTAATTTTTAGCTCGATTTCACACTAGATTTTGAGCTCTACAAATCTAGCATTTCAGTTTTCGATTTCAGAACTCGTGGCTAGTAGGTCTCTTGTCACCTAGCTAGCTACGAAATGTGGTTTATTCACTTAAACGATTTTCTTATTATCTGTAGACTCCGAGTTCTGAATTGATTCATTTTTAACTCTATTTAACACTACTTTTCAAGGTTTACAATCCTGGCATTTCAGTTTTTGATTTCAGAACTCATGGCTAATAGGTCTCGCGTCACCTAGTTAGCTACGGAATGTGGTTTATTCATGTAAACGGTTTCTTAATTTCTATAGACTCCGAGTTTCGAATTCATTGACTTTTAGCTCCATTTCACACTACTTTTCGAGCTCTACAATCCTGGTATTTTAGTTTTTGATTTCAGAACTGGTGGCAAGTAGGTCTCAAGTAGGTCTCACTTCACCTCGTTAGCTATGAAATGTTGTTTCTTCACGTGAACGGTTTTCTAAATATCTATAGACTTCGATTTCTGAATTCATTGATTTTTAGCTCTATTTCACACTATTGTTCGAGATCTACAATCCCGACATTTCAGTTTTTAATTTCAAAACTCGTGTCTAGAACGTCTTGCGTCACCTAGTTTGCTACGAAATGTGGTTTCTTCACGTAAACGGTTTTCTTAATATCTGTAGCATTCGAGTTCTGAATTCAATGATTTTTTGCTCAATTTCACACTACATTTCGAGCTCCACAATTTAGGCATTTCGGATTTTGATTTTAGAACTCGTGGCTTTTCAGTCTCGCATCACCTAGTTAGCTACGAAATGTGGTTTATTCAAGTAAAAGGTTTTCTTAATATCTGTACACTCCGAGTTCTGAATTCATTGATTTTTAGCTCTATTTCACACTACTTTTTGAGCTCTACAGTCTTGATATTTTACTTTTGGATTTCATAACTCTTGGCTAGTAGGTCTCGTGTCACCCAGTTAGCTACCAAGTGTGGTTTATTCACATAAACAGTTTTCTTAATATCTGTAGACTCCGAATTTTGAATTCATTGATTTTTACAACAAATTTAACAAGTATAGGCCCCGTAGATTGTTTCTTTTAGGATTTAGTGTTTAGTGTTTAGGATTTTATGGTTTAGGGTTTAGGGTGTAGGGATAACAACGCTCATGGGTTTAGTGTTTAGGGATAAGAACGCTCACGGGTTATGAAATCGGGCTAAAAATCAATGAATTCAAAACTCGGAGTCTACATATATTAAGAAAATCGTTTACGTAAAGAAACCACATTTCATAGCTAACTAGGTGACGCGAGACCTACTAGCCACGAGTTCTAAAATCAAAAACTGAAAATCCAGGATTGTACAGCTCAAAAATTAGTGTGAAATCGTGCTAAAAATCAATGAATTCAGAACTCGGAGTCTACAGATATTAAGAAAATCGTTTACGTGAAGAAACAACATTTTGTAGCCAACTAGGTAACACTAGACCTACCATCCACGAGTTCTGAAATCGAAAACTAAAACATGATTGTTGTAGAGCTCAAAAATTAGTGTGAAATTGGGCTAAAAATCAATGAATTCAGAACTCGGAGTCTACATATATTAAGAAAATCGTTTACGTGAAGAAACCACATTTCGTACTAACTAGGTGACGCGAGACCTACTAGCCACGAGTTCTAAAATTGAAAACTAAAAATCTAGGATTGTAGAGCTTGAAAAGTAGTGTGAAATCGAGCTAAAAATCAATCAAGTCAGAACTCGGAGTCTACATATATTAAGAAAACTATTTACACGAAGAAACTCCATTTCGTATCTAACTAGGTGACGCGAGAACTACTAGCCACCAGTTCTGAAATTGAAAAATGAAATGCCAAGATTGTATAGCTAAAAAAGTAGTGTGAAATCAAGCTAAAAATCATTGAATTCAAAACTCGAAGTCTTTAGATATTAAGAAAACCGTTTATGTAAAGAAACCACATTTCGTAGCAAACTAGGTGACTCGAGACTTACTAGCCACGAGTTCTGAATTTGAATACTAAAATGCCAGGATTGTAGAGCTCGAAAAGTAGTGTGAAATCGAGCTAAAAATCAATGAATTCGGAACTCGGAGCCTACAGATATTAAGAAAACCGTTTACGTGAATAAACCACATTTCGTAGCTAACTAGGTGAGACGAGACCTACCAGCCACGAGTTCTGAAATCGAAAACTAAAATTCCAAAATTGTAGGGCCCGAAATGTAGTGTGAAATCGAGCTAAAAATTAATGAGCTCAGAACTCAGAGTGTAGAACTATTAAAAAAAACTATTTACGTGAGGAAACTACATTTCCTAAAAAACTAGGTGACGCGAGACCTACTAGTCATGAGTTCTAAAATCGAAAAATGAAAAGCCAAGATTCTAGAGCTTAAAAAGTCGTGTGAAATCGAGCTAAATATCAATGAATTCAGAATTCAGAGTCTACAGATATTAAGAAAACCGTTAACGTGACTAAACCATATTTCGTCGCTAACTAGGTGACGCAAGACTTACCAGCCACGGGTTCTGAAAACCAAAACTAAAATGCCAGGATTGTAGAGCTGGAAAAGTAGTGTGAAATCTATCAAAACATCAATGAGTTCAGAACTCGGAGTCTATAGATATTAAGAAAACCGTTTACGTGAATAAACCACATTTCGTAGCTAACTAGGTTACGCGAGACCTACCGGCCACGGGTTCTAAAATTCAAAAATGAAATGCCAGGATTGTAGAGCTTGAAAAGTAGTGTGAAATGGAGCTAAAATTCAATGAATTTAGAACTCGGAGTCTACAAATATTAGGAAAACCGTTTACGTGAATAATCCACATTTTGTAGAGCTTAAAAACTAGTGTGAAATCAAGCTACAAATCAACGAATTTAGAACTCGGAGTCTACAAATATTAAGAAAACAGTTTATGTGAAGAAATCGCATGTCATAGCTAACTAGGTGACACGAGACCTACTAGGCGCAAGTTCTAAAATCAAAAACCAAAATCCCAGGATTGTAAAGCTCAAAAAGTAGTGTGAAATCAATCTAAAAATCAACGAATTCAGAACTCGAAGTCTAGAGATATTAAGAAAACAGTTTATGTAAAGAAACCACATATTATAGCTAACTAGGTGACACAATACCTACTAGGTGCGGGTTCTAAAATGAAAAACCAAAATTCCAGGATTATAGAGCTCAAAAACTAGTGTGAAATCAAGCTAAAAATTAACAAATTCATAACTCGGAGTCTAGAGATATTAAGAAAACAATTTATGTAAAGAAACCACATGTCATAGCTAACTAAGTGACATGAGACCTACTAAGCACAAGTTCTGAAATCAAAAACTGAAATACCAAGATTGTAGAGGTCAAAAACTAATGTAAAATCAAGCTAAAAATCAACGAATTCAGAACTCGAAGTCTATAGATATTAAGAAAACAATTTATGTGAATAAACGGTCTCATAGCCAACTAGGTGACGCAAGACCTACTAGGCACGTGTTCTGAAATCAAAAATCAAAATGTCAGGATTGTAGAGCTTGAAATGTAGTGTGAAATCAGGCTAAGAGTGTGTTTGGTAAACAATTTTACTAGTAGCATATAATTTAGCATGTATGCTGATTGCTTTATGCTGCTTGAAATGCTGACATATATGTTGTTATAAATGTTGTGGGTGTTTGGTTAGATTTTTCAGAGAAAAGCATATATGCTAGTATAAATGCTGTGGCTAATTACATGTAGGGGTATTAACACAAATAATTAAAAAATAGATTTATATTTTTTAAAAATAATCTTTACATTTTTAATAATATTAAAATATTATATATTTTTTTATTAATATTTAACATTTTCTTAAATTTTATTAAATATAATTAATATATTATTTAAAAATAAAAATATTATTAAATATAAATAATTAAATATGTTAGTAAAAATGTTAATATATTATTAAATATAAATAAATAATAGATTAGTAAATATAAATAAATAAATTAGTAAATATAATTTAATATATTATTTAAAAATAAATATATTATTAAATATAAATAATTAAATATATTAGTAAAAATGTTAATATATTATTAAATATAAATGAATATTTTATTAAATAAAAGTAAATAATAGATTAGTAAATATAAATAAATAAATTAGTAAATATAATTAATATATTATTTAAAAATAAAAATATTATTAAATATAAATAATTAAATATGTTAGTAAAAATGTTAATATATTATTAAATATAAATAAATAATAGATTAGTAAATATAAATAAATAAATTAGTAAATATAATTTAATATATTATTTAAAAATAAATATATGTTAGTAAAAATGTTAATATATTATTAAATATAAATGAATATATTATTAAATAAAATAATTGGTTTTCATCCGTACATGCAGGGTAAACTCGTCATTAGTTAAGAGTGTAGGGGTAATTTGGACATTTCATGCATAAGTGTCCAAAAAATGCTAGTAAAATGACATTTTGAGAATGTCATAATTTAGAGGTAAAAATGTTAATTAATATGCTGAATGCTGAATTGTTGTTTGGTTAGGTTAACAATAATATGTAGCTTACATGTTATATGTTGTATTATATGCTATTTATAATGATTTACCAAACACCACCTAAAAATAAACGAATTCAGAACTCAGAGTCTACAAATATTAAAAAAACAGTGTATGTGAATAAACCATATGTCATAGCTAACTAGGTGACATGAGACCTACAAAGCACCAGCTTTGAAATCAAAAACCGAAATGCCAAGATTGCAGTGGTTAAAAACTAGTGTGAAATCAAGCTAAAAATCAACGAATTCAGAACTCGAAGTCTGAGTAATTGTGTTCACGTTATTTCACCAATAAAGCTATTATGGTGGCTTATGCAGAACTGATATACACAGTGTCTCTTGAAAATCAGTGCATAGCATGCGAAGATCATCCATTATTGCCACCATATACAAGATGACCAAGAGGTAGGCCAAAAGAAAGAAGGATAGCATCAGTTGGAGAAACAGTTGCACTTAGACTTTGTGGACGATGTAAGCAACATGGGCACAATTGTCAAACATGTAAAGAACCTATCCAACAACCACCAACATCTGGAACCTGATATAACTAATTTGATGTAATATTGATATTGTAACATAATTCATGGGGATTACTTATTACTTATCTAAATTCATGGGATTGCTCGACATAATTCATGAGATTGCTCGACCTAAATTCATAGGATTGCTAAACCATAAACCCTGTTCTTGGGATTGCTCAACCTCATTCATGAGATTGCTCGACCTAAATTCATAGGATTGCTAATCCATAAACCCTATTCATGAGATTTCTCAACCTCATTCATGAGATTGCTCGAAATCATTTATTCATGAGATTGCTCAACCTAAATTCATAGGATTGCCAAACCCTAAACCTTATTAGTTTGTTAAAGGCAACGTTGTACCTTGTTCACCTTCCATGTTGTCAAATCTCCATTTTTCATGCCTCCTTTCCTCAAGATATATGGCATCATCGTACTTAGAGGTTGCATCAATAAGTTAAAATCTTCACCAGTTGTGCCCAACATAAGAGAGTCATACATATTCAGTTCTCTATCCTTGAAGATCATCTCTACGGCCACCCAATGGTTGTTTTTGTAGTTGGTAGGAAAGTACATCTAATTTACATCAGCCCAAGAAAATGAAGAATCTTGTGAAATTCCCAATATGTATCCAATATCACACTATCTTCATCCCAATCACTATCTTTGCTATCATTGAACATATTAAATGCAGCCTTAACATGGCGCTGTATGTTGTCCATAATCAGTTAAGGTGAGTACTAATTAAATTATATATTAACCATAACAATACAAATATACAAAGAAGAAATTATCTAGCAATGCGAACTTCTTCATGTAAACTTCAGCATTATTGGCAATCCTTCTCCGAATAAGGTACATTGCCACATCAAGGTGCCATATCAAAAATTTAGAATACATTAAAAGAAACAATTATGATTATGATTATCAGATTGTCCACAAATTTATTACCTTGTTAGTCAACCATGCCTCCGATTTTACTACATCTAAAAACCATTGCTTGTCCACCTAACACGGTACCCAATTTATTTTCTTATTTTTAATGGATATGTTCTTCAAGAAAGCAAGTAACTCTCGCATCCATTCGTCTTTGTACTTCCTCTTCAAGTCTAATATTTGGGCTAGTGGTGCTTGTGCTATCTGTGGTGCCTGTGCTACATCTTCATCATCTTGAAGCACAAGTTTCCTTCTTTTGAAACTGTGAGAAGAATAAGGTGTTCTCTTTAGCGGCCCAGGCTTCTTCACATGCTTATTCTTATTTGCAACATACCTCTTCGTCCCACCTGGTGTGGCGAAGGAAACTATAATTGATTAACCACCTCCACCCCTGTGATGTCCTTATCCATCTGTTCAGAAGTTAAACATGTAGCTGATATACTCAAAAGCTCTGCCACAGCTTCCATCTCCACATCTTTCACCTTCACTTCTTCCCCCTTTTTCTCCAAATCTTTCAATTTCACTTCCTCAACCTCTTACTCCAACTCACTCCCCTTCACTTCCTCCCCCTCTTGCTCCAACTTTGTCCCCTTCATCATCTCTCTCACTCTCCAACTTGTTTCCCTTCTCCCCCCTCATCGTCTTCCTTTTTCTCATTTCCTCCTCCTTCTGCTGCTGAACATCCACCCCTTTCTCTGTAATCTCCCCAAGCTTCTCTCCCTCTACCATAGTGTCCTCATTCATAAACTCCACATCATCCACCTTCTTCTCTTATAAATTATCCAACAAATTATCACTTTTTCAGACACTTGCTCTTCCTCCTTAATCCCAAATACCATATTCTTCTTCGGCAGCTCATCCATAACCACATTTTCCACGTACATATCCTCCCTCTCAACCTCCTCCAACTTCTTCTTCTTTCTTGACAATCCAAGCAATTCATTCAAACTCTGATTCAGAAACTGGCACAAGTCATTGACAATATTGCGCTTTTTAGTCATTTTTGATCTCTTAAGAACCGTCAAATATTTCTGCACTTACTTTAACTCAGTAGGCACAAGTGTATCATGCACTACAAGCTACAACAAAAAAGCATAAAAAGCAAATTGTAAGCCTCATAAACAAATATACAAATCTAGTGAACTTGCACTATATGTTTACCTTCAACCTGTCGAAAATATTCGACACAATATCAGTATACTCTAGAGTGACAGTGCTGCTCCACTTTAATATTCGTGGTTGCAGGTCTTCGCCCCTCAAATTTGCATAAGATCAACCAATTATTGGAACCACTTCATAAAGCCTTATCTGCAAACAAACAATATCATTAAATATTCTCAACCAAATTGGCAGAAATATACTTCAACAAACAAAAAATTATTTTAATGGTACCTGGATGACTAGTGGGAAACCATATATGCTATACTTTTCCTTCTTAGTAATTCTGCCTAGGTATTTATCAGCATGACCGACCATCGTTGCAGCAAGTGACTTTGCTATACTTTTATAGCTCACACATCCCCAAGGAAACGTATTGAACAACTCCAAATTATCAACCAATTGCAACCAATTCATATCTACTTTTCTACTACACTCTCTAGGCAGTAGAACATACTCCACAAAATAAACCAATGCCAACTTCAACAAATCGTCCTCCATTCCAGATTGTGGAGAACAACTCATGAATACTTCATGCAACCTACCTCTACTAATGTTATTGTTTCCTCCAAAATACATGTCCCTAATCCTATGCACGGAAGTGTCAATCAAAGTAGACAATGGAGGGACATCAGTACATAACAAACCAGTGATGAGAGCAAATTCTGCAATAGAGAATGAGGCAAAATTTCCAACAAAGTTGAACTTCAATACTTTAGCATCAGATGATACAACTTTCCTTAGAAGAGACTGATAAATCAAATGGCCAAAGAAAGAAAAATTGCCAACCTACAACATTATCCCAAAACATGCCTCCTAAACTTCTCCAATTGTCCTTCACTATCACTAAGCTTGAGAGTTATATTGTTTACAACTTCAGAAATTTTTGAAAAAGCAGTAACCTTAGCAGGAAAATGTTTTTCCCTTTTGATCATGTTATCAATCTCCTTCTGTAGTTAAAAAAACTACAAACAAAATTATCATATTTAATAAAATGCTCGACCACATAACAAGAATGCTCGACACCTTTTGTTTTCCACCTTTGGATTCAAAACCCTTGGGTTGTTCCATATAGATATCTTCTTCAATGTTTCCATTAAGGAATGCAGTTTTGACATCCAACTGCCATATCTCATAATGCAGCTATAGCTAATAAAATCCTGATAGATTTCAACATGGCAACTGGAGAAAAGGTTTCCTCATAGTCAATTCCTTGCCTTTGATTATCTTATGAATATGGAGATGATCAAGCAGCCCGTCAAGCAGAATGAGTTTAAATGAAATAGGTTTTCGTGGAAACGATAACGTTGATTGTCCTTGTAAGGATTTTTTGATCTTTATTATCTAAAAATAAGTCCATTTTGTTTTTAAAAAAATGGGTCATGCTTATCATTTCGATTTTCGAGTTTCCAAGGGGTCATTTATGCAAATTTTCCTTGGCCGACTGAATGACGAAAAACAGCTCTCGTGATAGAGATTTCCCAACTTTCATTTCAACAAAACACGCGGAAGGGAATGGGTACTCAGACTCCCTGTTGGAGCTACGCTTGCATCCTCCGGCTTCTCCTCTTCTTATTTTCGATTTCTCATTCGTTAGCTCCTTCCAATGAACGATCGTTAGGTATTTTTTTTAGCATTTGGTCCTCTTGTTGATTTCAAAATCTAGAGTCTCAATTAGTTTTGAGGTGATTGTTCTTCTGGGTTTGTCTAAACATTGCAATTTGAGATAAATCTACCGAAAAGTTGACATTTTTGAGTTTCTATTTGGTTCTTTGATTACATTGAGAACAATAATTGGTAGAAAGACATGTTCATGTTTCAACTCATACCTCTATGTTTTCTAGTTTACTGTCTTAAATCTTAATATGATGAAGCAGATCCCATAATTGAACTTTTGAGACCTTTTGAAAGTTGTAAGTGATGGTTTTTGGTATTGCAGTTGTTGGCGAGTCAAGTACATTGCAGCTGGCTTCTGGGTTCCCGATTACGAACTCACCCGGTGCCGGGGCAGGCACTTCTGTGGTATGTGAGCGAGTTCACATTCATGGAATGTCGAGGCTCAAACACTTGAACAAGATTGCTCATTCACTGAAGGTTAAAGTTTCACAAAAAAATTCAAGCTTTAGGCGAACAAATGCAGAAGTGTGTTTCCACAGGTGAGTCAGTGCGTAGATTTATCAGGTTACATACTCAATATTTTTGTTTCTTGCATCTTATGTAAATTAAATAATTTTTTTCTTGTATTTTATGTTATAGATCAAAATTTAAACTGAGCTTTTGTAATTTGATTCCTTGAGAGTTGAGAGTTATGCTTCATTTGCAGGAATGTGTCTCTTGGGATAGGCATGTGCTCTCAAGGCCATTGGTTGAAGGTCGATAAGGGTTCATGGGTTCGATCAATGTCACCTTTCGACCACACGATCCTAGATGTACGCATAGCTGGTTCTTCCTTAGAAACTACAGAGGTATCCATTGAAGAAGGTAAGCACTACTGTATGGATTTATGTGTGGATGCTAAATCCTGTTGCCTTATCTTTTTTAAAAAGTATGCTTTCTATGTTCTGTGTTTTTCTTTCTGCAGAATTTTTCCTGTACCGCCTAGTATTTTTGGTATTGGGTATCCTTTTGTTGACCATTGCATCTCCTTTGAGCAAGTCATTGGCTTTTTACTACAGCAGTGCAATGGCAATTGGTGTTGTCTTTGTAATACTGATGGTCCTTTTTCAGGTAATTTGTTTTTACGGTATGTCATAGATGGTGTGAATTTTGTTAATGCTTTTCATGTTTGGATTATTTAGGTTATCAAACATTTATTTGTTGACCTATTATCATTGCTATTAGAGTATAATGTTATATTTGGCTAATAATGAAATGTTAGTCTAGTTGTGATGTAATCCAACCCAAAGCCTTGTTGATTCACCAACAATACCAAGAGGTAGAGAAATATTTCTCACTCATACCATTACAAGTCTGAGAATAACCACAAACAAATTCCAGAAAACCTAATGGGCCTTTACAAAGACACAAGCCCAAGGTCAACAAGACCCAACAAAAGGCAAAAAAGCCCAAGACAAAACAGGACCAACTGCAAACCAAAACAGGATTAGCAAACCAACGAACATCAGCAGTTGAAGACTTCTTGCGATCAAAGTGATCAATAAAAAGTTCAGCAGAGTTCCACATCAAGTTGTTATACAATGAGTTGGATTCCCAAGTCCAAAACCCACCACCAACCCCCCACCCAACCCCACCTCCCCTCCCACCGGCCCCCCACCCACCGAACCCATCCCCATCACCATCACCATCACCATCACCAACAGGTACAAGCCTGTGCTCATGCTATTTGATTTTCCTTGTTTTGTATTCAAGTATTGTGGTTAATCAAAGATACAGTTTAGTATCATTATCCTTGGTGTGAAGTTGTTTGGCCTTATCAGCTACCGTGGAACTTGGGATCAAATCATCAATTGTATGACGTGTTACCTGTATCCAGTTTTCTGAACACTTGAAAACTCTGTCATTTATGTTGTCTATTTTTAGTTTCTGTATTTATCTCTTTGGTAGATGTTGGTTTTGGAGTTCTTATGAGCAGCAATATTGAACTTGGGTTGAAAGAGTCCTGACTTCTTGTTTTTGCATTCCATTTTTTCCATATAGGTGATTATTTCTTGCAGTGTATTAGCAATATTTTGTTGTCACCAATGGAAGATGATTAATGGTGGATGATACTTCCTAGCTGGTTGAAACTTGAAAGAGCCAAGTGACTATTATTGTTGAGCATGAAAGTTTTTACATGCTATGCTTGTCCTTGCAATTTTATATAGCTACTTGTTTTGCCGTAATCTGTAATTGCTCATTCAGCACTTTTGTCTTCTGCCCAAGTTGCATCTATTTCTCTCGTGCTCCTCAGTATGGATTGATTACTTGGTGATCTTTATCTATGAGTAGAGAAAATTTGTTTGTAGTTCTATTTCTATATTTACTGAAACAAGTTAGTAGTTTGGTTCTCGTTCTCATATTTTAGTATGGCATTGTTCTTTGTCTTTCAATTGAATTATTCACTTTATCAGTTTATCTAACACCATTGATGTGGGTCATCGGCAGGGGATGAAGCTTCTTCCAACTGGTCGAAAGAACTCACTTGCCATTTCTATTTACTCATCTGTGGTGGGTATTGAGTTTTTGCATCTGCTCTCGCTTCAATCCTCCGTTAGCAGAAATTTACATAAATCTTTACATCCTTTGTTCAGGTTGGTTTGGGATCTTTTCTGCTTCCCTACTTGCCAGGATTGTTACATTATATACTCATGGAGATTGGAATCAGTGAAGACATGTACAATCCTGTATGTAAGTCATATGCATTATAGCTTGGTTTCAATCTTTGCTGTCAAGCAGAGCATAACTTGGTCGTTTTCTATATGCATTGGAAAACCTTGCTTTGGATGTATATATGAACAATACATTGTTGATCTAAGAATGGTTTCGGCCTTCTGCAACTTTATGTAGGATTGCTTGCTGTAACCTGTTATTTTATTTTATTTATTACGTAATTGCATCTCTGTCCTTTTTTGGTCTCAGATAGACAGATAGTGATAGTCTAGGTTACTTTACAAATGAAAGCTGAATTGGTTATGGATAAATAATCCGATAATAAGATTTACATTCTTGTATGGCACAACTTTTCGGAAGTTCATCTATCTTGCTTTTTGTGGTCATCTAGTTTCAGGCTTTCAGCTGCTTTTGTACTTGACAATTTTATTTTCTGGTATCTGCTTTCTTTGTCGAAGTTACTTTAAATTGTTCAGTGGTTCTGATACTGAAGTTTGTGGTTTACTGTGAAAGAGCTAGTTTAGTACCAAAGATCGTATGTAGTAAATGTAACATAATGCTTATTAAATTGATTCTTGCCTAGAAACTGAACTGCTTAAATCAATTAAAAATTGCAGTTGGCAATATTTTTGCTGGCATTTGTGGTTCTAGTTGGAGCATGGTTAGGTTTTTGGGTTGTCCGCAAACTTGTGCTGACAGAAGATGGAGCAGTTGACATAAGTACATCTCATTTTGTGGCATGGTCTGTCCGAATTGTGGCAGTCCTTATGATTCTTCAGGTTTCTTTTTAGCAATCACACCTGAATGTTTGTCAGTTATTATAAGTTCATTAGCGGACTTTCTTTCCCTCCCATGATTGCTTGAACTTTGTTTTTTTCATATTTTCTTTACTAATCCAATAAGTTTCTGCTGCTTCAGAGTTCTTTGGATTCCTTGCTATTAGCAGAAGCATTAATAGCGGCAATAGTTGTCTCTTCGATACTGAGGAAAGTTACTAGAATGAAATTTTTGCGGCACGCATTTAGGTTAGGTATTCTCCTTCTTGGACCCTTTGGCCTCATCATTTTGCTCTTTCTATTTAGAGATCGATTTCTTCCCTTTCATTCTTGGAGGTCTAATCCTTTTTCACTGACTGTATTTCTTTGTTAGCAGAAAAACGGCTTATTAATTAGCAGTTGCAAAATTATTCCTCCGTAATAAAAAATAATAATTTCCCTGTTTTAGTTGTGCGGAATAAAATTTTGTCTAGAATATTTACGACTGTGTACTTAGTTGTGTGGGCCTTCTTGAAACTTCCCTTGGAGTCCTTTTGTGGGCATCTTTATTTTACATCATGTTTCCCTTAAATAGTTGAATGCCTCACATGTGTGCATGCTGCAGGAAGTTGCTCAAATTAGTCAAAAACATCGCCACTGGCTTCCAACCTCTTGATTTATCACCATTTAAATATTGTAATAATGGATATATATTCAATCTGCCTGAAGAACCTAATTACCGTGGCCGTCGGTCCAAAAGGATTGGCCTTCCTTCATGCAATTCTCCTGTGCAAGGTTTGCCCAATATCATTTTTTTATCATTTGATCTCTTAGTTGAATGGTGCAATTAGAATTAAGTTCTGCTGTCCATTAACCAATTTCCCTATTGCATATGATGACTGTCATTCGTTCAGGTGTTAGGAGGACACTGACGGGTGATTTTTCAGATTTAAATACCTATGCATCTATTATCCATAGAACTCCTGAAAGGAGAGAATTCTCAAGAGATGAGTGGGAACAGTTCACCAGAGTCTCTACGAAAGCAGCCGTTGAAGAACTTGTTGCTTCACCTGGTTTTAGCAAATGGGTTGCAGCTAATGCAGAAAGAATCACCGTAACTCCCAACTCCGCTGGTGGTCCTAATCAGCGTCGCAGGTGGCTCCTCTGGTTTTGAGAATGTAATGTAACCTTAAGACACTGTTGTACAATGTGAAACTGACCAGTTACATTAGTTTTTTAGCTTAAGCAGTTAAACTAGGTTTTCTTTTCGGATTGTGTATTTAGTGAACCCTTTTGGGATGTTATTATCATTCATAGATGAATTTGACATGATGTTCTACTCGTTAGTTTTGGTTGCCGGAGATTTTGATTGTGATGGCTTTCTGTGATGTGATATTTGAATTTATACGAATCATATGAAAATCTTGTGACATCCAAAAATCCACAGTACTCCATGTGAGGTAGAATTTCGACCTCATTCGTGTGTCAATTGAGAACTTGCAAAACACTCAAAGATTGTTAGCGGAGTTGTGGTAGTGGTCATTGTTGACGTTTAGAATTCTGAAGAGTTGAAAGGAAGATTATTAGTAGTTGAAATTATGTGTGCATACATTTCTTTAATTGTCGCACTCTCTCTTATATAACTCTTGGAGAGTTTGTTTCCCATTTCAATTCAATTAAGGATTCCTATTTGCATTTCAACTCAATTGATAAGGTTTTCTATTTGAACTCGATCAGATCCCTTTATTTTAGGAATAAGAATTGTGTTCAATCTTTACTAAATGATTGATATCCTATTTATAGTTGTAGTCAATGATATTTCTATGATTTGGGCAGCACTAGGGTAAGCACCCATAAATAACTGTATTAGTGTAGTTGACTTAATGACCATTGAATTTTGTTATTAAAAATTATCAAATCTTAACCATTGAATTAATAAATTAATTAAAATCTATTACACTCTTACCGTTATCAAAATACCCTTATTGCTTCTGTTCCAGTTAACGTTAAGTTGGTCATCTTTTTCCTCCCTCTCCGTCGCATCTCAAATTGTGGCATCACAAATTGCCTTCTGCGCTTCAAGTCTTGCCATGAAAGCATTAGATGCAGCCTGGTTTAATCTCAACTGCTCCTTATAAATGACACTCCTGCAAGTAAAAAAAATGTGAAATTAGTCTTTCATAGCTTGTGAAATTTTCCTAAGAAACTTCTCTCACTAGAATTGACTGTTTTGTATATCTTACTGGTGCATAGCATCTCTAATCATCTTCTCTAACATAGTCCTATATAAGCATTGAGCCTCCGCCAGCTGCCTACACTTTTTCGCCCTTCTCCCACATTTGATGAGAGTCAACTCCAACTCTTGGATAGTTAACCTTTCTTCTTCATTCTTCATCTTCAAATCATTCACTTCATCGTCCAGCTTATGTATTTCTGCCTGCATTTTATGTTTTCCTTCTCTTTGTTTCAGTGAATCTCTAGCCATGGCGATTGCTTGGTATAGATTTGTAACAAGATCTGGGTTGTCATTTTCTTTGAGATACTACTTTTTATATCTATTTTTGTCATTTCATATTTAAAATAAAATTCTTAAAAAAATAAAATAAAATCATTTGCCACATGTCACTCAATTAAATGGACCCCTATGATTTAGGTATTGAATTTGCCTTGAAAAGGTAGGAGTGCCTTTCAGGAGGTCGATCATCTCTTTACCTTCTTGTATGGCCGTGTTTGACTTGTAAAGACCTGAGTTCTTTCTATTGGAAGATAACCCAAGAGATTGGCTATCTGTGTCGTGGTTAAGTTTGGCTCAATGACATGTGACATCCTTTGGTATGGATACGTGTCATATGATTTTTATCCCTTACAATTGCCCTCTGAACCTCTTGGGTTAGCCTTTTTGACTCTGAGGTCTATAGTTTCCTTTTCGAGCCTTTCAAGAGGTCGAGATCATATTTCGCCCTTCTTGTATGGCCGTGTTTGACTTGTAAAAACTTGAGTTCTTTCTACTGGAAGATAACCCAAGAGATTAGCTATCTGTGTCATGGTTAAGGTTGGCTTAATGACATGTGACATCATTTGGTGTGGATGTGTGCCATGTGATTTTTATCCCTTACAATTGCCTTCTAGACCTCTTGGGTTAGCCATTTTGACCCTAGGGTCTATAGTTTCCTTTCTAAGCTGACCTACTACCAACAGTTGGCAATTCTGGCATAAGCCCACGTGTCGTTGTCACTATGGTCGAGTAGGATCAAGCATATCCTTGCAGTTAATGCACCAATTCATTAAAGTTGCACTTGTTTCACTTCCACTAATGTGTCTTGCATGGATTGGTGGATAGTTGCATCACAATTGTCACCCATTTGAACCAATGAGACCTTCATATTTCCTCCAAATATATAACTTTTTCTTTTCTCCTCTGTTTTAACTATTTCCAAACTCTCCTTTTGTGCCCAAAGTCATTCTAGTCAATTATTTTTCTTTTTTCTCTAACTTATCTTCAATTTTGCTTACATTCTTTTAGTCAATTCTCTTTCTTGCTTTTTCTTCCAGTACTGCCAATCACAAACCATGATTCCTTATATGAACAATTATGAATGCCTTATGAACTTCTTCAAAGAATTTTTGTTTCCTCCTGGTATGGAGGTTGCCTTGGACACCGAAGAGCGGCATCTGAACCTGAAATGGGTTTCGATTCCCGTGGTGGGCATTTCCCTTGGTGGAATCAGATTCCCTCTATCTAACTTTGTTAAACATGTGCTTGACCATCATTAAATCAATCTTGATCACATGGGCGCCAACTTTATTAGGAATCTGTTTGGTATAAACATCCTTTGTATCCTTTGTAGGTTCTTAGGGCCCTTTTTCTCTGACTTCTCTTCAGTTTTACTTGCATTCTTTTAGTCAATTATTAGTCTTGCCTTTTCTTCTAGTACTACCAATCACAAATCATGATTCCTAATATGAACAATTATGAATGACTTATGAACTTCTTCAAAGAATTTTTTTTTTCTCCTGGTATGGAGGTTGCCTTGGACACCGAAGAGCGGCATCTTGACCTGAAATGGGTTCTTCAAAGAATTTTTGTTTCCTCCTGGTATGGAGGTTGCCTTTGTTAAACGTGTGCTTAACCATCATTAAATCACTCTTGATCACATAGGGGCCAACTTTATTAGGAATCTATTTAGTATAAATGTCCTTTGTAGGTTCTTAGGGGTTACCATGCACCCTAGAGAATTTGAGACCCTTTAATGCCTTCGTAAGAGCCCGTCTAAGAGTGATAAATATCACATTCAAGCTCTGCTCAATGCCGAGCCTCGGATATAATGTCTATTGTCCTCCTTAAAGGGAACAGAGGGTAGTTGCGTGATTATTAGAGGTTTCGGGTGGGAGTTTTCCCTGGACGAAGATGATTCAGATCAAATATACAGGATCAAACGTCTTCCTTGTTTAACAATAACTAGGTGATAAATTTTTCTTTTCATGTGCTCGGCATGAGCCTCTGCTTTATGTTTTGCAAGTGCGCGACATCATTCTCTATCTCGAATGCTCAATGTTTTTCTTGCAGCTAAAATCACCAACAACAAGGTTGTAAGGAAGTGGAAGAAACCCAACTACCTCAACGTGCTTTACAATTTTGAACTGGTCGACAAGTACCAATACATTGGCCGAGTTGCTCCATTCATTTGGGGCTATCATCTAATCGTTTCCTAGGACTATAGTAAGGTCCCGTCCATTATTAGGAGCTTAAAAGAAAGCCACCTTAGACCGGACAATTTATTCTAGTGGTCGGCAACATTTGACCTTTCTGAAGCTCTGCTCAACAAGGTTTCCCTACCTATCAAAGAATTCAAACTTCAACAACTTTCCTCTGACCACTTCATTTTTGAAATCAATCCTCATCTAGGTAAGTAGCATTTTTCATATTGTAATATACGTCTCCTACAATTTGAGCTTTTTTTCTGGCCTTTCCATGTTCACAGTTGAAATGAAATTTTGAGGCTATAGAGCAAATGGGAACGTTGATCTTCGACTCACAAGGAGCTTCTGAGTCAACAAAAAGCTCGACTACTTTTATTGACCCTCATGCTCGTCATCCTCCCGTACTTATGACAACTGAATTACGATGTAAGGATTAGTTGGTGATTGTTGCTGCCAAGAAAAGGCTTTTGGTCCTTTCAGCTCAAAAAAGCACAAGATGGACTTGACCTGGTTTCCGTCTATACTGAAGTTCAACAAACTCAATCTCTGATAAGTCCTTCAATTCCGAGCTCTAGCTAAATTTCCTTCATGATTAGGCCAGGGCTTGAGAAGGGATCCCAGTCATGCACAATCTTTCTATCACTGAGAACTATGTCGTACCATATGAGGTTGGACGATATCTGTCCTTCCTAAGGATGTAGCCAGGCTGGAAGGTAGGAGTAAGGGAGAGCTCAGTAAGGATGCAATTCATGGCTCTTTGATGGTGAGTTATTCGTTGGAGTGAGATGATTTCTATGTTCCTCAACTCCAAAGCTCTTTGCCCGACTCTAGATGAGCACAAACAGATGGTTGCAGACATGCAAACTCATGATGCTACAAGGCTCAAGACTCTGAAGCAATTGCGGCTGAGCATATTAAGGACTTGGTCAGCTTGTTCCTCATCCCGATCCTCAGGTTCAAACAGGAGAATTGTTCAAGCCAGCCATCATTGAAGATCATGCTTCCATCTAAAGCAATAATAATAATAATAATTTGGTTTCTATTTTAATTTGTATAAACTTTAAACAACTTCTTTAATATAGCAATTTGTAGCAATTTATAATATAATTTCTATTGCCTCTATGCTAGGGGCCCTTTGATTGTATTTCATATTCTCTTGTTCTATGTTGATCATCTAATGTATTATATGCCTCAACATGTAGTTTCGTATGACAATTCATACAATTTTTATGCAATTTTTTCATTCGCTCGACCATTGGCTTTGGTCCAAGCTATGGATTTCATAGTAGTAATTTTTCTAAGTGCTGAAGATCTGTAAAATTGTTTCTTTACGCTGAGCTAGGTACTCCTTAGCTCAGTTTTAGTTCAATTGTTATGCCAAGCTAGGGTTTTCCTAAGCCTGTTTGACGTTCCATTACACCAAGATGGGGATTCCATTTCTAGAATTGTCGTTCTATTACGCTGAGCGGGGATTCCAGTTCTCGATTGTCGTTCTATTATGTCGAGCTTGGGATTTTAGTTCCCGGTTGTCATTCCATAACGCCGAGCTGGGGGTTCAATTTTGAGTGCTTCCAATGGTAAGATAGCGAATCCGAACTTTCAAGTTCATTACTTCGGACATGGGGTTTTAATAGCGAATTTGAGTTTTGGTTTGTGGAACAAAGAAAAGTGGTTCTAAAGGGAAAAAAATATGTTCTGACCAATTTTGAAAGTTTGAACCTCAGTGTTTAGGGTACTTGAATCCATTAGAGTTTAGTAGTTAGAAACCTAGGATTTAACACTTATGACATTTAAGATTTTAGTAGCGAATCCGATCCTTGACGTTCATCACTTGAGATATAAAGTTTTAGTAATGAATTCGAGATTTGGATTTGTCAAACAGAAAAGAAAAAAAATAGAGAGAAAAAATGATTCTATAGAGAAATATAGGTGATATAGAGAAAAATAGTTCTGCAATAGCAATAGAATGGAAACTGTGATTCCATGTTTTTTGGACTAACTTTTTCGTCCGAATCTTGGAGTTCATCACTTAGGACATAGAGTTTTAGTAATGAATCCGAGTTTTGGGATTGTCAAACAGTCAAAAGGATATTTTATAGAAAAAAGTGATTATAGAGAGAAATAAAAGTTTTACGGATAAATATATATTCTATAGAGAAAATATTTATGCACTATCAGTAGAACAAAAATTGTGATTTCATCTTTTTGGCCCAACTTTTTTTGTTTGACCACCAAAATGATTGCCGCTGGTCTCAAAAGAAGCATGATTATGAGAGGAGTAAAGCCCAACTTAAGGCGACTGAAACAAAGCGCTGGACTTTCATCGCGAAGCTCTGGTGACACTCAAAAGTTTCCTTTTCTCACCGCGGCTGTTTATTTTTTTATTTTCTTAAATGAAATTTGAAAATGATTTCTCTCTCAAAATACATGATGAATTTTTTTTAAAAAAAATATATATTATAAACCAACATATAAAAATATTTCAAACAAGATCCATTATCGATATATTATGAGCAAATACACTTAATGCAAATAATTTTAATTCAAATAAACTTATTTCAAATAAATTTAGTATATAAATGAAATTAAAAATTTAAAATATCATTTTCAATCCAACATATATGCATTATAGTATATATATGCTATTTTTCAAATATTTTATCAAATAGAATCATGTTAATCATAATAAAATCACAACTGCTAACTAATGTAAATAAACTTTGTGCAGATGAATATAGTGTAGAGTTGTGTTGATATGATACACGATTTCGATGTGCAAACTTAGAGTCTCAATATGACTCTTAAAAATATTTGAATCGACACAATATTAAAAAGATAGGAAAAACAGAAGGCAAAATTATCTAAAAAATGAAAAAAAAAGAGAAAAAAATACTTATCTAAAAAAAGGAAAAAAAAAGTGAACTCAAAGAAAAGAGAGAGAATAGACTGATCTAAAAAATGAGAGAAAAAAATGATTTAAAAAAATCTGAAATAAATGGTGAAAAATACGATTTTAAAAAATGAGAGAAAAAAGTGTACACAAATTAAAAAATGAAAAACAAATAGCTTAAAAGCCTTAAATTAGTGAAGTAACGGATGAGGATAGTTAAGTCAATATAAAATATATTTTAAATTTATTATTTTTGAAATATGTTTTAATTTATCATCAATATAGTTTATGGAAAGAAAAAAAATATCCTTATTAAAATAAAAATTTATTTTGATGAAAAGAATGAGAGAATTTTCTAAATTTATTCGCATTAATTAATTATTTTGTTGATTTTCCAGTCAATAGAATCGTCATTGTAGAGAACCAGATGAATATAGGAGATATAAATCCCACGTAATTATCCACTTCAAACAATCCATTGGTTTATTCACTTTGTTGTAACAGCTACCTCATCTATTATAGTTGTTGTAACCAATATGTTGATAGACTAGAGTTAGGCTTCTTCTTATCGTTAACTACTTGTGTATATATATCACTTTGATGAATGAGAAAGATAAGAAAGCTTTCCATCTTAAATATCTCTACGTTTTATGGTATCGGAGGATACAACTCTTACGAGTCGATCCATCTCTATCATATGGCCTCCTCTGTTGTTCCCACCTCTGATGTTGCTGGTGCATCCTCTCCTTTACCACCAGTTTTGATTTCAATTACAAATACTCAACTTCCGCTCAAACTGACATCCACCAATTATCCATCTTGGTATGCTCAGTTCAATTCCCTCCTACTTGGATACGATCTCCTTGGTTTTGTAGATGGCACCAACATTTGTCCTACTGAGGATCCCAAGCTCTCCAATCTATGGAGACGACAAGACCAACTTTTGTTGCATGCTATTCGCATCTCTGTATCAGATTCAATAGCCACGTTAATTGCCTCCACCACTACCTCTAAGGCTGCTTGGGATAAGCTCAAGGCTCTCTATGCCAACAAATCACGTTCGCGTGTCATGAGCCTCAAAGAACGACTGTCACGGCCCCGCAATGATCTTCCCATTGCTGATTATCTTCAACAACTCAAGGCTATTTCTGATGAATTAGCCCTCATTGATGCGCCCTTATCTGATGATGATCTGGTCATCTATGTTCTCAATGGTGTTGGGGATGACTTCAAAGAATTAACCGCTGGTATTCGTGCCCGTGAAACATCAATTGCCTTTGATGATTTGCATGATAAGCTTGTTGATTTTGATGCTTATCTTCGTCGGGCTGCACCTCAGATTGAATCCTCAGTCATCTCAGCTAACCTCACCGCTCGGACACACAACAATCATTCCTATTCCACTCGTGGCAATAGCAATGGTCGTGGCTATCGTTCATCATCAAATGCTGCCTCAACTCAGCAACCTGCTCGACGTAATACCACTGCTTCCGGCCGTGGTTATAAGGGTTTTTGTCAGTTGTGTGGAGTGCAAGGACATTCTGCTAAACGCTGCTCGCAAATTGGTCACTATGCCCAAACTGCTCCTCAGGTCAATTTTGCTTCTGTTGGCAACTCATCTTCCCAGCCCTGGATAGTTGATACCGGTGCCACAAATCATGTAACCTCGGACTTGCAAAATCTCTCCCTCTCCACACCGTATGATGGCCCTGACAATATTATCATTGGTGACGGATCAGGTTTAAATATCACTCACTCTGGTAGTGGTATTCTACCATCTCCTAACAAATCCTTTACTTTGTCAAATATTCTTTGTGTTCCATCTATTCACAAAAATTTAATTTCCGTTTCTCAATTTTGTAAGACAAACAATACATCCATTGAATTTTTTCCCTCATTCTTTGATGTGAAGGATCTGCGTACGGGGGAGACTCTAGCAAGAGGCCCGAATAACAACGATATGTACGAATGGCCCAAGCCAAGTGCTAATGCTGCGATGATTAGTGTCAAAGCTCCTTTGCAAGACTGGCACAAGAGACTTGGCCACCCATCTCCTCGGATTCTTCAACTGCTAGTTCCTCAGCTTTCCTTGTCATCCAAGTTTCAGCCAAATAATTCTAATTTGTGTCCGTCATGTTCTTGTTCTAAGAGTCATAAGTTACCCTTTCATGAGTCTTCAATCAGGAGTCGTGGTCCACTTGATCTCATCTATACGGATTTATGGGGACCATCTCCAATTCGATCAATTGATAATTTTCAATATTATGTCATTTTTGTTGACCATTTTACTAAATATATTTGGCTCTATCCTTTACGGAAAAAATCTGATGTCTCTCTCATTTTTCCAACATTCCAAGCCACTGTTGAAAAGTACTTTCGAACCAAAATTACTACTGTCTACTCCGATGGTGGGGGTGAGTATCAATCCCTTCGTCATCATTTTGCTCGTCATGGTATTTCACACCTAACCACTCCTCCTCACACCCCACAACACAACGGAACTGCGGAACGACGTCATCGACACCTTGTTGAAACCAGCCTAGCTCTCCTACATCATTCCTCTCTGCCCCAAACCTTTTGGACCTATGCTTTGCTCACAGCCACCTACTTGATCAATCGTCTTCCTACTCCACTCCTCGACCACAAATCTCCCTTTGAAGCTCTCTTTGGTACCTCACCGAACTATCTTAAACTCCGTGTCTTTGGCTGTCTATGCTACCCCTGGTTACGTCCCTATAACAAAACAAAACTTGAATATCGCTCCCGCCCTTGTCTCTTTCTTGGATACTCCATCACTCAAAGTGCTTACAAGTGCTTTGATCTAGCCACAAATCGGTTATTTCTCTCGCGTCATGTTGTGTTTGATGAACATATTTTTCCATACAACTCTCGTTCCCCTACCTCATCATCCGACCAGCCAACTTCACCAATCCCATCGTCACATATCTCTGTACCAGTCTTGCACAAGTTCTCGGTACAGTCTCCTGACTTGGGCCATCCGCACATCGGGACTCCTACTGAGCAGCCTCCTTCGCATGACAACTCCTCACAATTGACTCAGTCATCCTCCTCATCTCTTCAACAACCAGGTACTTCTCATCACCAACTTTCACATGCAGTTGATGACTCTGTCACCTCCAGCTCATACCCAGTAACACCTACCTCCACCAATACCCAGCCACCTCAACCATTATCACCCAATCATGTGTCCAGTCCTCCACGAGTCCATCCTATGACCACTCGAGCCCAAAACAACATCCACAAACCCAATCCAAAATACATCCAAACTGCCACCACACATGACCTTGCTCAACCGATTGAACCAACATCTGTAACTCAGGCACTCCGAGATTCTAAGTGGCGTGGTGCTATGTCTGCTGAGTTTGATGCTCTCATGCGCAATGGTACATGGACCCTAGTCCCTTCTAATCCTTCTCAAAATATTATTGGCTGCAAGTGGGTGTTTCGTGTTAAGAGAAAATCAGATGGTACTATTGAGCGATACAAGGCTCGTCTAGTGGCCAAGGGATTTCATCAACGGCCCGGTATTGACTATGCCGAAACGTTTAGCCCAGTTGTGAAACCAGTTACAATTCGCACGGTACTCAGTATTGCAATTCATCAAAATTGGTCAATACGCCAACTTGATGTGAATAATGCATTCCTGCATGGTTCTTTATCTGAGGAAGTCTACATGTCCCAACCTCCAGGGTTTATTGACTCTACAAAAAAATCCTATGTGTGCAAACTTCGTCGAGCTCTCTATGGACTTAAGCAGGCCCCCCGTGCATGGTACCAGGAACTGAGTCAATTTCTTCTCCAATATGGTTTCATGAATTCTCAGTCTGACACATCCTTATTTATTTATACTGACCATGGCACTGTGATATATTTTCTGGTATATGTGGATGATCTCATTGTTACAGGAAACCATCCGACTCAAGTCAATGCCGTTATTGCCGCTCTCTCACACCGATTCTCTGTCAAAGACTTGGGTCCTTTGCATTACTTTCTTGGAGTTGAAGTAATCCCTACCACACAAGGCTTGTTCCTTTCTCAACATAAATACATTAGGGATCTACTTGCTCGAACTCACATGGAAGGTGCCAAGGTTGTCAGTACTCCTCTCTCCACCACTGGGCCATTAACAATCAATGATGGCTCTTCTCCTGTTGATGCTAAAGAATACCGAAGTGTTATGGGAGCCTTGCAATATCTCAACCTTACCAGACCGGACATCTCATTTGCCGTGAACAAACTCTCTCAATTTATGCATCGTCCAACTGAATTGCAATGGGCTGCTGTCAAGCGCCTTCTCCGTTACCTTAAAGGTACACTATTTCATGGTCTCTTATTAAGACGCAATCGGCCTCTATCTCTTTATGCTTATTCAGACGCCGATTGGGCCGGCAACATTGATGATCGCACCTCTACTTCGGCCTATGTTATTTATCTTGGTGGCAATCCTATTTCTTGGAGCTCTCGGAAACAAAGAACTGTTGCTCGATCATCAACAGAAGCGGAATATCGCGCTATCGCAACTACTGCGGCTGAATTGGCTTGGGTTCAATCTCTTCTTCATGAACTTGGCATTCAACTATCTTCTCCGGTGCTATATTGTGACAATATCGGTGCAAATTATGTTTGTGCTAATCCGGTGTTTCACTCGCGCATGAAGCATATTGCACTTGATTTCCACTTTGTCCGTCAAAAAGTTGCTGCGGGCTTACTACGTGTTTCTCATATCTCTACAAAAGACCAGTTGGCAGATGCACTAACCAAGCCTCTATCCAGACAAAGACATCAATTACTAAAAGCCAAGATTGGTGTTGCCGATGGTACCCCAATCTTGCGGGGGCATATAGGAGATATAAATCCCACGTAATTATCCACTTCAAACAATCCATTGGTTTATTCACTTTGTTGTAACAGCTACCTCATCTATTATAGTTGTTGTAACCAATATGTTGATAGACTAGAGTTAGGCTTCTTCTTATCGTTAACTACTTGTGTATATATATCACTTTGATGAATGAGAAAGATAAGAAAGCTTTCCATCTTAAATATCTCTACGTTTTAATGAAAACACAATGAAAGTGTAAGTGAATTCCTCTCGACGTTTAATAATCTCTCTGCCAAGGTTCCGGTTTGTCTCCTTTACAAGGTATTGTTCACTTCTTCCTTCACACAACCGAAACGTTAAAGATCAAAATTTTTGGATTGCTTCCATTCCCGAGATGATGATCAGATTATGCGTGTTCGATTTATAGGCTGAATTGCTTGCAGTTTTCTTTCGATCGCTTGTTAATCTCCTCTGAATTTTCTTGAATCAGTTTTCGCTGTCTTGGCTTAAATTTTCTTTGATAAAATTATATTTATGTTTATTAGTGTTTTAATCAGCCACACTGCCATTTTGCGTTATTCTATGCGAGGCAGCAAATTCGGCTCACTCCTTACAAACCTATCTGGATAATTTTCTTTCTGATTATATTTTGGACTGAGTATGTTCAATTATTTCTTCAAAGGGTTTTCTTGGGTATTCTGAGTGCCGATTTTACCTTATTAGATTTTTTTTTGTTCAGTTTTATACGCAATGTGTCTGGCAAGCTGGTGTCTAAAGTGTGTTCATTCAAATGGGTCGGTATTTGCTAACAGGAGGCACAGTCTTTCATTTGAAAGAGTTTTCTGTTCATGGGTGCTCCCAAACAAAAGTGGACTGCAGAAGAAGAAGCTGCCCTTAAAGCTGGAGTGCGTAAACATGGAATGGGAAAATGGCGCACTATACTCATGGACCCGGAGTTCAGTGATGTCTTGCAGTCACGTTCCAATGTTGATCTCAAGGTATAATAATCTACCACGCTAGATTGTTTCCTTGCTGGTTTGCTTAAAGGAAAATTTCCATATACTCATTGTTTAATAGCTGGAGTTTAATGTCTGGTTGGCATTTCAGATTTTATTTTTACAAATCTATCAAAAGAGCTCTTATATTTGTTTGTTTGTTTGGATTTTGTGTGATCTGTTTCTCTTTTATTTGCTTCCTTCTTCTTTTCGTTTGCAGGGCTTTAGTTTCTTTAATTTTCTTTTTTTCTTTTTCAGTTTGTTTGTTATGATGTACATGATACTGCAAAATGTTTGTTCACTTGTATCTTTGTCTTTGGACAGGACAAATGGAGAAATATTAATGTGACTGCAATATGGGGATCTAGGCAGAAAGCCAAACTAGCACTTAAGAAGAGCCAACCTACTTCTAAGCACGAGGGCAAAACAATTGCTCTGAGCACTGAAATTCAGTCTGTCGAGGAAAGTCTAGATGTTAAGCCTCCCACAATTTCCAGTGGAATTCGGAGGAAGACTAGTTCCAAAGAACCAATTAAAAGGTTATCTTTTTTCTGTTTGTATCTCACATTGTGCTTGTAGTTCATGGAACTTAGATAGGGGTTGAGGTCTATTCATATCATGGAATTTGTAAAAGAGATGGGCTACATTGACAAAAAATATGAATTAGTTCTAGCCTTTTTGTTTTTTTTTGTTTTGTTTTTTGAAGACATTGAAACATGTCGATCAAATGGAAATTTTCAATATGGGAATCAAGAATAATTAGGTCTTTCTCGATGGTCATTTTGGTGGTATTAGAACGATTAACTGTTGGGATGCTTGTACAAGTGTGATGAAATCATGACAGTTTATTATACGTGACTTATGCATTCAATTAAGCATTCAAAAGCTGGATGATATTTCCAGGGCACTAATATTATCTCGGAAGAGATAAGTTGCTAAACCTAGATAATTGATGGAGTTGTATTATGGAACTAATTATGGAGAGCTCTTTTTAGGAAAAATCCTGAAGTTCTGAATTATTAATGAACTGATGTGGTTTGGAAAGAAGCAGAGGACAATCATTTTATTGCAGCATTTATGCAGTGCCTTTGTCAAAGTAAAAATGTGACACTTCTGGGGAACCAGAATATATGCTTCGTTTACTATTCTTGTTGTAACAAATTGAAGTTAGTTTTTATTATGACTCCACTATTCATGTTGTGATAAAGTGAAACCTTGGTTTTTATTATGACTTCTCAAATGAAGTACATCATCAGCATCATTATGCTGGTGGTTTTTAGACCTTATTAGTGTTGTTCGAGCTTCTTTTGAGTCTGAAAAAATGTGCTTAAGTAATGTATATTTGCAAAACTTGCTTTCTTAAACCTCGGGTTCTTTCAAGAAAAGTAAGACCCCAGGTTAATATCAAACAGAAACGATCTTTACACCTTGAGGGAAATATTTCACTTCAACCTGAATCTGTATGGTTTAAAACTATAATTGTAAGTGACCATAAAAATAACATTTCTATCACATTATTTTCAGTTTAGTAATTGGTTATATTTATGAGGACATTGTTCTATGGTTGTAGATTGGATAATCTTATATTGGAGGCTATTACCAAGTTGAAGGAGCCAAGTGGTTCCGACAAAGCATCAGTTGCTTCGTACATAGAGGTACTTTGCCTGCATTGCTTTTCCTTGTGATTTCCTAAGGTTTTTATGATGTTTGCAGAAGTAGATACTAAAGTAGTCGAACATCTTGACACTTGAATTGCTTGTAATGCTTGTATAATCAGAGATTTTCTTCAGTTTTTTCAGTAGGCCTCTTCATTTTCGCTATCTTTTTCATTTTTTCTAGAGATTGTGTTCTTCCAGGAAGTCTAGCTGGCCCTTTGTTTTCTTAGTTCATTTCCAATTACAACTTGCTGATATTCAAAGAGTGCACATAAAAAATAATGACTGATGACGGCAGCATGGAGTTATTGAAATATGATTCTTGCTCCTCTACACTAGTAATGTGACAAGAGATGGAGAAGAAGAAGAAGACAAATGCCTTGGGCAATTCAAATTCCATCCTATAATTTCTGAAGTTTCTCGACTTTCAAGAAGAAGATTGCCCAGTTTTAGATGATCTCGTTTCATGATCTAGTCAAAAGAAACATGGTTGGATTTATAGAACACGTTAAACGGATCTTCCACTCTCCCCCTATAAGCATGTGCATACATTTAATAGTTTCTTCTTGTTGCCTGTGATGGATTTTCCTTTTATAGGAGAAATATTGGACACCACCCAATCTCAAAAGGCTTGTGGGAACAAAGTTAAAGCTTTTGACAGCAAGTGGCAAATTGATCAAGGTAACACTCTGGTTGGTAATGATCCATCAATTTTGATATTAGGTTATGATTCATCAACTTTTGCCTGGGATATGAAACCAAGCTAATTTAATGCAAGATGCTTGTGTTCTAGCAAATTTATTGTTAATTCTTCTATATTTCCGGTTTTGCACAGCCATGATAGAAAATTCATGTGACTATTACTCTGTCAACAATATTATGATATAATCACGGACTTCTGAAACATTTCTGCTAATGCAACCAGAAAAAAGGAGAAAAGAAAGAAAATGTGTCCAGAGTGGAGGGACCTAGATGTACCAGTAAGGTCATAAGGGAGGCAACAAATGATGGTACTTTTTGGTTGACGATATTGATAGAATACGACATAAATGATAAGAAACGACATGGATGATAATAGTGAAGAGTTTAGCTTTAAATAGGAACTAATGATGAAAAAGGATCCAAATAGCGAACTCCAACTAACTTATCTCACGTATTATTAATTTCAGCGAGCTAATGATGAAAATCTTATTTGTCTGAAAGCTTGAGTATATAAAATGTTGAAATATGGTGCCAAGTTAGGAGCGACGCAGTGTTCGCATTGGCCTTAGAAAGATTTATTAAATTGGGTGTATTTATAAAAATTATGAAAAAAATTTGGTTTAAAAAATATGTGGAATATGGTGACAGTTCAAAGTTTGGATAAGATTTATGGTGTTTACGTTAACAGGTAAAGCATAAGTACAGGATTGCACCTAGATCAACGTTTTCTGAAGCGAGAAGATGTCCCCCTCAATTACTCCTAGAGGGAAGTAAAAGTGATTCTTTAGAACCTGAGAAACCTGACCCTAACAATGTAATTAAACCTCAGACTTCAAAAGCAGAGCAGGGCAACATCAGCATATTTACTAAGCCCCAGATCAATGTTGAGCTTTCAAAAATGAGGAATATGGCAGCAGAGGAAGCTGCTGCAGCTGCTGCACGAGCAGTTGCAGAGGCTGAAATTGCAATTGCAGAGGCTGAAGCAGCAGCAAGGGAGGCAGAGGAAGCAGAAGCAGAAGCAGAAGCAGCACAAGTATTTGCCAAAGCAGCAATGAAGGCATTGAGATATAGGAACCTTCATGGGTGGTAAATTTCGCTTCAGTGTTTGTCAATTTGGTGAGGCAATATCATTCTTTCTGTTCATGCATGGATGAAGTTAAATTGGGGTTCGAAAAAGATATAATATTTCATTTTTAGTATAGTTCAGAGCTCCTTGGACTAAAAACTTTGGGTCTTTTAACACTACCTGGATAGTACAGCTTTATCTTATGTTGCAGTAATTAAGATATGATTTGGCGTAGCTTGTCTGAATTCCATTTAAGTAACTAATGTTTGCATCGTGTTTGGGAATGTTTTGCAGATGACCCAAACTTAGGAAGTTGGTGATGGCTATCTTAAACATTCAGTGTGAACTGGTATCTTGTCTATGCAGCTGTGCCAAGTTTTGTTTGGTCCATTACTGATAAACTGTAGATGAGATTGGGGTTGTAGATTGAAAGTGGGTGAAATATGCGTCTCTTGGGGACTTTTTGTGGTCAGTAACTTGCCTCCTTCATTCGTAAATTTACTATGAGAGGGATTCAGGGTATTGACAAGTATAGGCTAAAGGAATTTTGGTGCCAATCTTGATGGATGGGATAAAATGTTATATAGATGGCTACTATGTGCGAAAGAGTAGATGGAAATTGTAAAAGCAGTGAACTGCTGTAAAACAGTTTCAAGAAAACAAGTAGCACAGCTACTATGATAACCATCACCAGAAATTGATTGACACAGAAAAAAGGCAGATTAGAAGATTGTTTTTGTGAACTGTTTCTTAATGTCTTCTATTCCAGAATAATCCAAATTACAAAGATATTACACGCTAAACATGACGTTTCTACAAAAGCAACATTGAAAGTTACATAAAGAGGTCAAGCTACATTTCACTAACATAAGCTACAGCACACAATTAACATTCAAAACACATTAACTTAAACGCACAGGAGAAGCTTAATGCCCTTAACACCCATCCTTGAAGTTCTTCCTGTGACCACCCAACATGCCCCTGAAATTTTAAATTTAGCTCTAGGAAGAGCCTTGAAACATCCACAATTTGGGCATCAGAATAGCAGAAAAGAAGTTTAACTTCTCCTTCCTTAATTTTCTTTCTAATAGCATGAAATTTAACACTGATATGCTTTGTTATTCCATGCTGAATTGGGTTCTCAGCAATGGAAATAGCAGACTTGCTATCAGACCAAATGGTAGTTGCCTTTAGTTGTTCTTCTCCCAAATCCTTCAACAATTTCCGAAGCCAAACGGCTTAAAATTTGTAGCACCAGAAACTGCAATATACTCTACCTCTGCTGTGGATTGGGCAACCGCATATTGTTTTCAAGAGCTCCATGAAAATGCACTAGACCTTAGAGTAAAAACAAACTCTGAGGTACTCTTGAAATCTTAACTGCCAGCCCAGTCACTGTCTGAGTATCCCACCAACCTCATTTGTTTTGAGTTTCTATACCATACTCCATAATCTAAGGTCCCTTTTAAGTATCTTAGTACATGCTTAGTTGCTCCCATATGAACCTGACTTGGAGTATACCTTGTCAGCAGACTTGTGGCATGCATAATATTTAGTCTAGTTGCATAAATATACAATAAGACTACCAATTAAAAAAATATGACATTCGTTATGGGACTGCCATCATTAATCTTTAGTTTTCCATTCATCATCAAAGGTGTTGTCACTGATTTGCAACCCTCCATATCAAACTTCTCAAGAACCTCCTTTGGATATTTTTGTTGTGACAGAAATATCCCATCAACAGTTTGAAACACCTCCATGCCTAAAAAATAACACATATGACCTAAGTCAGATATCTTAAATTCTTTTTGCATCTCTTCCTTAAAAATGTTGCACGGAGACGAAATTACTACCTGTGATTAGGAAGTCATCAACATAGAAAGACAGTATTCAATGTTGATCACCAACTCTTACATATAAAGTAGACTCCTTTTTCAACTAACTAGAAATCAATCCTATTGTACTAGGCTCTTGGAGCCTGTTTCAAGCCATATAGGACTTTTCTCGATTTATAAACTTTATCTTCCTTTCCAGCAATGACAGATCCATCAGGCTATCCAACATATATATCTTCATCTAAATAGTCATTGAAGAAGGTTAATTTCACATCTAGGTGGAAAATTTCCAGTTTAGTAGACAAAGTCACAAGTAACTTGATTGTGTCATATCGAGTTACTGGAGAAAAAAATTGGTGTAATCCATATTGTAATGTATTAAGGGTATCTCTGTATTTTACCTAATACATATATGTTTGATATATAATGAGAAAATGAGGTCTTCTCTGTTATCAGAAAAGGACCTCCAAAACTCTGTGTTCTTTTTCATCTGTCTTCAATATGGTATCGGAGGCGGTGGTTGTGTTCTTCTGGTTCCATCGAACCTGACGCAAACCTAGCTTCCTCATCGCGACTGACGTGAGCGGACGAACCCTGACGCAAACCTTCCTTCGCGATCGACTTCTGGCCTAGCTTCCTCATCGCGACTGACGCGAACGGACGCAAACCTTTCCTTCGCGATCGACTTCTGGCCTAGCTTCCTCATCGCGACTGACGCGAGCGACTTTTGGCTGCCTGACTCGATCGACTCCTCCAAGGGTGTACGGTCTTGTACAGTGCACCCTATTTCTAACTTTGTTTCCTATGATAGATTATCCTCTCCATATCGAGCCTTTGTCTCGTCTGTTTCTATGACTTCTGTTCCACAGAATTGGAGGGCTGCCATGGCTGATGATCAATGGAGGCTGGCCATGACTGAAGAAATGCAAGCCTTAAAGAAAAATGGAACATGGGAATTGACTACTCTTCCTTCTGGGAAACGATCGGTGGGCTGTAAATGGGTGTATACCATCAAATACAAGGCTGATGGTTTTATTGAGCGCTTTAAGGCTCGATTAGTGGCAAAAGGCTTTACTCAGACTTATGGCATTTATTATGCTGAAACTTTTGCCCCTGTTGCCAAGATGAATTCCATTCGAGTCATTCTTTCTTGTGCTGCTAATCTAGGCTGGAATCTGAGTCAGCTGGATGTTAAAAATGCATTTCTTCATGGTCTCCTTCGTGAAGAGGTGTATATGGATATTCCTCCTGGCTTTGAATGTGTAAAGACTGCAGGAAAGGTTTGCAAATTGCAGAAAGCTCTTTATGGCCTCAAACAATCGCCACGGGCTTGGTTTGAGAGATTCCGGCAGGTTTTATATTTAGCTGGCTATATTCAGAGTGAGAGTGAACACACATTATTCACCAAATGGGTAGATGGCAAAATTACTATTCTTATTGTCTATGTGGATGACATCATTCTTACCGGGAACAATCCCATGGAAGAACTCAAGATCAAGAAAGTCTTGGCAACGGAGTTTGAAATTAAAGACTTGGGGCCTCTTCGATACTTCTTAGGTGTTGAAGTGGCTCGATCAAATGTAGGGATCTTCATCTCCCAAAGGAAATATGTTCTAGATCTCTTACAGGAGACCGGTATGCTGAGTTGCAGGCCTAGTGATACCCCTATTGAAGTTAATCATCGTCTTGGCCGTAAGGGGGGCAAGGAAGTTGATAAGGAGCGGTATCAAAAGCTGGTTGGTAAACTTATCTATTTATCTTATACTCGTCCTGACATTGCATATGCTGTTGGCATTGTCTGCCGCTTTATGCATTCCCCTCAAGAACCTCATATGGAGGCTGCCTATCGAATTCTTCGTTATTTAAAAGCGGCTCCTGGTAAAGGCTTATTATTCTCTAAAAAGGACCATCTAAATATTGAAGCCTATACTGATGCGGACTGGGCTGGTTGCCCCATTGATCGACGATCCACTTCTGGTTATTGTTTCTTTATTGGTGGTAATTTAGTTGCTTGGAGGAGTAAGAAACAAGGTGTTGTGGCTCGGTCTAGTGCCGAGGCCGAGTATCGGTCTATGGCTCATGGCGTGGAGGAACTTCTATGGCTCCAGAAGTTGATGTGTGACCTTGGTTCTACTTCTGATCAACCTCTTCGTCTCTACTGTGACAACAAGGCTGCTATAAGCATTGCCAACAACCCAGTTCTTCATGATAGAACTAAGCACATCGAACTGGATCGCAGCTTTATTGAAGAAAAGATTCGATCTGGACAGCTTTGTATTCCTTTTGTGCCCTCCAGCGATCAATTAGCTGATATTTTCACTAAAGGGCTAGATGCAAAGACGTTTCATTCTATTCTTGGCAAACTGGGCATGATGGATATTCATGCTCCATCTTGAGGGGGGTATTGTAATGTATTAAGGGTATCTCTGTATTTTACCTAATACATATATGTTTGATATATAATGAGAAAATTAGGTCTTCTCTGTTATCAGAAAAGGACCTCCAAAACTCTGTGTTCTTTTTCCTCTGTCTTCAATAATCCACACCATGCTGTTGAGAATAGCCCTTGAAAAATAACCTGAATTTATGCTTGTTTATTGTCCCATTTGGATTAAGTTTAGTCTTATAGACCCATTTCATTCCAATCACTTATTGGTTAAAAGGCTTCTTTGCTAAGCTCCCATGTAGAATTCTTTTTTATCATATACATCTCCTCTTGCATTGCCACAATCCAATGTTTACTTTTAGCAGCCTCTTCATAACATGAAGGCTCAGAATGAGCTAGATTACAACTGTCATAAATATCAGCCAAAGATTTCCATCTTTGGAGGAGGTCTATCAACATATCTGGCATCATTTGAATCTATTGACACTTCAATACTGAAATCCAGTTTCTTCAAACTAGATGACACCTTCTCAATTGAATTTGAATCCTAATTCCAAAAACCATAGAAAGAAATGGGAGAATAGAGAAATTTGTGTAATATTTTCTTATCTTTCCATGAGACGTATTGTGTACAATATATACTACAAGAGAATCTCCTAAATAAGGAGCTAAATCATACATAGCCTAAGTCAAGGAAATCAAATCAACTTCTAATTTTAATCAACGTGATCTTCTCCGAATCACCACAATTTGCTTCTAATTCTAACACTTGCGTTTCCTGATGTGTGTATTTTTGTACCACATTTATATGTATACTTTCTATCACAATTGTGCTATTTTATAGAAGATTGAGTTGATGCCATGTGAATTCTCATGTTTGTTGTAGGAGAGTTTATGCGTGCAAATATGTTAAAATTAGAGTTAAAGTTCACTATTCAAGTCAGTCAACTTTTGAAGAGTACTAGAAATTCCATAGGCTAAACTGGGTGTTTTACCGTATACCGTTGGAAAGATAAAGAGGTCTAATTTTTGTAATAATTTACAGTTCGTCAAACCAATTTCTAGAAAGAAATTTATTACAATTTTAAGTTTTTGTTCACAAAAAATCATATTCAAACCCCCAATAGGCGATCGATCGTCAGAGAAGGAAAACTCAGGATGGACCAGACTTCAACACCCAATTTTGCACCCGATATGTGAACGAATGTGCGGCCCAGATGAGAATTATGCTGATTTTGAAGGAACCTATTTTGATTGGGTTGTTAGTGTTAATAATGTCCATTAAATAATACACCCAATTTTGCACCCGATATGTGAACGAATGTGCGGCCCAGATGAGAATTATGCTGATTTTGAAGGAACCTATTTTGATTGGGTTGTTAGTATTAGTAATGTCCATTAATTAATGAGAAACCTTTTAGAACTTGTATTCATTATAAATAAGTTCTCAAACCTATTAGAAAGACAATTATTTTTGTGAAGAATAGCCATAATCTCTCATTGTTCTCTAGTTTTTAGTTCCATGGTTTCTTCTTCTCTTTCTTTTATGTGTATTCTTATAGGTTGTTACTAAACTTTTTGGTTGGATTAGACCTAGCCAAGCATGAAGATTACAAGTTAATTCCATTATTACATGTATTTGATTCGATGGATCAGGTAAATAGTCTCCTAAGTCGGATACTAGCTTGAGGTTAGGAACCATAGGAGTAGTGATATGCTTACAACCAAGCATACATGTATCCTAAAGAAGACCAAGAACATATTTTTACTGGGATACATAAGTGTCACAGCGAGAACGAGCAACCTCAATGCCAAGAAAGTACTGGAGATGACCTTAATCCTTAATATCGAAGGATTTATGAAGATTATCATTTACCTGAATAATACCTGAGGAATCATCTCCAGTAATAAAGATGTCATCAACATAGACTAAGAGAATAATGCACTAGCCTTAGGACTTGCGACAAATAAAACAAGTATGATCCGAGTGGCACTAGACAAACCCTAGTGTGATTACAACTTCACTAAAGCAACCGAACCATGCACTAGGAGATTGCTTAAGACCATATCAATAATGCATCTTCAACTTAAATAAACAAATCATTGGCAACAAAGATGTTGAGAAATTGATAATCCACTTCAGTTGACAATACTCACTTCAGTTCAGTTCAACAAAAGCCACATCAAAATTAAGGGATTCTGCTAGACAATGACATGATTCTATCAAACAAAAGGCTTTAGCATTTGCTAATATTTTAACTGTACAACTATTTCAAAGGCTCAAATTCTTAAAATTTGCTCTTCTAGTCAACCAAACATATATAAATGTTCAAATCATCAAAATTACATCACATAATCATGACATAACAAGTAGTCGTTCCAAGATAAAACAAAAATAAGTGAACCAATATCATTACCAGCAACAAGAAATATACAATTCAATATATCATCAAAATCTTACAGACCAAAACTAACTGACAGCTGCAAGAAATCTTTAGTTCAAGATATGATACGAATTAAACGAAATCAAATTGTTAAATTATTATGGACGATTTACATTGATGAACGAAAAAGATTAATTTTCGATGAGCGAAGATGACAATTGGTACACGAAATCGTCCTATTCCATGGAACATACATACAAAGAGAGGCAAAAGTATCAGTTTGTATTTGAGAAAACCGAGTGGCTTACCAGGACTACAAGTGGAGAGATTTCAAGATGACGAAAACCCTAAATTTTGGTGCTTCATAGAATTTGATGGAATTGAGCAAAAGATTTAATGGTGTGTTGGAAAATAAAATCAGCTCAGATGGGTTAGATTAGGAAATATATAAGGCAAAATCAATACAAGCACAACAAATATGTCAAGATTTGTCCGATTTGAGTTGAAAAATGGGACTTTAACCCTACATATAAAAGTGCCAAGATGAATCTAAATTCATACTAAATCAAGAACAAAAACTTCGACATATCGATGGAACTTACCTTGATTGGCACGTTCAATGGTGTTGCTGGGTTCGTGTTCATAGGATGGGAGGTGGCTTCGTCATTCTTTGCTCAAATCAACGGGTCCAAGGATTAGGGTAGAAACGCGTTCGTTGTGTGCAGTGAAGTATAGGAAGAAGGTGGTTGGAGATATGAGGAATGGGCCCCCCATAAGACAATATGCAAGAATGTGCCACGCCCTTCGATCGAATCGGCCCAAGCAAAATCAGGAATCCATAATGGCCAAACACAATAGCCTTATTGCATTTTCTCTTAGTGTTATTACTATAAAATCCATATCAGAAGCAAACATAAGGCCATGCCCACATGAAAAATTTGATGGAACATGTTTTGACTTGTTGACCCAATAAATTTCATAATTTTTTTATCCATGCCTAGCCAAAATGTTGTCATTGCATTTTTAGAGTCGGAGCTAGGCCTGAACATGAATTGGGTCGGTTGATTATTAGAGGATAATGCAATCTATCTGACCAATCGATTTTGTTGAATATCAAAAATCATTACCGACCCGACTATCGTGGATCGATTATAAGTTGGCAATTGAGTTTGTCGAGCCGATAATGGATCGATTGGTGGTAACAATAACTTTCAAAAAATATTGTATTTGGGCTGGTTATGACTGATAAGAGCAAGGAATTTTGGACTTCTTGCCCAATTGTTATTGATAGTCAGTTGATTGATATTATCCGATTATTCTCGTATGAGGGGTCATGCACAACATAAGTTGTGCGGGATCCATTTCCAGACCGCTGGATTAATCCACTGTCTTTATCTTTTGCTTTGATTCTCGTCTCCCGATCTCATATTCTTCTTGTCTTTTAGTTTGGACTCTAGATCTCGTCTTCTTAAGCCTCTTCTCTGAGTTGGCTTCTTAATCCTCATGGCAGTGAAAGGTATAAGATTTTATGATATATTATTTTATTATGTAGAGCAAGCAATTTTATTGCCATTCCGACATTATCTTTTGACTCTTGGTATTATTTTTTTGATTCCAAGCATTATAATTGATCAGTTTGGCAATGGTGATGTAAGAATCTCGAACATGTCGATGTCTTTGAATGTTATCTGGATAATTGAAACCCTTTGGTTCTTTTTACTGTTACAAGTAGAGAAGGTTGGGGTTATCTACAACTTGCTCTTTGTTTCAGGCAGAGAAGAATGGTTTGGTTGGTCTTGGAATGTAGATTGCTTTTGTGTTTGTATTGCAGAGAAGATTGGTTTGGTTGGTCATGGAATGTAGATTGGTTTTGTGTTTGTATTGCAGAGATTGGTTTGGTTGGTCTTGGAAAGTAGATTGGTTTTGTGTTTGTATTGTGGAGATTGGTCTTGGAATGTATCATGGATTATGGTTTTTATATTTGGTCTTGGTATGTATATCATGGATTATGGTTTTCTATTTAGTCTTGGAATGTAGATCATGGATTCTGGTTTCTCCTTTGTGTATATGAAATCAGTACAAGTGCATTGATAATACATATATTTTCCTATTTAAGATTTTTTTATTATTTCCGTTCTAAAAACATACACTTCTTATTATAATGAAAGTGAGCAATTGGTATACTAGCATGTAGGCATGGTTCTTGGGGTGACTTAAAAGACTTTGAGGTATCAGTACCTATCTAAAGTAATCAATTGAATTTTGAATTATGTGGCATACTGGCATGCAGGCATGCTTGAGGTTTCTGGGAATTCATGAAAAAGTATAGCACCATCTGGTTTCTCCTTCCATCCATCAAGAACAACAATCCATAATTCAAGAACCACCATTATTAACACCCATACATAATTCAAGAACCATCATCAAGAACAACAATCCATAATTCAAGAACCACCATCAAGAACAATAATCCATAATTCAAGACAGTCATACTCTATGTAACACACACACACACTAGGAACCTGTTCAAATACAGAACCATGCTAATAAAAATTGACTCAATTCCAATACAATTTGAATCAATGCATATGTAAGAAATCTTTCCTCTAACTCCTTATCTTCCATCTCTTTGTCAATCTTAGCTCTCTTGTGTGCCTATTCATACAAATAAACATAGAAATTGAATTAGAAACAGAATAACTAATTCATACCATACACAATGTCAAAGACAGCAAAATAATCAAACACAACTAGCATTCTACATACCATCCATAGTCAATGCCGGACAATTCCTTTTGTCATGAGATTTTCCGGTTAGTCCGCAACCATGACAACATCTACTCTTCTTTGTCGCTATATCTTTCCCACCTTTCAACCTCTTCCCACAACCCTTCACCCTAACTTGATTCGGCTCTTGGAAAATAGGTTCTAAAAGACGCACACTTGGTTGAGATTGGGATCCATCAGTTAGTGTCATAGACTTTATCTTCTCATGAAGCTTCTCCAATGTTTCCTTCGCCAACTCAAAGATATCTCGGCTTATAGAAGCATGATCAATTATTTTCGATGCAAGTTGTCGTCTTCAACAAGGCTAGCATTGTGACCACCTTCCGCACTGAAACCAAATGTACTTAACGACTTAGCAGAATTTGTCCACCTACGTATCACATATTGGCTAGACAATGGTTGCTAAAATTTTATCCTACTGAAGGTTGCCAATACATGCCAACAAATAAACCCAGACGACTCAAAAATTCATGCAACTGCAACTCACATAGTCCGTTAATTTATCCTCAACCACTTTTCATACCCTTCCCTCACTTCGCTCTACCCTACTAACTTATATATGCACATATCCACTCGTTCTTCATCCACAACTACTACATAAGCCATGCTCTGGTAAAACTCATCTTGGAATTTGTAAAACATGTTGTGCGTGTATACTTCACTCATTTTTTTTCTCTATTGGCCACATGGTCTTCATAATAGCCTGCTCATTGATGTCCTTATGGTCAAGAAATAACTCTTGATGATGCTGGTGTTTCAAGGCCCTCGTAAATCTAACCACAAAATCCATCAAACTATTTTTTTTGACACATAGTGCTTGAAGAAAGCATGACAACTCTCTATTCGTTGACTACTTGACATGCCTACAAAAAAAAGTAATTCTCATCAACCATGTGAAAAAAAATCCAACATTGTACAAAATAAAAAGAAAGATGAATAAATTTGAAAACAAACTTGCAGAAAATATTTTGTTAACATAAGCAGGAATCCATTTACTTCGGATTTCATATAGCCCTTTCAACCACTCATTGTCCGACATTCTACTTTTCTCAATCACCCGAGACCAAGCATCCTCAAATTGATCTAGATCCTCGGAATTCCATATGCAATCCTAGAACTTGGATAATGTTCTTTCCATTTGACTGCATCTAACTTTTCTGAGAATTTGCTCAGAATATGCCACATACAAAGTCTATGAGTAGTGTTTGGAAAATTCTTGGAAATTGCTCTTGTCATAGCTGGATCCTGGTAAGTGATGATCATTTTTGGGGCTCTGCTTGGCATGCATTTCAACAATTGCTGCAAAAGCCATGTGAATGATTCTGTTGTCTCATCGCTTAAAAAAGCACACGCTAAAAGAGTACTTTGCCCGTGATTATTCACCCCAACGAATGGTGCGAATATAATCTCATATCGGTTCGTGTTATAAGTTGTGTCAAAAATCACAACATCACCAAATGCATGGTAAGATCTCCTGCATTCAGCATCAGCCCAAAAACATTGCTCGACTTTCTATTCCAAGTCCATCTCAAATGAGAAAAAAAAATCTAGATTTTTTTCTTTCTCAGACTCAAGTATTCATACAACATCTGAGCATCATGACCAACATAATGCCTCAACTCATCTCTTCGGGCATTATAGAAGTCCTTTTCAATGCATCCTATATTTTCTATGCCACTAGCCTGAAGCTCAAAAAAGCTTATTTGCTGATGAATAGGAACATTAGCGGCTGAAAATTGTTGTGACAACGCCTTTTTAGTGCTTGGAATAGAACGATGAGACCTCAACATATGCACTTTTCTCATTGTCGCAAAGACATGATTATGAACATCATTGAATTGCGAAACAACAAAACATTGCTTGGAATTACTTCTCACAACAGTAAGTTTGACATTACAACCTTCTCTAGTTTCTGGCCTTTTTCGAACACCAGTAGCTTTAGATTTTTCATACTCTCGACCCCCTTGTTTGTAACAAAGGAACTCCATACGAATAATTTCATTGGATTTATTCTTCTTTGAAGAATGATTTCGAATACTAAAACCAGCTAACCTAGCATATTCATTGTAAAAAATTTGGGCTTCCTCAACCGATTCGAACTCCTGTCCAACTTTTGGAATTTTTTCAGACAATACATTAGGCACAAATTCTTGTACATTGTTTGATGAATAACCCAAATTATCTTCCTCAATAGAATGCACTTAACTATTCTCCATTACCAACCAATAAATACTTGTAAATCAAATTATACTAGGGAGGGCAGAATACAGGTTCGTGATGATAAAATCAGCACCACCACTCTGCCACAATTCACCTATGAATTTAATATGAAATTAGTTAACTTGTTCAAATGTAAAATCCAACTTGTAAATGCTTTCATTTGTCTAAAAATCTGTAATAATTGAAACTTACAAAATTGGAATCACTTGGGTGAATGGAAGCTCAAACTCGAAGTAGAAGATCTCACCCAAATGCTTTCATTTGTCCACTATTGACGAACTGGATAGAATCGATTAGCGTGGCCTGGGTCTGGGCGAGAGAGGTCGATATGGGGTTTTGGCCGAGTCGATTTGCGTGGGTCTGGGCGAGCGAGGTCGAGCTGGGGTTTTGTACGATCAGTTTGTGTAGGTCTGGGTGAGCGAGATTGAGATGGGGTTATGGCGGAGTTATTTTCCGTGGCGAGGATGAGAGCCGGAGAACGGGGGGTCACGTGGATGAGAGCTGGAAGGACGCACATTTTATTTTTTATAAAAAAAATGTGCGGATCCCTCATACAAGAATAATCGTGATATTATCAACAAATCAATTTTTGAGCCTATGTAAGTCTCAACGGCCCAGATATATTTGAGTGGATTTATATTATCAACCCGACTTTATGAGTTGAGAGCGATAATCTTCGGTCTAGATACAAAATAATCGACGCATAGCTGACTCCCTATGGAAGCGTCCTCGACAACGCCCACACCACCGCCCTTTCAGCCCGATACCGAGAAAGTAAAGCAATACCTCCTCAAGAGAGGTGTCTTCCCGACCCCCAAATTCGTTCGCAATGTATCCAAGAAACAAATCCAAAAGCATAATCGCATGCTCAAAAAGCGACCATCCCAAACACCGTCTTCAATCATCACCCTGTCCCAGAAACAAGCCCTCGCTGATGAGACCCATTTCAGAAACCTGAAGCGCGAGTATAGGCGCTTCACCAGAGCAATAAGTGCGGAGGCCGGGAGCACTTACGTTGTCGGGAGGCCATGGGAGAGGATTGAGAGATTGAAGTCTAGAGAGATTGCGAGCGAGAGTAGGGAATTCAATGGCGAGAAGCTGAAGAAGGAAAATCTCAAGGAGTTGAGCGTGATGTTCGAAGAAGATTTAAGGTGGGTTCTGGATGATGATATTGAGATGTTGGAGGGTATTGATTGCTATTACAGTAATGAGATGGGTGACTCCGTGAGACTGCGGACTCGGCAACGTAGTGAGGCGGAGAGGATTCGGTTTCTTATTGACAGGTCTGATTGTGCTGGTTTTTGTAATTTTGTTATTTCAATTTGCAGTTGGGTGTTATTTGGTCCGTGCTTTGGTGGTGTAGGTTGAGCCAGCTGAAGGTGACTGCAAGGGACTGGAAGTTGTTGAGGATGATGAAGCAGTCCGAGTTGAGGTTCACTGAGGGCCAGTTGCTCCAGATTTTGGAGGGACTTGGGGAGAAGAAGTGGGAACAATCTATGGCCGTTGTGGAAAGGGTTTATGAGAAGCAAAGGGAATATAGAAGCAGGTGCGTTGGTTGTTTTTCTTTTGTTTTTGTCTTGAATAGTATTGATGAACGAGGGCTCTTATTTTGGGTAGGTAGTCAATTTGGTTGAGCTGGTATTATCTGTATTCTGCTGTCTATCTTTTTCTTCTGAAATTCTACTGAATTTTCTTGGTTAGATTGAGGAATTGATAAGTTTATTTTATATATTCAGTTAGCCGCATTCTGCAATTATTTACAAAAGAAGTCTTAACATTATAATGATACTTCTATCAGACTGTTAGAAACATATGGTTGCCTTTTGTAGGTTTGTTTACACAAAACTATTGGCGGTTCTTGGCAAGGCGAGGAGACCCCATGAAGCCCTCAGCATCTTTAACCTGATGCGTGTAATGATTCACTAATTCACTTATCTTGCATGTTTAGTTTGCTTTTGTATATCTTTTTGCGGATCTTACTCTCTACTCATTCAGGGAGACTGCAACATTTATCCTGATATGGCTGCATATCACAGCGTAGCTGTCACGCTTGGTCAGGCAGGTCTTCTGAAAGAACTGGTTGATGTAATTGAAGCAATGAAGCAGAGACCCAAAAGAATAAGAAATATGTGTCTCAGAAATTTTGATCCAGTCCTGGAACCAGATCTAGTTGTCTTTAATGCAGTAAGAGATTATGACTGCGCAGATTTTGAACATTAGTTACATGCTCTGATAATTACTTGATCCATTTCAAATCGTTTGCCAGGTATTGAATGCTTGTGTTTCATCCCATCAGTGGAAGGGGGTATCTTGGGTTTTTCAGCAATTGAGAAAGAGTGGTCTGAAACCTGATGGGGCAACATATGGACTAGCAATGGAGGTAACTACTAAATCATGTTATTTATCAGCAAGCAATATATCAAAAACTAGTCTGTCATTCATGTACCTAAGCAACTATTATCTAGATGTTGTGGCATAAGAAGTATATGTCATCAGCTATGTATATTTGAAATCCTTGTGCTATCATTTACGCCTAATTTGGCATTTCTTGTGCTTCTCGAAGTCACTTCTAAAAGTTTAGCCTACAAAATTTCACAACCTAGTTTTTAAATGCAAACCCCTTGCTACTTTCTAAAGCACCTAAAAATAAGAAGTAGCTATTCATAAGTTGCTTTTTAAAAATTTAGCAAACACCAATAGCCACAGGAACGAGGATAATTAACTAAAAATTGACAGTGACAAACTCACATGGAATAAGGTTGTTGAAGCTGAACTAAGCTAAAGTAAGCCTTAGTTAGTATAAATTGAGGTGGAGTCATCATGACGGAGTTATATATATAAACTGTCAAATAAAGCAATATAAAATTGGTCGTTTGCATTCAAAATATTTCTAAAAATCCTTTTTGTTCCTTTTCAATTATATGCTATGCAGAGAATTTCCACTTCCATCATTATGTGATGCTGTTGGGACCTTACAATTCACATAATATATAGATGATTGTTATTCATTTTCTAATGAAAAAGCCAGAACTTATGAAAATAGCATAATTGGTTGTAGATGAGTTCTACAGCTTTTGTGGCTGTTCTAGTTCACAGGGAAATAAAAGTTGAGTCTCCATTTGAAAGAAATCGTTGCATAAAATTGTTCTTCCTCAGTTATATTTCATTTGAAATCTCACAGGAAGTGTTTATTGAAAGGTGATGCTGCAATCTGGAAAGTATGACCTTGTCCATGAGTACTTCAGGAAAATGACAGAAAAAGGAGAAGCTCCAAAAGCCATTACTTACAAAGGTTGTCTTATCTTCCCTTTATCTGGTAAAAGTTGCAGATGTTTCAGTGCTCATGGATCTCGGTAATTTTCCAGTTCTTGTTAGAGCTTTTTGGGAGGAAGGCAAAGTCAATGAAGCTGTGGAAGCAGTGAGAGAGATGGAAGAAAGAGGGGTGGTTGGAAGTGCCGGTCTATATTATGAGCTAGCTTGCTGCCTTTGCTACAGTGGAAGGTGGCAAGTTGCTATAAAAGAGGTGAATGCTTTTTTTTTTTTGGGAATCCAAATCTATTCTATCTTGACTTGAGTATCTTATCTGTGATCCTTCTTCATTTTTTGTTATTTTGTGCTTTTGCAACTTCTGAACTTCATATTGGCTATCCTGTGGAAAATATTTAAAGTGGCTCAGGAAAGTTCATTTTTTAGTAACATGCCTTCAGGTCGAGAAGATTAAAAAACTTCCTCATAGTAGACCTTTGGTGGTTACCTACACTGGCATGATACTCTCTTCCATGAATGGAGGATTTGTTGATCATTGCATTTCTATTTTTGAGCACATGAAAGACCATTGTGGCCCTAACATTGGGACCATAAATGCCATGCTGAAAGTATACGGACGGAATGATATGTTTTCTGAAGCTAAGGAGTTGTTTGAGGAAATTAAGTGTGCCAGGGATGGCGCTAATGCCCTAATACCAGATGAGTACACATACACACAAATGCTTGAGGCATCAGCCAGCGCGTCTCAGTGGGAATACTTTGACTATGTGTACAGGGAGATGGCTCTCTCTGGATATCAGCTAAGTCAGAGTAAATATGCAAGACTACTTGTGGAAGCATCTGAAGCCGGCAAGGTGAGTTTAACAATATGGTATTTTTTCACTTTTTGCTGTTGTTTTGTCTAATACTGCTGGTCTGTAGGTGTTACTATTGGTTACTGTATACGATAATTGTTTAGGGGACGTAAAAGATATTTATCAAGGCACAAAGTGGGTGCAACCCAAGGAACATCAAAATTAAACAGCTAAACTGAACCTGTGAATTATTTATGGAAGATTGTTTGGTAACCCTAAAAGAATGGCTCTTACTAAGAGAGGAGTACTCAAGTAGTTGATACATGAAACATCAATTTTCTTGATAATCAAGGGTATGAAAGTAGAATTTAAAACTTAAACAAAGTATGTGCTGTTATAGAATTTAGTAAAGTTGTTCAGGGCGTCTTCCTTTACTATCTGCCAGTTCTTGAAACACCCCATAGTAAAGCCATCCAAGCCAGATCTGTGTACATCATTGTCCCTGACCCCGCCCATTATAAGAACCTTGTGCATGGGAGTGTTTTTTCGTAAGATCGTTACCAATCCTTTTATTTTCGTATTGATAAGGTTGAATAACTTTGTTGTTCTGGGTTTTTTCAGGCAATGAGAAATCCTCTTTGGGTATTCTGTTGTTTCTTAAAGAATAAAGATTGATGCAAGGGTTTTTGTGGTTGGGTTGTGGTAAATGGAGACAATGGGAGCTTACCCTTAAAAATGATGATTATGGGTTACGTCTTGTCGGCTCATTTGATTTTTGGGTGTTAAAGTGGTTGTCTGGTGTTGGGGAGGTGCAGTGGTTAGGTAGGGGATTTGGTGTGTCTGTCGAGAAAAGAAGGGGTGTTGGAAGAGGAACCAAGGTGTCTGTGTGGTGGCTGTCGATGAATGCATTTAGTGATGCATATATCGGATATTGATCAATTGGCAGAGATGGAAATGTGGGAAGGGTAAGGCTGGTGGTGGGTGAGGTAGTTTTAGAACATTTCATAGGAAAATTCCAAATTAATAATTGTCAACCCTATCAATCATCGACAAGAATCAGAATGCAGTAAACATCTGTATGTGTTTCTCCTACAGAGACCATGGAATATGAACCCTTAATTGCAATCTCTTTGTTACATGTGTCTGGCTGAGAGAACTGATAAGAAGTGGTAGACCCAAAAGGAGATTGATGGAATTGATGAGAAAAGTCACGTATAATAAAAGTCACATGTATGTATGTCCCTGGATATGATAATTAGGCAAATCTAATCACTCTCTTTGTTTTATGTGCTCTTAATGCAGTGGCATATTCTGGAGCACGCATTTGATGCAATTCTGGAAGATGGGGAAATTCCCAATCAATCGCTTTTTACCAAAATGGTAATTCAAGCTGTAGCTCAACATAACTATGAGAAAGCTGTCTCCTTGATTGGCGCTATGGCGCATGCCCCATATCAGTTCAGTCAAAGGCAGTGGACAGACATTCTAGAGGGGAACATAAACATAATCGGTCCAGATGGATTTTTGAAATTGTTGGATGCGCTTTTGAATTGTGATGCACAGTCAGAAATAACTGTCGTAAACTTGTTGAGATCATTAGAACAGTTTTGTGCATCTGACACACTAATGGACTTGTCAAGTTCCCCTGCCTATGATGGTGAAGACATTGACTTCAAAAGTGGTTGTATCAATGATGATGATGGAAGAGTATATATGCCGAATGCTTCTCTAAATGTGATTGGTGCAAAACATGCTTGTGGCAGAGAAGGAAGAACTACCCTATGCACCAATGCAAAAGCTTGTGGTGACAATGTTGCATCCGGTGAATCCCATAAAGGTTCAAACGGGGAGCCATCTGAGTGCATCCCAAATGGGTACTTGGAAAATGACGATGCGATAGAAATTGATCCACATATAACCGAGTCTGATGATTCTGAAATATTCTGCTTGCCTTCGGCAAACCAAATACTGGATGCTTGGAAGGAAAGCGGGAAACAGGATGGACTTTTTCCCTTGCAACTTGGCCAAAAGTGACCTCCAGTATGTAGCATGATTGGATTGTAGATTGGGCACTCAGTCATAAGATCGTTTAGTGGGCCATTATTTGGATCATCTTCTCATTTGAATCTTTGTTTTTTTACGCCGGCAGTGTTTTCGTTATATATTGTAGTGAATCTTATATATATCCGGATTTGTCACTAGTGTTATCATAGAGAGTGAAGCATCAGTTCTTGTTCTTCATCAACCAATTTACATTACCTTATATAGGCCACAAACTATAGTTTACAAACTATGATCGACACAAATCAGGGTTTACAAACCAAATCATGGTTGAAGAAACACACTTTTATCTTTATAGGACTACACACTATTACTGGAGGAGGATAACCACATAAGCTTATCACCAAACGCTATAATTAAGCATTATCACAAACGCAATAATTAAACATTATTGCAAAGATGTTAACATAGATTTTTTTTTCTTGCCACATTATGGGAGCCACGTCTGTTCTTGGATTCTTATTGTTTGCAAAACTGAGATGTCATTGTCAACAACCGACATAGCGGGCCAGTCAAACAATAGATGTTCGATTTCATCTACAAAGTTACTTTGTATGGTTGTCTCCATACAGATTCAGGAATTTTGGTCGGATGATAATCATTACAGTCACACATTGCTTGTCTAAAAAGATTCAAAAATCTGTGGTCTCTACAACAAGGACAAGGTCGAGTTATGTGGTGCATGAAAAGTCTATGGGCCAAAGATCATGATTTAAAATTGAGACTTCTGGATGATATTGTCCAATATATGCAGTAGAATAAGGGTCTTGTTCAAGAGTGAGAGGTCGATAGAGAACAATTCGTAGAAAACCATGGTTGTATTTGAGGAGTGTATCTGAAAGCCGATACAATAAAGCAGCAAAAGATAGTCGAAAGTGAAGATCACGGGGAAGGGGAAGTAATAATAGTCCTTAACATCAAAATGATTGAGGAATAGGAATCTTGGATCATGAAGACAACCAAATATAGTGTATCCGTGTCTAATGCATGAGATTTAGAGGTAAGTTTGGTAGAGAGAGAAAGCCCTTTGTTTAGTTGTACTTCAAAATATGTCTTGAAGGACTACAAAGGGTAAGTCAGTAAATTGTTCTACATGGATCATGAAGATGAGAGGTAGAATGGTAAGAGAGGACTGTATGTCAAATGGTGACACAATCTCTAATATACTAAAAGAAAAGGCAACTTATTATGTTTGCCGACGAGTTGAAAGTGTTTTCGGTACTCTCGTGTGTGGCAACTCTGGTGTAGTGGTTGTGTTGTTTAATGTTGTGGTACACGTGAATGTTTGCATGGGTTGCTGTTTTTATGTGTTGTACATTTGGCAGTTTTATTGCATGTCCATTTTACTATACAATTGTGTGATTTTGTTTTTGCTTCTACGTGTGTAGCTTTGTGAGTGGGTCCCATCCTTTGGTCATTAGTTGAGTAGGCGGTGGGTCATGCTGATTTCATCTTGTGCATTGTACATTTGTCATTCTCATTGCATGCATGTCTATTTTGATATGCAATTTGTGTTTGACTTCATTTGTGCGTTTGGTTTTCTTCTTCAACGAAGTCCTTTGTTGGTTTGTTGGGCGCTCTGTCTTCTTCTTGGTATGTTCTCCGACCATTGCCGTGTTTCATGTTGACCATTGAACTTATCATATTCGCAACTTCCTCAAGATGCCTACTAAAAATTGTGTTGCATACATACCTTAATTGGTCCACTCCAACTTCTCTACAGGACAATAGACCGGCCTGAATGGTAGCTTTGAGCCATTAAAGCACTTTGTTCAGATAAACTTTGGGATATGCAAATGGGTTCGTCTATTAAATCTGCCAATACAGGTAACCCTCTAACCTTCTCTCTTGCTGGGCATGAATGTGCGTCAACAAAACATGTCAACATGGAACACTCCAAATCTGTGTTTTTTTAGTAAAAAATTCTTATACCCTATATGATTTGGACATTCAAAAACAAATTAGCAAAAACCAACTTCAGTCCCATCAAGATTACACACACTATACGACACTAACTCTAAGTGACATCAAATAGTAAAAACAGCTCATTCTAGCATTATTCCAAATTTTACATATAATAAAAAAAAATAGTCTAGAGCTTGAAGCACAACATGAACAATTCTGTCTCTCTCTTTTTTTAAAACTTTTCTTTTTTTATAAACTTTTCCCTCTATTTGCCATATTTTCTTCCGGATTATTTTAATAGAATTATTATATTGTGACTAAATTGCATATTAAAAATATATTAAAGATATAATAAAGTAATTCTTAAGTAATTATAAATTGCGACAGGGGAATCTTTTCTTTTATTGCATTGATGGCGGATGGTCCATGACCAAGGTATAGATGTTGTTTTTTTTTTGATAAACAGGCTGAGCCTCAGAAATATATTAATAGCCCTCACCAATGGCGGAGGAATACCAATGTACAAAATAGCCTTCAAGTAGAAGACAAACAAGAAAGAAATAAGGCAGAACAAGAAAAATTACATCCAAAGTAGGAAAAAAGTCATAACCAGTAGACAAAATTTGATGTCTGTGAGGTACCTTCCTTAGCCAATAAATCAGCTATGGCATTACTTTCCCTCAGTATGTGCCTTATGGTTATTGATGGTAATTGCATTCTTGCTGTGTCAATAGCATTTCTGAATTTGTTTAATTTCCAAGGAACAATTGCATTGTCCTGTGCCCATGCATGTGCAATGTAAGAGTCAGTCTCAATGATAATGGGAAGCAGAGAGTATCTTATAGGGAGATGAAGTGCAATCAGTTCTATTGCTCTCAGGATTGCTCTATATTCAGCCTCATTTGAATCACAATTGCCAATGCCATTAGAGAATAGGAAAATAACATCACCCATGTAATTACGCAGCACACCTCCAATCCCACCCGGACCTGGCTTACCAAGCACCGAACCATCGACATTCCACTTCAGTTGACTTTGAGTAGGTGGAGTCCAGGATGTGATTGGTCTACTATTGAGCACTGGAGGCCTCCAATTCCTGACTGAGATTGACGAAATACTCAGCATTGTTGGGGAGTAAGGGAAACGAGGGAATATGGAGGACACCCATAGATGTAACCTGACAAAAAGGAGAGCTCTGGTTGACACCCAATCAAGGTATAGATGTTGTTTTTGTGGGATCTTTTTGCTTGTCTACATTAGAAACTTGGGTATCATTTCAATTTCGAATTCTTCTCTTCCGTATCTCTTCTCTCTCATTTGCTTTAGAAATCTGGGTGTTATATTACATTTTACGAATGTGTAGCTTTGCTTCTTACATTTCAGTTTTCGATTCATTCAATCGTACAAAATTTGAAGCTGCCGAAGATGACAAACCAGTGCTGCTTGGTTCCATTGCATATGGGGTTACGAAGTTATCATAAATTTCAAACTTGAAGATGTTGAAAAAGATAAACTGAAACTGCTGGGTTCCACTGCATCTAATGACTATTTTTGTGGGTAAATTTCATTTTTTTTTATTCCCAAGGTTCTTTTGTAGTAAAAGTTATCTAAATCTTTTGATTTTTATGTATTTTGTTGTGTTCCAAAGCTTGGTGGATATGGTGAAGAAAAGGTCAAAAGATATGATTTCCTAAATGAGTTCCTCCTTGGATAGGCACATTATCTTATCAGGCATGTTTGAATCCAAAGTTTTCGTCTTTGATGTCTTTACTGCAATTTCATAGATTTTTTATTTTTATGTGTTATAGGTAGTAGGAGCATATCTTGAAGATGACAAGGGTCTAAACAATTGTGATGTTTTTGCTCATATTACAGGTAAGAAAAGAGAGACATTTTGAATATTATTTCAACAATAGTTCTAGAATACCCATGAGCCAGTCCGTCGCCAGTAAGATTTATGTGGCATTAATGATATCATTAGGTTTCTTAAAACATGAGAATGTGTAAAGTGGAAGTAAAATGTTTGGCATGATGTAGAAGTGTGTATTGAACATTTGGTTTCTTTCACTATATGCTACATTACTCTTGATTTATGTTTATTGTGGTAAAATCTTATTAGCTTTAACATTCAAGAATAATAGTAATTATTGGGTTACTTATCTCAGGAGGTTATGACAGAAAATGTTGAGTGCTTGAGGAGCTTAGAATCTTAGCAACAAGTGAAAGTGTGTCTGATCGAATTAAATTCATTACATCTTGCTCAACAACTAAAAGAAATGCGCTTCTCTCCCAATGTTTATGTGTCCTCTATACATCGAAGGTCTGTTTGCATCCAAAACTATGATAGAATTTATTAGTTTTGGAACTGTAAAAGAGGTTTTCTTTTCACAAAATTTTAAATTAATGTAGGATGAGCACTTTGGTATTGTTCCACTGCAGACTATGACAACTTATTAAGAGGATGCATTTTTAATATAAGTGCATTTTTTCCTCAAAGCATAAGGATGATGTGCAGGCATTAAAAAAAGAGTATGTTATGTTAAAGTTCTCCTTTTAGCAAAGTGTTGTAAGGCTAAGATTCTTGGAGCTGCCGTAGTTGGAACTTGGAAACCCACAGATATGAGTTAAAGCATAAAGAAGTTGAGCTTCCTTTTTACCCTTCTATTGTGGTATGTGTATTTCTTTTGAGTGATCTATCCAAACAAAATTCTTAACAAGAATATTCAATAATTCACAAATCCGATGGTTTGGTGATAACAAATTTGTTGAAAAACTTTTACTAAACAATATAAGCCTGGATAAGATTCAATACTTTCCCTAATGTCGAGTTACCAATTGCAAGAATCTGATTGGATTGCTTTTTCCAGAGAAGACCAATCATTGGCTACTTAAAGAAAATGCTTGGAAGAATGAGATTCGACATAACCTGGTAAACACAAAAAGAATGCAACCTCGAAATCTGCAAAGCGCAATTTGGTGAGTTAAGACTATCAATGCTGTCAAATTACATATATTGCAAGAAAGGACAATTACATTGAAAGACATTACAAGTGGACTGTAGGGTTGATACATGATAGTTAGATTGTCTGTTTTGATATGCACATTGGAGCGTCCTAATTCTTTGGTTATTGAAGAAGATTGTAATATGTGTTGGTAATTTTCTTATTAGTGTGCGACAGTGTTTTGGTATTTCTCTTATTTTCCTATTGAGCGTACATGGTATTCTTGGTGTATTTCTTTATGTGGAAAATGATTTTTGTTCAAGTCATTGTTGCCAAGCTGTTGAGTTTTTTATGCACATGTTTATTACATTTTGATCTAGAAATTCTTTAATATGTTGGATGACACATATTGGGATCAAGTAAGTATTTAGCCTAATTTCATGCCAGAGAGCCTTTACTTATAACTCAATAATTCCTAAATAATGTCATGTTAAAGGTATGAAAGTTGGCATTGGCCTCAATTTTGTTTAGGAAAAAACGTCATCTTTTTTTTATGTAGAATTTGGAGTATCTTCTTCTTCTTCTTCTTCTTCTTCTTCTTCTTCATTTCCAAGATTTTATTTTATATCATGAAATCGGTATTTGACCATTTGAGAACATCCACATAATATAAGAAGGATACGGCTCAAGGCGACTTACAAATTTCATTAGTTTTAATTACATCGGGTGTCTTTTTATCTCTCTTGCAGCATTTATTCCATTCAGGTACCCTTTTTCTTATCTTCTATGAAATCCTATAATTGATTTAAATGTTGGCTTCTCATTGTTTCTTTTTTATTTATTTATTTAGGAAATGTATTACCATTGAAATTGATTCATTTAAAGAATATAGATTAGAATCAAAGCCCTTGAATTGGGAAGTTTTGTTGTAATAATTGTTTAAGATGAATTAATTTCATGGTGGATGTTGTGACCTTATTGGATACTTAGCAATAAATGCTTCTTGGGGACTTTGACAAAATATATTCTCTTTGGTTGGTTGTTCTCATGGTGGATAGATATGAGAAGGATGTTTTCCCTTTAATCCAATTATGAGGAGAACTAATACCATACCTCACATGCATGGTTACTAATATGAGTACTGTGTTTTAACGGTCAATAGGCTATACAACTCTTGAAGTCCATCTATGTAGATGCCCTTTCGTCATTCAATATTATATTCTACAATTTCAAGGATCATTTTTTACTATCCTAATATTTGGTGGGGGTAATTTTTTTACTCTATTTCAAAAAAAATAAATTCTTCTCTTATTGATATTCTCTTGATTTCTTTAATTTGATCAACTTTTGATTCTTAAACTGCTAATGATTTTTCACTATAGGATTTTTAACAAAACATCAATGGGTTCAATACTCTGCCATCAATATGATGAATGAGGCACCTACAATACGATTTTAATATTCAAGAATAGACATGCTGCAAAGAATGCTCAAGGATGACACTTATACAACTATGGTTACTAAATATGCTGCTTGAAGACTGTGAGATTGAAGGTTAACATTCCAACTACAAAATGTTTTTCATTCCTAGATGAATTTAATTTTTTTTTGTGGTATATTATCAATTAGAATTTCTATATATTCCCTCTTTATTATTATTGGATTTAAAATAAAGAAAGACTAGGGCATTGACATCAAGACAATGACTGATTGTCTCCGTTCTCTTCTAAAGTGATAGCTATCAAAGATGAAAGCAACATAACTCAATATATTTTGAAAACTATGCATGAAGTTTCTTTTTTGAGTATTTTCTTACCATTTTCTCTTTTCCCTATAGACTTCTACTCTTTCCAAAAGATGAATAATGCATTACATTTTTAACAGGGATTATGTATGATTATTTGTGACGATGTTCAAAAGTATATTGGTAACTTGCAGGTTGGAGAATAAATTGTTGAGAAAGCTTTGAACTATCCTTAATTAATGGTTATGAAAAAATTAACAGAGAACGGAACAACCCATGGCGCAGCACGGGTTGGGACGCTAGTATAGTTTCATTATAGGTTTTATTGGGCGAGTTCTTTGCCGCACCATACTATTCATATCATTTTTTATTCTTTTCTTTGTCTTTTTATAAAGGTTGTTAAGCCGTTGTTCTTTGTAACTTCATTGCTGATGATATATAAAACCAGAGAGTTCATTTCCTTGATAATCGTTATGGATTCTATCTGCGTTACTTGATTTCTTGTGAAGCATTTTGCTTGTTTACATGGTATCATTGGGATGTTAAACCTTCTTGGATTTTATTTTCAATTACATTTTATATCATGACAACGAAGGATTCTGCCATTGAAGTTGGGCCTGAAGCTGGGCTTGTTATGAGTTCCTCATCCAGTATAGTTAACCCTTTTGATAATCCACTCAATCTCACTACGACTTATTATGTTGTCTCCAAGCTCATTTCTCTTTACCTAACTAGTGAAGATAATTATCATGCAGTTGTGGTGCTCGAGTGGAGATAGAAAGGTATCACCAGAAGGATCATAGTATAGTTCTTGATGAGATTAAATAAATGCTTCACCACAGTACATAATCGGATCTTGCCCATGGATCCTCTTCCACTTTGTTCCAAGGCTCTTTCTTTGGTGCTCCACATAAAGAGACAGATAAATGTTACACAAGCTAGAACTGTGCCACACATAGCCCCAGCTATGTCAGTAAGACTAGCAATAGATGTGGGAAAGTCCAATGTTGTTTTCAATCCTTCGCCATCCTTAAGAGGAAGGCGTACTGTCATAAACAGAGATATACAATAGATAAATTTTATAAGTTGAATGGTTATCCACCTGGCTAGCCTAAACAGTCTCAGCGTAATGGTGCTTATTCTCTTAATGATAGAAGAGGTTTTGTGAATCACAGTGAACTTATGCACGAAACAAATATGGGTCAAGATTTTATGTAGATTCCACTTGAGCTTTTAGTCAGTTGATGAGTTTTCTCAAATTGAATTCTTCACCCACTGCTTCTCTATTCAGTGAAATGTCCATGCCTTTTCTTGAGCACAACTCAAGTAGTTCCTCAACTCCTCATGCAATGTCATTCGTCTCGATTGTAGCAGGTAATTCATCCAAACACTCTTCATTGCCTAATCAATTCAAACTTCCTTGTTCCTTGGTTGATTCATAGTGGTGCGAGTGACCATATTGTATGTTCAACTGATTTCCTTGGTTCATCTCTATCTTTGAGTAATTCTTTTGTGTCATTACCCAGTGGAGATCAACATAGAGTAACTCATATAGGATCGCTCACTCTATGCAAAGGAATCATACTGCATCAATTTCTTTGTGTAGCCACTTTTAGACTTATTTCGATCAATAAGTTAACTTCTTTTGAAAAATACTCAATCAATTTTGCCAACAATTCCTATATCGTGTAGGACCTGGAAACCATGAAGAAGATTGGAATGGGGATCATGCGTTAGAGGCTTTATTTTGGAAATGAAAATTGACTAGAGGCAACTCTCATGCTCACGCCAAAGAATCTATGCTATGACATTTTCATCTAGGAAATCCTTCACACTCCATTAGCACATTCTTGCCTAAATCTTTCCTAGAGAATTTTGAATTTTGTACTACTTGTCCTCTAGCTAAGAAGAAGCGTAGGCCTTTCAATCTCAGTGTATCTAAATTATCTTCTATTTTTGAACTTGTTCATGTGGATATAACTTCTATTTATAGATACAAATATTTCCTCACTATTGTTGATGATTACAGTCGAGCAACTTGGATTCATCTCTTGAAATCCAAGGGAGGAACTTGTTTCTTTATTCAACAATTTTGTCAATATGTGAAGACACATTTTCACACACAGGTCCAAACTCTTAGTTCTGACAATAGAGTTGAATTTAATATGAAGGATTTTTATGCTTCGCAAGAAATTGTGCATCAAACAACTTGTGTTTACATGCCTCAATAGATGGGGTGGTGGAACATAAGCATCAACACATCCTCAATACTGCTCAAGCCACTAGACTTCATGCTCATGTTCCTAAATTTTTTTAGAGATTTTGTGTTCTGACTAAATTTCATCTTATAAATCATTTGCCATCAAAAAATTGGACAAATTCAGCCCATATCAAATTATTTTCCACAAGCCTCCTGATTACAATGATCTTAAAAATTTTGATTGTCTATGTTATGCAGCGATTTATCCACACTCACGTTCTAAGTTCCAACCTCGAGCACGAGCATGCATGTTTTTAGGATATCCTTTTGGAGTTAAAGGTTATTGAGTTATTGATCTACAAACTTATGAAATCTTCATCTCTCGTGATGTTCGGTTTCAAGAAAATGTATTTCCTTTCGCTACTCCCACATTATCTCCTTTATCATCTTTGTCTAGTGAGCTTGCCTTGGATATCTTTACAACAGAATTCTCTACTCTTGAGCCTTATTGCCAAAAAGTTTGATTTCTAATGATTCCAACTTAGAGACTGTTCCTTCAACTAGTGAAACTTCTCTGATAGTAGCATTAGTTCGTAGGTCCTTAAGAGATAAACACCTTCCACCATACTTGTTGGATTATCAATGCAATGTTGCCACTCGCATGCCCAATTCCAATGGTTTTCCTCATGCCTAGTCCATCACTTATCCAATCAGTAAGTATTTGTCCTATGCCAATTTTTCTCCTTCACATACTGCCTTTCTATGTTCCATTACTACTCATCATGAGCTCTCACATTTTTCTGTGGCCATGAAAGATCCTGCATGGCAATCAGCCATGACATCTGAGTTGCAGGCTTTAGAAGATAATGAGACCAAGGAGCTAACTTACCTTCCACCAACGAGGAAAGCTATTGGATCAAAATGGGTTTACAAAGCAAAGTTTAATCAAGATGGCACTATTGAGTGACACCAAGTTCAGCTAGTGGCATAGGGGTTCAGTTAGAAGCCTGGATTTGATTACACAGAGACCTTTGCTCCCGTAGTGAAACTGGTGATCGTTCATATTTTTTTTAGCTTTGGCTACAATGAGAAAATGGTCCATTCATCAACTTGATGTTCACAATGCCTTCCTCAATGATGACTTACATAAGAAAGTGTACATGAGACCTTCTGCTGATCCTATTTCAGATCCCAAATTAGTTAGCCAATTGAAGAAATCGTTATATGGGCTCAAGCAGGCTTCTTGTCAGTGGAATGAGAAATTTGGTTCTATTCTAATTGATTATGGTTTCTAGCAATCAAGAGTTGATTATTCTCTCTTCACTCTTCGTCAGGGATTAGATTTTGTGGCACTTTTGCTATACATTAATGATATGCTAATTGGGGGAACAAATAAATAATTGATTTGTGCTATCAAGAAATATTTACAGTCGTGTCTCAAGGTGAAAGATTTAAGATCAATGAAATACTTTCTGGGTCTTGAAATCAATCGTTCTTCAACTGGTTTGGCGATTAGCCAACGCAAGTATACTCTAGATCTTTTGAAGGACACATCGTTTGTTGATGCCAAGCCACTTTATTTCCAACATATTTGAATATTCGTCTTTCAATCACTGATGGTATACCCCTCATTGTTTCTTCCATGTATCGACGTTTGGTAGGTCATTTAATGTATCTCACCTTATGTAACACCTCGCATCTTTAGATAACAGTATGTGGTACTTATCATGAATTTTCGTGTGTGCAATAAGATCTGTTAAATGAGATTGAAATATTTTTACTAAATTTTATGAGATAAATAAAATATATTGGGTACCAGAATTATTGGAATTAGAGTTAAAATGGAATTAACATAAGTTATTAAAAGAAGAGGAGGTAGTAGTTAAATTAATGGAAGTATTGTAAAAAAACTAAGGGTAGAAGGGTCAATTAATAAAGGAAAATAAATAAATATATATATATATATATATATAAATGGCACACGGATCGAGAACGACGACAACGAAAATAGTGTCTGTCGATTCCGGCCACCTCTGTCTAAGCTTTCGGTGTCCAGTTGAAGAGCACGGTGAGGGGAGTTGATTCCGACTACTTTTGGATGGAACAGAGTGGGTATCGTTGGCCAACGATGCACGAGAGCTTCTTTTCTGGCACGATCCGCCTCATTCCGGTCACCATATAGGTAGCTATTCCTATTGTTAAACTCACCGGGCCGCACTCTACCGGCTTATGTCGGGCTTAGCCGTCATCGCACCAGTGACGGCGGTGACCCGCCTTCTACCCAAATGTCATGTCAAACGGGTCCGTTGACCCGCAATAGTGTAGCTGTATTGCTCTAACCCGGTTGAATGCCACAATTAAATAAAGTTTAATTTATTTATAAAAAGGAATAAGTTAAAGATAACGTAAATTTATAAATATTGATAGATATGGATGTTATCATGGGTTTCAGGAACCGACATTATATTTGAGATAACGGGATTTATGGGAACACACCACTGTAAGTAATACTCACCTGTGTCACGGAATTAAATGTTCAGTGAATTGTTAATTTATAATTTATTTATTTATGCGTATATATATAGATATGTTGGTATGATTGAGTTATTTTGTTGAGATTATTCATACTATAATATTATCTGTATTGAATATGTTTGCTACTTAAGATTGAATTGATTGTGGTGTTTGAGTATCGGTGAATTGTGAAATACTACGTGATGATATGTACACAGGTCGTGTGTAATGGTTGAATGGTCATCGAATTGAAGTTGATTGTGAATGTGATATTGATGTGATATTTTATATGATGAGTTTTACTTATATGAGACTGATATGATAACCGTTTTGATATTATTGGAAATGACTCGTTATGTATGATTTACTGAGGCATTAAATACTGTTCATAAGCATGATGCATTGCATTACATAAAAATGGAAATTTTCAATGTAATGAGAGGATGTTTTTTTTAATGAGTTGGGTACAACTGCTACAGGGAGGGTGTACTGAAAAGTTAAGGTTGAGGTTTACTGGAAATGGAAATGGAAACGAAAACGGTTTGTGACTGTAAAGTGTTCTTTGGTAGAACACTTAATTAAAGAAAAATCCCGACCGGTTGCTCTGTAGCAGTTTACTTAGAGGTTAAGGGCCCAAGTACTAGAAAAATGATTTAAATGGCTGACTGTTTTTCTAAAGATGAGGTTCATGTGTATTCATGCATAAGTATTACTTGCTGGGCTCGGCTCACTATGTTCCATGATGCAGGTACTGATTTCTTAGATAATTATGCTGACCTAGGAGTTGATGGTGTCGCTGTATATCCATGAAGAAGATGCTCATGTGGTAGAAGCTAGTTTTATGAAAGATTGCACAACTAAGTTTTACATTTAGCTTTGATGTATGGTAATAAGTGTAGATTTGGGAACGAGGATGAAAAGTATAAGATTCACAGTGGTAGACTTAGAGGATGTTAATTGGATGCTACTGCTTATTTAAAAATATATAAGTGACGCTTTTATTTCAGATTAGATTAATAATTAATTTTGTAGTGGAATTGTCTCTTGAAATGGTGTTGTATTAAATGTAGGGTGAGTTTTTACGATAATAAAAATAGCGTTCTGATCTACAAGCTCGGGAATTAGGATTTTATGGGACGGTACGTTACACTTTAACTCGGCCCAACATCAGCTATATTGTACATAATCTAAGTCAATTTCTTCAATCACCTTCTTATCGACATTTTCATGGTGCACGTCGCGTGTTACGTTATTTGAAAAGCACACCTGGTCAGGGATTATGTTTTCCATCAGCTCCAAGTCATGAGCTCACTACATACTACGATTCTAATTTGGTTGCCCACCCAAATTCACGTTGATCAATCAGCGACTTATCCATGAAAACAACATTGAATAAGCTATTTCAACCCAGAAACCTTCAAATCAGAATTAGAGGCTATTTCGCAGTTTCGTCTGTCTTATTAATTCTTATGCATGTGACTCATGTAATTACATTCCTAGTCCCTAAATCAATTTAAATCGATTTAGCTTCACCAAAGCATAATGAGGTGAGAGGCCCCCAACTTAAACCAGGATGCGATTCAACAACAGTAAACTAATGATGTTGAACTAGAGTTCTGCAAATTTTGATTTCAACACCAATAGAGTTTTGTTGGCCATGGGGGCTCAATAAATGAAATTATGACTCAACTTGTATTGTGTGTCATGAAGAGAGAAGGGAATTTTTCGGCTGGAAACTACAAATAGCCCCCAATTCTGAATGCAAGGTTGCTGGGTCAAATCCACCATGAAATCGCGCTTCTTCTAACTAATTTGAAAGCGTGTCGCCCTCTTTGGTCCAGAGACTTGCGCAACTGAGTTTCATACTCAGCGTCTCTGCAAAATTGACCGTCTCCACTTAATATCGTCGTCCCAGTTGATCATCATCATCATAAGCAGTCCTAGACATCCAGCTGATGATGATCAACCGTTTGCCAATGCTAATATTTCTCTGAAGTATAACTTGTTGCCCTCTCCACTTAGTTGCGTTCCTTTCCTCTGCCAAGTCCTGGAGGTTGGAACCCTTTCCACTTTGGACCAAACCAGAACAAGTGTAGTGCTTTAATTATGACCATAGGAGTTCTTATCCATCGAGTTAATTCATCTTCTTCAACTATTTGTACTAACAAAATTGTATTTATCTTTTTAATTTGTATTGTCGTTTATTTTATCTTCTTAGATAATTTAACAAAAATTAAGTTCCACATTCTAAATTCTAATATTACTACTATTTAAGACGAGGATTCCATGGCTAACTGAAAAAGACATTTTCTTCCAACTAGTAGCTTTAAAGTGAACATACAAAGCTACCAGACATGGACAATTAGATTATCGGTATGGCAAATACCAAGACCAATCATTCTTCATCTAATAAAGAAAGCGTTCTTACTTGCTATGGTGTGTCCAAGGACACACATAAATTGTGCTGCATTAGGGCATTGATGGAAACTTGATTCCTTGAGTTCATTTTACAAACTCAAACACAAGATCGAGCTGCACAACTGGGATTGAATATTCGATCTAACCACGAGTAAAGATCTGATATTCAAATTTGAGAGGAAACTCTCAGTTGTTGAGATAGAAATCTCGTTTTGTTATTTCATTGTTATTTTTCATTACAACGTAGGGCTTGGCTCTTATATAGCCATAAGCTTCTACCAATTAAAATGCAATTAAAACATAACATTAGTAGTTCATAGTCTAAGCCTAATAATTAAGCCTTGATTTATTGCATATGAAAAGACAAGCAACTGCACCATTAAACTCCATTTGTCTCCATTCCATCTTGATAGTTGTGAGCTCCATCTTTGACATTTGTAACATGCATCTGCCCACTCTATTTGTAACGCCCCATCCCATGAAACCCTAATTCATGGGCTCGTAGTTCAGAACGCTACCTATTTTACATCCCCATCCATCAGAACCACCTAATTCTATATATCTACAGAGAAACCTAATTACTGCTAGTATAAAATTAAATACTTTAACTAAATAAACTTAGTAAATAACTCAATTTAATCATCCTAATTTAACAATCATAATTCCATGAATGTAATTAAAGTAAGAAAGTACAATACATACTTATTGATCTTGTTTTTCGAACTTTTGTTCATTCATGATAATTTGAATACCATAAATAATCAGTAAACCTAAATAGAATTATTAATCTTATTATGAACTAACAAAACCAAACTCCAGCACATGAGCATCCTTCCCATGGATCCGCAATCACACCATCAACAGCTAGGTCAGCTTAATCATCAATAGTTCAGTACCTGTATCACGGAACATAGTGAGCTAAAGCCTAGTAAGTAATACTTATGCATGAATGCACGTGAACATTATCTTTATAAAACAGTCAGTCATTTAAATTCTTTTCCAATACTTGGGCCTTAACCTAGGTAGACTGCTACAGAGCAACCGGTCAGAATTTTTCTTTAATTAAGTATTCTACCAAACAACACTTTCCAGTCAAAATCATTTCTATTTTCATTTCCATTTTCAGTACACCTCAACCTTAACCTTTCAGTACACCCTCCCTGTAGCAGTTGTACCCGGTTCGTAAAAACATCCTCTCCTCAAATTGAAAATTTTCATTTTCATGTAATGCAATGTATCGTGCTTATAAACAATATTTAATACCTCAGTAAATCATACATACGAGTCACTTCTAAGAATATTAAAACCGTCATCATATCAGTCTGATTACCATGTTCTATTCGAGCACATAACATTTACATATTACATTCTACAGAGAAGTACAATAACAGTATTGTCGTCTAATCACGGTAACCAAACAGCACATTCAATATAGCTATAACATAAATAAATCATTTATATCACAATTCACAAATAAATCATCATAGAATTTCAATCAAATATGTATCAATAACCAAACCATTTACATAGACAATAAAACATACAATTCATAAATTGCATTGTTCCGTAATATAGTTGAGTATTACTTACCTTTATGTACTTTCGTAATTCCAATAATTTCAACTCTAAAAAGTTGTTCATGAAATTAATAATAACACCAATATATATTAACATCTAATTAAACCATTTATTTTAAATTTATTTAATTAATTATTTTAAATAAAAATTATGGGTCAAACTGAGATAGACTGGTCAATGGCCATGTTCAGTGACAACCGGGTCGACTTGACCCAGTTGTACCTTCTTCTTCACTATCCAGGTCCTACTGGACCCATTTGGTGGCAAAAGAGGGTCGCCACCTGTAGCGGTGCGGTGAGGTTCACGTCTGGTACCAATCGACCGGTCACAACACGATGAGTGTATTCTCGTGATCCTTTACCTGAAAGGTGGCCGGAGACGAGCAAATTTCGACGTCCATGGTCTTGGCCCCGAGATCTTTATAACAGTCTTTGACGGCCTAAACTTATCCTGTTTCATCCGAAAATCGTGTCATTGACTTCCTCGCATCAAGATGGTTCTCCCCGTGTCATCGGTTTTGTGATTCCTCAATGGCGGCGCCAAGGGATGGTTACGTCGCCGCCGTACCTGGTCTCCCATATTAGGTTTTCTCCCCCTCCTCATGATCCGTGCCAACCTTTTATTTTAATTTTTAATTCCCTAATTAAACTTGCATCCGATTTTACCTTTCTACCCTTAACCACTTATTCCTTTATCTTAAACACCCTCTTCTGACCTACCATGTGATCATCTCTGGACCCATATTAATTCCTACGAAATCATAGAGTCGTGTTTGTTCACCCGAGAATTAAAATTATTCATATAAAATAAAAACTTAATATCCAGGTACTACACCATTTCATCTCCATAATAACTCCTCCTAATGACCCCAAACCAATAAATGCATATTAAAATAAGACTTCCTCAATTATCTCCATAACAGTAATTGAAGTGGATGTTAGGTGCGCATCATTACCTGTTCCTGAAGAAGTGTGGAAAGATATTTCTATGGACTTTGTTGAAGGCTTTCCCCTTTCAAACGGATACGATGGAATTTTTGCTGTGGTGGATAAACTCAACAAATATGCCCACTTCATTCTATTGGTTCATCCTTACACAACAAAATCGGTGGCTCGATTATTTCTCACCAATGTGATTAAACTCCATGGAGTCCCTGGGTCCGTTGTTTCTGATCGCAATAAGATTTTCCTTAGTAATTTCTAGAGTGAATTTTTTCATTTGCAAGACACTAAGTTATCAATGAGCTCGTCATACCATCAGCAAACTGACGACCAAACAGAAGTCACTAATTGAACCTTGGAACAATACTTGCGAGCCTTCGCTCACCAGCATCCCCACAAATGGGAAGACTTCTTTGCTTGGGCTGAGTTTTGGTACAACACTTCATACCATGCTTCAACGAAGCACATACCATTTGAATGTCTCTATGGCGAGCCCCCGCCTTCTCTCGTCAGTTATCCAATTGGCACCTCCCGTAACAGTGAAGTGGACCGTGAGTTGCAAGAGAGGGATGAATTAATCAAAGCGCTGAAATTTAATTTAAATCAAGCCAACAATAGCATGAAAACTTTCCCTGATCAAGGACGACATGAAGAACAATTTACTCAAGGAGATTGGGTCTGCTTGAAGATACAACCCTATCGCCATAAGGCTCTACACAAGCTCAGTAGTCGGCTGTATGGACCTTATCAAATCATTGATAAAATTGGAGAGGTTCCATACAAGCTCGCATTGACTTCGAATGCACACATCCATCCAGTTTTTCATGTATCTTAGTTTCTTCGTCGAATGAGGGATGGAATATCGAGAAATTATGACTTGGCAGTTATAGATCATGATGGGAACGTGACTTAGCAGGCCATGGGTATCTTGGCATACAGGAGGATCAAACGAGGTAATCGATTTCGTTGGGAAGTTCTTGTTCAATGGGCTTCACTACCAGCTGACGAAGCGACATGGGAAGATCTGGGCATGTTCAAAATACAATTTCCAAAATTTATCCTCAAGGAAAATGATATTCTTGATGGAGTGGGAGAGTGATGAAGACCATAGCAGGAGGTTGAAGAATGCCTATAATGGTGTAACGCCCTAACCCATGACACCCAATTTTGCGGGTCCATAAGCCAGAACACTACCCCTATCCGATTCAACACTTACCATACAGTTTATACAACCCTAAGTTAATTAATATACTAACTTAAACATCAATGAATCAATCACATAATAATAACACTATTGATGAGTCATTTATCATCCATAATTATCTTGATAGCAGTGTCATATTTAACAAGTCTATTCGAAACCTAAAACCCAACAACTTGAATTAACCTAAACTATCCTGCCTTTGTCACATGAGCATCATCCTCACGGATTCGCACACTCACCATCAACCGCTAGATCAGCATGTTTATCAAACAACTAACACCTGCATCACGAAACATAGTGAGGCAAGGCCCAGCAAGTAATATTATGCATTAATACATGTGAATGTTATCAACAGAAAACAGTCAGTCAGTTAAAACCTTTTTTCAGTACTCAGGCCCTTAACCTAGATAAACTGCTATAGAGCAACCGGTCGGGATTTTTCTTTAATTAAGCGTTCTACCAAAGAACACTTTTCGGTCAAACATCGTTTCTATTTTCATTTTCATTTCCAGTAAACCTCAACCTTAATCTTTCAGTACACCCTCCCTATAGCAGTAATACCTGGTTCGTGAAAACACCTTTTTCCTTAAACTGAACTTTTCATTTTCATGTAATGCAATGCATCGTGCTTATGAACAATAATCAATATATCAACAATCATATGCAACACATCACCTTCAAGAACACCAAAACCGTCATCATATCAGTCTCATCACCATATTCAGTTTAAGCATATAACCCTACACATCACATTCTATAGAGAAATACAATACTAGTTTTGTCGTCCATTCACGGTAACCAAACATCACATATAGCTATAACATAAATAAATCATTCATATCACCATCCACATTTATTCGAATCATCGTAAATTCGGTCTCACGAAAACATCCAATCAGTACAAACTGTTATCATACACAATCAAATAGACATCACAATTAATACAAATAATAGCACATAAAATTCACAAATTACAAAGTTTTGTAATACAGTTGAGTACTACTTACAGCGATGTGCTCTCGTAATCCTGATAATTTAATTTAATTTAATTATCCGGAAACCCATACAATATTCATAATTATTTATTAATTCCACAACCTTTAATTCATTTATTAATATTACCATCTTTTAATCAACTTATTTTATTAATATCATTAACTTATTATATTTAACTTGTTACAATTAATTACCTATAATAATATCCAATCGGGACAGCTCGACCCGGTGGTCACTCTTAACGATTCTTACATACCCATACAACCTATATAATAATTTGTCAATTCTATTGTCTTTAATTGATTTACTAATATCATTGTCTTTTATTCAACTTAATTATTGATACCATTATCTTAATATAATTAACTTAGAACAATTATCTTAATACAATTAATTAACCTTAATTATTAATTAATTAATTAAAACAATACTCAATCGGGTCAACTCGACCCGGCTGTCCTGCACACGGGTCTACAAGCTCGACTTCAGAAAATGTCGGGTCACCACCTATAGGGTGGCGGCATTGTCCACGGTGGCCCTAAACAGAATCGAGGTAACGCGATGAGTATACATCCGGTGCCATTTGCCTTTTCGGTTGTCGAAAATCAGTGAAATCCGATTTCGAAGCACTCGAGGCCGTGACTTCTCCTCCTCCATTGAAGGCGAAGGTCAGGTCCTTTCCATCCGAAACTGGTATCATTCGTTTCATCTCGTCCTTCCCGTCCCTCTGGTGTCGCTGGTTTCTTGATTCGTCAACGGATCAAAAGTCGCGCCTTTCGTCGCGCCGTCTCTTTCGTTTACACGGTCACCGTGTGTTTAGGGTTTGGCTGTCTCAATTTCCGTGCCAAATCAATTTTTATTTTTATGTTATTTGTTTTACTGCAAATTTACCTTCCTACCTTCCCATCTCTTATTTAATTACACGTGCCACCCTCATCTATTTACAATTCTGCCATTACCTCTAATTATTTTTCTATTCTATTTCTAGCTTCCTAAATTCTTAGTAATTTCATTTTAACTCCCATTATTATAATTCCGGTTCTCATCATTTTTATTTCGCATATAGAATTGATGAAAATATTTTGATCCAACTTAACACATGTTATTTCCCACTAAAAATCATAATAAATACAACCTAACTCGCTTTACCCTGCCACGTAAGTCATCCCACAATTTAGGGTGTTATAAATGGAGCTCGGAGACAGAAAATCAAAGATATGCGTGGGTCTAAAATTAATGCATATGAGTTTATGCCAAGAAGTCTTCACTTGGGACCAAGAAAAAGTGATGGCTGCAGTGATGGAGGAAGTTGTTGGTGAAAACAAGGGTTTATGACAGCTTGGTTAACTGAGATTAATGGAAGTTGTCGATGCCAAAAATTGGTTGCAATTATTTGCATTTATTATTGATAAATACAAGCTGATTCTATGGCTTGGTTTAGTTGTTCTTCTTTTGATTTAGCAGAAAGATATTGGCTATATAAGCCAAGCTTTATTGTATGTAAAGGATTGTCATTTTGATCTTCGAATATCAGATCTTTATTTGTGTTTAGATCGAATATTGAATCCTAGTTTTGCAATTCGATCTTGTGTTTGAGTTTGTAAAACGAACTCAAGGAATCAAGTTTCAATCATTGGTGCTTTCATTGAGAGGCAATCCTCTCTAGGTTGGAAGCCATGATTCAATATGTTCTTGGAACAATGACAGCAAAACCTATATCAGATGAGGAGAAGATTGAAGCCCTCGAAGTCAAGATGTGGGCCAAAAGATTGGAGGTGAAGTCGTGTAGGCAAGTGCTACATAAAACTTTGAGCGACTGGAGGAGTTAATTAGACAGAGATTTGGCGTGAAGGATGGTAAGAGAAAGAAGGGTAGTAGTCACAGTAGATGACAACAACATGCATCAAATTCAGAATCGTAGATAGATGGCGATACATTGAACGACAAGTATGAACTAGAACAGCCCATCTTTGATGAGAAAAATGAAATTCTCAAGATGACTTAATTCTCATATCTAATAAGGAAAGGGGAGTTTGTCGCCAATTTGATGTGGAAACTCTTCCCATCTTTGAAGAGGAAGAGACAACTCATCCCATGTTTACTGAGGAAGCTAATCCAATTTTTGACGAGGAAGAAAAAAAATCTTCCTATGTTTGATGATGAAGTTCTTCCAATTTTTGATGAGGAAGATGGATTTTCTCTCAAAAATGATGAAGAATTTTTTGTCGCACATCAATTGGAGGTTTTGTCTTCTCAACCCTCTAAGAAGTTTCTACTTCTTATGGGAAATTTTGAGAAGCTATAATTAAAAGATGGTTATATCCGCAGTACAATCAAAAAGTAGTAGAGATGCCCTGCAACTATCCCCAAAAGGTGATCAAAAGTAGTTATCAAAAGAGAGAGAGAGAATGTTTAGAGAGAGAGAGAGAGCATTCCCCCATCCACCTCACCCTTTTACCCGTCAGCCACTCCTTTCTCACCGTCAGTCGCTACCTTCTCACCATCAGCCACATCCTTCTCGGCGTCAGCCTCCTCAGCCTCATCTTTCACATTTCTTTCCTTTACACTCTCATAAAATCCATCTCCAAAACAAGACTCAATGGCCAGAACTACCATCCAAACACAAACCGGTACTTCCCATTCAGCCTATTAAACCTCAACTCCCACATTTTGATAACCAGCATTTTCTAGATCATCATTATGACCCAAATCCCAGGAAGCCACATAAGATTTATTTTGAGAACTTCCCATATGGATGGGATGCTAAAGCCCTTAACTGGGTTCTTTCACAGTATTGCAAGGTGTCATGGGTCTATATCCCAAACAAGTTGAACATTAAAGGCAATCATTTTGGGTTTGCTGAGATTGATGGGCGTGAGAATGTTGATATTACAATGCGGAGGCTCCAAAATATTTGGATAGGACGTCTTAAACTGAGACTGAACAAAGCACGCTTTGGGGAAAATGGATCAAAGGGAGTTGGAAGACAAACTGAAGAAAAGCAAATTTCTGAATGGAATTTAAAGTCCAAAATCCATTCTACTCGAGTGGATGAAAATGTGGCAGATTCGTTTATTTTAAGAAACAGAAGAAAGAATTTTGCAGATATTGTGAAGGGGGGATTCGAAGGGATGGATGAGAGGGATTCTGAGGGGTCAAAGAGTAGAGACAATGTGCTTGAGAAAAGAAGTGTAGATGAGCAAATTGTTAAAAATAATGTAGGAGAGACAACAAAATTGCAAGTAGACAGTCGCGTGGAAGCAGTGCAGTCACAAAAGCTCCAACTGGATTTTTTTTTCAGTTCAGGAAGATAGAGAATGGTTAGAAAGATGTGCGGTGGGTACTCCATGTCAAAGCTCTAGCCTTCAACAGGTCACAGAAAGAATTAAAGATGATGAGTTTATAAGCTGCAACTACATCACGCCAATGGGTGGAAGTATGGTTCTTGTAACGTTCCCATCAAAGGAGGATCTTCACAGAACTCTAAAAACTTGTCCACCTTGGCTCGAGGAGTGTTTTGAACAGATAAGCCCATGGAAATGTTCAAACATTGGAGAAGAAAAGTATGTGTGGATCAAATGTGAAGGAATTCCGCTGCATGCCTAGAACCCTGGTTTATTCATGATGATTGGAGACCTATTTGGAACTGCGGTTTCGATGGACATAAATACCTTTAAAAGGAAGCGTTTAGACGTTGCTCGTGTGTTAATTGCTACAAAGGAGAAGAGATTGATAAATCAAGACATCACAATAAATGTCGATGGTGATCCTTTCACAATAAAAGTCAGTGATGACCCCTCTGATGGCCCTTGGTGTGGGAGATTTAGAGAAAAGACTCTTAGTTGTGAAAAAGAGATCTTCGAAGGGAATGATAGTGATGCTTACTCTGGAAGATTTGAGGTGCTTAAAGATAGTCATTGGCTTGATATTCTGGAGCATGGAGAAGATGGAGTAAATCTGGTTGAAAATTCTAGTAACTCTAAAGTTTTGCCGGAATCTGGGCCGCATGTCAGTAGAACTCGGTCGGCATCAGAATCTTCTAGTCACGGCAGTCGGAAAGGCAAGAATTGTTTGCCGGGTAATCATTCAGTTTCAAATTCAAAATTCAAAAATGTTTCTATAGGGATGGGTAGTAGTGGAGGTGACAACTTGTAGGATCAGAGAGATACCATGGTAGACCTGGTGTTTAGGGACGAGATGTCAGATAAGGTTTTTCCAAAAAAGGGAAATCTTTTCATAGGAGAGCAAAAGGGAGTTAATGTGATGTTGACAAAGGAAAGGGTAGATGTGTCACATGAGTATGTGGATGATTCAGGTCTAAATCCCTTAAATGGGCTGGATGATATATCTTACAATGGGCTTCCTTTTGGGCCAATGAAGCTAATGCCAGTAGCAGACAAGTTACTAAGCCTCTCTCAAAAGGACTGGACATTCAAGCCTCTAGTTCTCACAAGAGTCATCGAAGAAGAGATAGAAAATGCAGGAAAGGAAAAGGATCTACTCCCAATTACAAGCTGAATGAAGATGATGCTACTGCGCCCTCAGACATTGAAGATTCAATTAAAACGGATGAGTTGTTGGCATCCTTTCTTGGAGATGAGGTTTTGAAAAAAATTCATAGTTCGAAAATAAAACTAATAAGGAAAAAATCTAGATGCTCAAATACTACTTCCAAGTACGGGCTAATGATGGCGCAGCTACAGAAGCCAACTGGGAGAAAGATTCAAAGAATGAGCAGTTTATTGCAAGGTGACAGTGAGAGTATTCAAGTAGTTGGTAATACCATATCTGATAGTGCTACTTCAAATAGAAATTGCCTGATTTCTACCCCCAATAAGGGTCGGGCAAGTGCAGGGAAGTCAAATTTGGGCTACACTTCGCATAGTTCAAAACAGAGAAAGTGGAAATGTGAAGCAAAGAAAACTTTGGCTTTGGGGAAGGCTATTGGCTTGTCTAGTGTGGAGAATAATTATGTGACTGAAGATAGGCTTGAGAAATTGATTGCAAGAGAGGAAGATGAATGGGCAGAATCAAATCGAGGAGTTCAATAATTTCCTAGCTCTGAAGGTTTGGGTGTTGCATTTTTTCAATGTCTAATCTTTTGTGCTTGAACTCTAGAGGGGTTGGGAGCTCTGTAAAAAAAAGGGCTGTTAGGCATTTGCTTTCTTCTAAAAAGGTTGATTTTGTTTTCCTGGTTGAAACAAAGCTTGCTTCCTTGGATTCAAAAGTGATCCGTTCAATTTGGGGCCCAAATATTTTTGATTGGAGGGGTATGGTTTCTGATGGTCTTTCGGGTGGGCTAGTTTGTATTTGGAATCCTAACTTCTTTGAAGTTATTTCGGTCTCAACGGGAGATAAATGGATTTGCCTGGAGGGGAATTTTTGTCAGTTCAATTTTAGAGCTGCTATTATTTCTATCTATGGTCATAACTCTGAAGTCATGAGGGACATCCAATGGGTTGAAATAGCTGCTCTGAAATCTTCAAAGTCTATTCCTTGCCTTCTATGGGGGTGACTTTAATGAAACAATTTTTCCAGGAGACCGTTTAGGAGGGGTTGCTATTTCCAAAGGTATGAGGTCCTTTGGTGATTTTATTAACAAGTGTGGTTTAGTGGAATTACCTTTAGCTGGTAGATCTTTCACTTGGAGTAATTTCAAGAGTATGAGCAAGATTGATAGAGCATTTTTTTACACAGAGTGACTTTGCAAATTTCTGAATCTCTCCTTGCTTGGGTTAAATAAAGGTTTATCAGATCACTGCCCGACTTTAGTTGCTCTGTCAGTGCAGAATTGGGGTCCTAGGCCATTCAGATTTCTTGACTGTTGGTAGGAGTATCCGCAATTTGATCACTTTATTCGAAATTCCTGGGCAAGCTTCAGTAATTCTTTCCCTGGTCAATTTCGTATAGTGGGTAAGTTGAAAGCTATGAAGAATTTATTAAAGCATTGGAATTCTAATGTTTTTGGGGATATCTCTTCAAATATTTCAAAGACAAAAGAAGATATAGCTGCACTTGAGAAGAAGAAGGAGTTGGGTTTATCGAGCTCTCAAGATGAGGTGTGTATAAAAATTTACAGAACAAGATCTGGAGTCTGAGCAGGCAGCAAGAGAGTTTATGGCGTCAAAAATCTCGTATTAAATGGGTCAAAGAGGGTGACCGAAACACCAAATTTTTCCATCTTTCTGCAAGTATGAAGGGGAAGAAAAATTGTATTTCTCGCTTGGAGTCTTCGCATGGTTTCTTGGAAAGTCCAGCTGAGATAAGATGTGAGGTGGTGAGCCATTTCCGAAAATTGTATTCTTCAGATACTCCTTGTGTCTTAAAAATGATGGGTGTAGTCTTTAAAAGATTAATGCCTCTAGCTACTGACAACTTGGAAGTTCCTTTTACTTGGGAAGAGATTAAAGATGCAGTTTTGAGTTGTGATGGTTCCAAAGCCCCAGTGCCGGACGGTTTTAATCTAGGTTTTTACAAAAAAAATGTGGGATCTTTTATCTGATGATGTTTTCAAAATGTTGGCTCGCTTTCACAGAACTGGAGAACTGCCTAGAGGAATCAATTCCTCATTTATTACACTTGTTCCAAAGATTCCAGGTCCTTCTAGGCTCAAGGATTCCCACCCGATAAGCTTAATAAGCAGCTTGTACAAAATTGTTGCGAAAATATTAGCCAACAGATTAAAGTCAAATCTGACTTATGTGATAAGTGAGGAGCAATCTTGTTTTATCAGAGGAAGACAAGTGATGGACTCAATTCTTATGGCAAATGAGATTGTTGATCTCTTAAAGAAGCAAGGGAGAAATGGCTTTCTTCTCAAAGTAGATTTTGAAAAGGCTTTTGATACAATTAGATGGAGTTACTTACAAGAGGTGCTTGATAAAATGGGCTTTGGTGGTCAGTGGTGCAGATGGATTAAAAATTGTGTCCAATCTGCAAAAACCTCAATATTGGTTAACGGTTCTCCATCGGAGGAATTTCATCTTCAAAGAGGCTTAAGGCAAGGAGACCCCCTCTCTCCATTTTTGTTCATTATAGTGGCTGAGGGTTTAAATCAGCTCATGCAGAATGCTCGTCAACAAGGTTTAATTGAAGGCATAGCAGTTAGTCAAGGTGGGGAAGAATTTACTCACCTCCAATATGCAGATGATACAATTTTCATTTGCCCCAATAAAAAAAAGTCTATGCTGAATTTGAAAAGGCTACTTCGCTGTTTTGAATTACTATCAGGGTTGAAAGTCAATTACTATAAATCTTCTCTCATTGGTATTGGTGTAGATGAAAATGGTTCCAAGTCCATGGCTACTACCCTGAAGTGCAAAATTGATCATCTCCCTTTCAATTATTTGGCTTTGCCGCTTGGGGATAATATGAGAAAAGCAAAGATGTGGGATCCGGCGGTTTTAAAAATTCAGTCAAGGTTGAGTAATTGGAAGGCGAAGAATTTATCTGTTGGGGGGCGTCTGGCTTTGATAAAATCAGTTCTGTCAAGTTTACCAGTTTACTTCATGTCTTTGTTCAAAATTCTGAATGGTGTGGCTCGTAAGATTGAGAAATTGCAGAGGAATTTCCTTTGGGGAGATGATGAAAGCAAGAGAAAGATTTATAATATTAGTTGGGAGGATCTGTCAAGGCCTAAACACTTAGGTGGTGCAGGTATAGGCTCAATAACCACCAAAAATAAATCCTTGTTGTTCAAATGGATTTGGCGTTATAATGCGAATCAGAAGGATATTAAACTACCATGGAAATCTTTGCTCAAAGAAAAACACAAGCTACCTGAAGTTTTATGGAGTCCATCCGATTTGAAGAAGATGTCAGCTTTATGGAAGAACATTCAACAGTTACTTGATCCTTGTGGAGGGCTGGTTGAAAAGACTATCAAGGAGGGGCTGGTTTATAGCTTGGGTAATGGGATCAAAGCTCGATTCTGGGAGGATGCTTGGTTAGGCATTTCTCCTCTGAAAACTAGCTTTCACATATTGTACAAAATCTCTAATCTCAAAAATTCTCCAATAGAGAGCTTTGGGATTTGGGATGGTGTGGTGTGGAAATGGATTTTTTCTTGGCGCGGGAATTTGTTCCAATGGGAGGAGGAGCTTGAAAGAAACCTTTTGGACCTTCTTGGGAAAATGGTAATATGTCCTTCAAAGTAAGACAAGATATTTGGAGACACACGATTGATGGTGGTTTCTCGGTCAAATCTCTTAAGGTGGCTTCTGAATCCAGAGACTTACCAGTAATGGATATCTCTTCTTCAAGCATTTGGAATGGTTGGTCCCCTCCTAAAGTATAGTTCTTCCTTTGGTTGGTCTTAAAGGGAAAGGTCAACACGAGGGATAGGTTATCAAGATTGGGCTTGGTGACAGATAACAAATGTTCTGTGACTCTCATCCAGAAACAATTGATCACATGCTACTTTATTGTGCAGGCCCGAGAACTATATGGAATAGAATTTTTTGTTGGTGGGGTGTGCAATGGTGTTGTCCTGTTTCAGTATTGGCTTTATTCGAAGAATGGCAGAATTTTGCTATTAGCAAGTCTTATCGTAAGGTGTGGTTTATGGTTTTTTCAGCCTTAATTTGGACTTTATGGACAGAGCGAAACAAAATGATTTTTGAAGATGCAATGATTGACTGGGAAAATGTGCACTACTTGGTTTTTATCAGATTTGGCTTATGGCTAAAGGCGATAAATGTAAATCTCCCTTATAGTGGTCCAGAGTTAATAAGTTCCAGTGATGGAGTAAAGTTCAAGTCTAGTCTCATTAAACCTCCAAGACCTCCCTGTGTCTGGATTGCCCCTCCAGGTGGTTTCTTAAAATGGAACACTGACGGCTCGTTGCAAGGTGAAAAGGCAGGAATTGGTGGTGTTCTTCGAGACAGCTTGGGTAATTTTATTGGTTTATTTTCAGGTCCCGTATCTACTACTGATGCAACAGAGGCTGAGGTGAAAGCAATATCCATGGCTTTGCAAATCTCCCTGGATCACAGATCAAATATAGCTGATAGCATCATCATAGAATCTGATTCTATGAATGCTATTAGATGGCTTAGTAAGAGTACTGCTGTCCCTTGGAAGATGAGCCAAGATTTTAACAAAATAAGCAACCTCCTTTGCCATCTTCCAATAGTTTCTTTTAGGCATACATGGAGGGAGGCCAACCAAGTAGCAGATTGCTTAGCCAAGCAAGGAGTGCTTAGAAGTAGTTTACTGGTAGCTTGGTTCCCTTGAGTGTTTTTAGGAGGCTGTTTTGCTTGTGTGTGGAGGGTGTTGTTGTGGTTTGGAGTTTTCTGGGCAGTTCAAGATAATTTTGTCTTCAGTGCATCAGATTTCTGGGTACTTTTGGATGGCTAAAATGCAATTTTTCGATCCTTAGGCTCAGTTTTCAGTTGTTTTTGGTTTTATGGTGCTGTTTTGGGCCTGGTGTGCTGCTTTTTGTTCTGTGAATTGGTGCTATTTGCTGGAATGTTGTGGCAACTCTTGCAGATTTTTTGCAGTTTCTTTGTGCAGGTGCAAGTTCTCTTTGTGTCGTTTATGTTCTAGGTTTGATCATGTTTAGTGTGCAGGTTTCTTTTGGCCTTGTTTTGTTTCTTGTTTTTTATTGTTTCTTGTTTTTAAAGTTGTCTTTCTCTTTTTGTAATCTCGGTATTCCTTCGCCATAAGTGAGGCTATAAATAAAATTAACGATGTACCGTCCTCTTTTATCAAAAAAAAGATGGTTATATCCTTTTAGCTTTATCATTCTTTCCCGAATCCACCACTGGCCTGTCTAGTAGGGTTTGCAGCCAACAAATTAGTACCATCAAAAATTTTAAAAAATTTAATTCTCCAATTGCCAAACTTGCTTGTCGATCATCAACAATCTACATAATAGATGAACCTCCTTTACCTAATTGTTTGTACATCAAAGAACCATCTCTCGTGTACATAACTTGAGATGATGGTTGATGGTGTCGGGCAACAATCCTTGAGGACAAGGATTTTCCTCAATAGGATGGGAATGATGCGCATCTAATATCGACATCAATTGTTGTTACGGAGATAATTGAGGAAGTTTTATTTTAATATATTTATGGGAATGATGCGCACCCAATATCGACATCAACTGCTGTTATGGAGATAATTGAGGAATTCTTATTTTAATATGCATTTATTGGTTTTGGGGTCATTAGGCCTAGCTATTATGAAGATGGAATGGAGCGGGTAGCCTTGCATGTTACAGATGTCAAAGATGGAGCCGACAACTATGAAGATGGAATGCAGACAAATGGAGTTTAATGCTGCAATTGCTCGTCTTTTCTTATGCAATAAATCAAGGCTTAGACTATGAATTACTATTAAATTTTAATTGTCTTTTAATTGGTAGATGCTTATGGCTATATAAGAGTCAAGCCCTACTTTGTAATGATAAAAAAACAATGAAATAACAAAACAAGATTTCTATCTCAACAACTGAGAGTTTCCTATCAAATTTTAATATCAGATCTTTACTCGAGTTTAGATCAAATATTCAATTCCAGTTTTGCAAAACGAACTCAAGGAATCAAGTTTCCATCAGGCATCAACAACTCCCTTTCTATAACGCAAAGAAATGGATGAGCATAGTGAACGACAAGTCTTCAGACAACTATTTTTCACCTGTGTACAATAACTCTACATCCCACCAAAAACCAAATTGCATTCCAACACTTATAATATCATGGAGAACTGCTAACATGAGCTCATATCTTCAAACAAAAACCTAAAAAAAAAAGGAAAGAAGAAGAAAAAGGACAACCCAGTTCGAAAAGTACTGGTTTTCCAATTCACCGAGCAACATCTTATTAGCAGTTTTCTAAGTTATTATTGATCCCAGTAGTTCCTCAGTTGTGACATATGTAGAAGAAGATCATCTCTGCCCAAACCTGTTACACTGCTGGTCATAATCCACGGGGGATGAACACGGTAGTGCCCTAACAACGCTTGAAAGTTCCTGATATTCTCATCCGGTCTTGTTCCCTTTGCCCCTTTCATTTTATCACATTTTGTGAAAACGAAAGTCATTGGTATCTGAAAAGCACAACGATCCAACAAAAATGACGAAGGACCAAGTTTAGCCTTCTACCAGTAAAAACAAGAGAGAGGATATCAAGTTAAGTTTAAGTGTAGAGATGGTTGTAGTACATCATTTCGTCCAAGCCAATTAGCACAATCAAGATCAATCTTTTGAGGGGGAACACTTGCATCTATAAGTAGTAGGACGGCCACCAGAGTATTTCTATTTAAAAAGTACCCTTTTGTGAACAAGGACCAATCCATACGTGCAGAGTCTGGGGCTTTAGCAAAGCTGTAAACAAAATGAACACCATAAATTGCCATGTATTGATAATAAATAGACTTGGAAGTTGGAAAACATATTTAGTTCATCAATTTTATCTGCCTGATTCTTCTCTATTATAAAAACCTGGGCTTATTGGAATTAGTCCCAGCCCCTATGGCGTCAACTTCTAACCTATCAAGTTCAGGCAACATCAGAGATTACTGAAGAAGGCTGGAGAAGCCAGTCAGCAAGCCCAGGAAACTGTCAGCAACTTCACAAGCAATGGAAACTTAATGCATATATTTATAATTGACTCCAGTCACCCCTCCATAAACAAATATATAGAGATTAGAGCATCATCTACTTTGTCACCTTCACTCCACCATAAACAAATGTGTTGGATGTACCAAACACAATTCCTACTACATGATGCAGACAACAAACAGAGAAAGAAAACCCGAAGTATAAAATCATGGAAAATTATGGTTCTGCTTTATTTGATAATTTATTGAATCTTTTCTAGCTAGGCTCAACTCTTATTCCATGTTTCCTTAAATTAGATCATTTTCGAGCTAGTTTTAATTAAACTTTCCATGTGACTCTCACATTAGAGTCAGTTTTATTCCACCGCTGTACACTGACCTTTTCTATCTTTAGATAAATTTGTAGACATCTTATATTCTTAAAACTACAAAATATAAGGCCAAGAAGTCCTCAAGAAAATTATTCCTACTGATGTTCTACATCACTACAATAAAAGATGCAATTGTTTGATACAGCAAGGTAAAATCCAATGGTCATCTTACGATCCACAAAATAAGAACCAAATGGATGACTTACAATCTGATTGATGTTTTACGAACTTATCCATACCATAATAGGCGATTGCTTCATTAGATGTATGTGAACAGTATCTTGTATTCCTCTCAATTAACTGGTTACTAAATGATCTGTGTTTGGCATCTGGAAAATGGAGTATGTAGCCACGAACCCATTTACAATACATAGGTACAATAGAAAGTCCAGAAAAAAAATCAAGAATTTCTTTATTTTATGCCTTAAGCATGATGCTAATAAACTACAAATCATTTCGGGCAGCATCAAGGTGAAGCTCAAATATTTAATGTCTTCAAGAAATGATGAGAAGATAAGTAAAGGAATGGAAAGCTTACCCATAGCCAGGCAAATCAACAAGGTACCAATTTTTGTTCACCAAGAAATGATTTATAAGCTGAGTTTTTCCTGAAAAGAATTGCCTACCCATCATTAACAACTGAAAAAAAAAACCATTTAGCATAAATACTCAGTATTTATTGACTGCAAAAAGCTGGTTGCAATCACAGAAAACAAGCAACCGAGATGAAATAAATAATACTGTACCTGGTTTTTTAGATGTCAGTGCGACCTCCTTCTTGCGAACCAAAGCGTTAATAAGCGAGGACTTGCCAACATTGGACCGACCCAGAATGGCAAACTCAGGCCGACTATCTTTGGGGCAGTCCTTGGCCCGTCCACTGCTTTTCACGAACTCCACCTCCTTTATCTGGGAATGACCTGCATAGGGTCCTATCACAATGTTAGACCCAGGTACGACCATATCCTCAGTCACCTCACCAGGGTCCACTCCAGGAGGCACAAATAACATTTTACACACAAACTGGGTGGCATTGGAAATTGACATCTTCTGGATATTTGAAGCTAGCGCACTGTAGCTTGGGCATGAGATCATGGTGGCGTGTTTGTGGGTCAAGTAGGAGCGATGAAATTTCAAAGAGAGGATAGATGAGAGAGGGTTTGAAGATAGAAATGTAGGCGGCAATAAGAGGGAGTTCCACTGAAGAGTCAATATACGGTGGGTTTGAAGAAACATTGCTGGGTTGGAAAACCTACGGTCTGGCTGCAAAGACCTTAGAATCAATGTCTTGAAATGTGTCTGCTGAGCGACCAGGAAAACAGAATGGGTTAGCAGTCAAACATCGGTAAAACCAGCAATCTAGTCATGCAACAACAAAAACAAATGAACAAGACCGAAAAGAATTAACTGATGATATTTCTATGCAATATCATATACCCATCATATACTCTACTTTATTAAAATAATAATTTTTCGCTTTTTCTATTATTTTATAATTTTGTTAACACAAAAACCCTCCAAAAGACATCCAATTCTCTCTCTGTCTGTATCTCCATCACAACCATGAAAGCTCTGTATTGATAAATACACTGTATGAACCTTTTGTAGATATGCCTCTGTGATTTTCTGCTTGCTTGAAATGGCATACAGAGCCTCTAGATATGCATGTGTGATTCGGTGCATATGAACAAGGAACACTATAGCATTTGGTGAATTAAAAGCCTCAAGATGCTCTGTATTCAACTATTCCACATCCTCGTCATGTTGGTGCCAATTTTACACTATTTAACCCAGCATGCTACGAGGAAATTAATTTTCAGTTCATAAAAACAAAAACATTAAGGTAATAAAAATCTAAAACACTCTTTTTTTTCCTGAAATTGAAACATATAAGGGAATAAAAATCTAAAATTCATTCCTATAAAATCGAAATTCCAGCAACAAACCACAGATTAATATATACAGTAAATATCAGTGACCGTACCGTTAGTCTCTCAAGACGGTCGAACGACGGCCGAAGGAGGAACAACGAGGGCGACGTCGACGGTGATGGCAGGATCGGTTCCGGCAACTCGACGATAGGCAAGTGTTTGAAGGGGGCAGAGGAGAGAATCGTATGGGGGCCGAGAGTTCTGTTGATTCGGAGTTTGCGTGGCTGTGCGTTTCCGCCCAGGAGAAGTCAAAAACTGGAGAAGTGGAAAGTCATTTACCTACGTGGGCCTGTTCTTGGGCTGGACAATTTATTTCGATGTAAATAGAAAAAAAGGAAAGAAAAAAGAGAGAGAGCCGAAAGCCCAGTTTACTGAAACGAAGTCGTATCAGGAGCTCTTGAATCTTGAAGGCTGAAGCTCATCATCAACTCCGCGAGTCAGAGAATCAGAAGCAGACATGTCTTGGCTAGCAAGGTCCATCGCGAACTCACTCAAGATCAACGACAATGATGACGAACACGACCACGACATAGTCAACAACAATGCTCCGAATTCAAGGTCAGAGTCCAATCCGAATACTTCAATCAATTCGTATTCATCGGCATCTACGCCGTCGTCTACCTCAACTCCGCGCGGCGTCAAGGAAGACCTTTCGGAGTTCTCTAAAACGCTGACCCGACAATTATGGGGCGTGGCCTCCTTCCTTGCGCCTCCTGCTGCTGATACATTCGATCGTGAACCTGACATTGAAGGGAGACAATCACAGTCCGATCCGGAGAAGGCATACGATGAGGCGTTGATGGAGAGAATTCGCAGCGATTTCACCGAGGTCGGCGGGAAATTCAGGAGCGGGATTTCGAAGCTTTCGAATAATATCACTCTATCGGAGATCACGAAGATAGCCTCTAATTTGCTTCGATTTGCCGCCGAGAGAGAGCTCCATGGTGAGGATTTAGTAGGCACTGCTGTAGGGGTGAACGAAGAAGTGGTGGCTTTTGTGAGAAATATCACGATGCATCCAGAGATTTGGCTGGATTTTCCGGTCCCTGACGATGAAGATTTTGACGGTATGTTCTTTCAAATTTAGGACGTAGCTTGCAATTCCAATGTTCTCTAAATTCACATTCTGTGTTTGGTCGATTCTTATTCATAATAAGATATATGCTTTCTGTGTTCGGGTTTTATCAGTCTAATTGGAAAGGTTGGAACTTGAAAGCGATTCTTATTCATAATAAGATATATGCTTTCTGCTATTTTTTTGTGCAAATGAGGATTGACATTATACACACAGTGTTAATATATGCTCATTATTAGGGAACAACGAAAGCGATCTTAGGACATTGTTCTGGGAAATAGTTTCAAAATCAAGATGGAAAAAAGAATATAGATTACAAGTCTCTATATTATTTTACTTTTTGGAAGATCTCTGAACAGCTAAGTATCAGAATTCCTACTGTTAAAGATAGCGCTACAACTGCAAGGAAGTTTGTCTTTCCATTGTAAACTGAATCTTCAGTTTCTGCATTAAATCTGAGTCTGTGAGCAGCAATTTTTGCAGTATGAGCTGAAAGCTGAACTTCATTGCCATTGAAGTTAAATTGAATCCAATTCTGATTGAACATTGATCTTCCTCCTTGTGACTACTATTAGATATAAGGTCTCTTTTCTTGTTGTTTATTTTACTTTCTAAGTGATGTGCAGTGTTGTGTTGTTTTACTACTCTCAAAGTATGATGCTATTATTGCTTAGTATGATGCTTAGATTTTTATGCACATATTTCATGCATCAGGCTAGTAACTGATGCTCCGTTTGTTTGATGGAAAATCAATTTTTAAAAAATATTTTCCTCACTTTATGGTGTTTGGGGATGGAAAATAAAAATAGTAAATTGAAAATGCTATATAATAAACTTAATTTTAAGACTTTAAACATGGAAAACAACTTCCCTTCTCAACTTTGGGATGTTGTTTTCCCCAAAACTATGAGTATGGATGTGAACATATTGAGTCACATATTTTTAACCCAATGCACATTTATGACTCGTAATACTTTAATCAAATTAATTTAGATTGTGTTTCGCGTAAATATAAACATATACGTATTATATATATACATATACATATGTATGTATACACATAATAAAAGACCTTTAACAATAAAAAATGATTTGTTCTAAAGAATTTTGATTACTGTCAATATTATATATATATGAATATGAATTCATGTATATTCACACGGAACATACACACATTTGTTGGTCAACATAATAAAAAGTGTTGTATTTCAAATTTTTAATTCCAAACAAACAAACAATGGAAAATATTAGTAATTTTTTTGTCCAAACACTAGAAATTAGTTATTTTTACATGATATGTTTTTCCTTTTCCATGAAATGCTTGTTTTTCGTCAAACAAACGGAGCCTGAGTAGTCTTCTCATTTTTTTGATTTTCAGATTTTGACATGTCTGATGCTCAACAAGAGCATGCTTTGACTGTTGAACGTCTTGCACCAAGATTGGCTGCTCTTAGGATTGAAATTTGTCCAGGATATATGAGTGAGAGTCTCTTCTGGAAGATTTACTTTATTCTTTTGCACCCTAGACTGAACGAGGATGATGCTGAGCTTTTGTCAACTCTTGAAGTAAGTTGTTTTATACAACCCTCTCTCCTCCTCTTCTTCTTCGTGGTTTTAAAATATTGTATATTGTAGCTGTTTGACCAACCCAGGTTCTATAGGAAGTTAACTTTAGAGAATTGAAAGTAGTTTCAAGTGAATTAAAAAAATGCACCAGACATGCTTACCGGGACCACCATTGATGTTTCCGCAAAGTTTTGGTGATGTCACTCTAAGGCTTGAAAAAATTCCAGAATATTTTCCCTTCCCCTTGACTATCTAAAACGGGTGTTTTAGAGTGAGTCATTTACTATGCCCTTGCTAAACTGGACATGTAGTGAATCAGCTGTTCTCCGTTATTAGTATGTGATAAGGTATAAGAACCCTCACAACATCAATGAACACAATAAACAATGAAATTGGAAATCGGTAATCGGTAATCGGTAATCGGTAATCGAAGAAATACAAATATGAGAGACACCCTAGCACTTCGAGGGGCTAGGCACCTCCACAGAATCAACTAATACCAGACTGATTTTCTCATGACACCCATGACGCGTAATACAGAGAATAGCAGACACAGAGCACTGACAAACCACCACTGCCATAGTGACAAGTGACCCATGATAGAGTCATCACTAGAAAATATATGAGAAAAGGGAAGGGTAAGAAATATGTAGGTGAGACAAGAGTGGACAGCCGGGATGAGTCCTGGTGTCATCTTTTGTAGTGGACTTGTTTGTCTGTTTGTGAGTGTGTTATAGCAGGGTAGTGGGAGAGGTTTTGGTGATCTTTTGTAGTGGACTGTGTCTTTGTGGAGGTTCCTAGCTGCTCGAATTGCTAGGGTTTGCTTTCTCTATATTTTGCCTTCATCCTTGAATCAAATAATACAGACAGACTTTTTTTTTATCATTATTGTGTTCATCTCTGTTTGCGTTTGGATTGTGATCTATCAACCCACTCCCCAACAGCTACCTGTCCTCTGATTTGAAGGCTTTTTTATCTTGTAGACCTTGGTGATGGGCCTATCAGTATGCTAGTTTTCATCAACAATGATGATTTTGTCTGTGGCTGAATTTTTGAATTCTAGATTTTGTATGTTCATTGATGTTTTGACAAAGTTGTGGTGATGTCACTCCCCCTGACTATCTAAAAGGGGGTGTTTGAGTTATTTAATATTTCCTTGCTAAACTAATCACGTAGACCATCAGCTGGATTTCGTTATTACTGTGCTAGTTTTCATCTACAATGATGATTTTGTCTGTGGCTGAATTTTTTAACCCTTGATTTTGTATGTTCATCTGCAAGCTATCATCAGTCAAATAACTTGCACCTTCTTTTCCTGGTTTTGGCTTTTCTTCATCTACAATTCAAAATGTCTTCTGCTTTCAAAAAAATGTCTATTTTTTCTTCAAACTAAATTATTTAGCGTTCAAATAATTATTACGATTCATATTTGGTTAGAATATTTGTATGTAAAAAAAAAAAAAAAAAAGAGGTTTGATTATTGGTAAATTGAACAATTGGATGATAGTGAAGTTATTGAGGGTAAGTGTGATGGATCTAACTTAGCCTCTGGTAAGAAATTCATCAACCCATCATCTTTTGCACTGAGTTATGTTGGTGATACGCATTAATATAGCAAATGATGTTAAATGTGCAGATAGTGGAAGCCAGAGCAACATTGTCTCAGAACTCACAGATCCGAGCTGCAGCTAAACAAAAACTAGAGGAGTCTGGGCATGAAAGTTCTCTTACAAAAGAAACAACTGATATTTTGCCTGAAGAGTCTCTCTCGGTACCTTCTTATGCTGAATCAGTGACATACAGGACTTCTGATGTTGAAGCAGAACCTTCTACTATTGCTGTTGATTTTGAAACAAAGAAGCATCCAGTTCAGAGCACTGAGATGCAGGTTGTTGATAAGTCTGTCATTGACCAAGAACCTAAGACCCATATGGATATTCAACATTCCCCATCTGGCTCCTCATCTGGCGATGTGGATGTGAAATTTGAGGATGACTGGTTGGAGGAGCATTCAGATATAATCAGTGCTAGTGGAACCGTGAAGCCCCTCACAAACGAGGAGGATGTTTCATTTAGTGATCTTGAGGAGGATGATGGCTATGTGCCTTCAAGTTATAAGAAAGAGGCGTCAGGCTCCAATTCTTCAATGAAAGAGTCTCGAGATTGGGTTCAACTTAGCTCGGTTGACTCAGTTAAGAATGTGAGCTCTGTTTCTATGAAAAATGCAGAGTCAGAGCAGGTAAGTGTTCGTAAAACTGACAAAAAGGAAACCAATGATTGGCTTGACGTCAAAGATGTTGATGTTGATGTGATGTGAATTCATGTATGGGTTTTAAGTTTGTCAGTTATGTGAATAGCTTCCATATAATCTCTCCAGTCAGGCTACGGAAACTTATTTGTACATAATTGCTGTTGAAAGTATGATGATTATGTGCACCTGAAAATTTGTATTGACATGTTACAAATAATACTGGCATAGAATTATGTACTGGATCTCTGATTTGCATGTTTCTAATTTAGACCTCTTCATTGCAGTGGATCAAATTATTGTTGCAATAGGTAGGGAAATTGGATCAAAGCTCTTGATCCAATGTTATAGCTGTAATTTCCTACACACTAAGTTGGCATGTCCGCATGTTATATGGAATTGGTGGTGAATTACCTGTATTGTCATGTATGGACGGTGGGTGGCGCGGGACTGCCTGGCCTCATTATAAGACGTCATTGGGGGCTTCTCTTGAGGTTTGTGGTGGGAAAAGATTCTAAGCCAAACCGAGAGTAGAGATATGGATCGAAAGTTGGAATTTATTCTCTCCTTCGGATCTAGCAATTAAACACTGTTTTAGTATACACATCTGATAATAAAACTTCCTTCTGGTAAGTTTTATTGGGTTTTGATTTTTCAATGATAACCGTAAGATAAAATTATTCTTGTTGAGATATACAAAATTCTTATAAGTGTATTTATGAAAAATTAATAAGTCTCAAGAATTTTGATTTAGATTGTAAAATAAATATTTTACATAATCAAAATTAAACTCAAGATTGGGCCAAAGGAAAACCTAGAGATTCAATAAAATTGGACTTGATCCTATGGGTTTCACTTTGGGCCAACTTAGGCCCAAAGCTTTCTTGGCATTGAAGCGCGGACGGCCCAAGACATGGACGCTGATTACGTAAGTGATTGATGTCTATTGTTGTTTCTAATTCCAATTCTCTTGGATTAGAAAACCAATAAAATTTGAGACTTATATTTGTATATAAATACAAACACTTGCTATTGGTTTTTAATGTGACTTTGAAGATTGTCACGTGAGATATATATATATTAAGGAGTGGCGCAAGTGATCTTTTGATAAAAAGTGCAACCGTGTGTGATTCTTTTGGTTCACTACCAATTGGTGTTTTGCTTTGCTCGTTCCAAAGGAGATTAAAGGGAATACCTAGAAAACAACGTAGGCCATTCTTGGTCATCCGTTCGTTGCTCTCTAAATTGGTGGTTCGTGATTAAGGCGTCTAGATCGTGATCAAGTGTTGAGTTCCTGATCAAGACGGATTGCACATTGGACCTCGATAGTATAGAGGTTAGTATTGATTTTCTAACCTTCTTCATGCCATGATTGTGTGCTTAGATCTAATAATTATTTGTATGAAATTAATACTAGAAGCATGCTAGGAAAATCTTGGTCTGCCATCCGCCTCGCCATTGCTGTACCTGCTAACACTCGATGACGAAGCGTGTGAACTCCAACCTGAGGACTTGTGAACCAACAAGATTGACCCCCCAACCTCTTGCCTCACCGACTCCACCGTCTTTGTGTCCACCTCATTCCCTAACGTATTAGTGACATAAAATCCTCTGGTTGCTCTTTCACCGTTTGTCCCGATCTCTACCCTTGATATTGATGGCCCATTCTCTCGAAACACCCTTGTGACATCGGAGAGTTGTCCCATTCGATTTTTGGTGCATATATACTATCTCAATCCCTAAACCAAGTATAAGCCTTTAGGGCTTACTTGGATTAGAGTATTGGAGAGTTAAGTTGGGAGGGTTAAGTAGAGTAGTCATTGTATACCTTACTTGGTTTTAAGTAAGAAAGGATTAGGAGAGTAGTGTAGGGGATAACTACTTTACTCTCATTAAGTGATAATTGTAACCCCTTGATTTGGGGGTTAGGAGGGTAGAGTAAAAATAATTTATACTTTAATTAACTCTTACTCCATCCAATAAAGGTAAAATTTCATTTAATTACTCTACCCTACCCTACCCTACTTAGGACTTGCTTGGATAAAAAAAATGAGGGTTAAGTGGAGTAGTGTAAGGGAGAATTAAGTAGGGTAGAGTAATAAAATGAAACTCTACATTGATTGGATAGACTAAGCGTTAATTAAAATATAAATTATTTAACTTTACTTGGATATGAGGTAGAGCAAAGTAGAGTAAGGTAGATTAAAGAATTAAAAAATTTAAAATGACTTATGATCCCCTACTCTACCCTCCTAACCCCTCAAATTGAGGGGTTACAATTATCACTTAATGAGAGTAATGTAGGGATAATTTATTCCCTACACTACCCTCCTCACCCCTCCTCATCTCAATCCAAGTAAGATACATAATTACTACTCCACTTAATCTTTCTTACTTAATTCTCCAAACCCCTAATCCAAGCAAGCCCTTAATTCTCCCTTACACTACTTCACTTAACCCTTCTTCTTTTTTTATCCAAGCATGCCCTTAACGTAAGATAGATGAGATCAGTATTGCGGAATGGAATTTGATACTGCATTGTGAGATGTTATTTTTTCAGTCTAAATAAGAATAATAAAAGGGAACTTAAGTAATACATGGGAAATGGTGTTCCCTGAGGACGTTTCATGAGTTTCTTGAATCCATTTCAAACTTTTCTTGCATCGAACACATAATCTATGTCCCACCTTATCCGAATCATAGGTGATCCTATCTAGCACGCTTGGACGCTCCTTCTCTGGTGATTCGTCCAAAACTAACTTGACCTTAGACAAGTTCGGGTTTTTCAATTCAACAGACATCATGCTAACATTGGCTGATGTAGGAAATAGGTTTTCATCCACTGCTATTTTCTTCTCTTCTAGAAACTTGATTCATCCAGAGTCTATGGCATCCTGCAAGATTGTGAAAAACAACACAGCTAATGGTAGCATGTGACCATGCATTATGCCATTTGCACATCTACCTCGTTGCCCTTATTTGCTAAATCCATTTTGGACAACACTTTGCTCTAATCCTGTATTTGACTCCCGCATGAAGCATATTGCCTTGGATTTTCATTTTGTCCAAGATCAAGTGGCTCACAAACTACTTCACATCTCTCATGTTCGTACATTGGATCAATTGGCAGACTCGTTGACAAAACCACTTGCTCAGCAACTCTTTCAACTTCATTGGTCCAAGCTTGGTATCCTTCTCAGATTCCTACGCTTGCGGGGGCATGATAGAAGATGACGACATTGTTTCCTGTAATAGAACTTGTAATTAGGGATATCAAAATCACACAGAATTCATGTGATTGTGTTTCCCATAGGATGTGACATTCAGTTTCCTAACTAGGTGCCTCAGTCATAGCATATCTACCATAATTACATATACTTGTAATCATATATATACAGCAACATTCAATCAATGAAATCACTCAAGTTTAATACAAATCATTTTCAGTTCTCTGTCCACTAATTAGAACATATAAAACATGAACGGTACCTTAGTTATTAATACGATTCAGTCAACACGTGAATGGGGAATTAGCAGTATGATATAGTACGTCGAGGTTGTTTGGATTGTCATTGCTTTAAATACTATTTATCTTAACATACATTTTTATAATTTTTTTTTGGGATAAGCACATATTAATAATGTTGTGTTGAGAAAATGTTTATATCGAAGTGGACAAGAGTTAAAGTAGTGTTTAGTTTGAGAATGAAGAGACGAGCATGCGCATGCCATCCATTGGAACTAATAAGAGAAGATATCATTATGCCACCCACTAAAACTAAATCTAAGACTGAGAGGTGGAAAAGCTTTACACGTTTTTCTCTACCGAGGTACTCTTAACTCTTTTTGTTGTCTCGAGATTAATATTGACTAAAGTCTATGAAGTTCAGCCAAATTCAACATTTTATGAGGTTGCTGAGATGTTATAACTTATTTGTTCCTAGGTTTCAAGAATAGGTGGTGTACCTGCTCTGTTATGTTATGTGCCATACTTTATTTTTATTTGGGTCCTTTTGTTTCTAGCTCAAGTCATTTTATGTGTAGTAATATGACATTTTATTATGGCAAGTAGGGTTTTATTGTTGGTAGTCTTCTAGCGTCGGAGTATTGGTTGTAAAAGAAACACTCTGAACTTCGGGTGCTTTTAGATGAGATATTGTCTTACTTGGTACTGGATTCAACGAGATTCTTTACCTTTTGTTCTAATTTGATCTTCTCCTACATCAATTGGTATTAGAGCTAGGTTGTTTCCCTTGTTCTAAATGTCTGATAAGGGTGGAGCTGGTCAAGGCACTGATGGCGAAGAACGCGATATACAAGCCCTGTGGGTAGCAGTTACTAACTTAGAACATAAGATGGAAGCTCATATGGTAGCTTTGACTCAAGAATTTCACCGGGCTTTAGACCTGCGAAATGAAGTTGTCGTAACAAGCGGGCAGCAGTTCATCGGGAACCTCCTCGAGATTATTCACAGCCCCATCGTCTAGAGAGGGGTTTTGCAAACCACTTTAAGGCCTCTAAATCTGAGGGGGAGAAAAGTCAACACTTTCATCAAGAATTTGCTGAGTCTGACAGTGAAGAGGATGTAGCCACATGGGCCATGAGAGGTTATCAAAGACCCATGAGATGTTATTGTGGAGCGATGGGTGATCGATGTGGTGGAAAAAACCAGGGAGGATTTTTTGGTAATGTAGTTCCTAACTATATAATGAAAATGGACATTCCAAATTTTGATGGTCGTTTACATATAGAAGATTTTCTGGATTGGAAGCGCACTGTCAAGAAACAACTAAAATTTTTGGCCTAACGATTTAAACGAGGTGTCGCTACATGGTGGGATCAAGTGCAGAATCAAAGATGCTAGGAAGATAAAGCCTCTATTCGATCTTGGCCAAGGCTGAAGCAGTTATTGAGTGCTCGATTTCTACCTGATGATTATGAACATATCATTTTTCAGAAATATCAAATGTGCTAACAAATGGGTCGAAGCATTGCGGAGTATATTGAGGAATTTTATAGGTTGAATACTTGTATTGGGCTCCTAGAGATTGATAACCAGCTAGTTGCTCGGTATATTGGGGGTTTGCAAGAGAAATATAGGGAACATTTAAGCCTTCAACCTTGCCTTCAAAGTGGAGAACAATTTTGCTAAATCCAAATATCAATCAATGCATAGACCCCCGAGTGATTCATCCGCTAAGAAGAAGGTGAAATAGGAGAATGTTGTTGTAAACATTAAATCCAAGCACTCTGTTGACGATAATCCATCAAATTCTAAACGGCTGCCATAAGTCAACACTCACCTTAACCCTTATGTGAAGCCTATGCCTAGCCACTATTATCGTTGCAATCAAATCGATCATCGTTCAAATATGTGCCCCCAACGAGAACAACAAGCAAACTTGGTTGAGGGAAATGAAGATTCTAACTTGGGCGAGGAAAATTTAGAGAATGAAGATGATGAATGTCTCTGCATCCTTCTCCTTATCTTATTGGCTGGATCAAGAAAGGTATAGATGCTCGAATCACTAAAATTTGACAGGTTTCTTTTTCGATTGGAAAGCATTACAAGGATGAAATTCAGTGTGATGTTGTGAAAATGGATGTTTTCCATGTCCTATTAGGCCGAACTTGGCAATATGATTGAGATGTTGTTCACAAGGGCATGCCTAATACGTATCACTTCATGTGGAAGGGCAAACGAGTGGTATTACTGCCCCTTGTTTCTAAAAGTGTCTTGGGTATAGAAAAAACCTCCAACAAGCATGGTAAAATACTTGTTGTATCTGAAACTCAATTTACGCAAGACTTTAAGGGAGCCAAACCAATTCTAGCAGTAGCTGTCCAAGAACGGCTAGAGGTAGATTGTGAAATCCCTGAATCAGTTCAGACTCTTTGTGCTTAGTTTTCTGATGTTGTTCCTGTAAGAGCTGCCTAATCAATTACCTCTCTTACATCAAATACAATGCCACATTGATTTAATCTCTAGTGCCAATCTACCCAACCTTCCACACTATAAAATGAGTCCTAAAGAGCATGCAATTTTACAAAAGAGGCTAAAATCAAAGCAAAGCAAGGAAACCAAGGAAAGAAGGACTCTTCACACATTAATTATCTATCGAGCCATACATACATAACATAGGAAACCAACACAAATGTCAAAACAAAGATAGATGGATAGATATATAATAATAGAGGTAAGAGAAGGCAACAGGTACTCAATCACTATAAACTAGTTGAAAGCGTGTAATTGCCAAGTGCGTGGTCATGTATGTTTCTGAATGATTGTGATGTAGAGATGTAGCCTCTGTGTAGGTTACTTTGGACTAATCAAAACTGAGTTTGATTAAGTTAATTGGTTTGGATATCTCTTATCCAGTAGGAGTCGCTAGCTGATATTATTTGATTGATATAAGTCACTACAAGAAAACAAAGTTTTAGTGACGGGTTTCAATGACAATATAAAAAACATGCCACTAAAAGTAAATATTTAGTGACAATATAAAATATTTGTTACTAAACGATTTCTTTTTGTAACAACATATATATATATTGTCACAGAATATTATATATTCTGTGACAACGGAATAATATTGTGACTGAAAGTCGTCACTATAATTAAAAATACTAAACCATAGCGCGAATTGAAAAAAAAAATTGACACCAAGATTTTAAAAATTGTCACTTAAACCATTTAGTGACAACATTTTAGTCGTCACGAAAAATCATTGGACTTATAGTGACAAATTTTGGTCGTCACTAAAATATGAAGAATAGTAAAACTACACCGTTTTGATATTCCTGCCCTAGCTATCACTACTATTCCTCTGTCGAACAGTCATGCCTTAACTTCAGGGTTTTTTGGAAAAATGACCCTCTTTTACATAATTATTGGAGATCTAACCCCACCTCCCATTAAATGTAAATTTTAACCCTTTTACTAAAGTATGCGTCTTTTGATGCATTTTTTCTTTTTTAAAAAGCTGAATACTCCATGAAAACAAGCTCTCTCTTTCTCTCTCTTCTTTCCCACTCCTCCATGGTTCGTATTTCTCAAAGTTTTCAGATTATTCAACATTCATGCAATCTAAACTTCATAATATGTTACAAAGACGCCGCTCAGAACTGAAACGATGCTAAAATCGACTACGCAAGCTCCGTCTTCGAATTCGCGAACATAGAAATGCTAAACATTCTTATTAAGTGTCCAGTATTTCGTCTCAGCTTTTACCTGTATTTTAAGTCGAGAAGGAAAATCACTAAACTAAGGTTAGTTTTGTGCATTTGGTTTTCACAACTGCCATATTTTTACGTAACTATACAAAAAAAGTATTTCGTTGATATTTGATTTATTTTTTGTTTAGCTCATGAAATTTGTAGGGTTGATAAATGTTGTAATATTTGTTTGAAATTGTTGAGTTTGTTTGAGAAATTTTACATGCAGGTTTGAGAAATTTTCCTCCATGACTCGTACCTCTCAAGCTTTGAAGTGAAGTAGATCTCTCACCTTATTCAACATTTGGTCATAGACGTCTCCCAGAAACGATCTTAAACTCCGGAACAAGGACCGTACGCAAGCTCCGTGTGCTAGTGGACGAACATACCCGTGCTCAATGTCATTTCTAAGTGTTCAGCACTCCAACCTTTCTTGGACCGAAACTCCAAAGCTTCATGTGTCGTTGTACATCTTGTCCTCAATTTTTGTTTGCCTTCTAATTTTCTTTTGAGGAGGAATATCACCAAACTAAGGTTAGTCTGATGCATTTGGTTTTGAGAACTGTCATATATTACAACCGAACGATACAAAGTCAAATATTTATTTGATAAATACATGTATTGTTCTTCCAGAAGTAGTTTCGTTCAGACAATTTTTTCGTTGACAAGTAGTTTTATTCTCGTTGATATGGGTTAATGTTTTCGTTGAGAAATATGTTTAAGCTCGTTTATCTGGGTCGACTTTTTCGTTGATAAATAGTTTTATTTTCGTTTATATGGGTTAGTTTTTTCGTTGAGAAATAGGTTTAAACTCGTTTATCTTGGTCAAGTTTTTTCGTTGAGAAATATGTTTAAAGTCGTTTATCTGGGTCAAGTTTTTTCGTTGAGAAATATGTTTAAAGTCGTTTATTTGGGTCAAATGTTTTCGTTGATAAATAGTTTTATTTTCGTTTATATATGTCTATTTTTTCGTTGAGAAAAAATAAACCTAAAGATAATATAGTTAGCAACGAAAAATATGAGTTATAAACCTCAAGATAATGCATTTATAAACCTAAAAATAATGCATTAATTAACGAAAAGTTACAAACTGTCAGACAACAATTAATGTTATGTTTTCTGTTACAAAATCAATAACAAATTAAGAGTAGTCGTTCACATTTGCGTGTAGCATCCATTGAAATCATTCGTTATCATCTATATCTACAAGAGAGGGAAAAAAAAACACAAGCAACAAACTTTTCTCAACTTAACAACCAATCCTAAGCCCTAATATATATATATATATATATATATTAACCACTTCGAGAACTCTAAGATTTTGTAAACGATATGTAACACAAATCTCATTATTCAAAAATTCATGGAGGCGAAGGCAATAACAACGAAAATTAAGGTAAAATAAACTAGAAGCAACCTTAACAAGAAAAATGAAGAATATAAAATTAACCTTGGTCTCTTATGTTGGTAATGAAGAAAATAAAACTGTGAAAATCGCACCATAAATCGTCCAAGGAAGAAGAAGATGAATCAAAAGTGAGAATGCCAAAGCTTGATGAAACAAAAGCACTAACTGAAATATATGCATCTCATAAACCCAAAAATAATACAATTATCAACGAAAATTATGAGTTATAAACCTAAATATAATACTTTTATAAACCTAAAAAAAATACAGTAATCAACGAAAAGTTACAAACTTTCAAGCTGCAAGTAGTATTCTATTTTCTACCACAAAATCAACAACAAATTAAGAATAGTCATTCACGTTTGCAATAAGCATCCATTGGAACCATTCATTATCATATATATATATAAAGAAAAAATTTTCAAACCTGCATGTAAAATTTATCAACCAAACTCAACAATTTCAAACAAATATTACAACATTTATCAACCCTACAAATTTCATGAGCTAAACAAAAAATGAATCAAATATCAACGAAAAATTAGCATGATATAAACGAAAACAAAACTATTCTCAACTAAAAATATATACATTTATCAACGAAATACTTTTTTTGTATAGTTACGTAAAAATATGACAATTGTGAAAACCAAATGCACAAAACTAACCTTAGTTTAGTGATTTTCCTTCTCGACTTAAAATACAGGTAAAATCTGAGACGAAATACTGGACACTTAGCAAGAACGTTGAACATTTCTATGTTCATGAATTCGAAGACGGAGCTTGCGTAGTCGATTTTAGCATCGTTTCAGTTCTGGGTGGCGTCTTTGTAACATATTATGAAGTTTAGATTGCACGAATGATGAATAATCTAAAAAACTTGAGGAATACGAACCATGGAGGAGTGGGAAAGAAGAGAGAGAAAGAGAGAGCTTGTTTTCATGGAATATTCAGCTTTTTAGAAAGGGAAATTTGGTAAAATGACCCAAAAATAATTTATTTTTTGCTAACTAACCCTTTTTTAAAAAAACTTAACTTATAACCCTTTTACTCAAGGAAATGTCTCATATGCCCTCCTTTGACTATTTGTTAATTCGCAATTGCAGCAACTTTCTAAATTTGTAAAATTTCGTCGCAGCTTCCTCGAGCTCCTCCTCCGTTCTTCCTCCTTTCCAATGCGTATGGACAACTCTGCATCGAATATTGATTTTCGACCATAAAATGGAAGCTCGAGTTGTGACATAAAAGTTTTAGAGCTCTAGCTCTGATTATCGGTGTTCTTGGTTTTCGGATTCGGATCTGAAGCTTGGATTTGAAGCTGGAGACTCGTTTTGACTACAGGTCAGATATTGAACCCTAATCAGTAATGCATTATGTTTATTACTTGGTATCTATAAAGTGGATGTCTTCATTATGTTGGATTCATGGAAACCGTGTAGTTGTGTGCTGCATATAGGAAAAATGTGAAGCAATGGACGTTAATTTTCTACGTTATGACTGATTTTGAGTTCTTGGCAACGGGTTGAGAAAGCAGTTGTTGTTATATGCTGTTTAGAAGAGTAGCATTATGTGAAGTTTTGGTTTAGAACAGAGTGAACTTGTGTTTAGAATAGTATATATTCTATTTAGTGTAGTATAATTATGTTTATAATATTGTTTTTATTTTGTGTCCTTGTGAAAAATGATCCATTGGGAATATATTGTTCATTTTTTGAAGGAATGAAAGAGGTGAGCATTTTGATTCAGTATTTTGGAAAGTGGGAAAAAAATGACATGCACTACACATATAAAGGTGGGAAAAGCAAGGCTATCATAGTCTCAGAGTTTATTTCTTACTGTGAATTAGTAGATAAAGTACGTGATATTACAAAGTTGCACCATAATGATATTCAGATGAAGTACCTTTACAATGTGCGTTGTCCTACCGAGCCGGTTGAGATCGAAGGAGATGATGATGTTCGCTGTTTTATTTGGTGTAATATGGATAGAAGTATTCCGGCTACATCTTTGTGCATATCTTCTAATATCGGAGGCAGAATTGATGATTTCGGGGATAACTTACCAAATATCCAACATAGGGATGACGTGCATAATTTTGTAGAAGGAATAGAAGAATTTCCTAGTCTTGGTTTCAGTAGAAACAAAGGGACACTGCCAGACATTGATGGAATAGAACCACTTAACAATGAACCTACTATTGAACTGTATGATGATGATTTTGATGATCAAAGTCATGAGGCAGCCTATGATATAACTGATGACGTAGTCGATGAGGCATTCCTTGAGGCAGTTGATTATGCAGTCGAAGATCATAATAATGGCCGGAATAATCAGGCAACAAATACATCCCATTCTTGCCCCAGCAATCCTTCGGTCAATCGTGCGATTGAGTCCAATGTTGAGTCTGATGGAAGTGCCGAGGTTATGAGAGTTGGTGACATTTTTACGGAGAAGAAGATCTTGCATAAAAGGTTGTGCAAGTATGCGGTGAATAAACACTTTCAATTCAAAGTTGTCAAGTCTACCAAAACACTATTTATGGTTCGGTGCTGTGTTGATGAATGCAACTGGTGGATGCGAGCCACTGCAATGAAAGATGTTTCTTTATTTCAGATTAAGAAGTTTCGTGATGTTCATGTATCGTCTAACTGTCTGACTTTCACTGATAATCGACAAGCAACAAGCTCGTTGATTGGTGACTGCATAAAGTCTAAATATGAGAAAGTTGGTCGAATTTATAGGCCCAATGACGTCATTCAAGATTTTCAGAAGGAAAATGGGGTCAAGTGTAGCTACTAGAAAGGGTGGAAGGCTAGGGAGTGTGCCCTTAATTCTATATATGGTACTGCTGAAGAAGGATATGCTCAGCTGCCAACATTTTGTAAGATAATCGAGTCCAAAAATCCAGGTACGTGAAATGCTGCTCAATTTTAAAATTAGGTTTAGAGTAATTGTCATTCTGATTATAATAGTATTACTTTGGTTTATAACTGTGTAGTTTCTGTTTGGAGTTGTGTGAAACCTGTTTAGAATAATGTATGTTTTTGTTAAAAATGGTTATTGTAATAGTATTACTTTTGTGTATAACTGTGTAGTTTCTGTTTGGAATTGTGTGAAACCTGTTTAGAATAATGTATGTTTTTGTTAAAAATGGTTATTGTAATATTATTACTTTTGTTTATAACTGTGTAGTTTCTGTTTGGAATTGTGTGAAACCTGTCTAGAATAATAATGTACATTTTTTTTAAAGAATGGTTATTGTAATACTATTACTTTTGTTTATAACTGTGTAGTTTCTGTTTGGAGTTGTGTGAAACCTGTTTAGAATAATGTACGTTTTTGTTAAAAATGGTTATAGAATGGTCTTATGTTCTTTTGAGATCCATCTTATTTTCAATGTGCATCAGGTACAAGAACTCACATTGAATATGACTCTCAAAATCGATTCAAATTTTTCTTTTTGGCACTTGGTCCTTGTGTAAGAGGGTTTACTATGTGCATGCGGCCTGTTCTATGTGTTGATGCAACTCATCTTAAGAGCAAGTTTAAAGGGGTGCTTTTCCTTGCCAACGCCCTTGATGGCAATAACCAAATTTACCCGTTGGCCTTCGGAATTGGTGATTCAGAAAACGATGCCTCGTGGGGGTGGTTCTTCGACAAACTACGTGGATCAATCGGCACTATAACTAATTTGCCTATTATATCAGACCGAAATAAAAGCATAGAGAATGGGGTTAAGCGTGTTTTCCCCGAAGCATTCCATGGGGCCTGCATGTATCACATCGGACAAAATATGAAGGCGAAAAGGTACCCTGAATATGCTGTTAATATTTTTTTTAAGGCTGCTAAGTGTTATAGGGTGTCAGAGTTCCAACATGTAATGTGCCAATTGAGGCAATTTGAAGATGGGAAGGTGTATAAGTATTTGGAAGATGCAGGGTTTGAGAGATGGGCCAGGGCATATTGCCCCGTGGATCGTTATACCATCATGACAACTAACATTGCTGAGAGCGTAAATGGGGTTCTGAAAGAGGCTCGCTTGTTACCAATAATGAAGTTGATGAAGTACCTAGTTGAAATGCTACAGAGATGGTTTCATGAGCGTCGAGAAAAAGCACTTGCCATGAAAAATGATCTCACAGACTTCTATGAAGATGTCTTGAAAGCTCGACGAGTGAAAGCTAGTCGAATGACAGTTGAACCCATCAGTGTCCACGAGTACCATGTTAGGCATGATGATCTTGGAGGGCAAGTGGATTTGCAACGCAAAACCTGCTCTTGCAGGGTATTTGACATTGATCATCTTCCTTGCACACATGCTTGTGCTGCAATTTCAGCTAGGAATTTATCGACGACGCCTTTGTGCTCAAAGTACTATACGACAGACATGCTCCTCCTGGCTTATGCAGAGCCCATCTACCCTGTAGTCAGCACTGATGAGACTGTGGTAGTTGAGGATGTTGTTTGTCCGTTACCTCCAGAACGCGTGATTCGAGTTGGGAGACGAAAAATTAGCAGAATACCATCAAGAGGTTAGTCACATAATTTTTTAACTTTTAATTCAATTCAGAATCGCTTTTATTCGGTTTACAATAAGTTTAATTACGTTTGGAAAAGGTTTCATTATGTTTAGAATAAATCACATTATTTTCCGAATCTGGTTCACGTAATTTATTACTTTTTTCAGATTAGAATAGTTTTGATTCAGGTGAAAATAGTTTTCATTACGTTTGGAACAGGTTTGATTATGTCAAGAATATATCCCACTGTCAATTTAGAAGAGTTTTCTGTCGATTTAGAATAGTTTTCATTACGTTTGGACCAACTATGAAACTGTTTGGATTTGAATATTAATTGTTGCCCAATGCACAGGTGAGACACAATCGTCTAGGCGTTGTGGCAGGTGCAGACAACATGGTCACAACCGACAGACATGTAAAGAGGCCACGCCATTGCATTCAACAAATAAGTATGTCCTCCGAAAGATAGATTTGTTTTTTTAAAAAAATTAAGTCCATATTTTGAACCATACTGTCATGGCTCATCTACTAAATACTTATTCAACAGGTAATCATGGAATACAAATGATGTATGGAGCTGAGGTGTGGCGGGTGTTGAAATGCGCAACACCTAATGTTGCCCATTTAGTAAGATATTTTTTTTTCCCATACCCAACAATCCCTGTTTGTTTTTAAGAACAAATTCGTACACATTTGTAAGAGGGTTGTCAGACAATGTCGTAATGTGGACTGAGAGATCCAATGAATGTATGCGAACACAAGGCTGGATAGTGGATACTATGGTATAAAAGTAGAGTGCTAGAATAAAATTTCTGTTATTAAGGAATTACTCTAAACTAAAGAATACGAATTCAAAACTAGAGTACCATTGTTCTAAACTATATCAAGGAATTACTCTAAACTAAAGAATACGAATTCAAAACTAGAGTACCATTGTTCTAAACTATATTAAGGAATTACTCTAAACTAAAGAAGAACAATTAAAAACTAGAGTAGAATTGCTCTAAACTAAATTAAGAAATCATGATCCGCAACCCCATTCACCCAGCCAATTCTCAACCGCCATTAGCTTCCTGTAATTGTTCATGTCATTCGCTTTCAGGATCGATAAAGGCATGTCTGCAGATAGTAGCTCTATGACTTTAATGCAAAAAACCCCGCAGTCCGACCTGAAAAATAAGTACATTAGTGACGTTTTTTTTGGGAAATATATGTTAAGAGCTATTTGAATGTAATTAATACGCACCCATTTTGTTGTTGTGGTACGTAGTCTGCCCTCTGAACTTTCCATTTCTCGTCATTTTTTCCTGATATTATTCCTGCTCGCAGTAATACCTTAGGTAGGAGTGTCCGGAACGGCTCAGTTTCGGAGTTAAATTTTGCAGCCCTAACATGGCTTTTGAGGGAGTCGAACGCAGTTATTTGTCTGTCTTTCATGTCCACCATCAATGCTATCCAGTGGTCTCCGTTGATATTGAATGGAATGTAGACTTTATCCAACCCCAACCAGGAAACATTGTCCCCAAAACCACGAACAATGTTGTGAAGTCTATTGTCTTTGTCCCAGTGCGCTGGATCGACATTCTTCTGGAACATGGACCATCTAAGAGTCATGTATAACTGGAACAGTAAAAGAACACATTAGATGATACTACAAAGATGACCATTCTAAACAAAAAATAAACTATTATAAATGAAATTAATAACTATTCGAAACCAAGTTCTAATTATTCTAAACATAGTGCGCACAGACATAATATTATTAATAATTGTAAGAGGAACTTACAGCGAATGTTGTATTCATAATATGACATTTCTGAGGGAACACAGTGAGGAATTTTGCTTTCCTAACTAGCATGTAGTATATGGACGTATCCAAATGCTGCATAAAAAAATTGACATAACTTATATCAGTTACAAACTAATTAAATGAATAACAGTAATAGGAAAACAATGTGAAATTGGATGCCCATACCGTGTCACTTAACCAACTCTCCTCGGTCATGAGCTCAGTAAACCATTTTTTGTTCGCCTCACAAATTGGTAACTGAAATGTATCATTATCTGTCATATTTTTGTAAAAATAATCAAATTCTTCCTCCAACTCAGCAGCCAATCCTCGTTCCGGATTGAATTTAGTCGGCAGCTCAGTCGGGGCCTTAGGTCTCTTGGAAGTGGGATCAGTGTATGGAGACATGTGATACTTGCTCACCTTCACAACCCTCTTTGGCCCTACTTGCATTTTTTCATCAGGTATGGCTGTCTTTCTTAAAAACTCTTTTAACTCGGGACTGGCGATCACATATGATGTATCTACTGATAACGGCTTTGGTGGCGTGTACAGAGTAAGATCAGTTGATGGACTAACATTTGCTACCTTCTCTTCATCATCTGCTTCAACTGGGTCACTTTGAACTACATTCTCCGCATCTCCTGCTTCCACAGTCTCACTTTGGACTACCTTCTCTGCATCTCCTGCTTCCACAGTGTCAGTTTGGACTACCTTATCCGCATTTTTTGCTTCCGCAGTCTCACTTTGGACTATCTTCTCTTCATCTTCTGTTGGTACATTCCCACCTACATTGTCATCAGGAAACTCCTCCTCCACACTCTTTATCACCTCTTCCAGTATATCGTCAGCCTCCTTCTTCTTTATCTGGTCCTCCCTCATCACCTTTCTCTTCTTCAATGTTTTTATCCTTCCGAACTCTTCTTGTAGAGTTGGTTCAGCTGCTTCAGCAAAATGTGGTTGAACAAACCTTGGTGATGTCCTCCTTTCAAACATCACACTAGGGTCAGGGGTCCTCTTCTTTGGCGTGGCCCTTGAAGTATATATTGGATATACCTTCTTCTCTGTACTCCTCTTCTCCACTACCACACTCCCCACCTTCTTCACCTTCTTGACATTGGCCACCTTCTTCACCTTATCGAGATTCTTCACCTTCTTCTCCGACACGGTATCCTTTTCTTCACCTCTGACAAGGGATTGAATCTCTCTATTCATCGCATCCATTTTCCTCAATATCATTCTTCCTTTTAGTTCCAGTTTCTTATCCAATCTCTTCTCCAAGGCTGATAAATTCTGAGATATGGTCTTCCCAATTTCATTAACTGAATCACCCTGTAATTTAACATTTCATAAATGAAACTCATCCTCAAAGAAAGAAAAACATTTAGAACTGAAAACTTCTAAACATAATAAGAGAAAATATCAACAAAAGTTAAACTGTTCCAAACAGAATATGATATTGTAAGTCAACATAAATAGATTGTTATCAACATAAGTTGTACTATGCCAAACATAAACAATCTATTCTCAACATAAGTGAAAATGTTCCAATCGAAAAAAGCAAACTGATCCAATGTAAAAACAAGTTGTCTCAAAATAAAATAAAATTATTCTCAACAGACTTATAATGCTTATAAACAACTGAAAAATAATACTTCTAAACTAAAAGATGCTATTGCAAAAAGTGTTACAAAATATGTATAACACAACATATTATTTATACACACCAGAGATGCTTCATTTTTTGTGTCTTCCTCGATACTTTTAGGTTGATGGGCTTGCTTTTTGTGCTTTGAAGCCTTAAACACTGGCGGTTTTACACTTATGCATACACTGGCATCAATCAACCGTGTGTATTGCTCCTCCATCTCAGCCAATGAGGGTAACAGACTTTCATGCACGTCAAACTCATCATTGTCAAGCACATGATCAATTGCAGCAGACTTAGGGGATACAGTTGGAGACCACTTCAACATCCGTGGATGTTGGTCTTCATCCTTCACAGCAAAAGTTTCACCCAATTGTGGGACAGCCTCATAAGCCCATATCTGAAGCAAAATAATGTTCCAAGTGTGTAATTTCAATAAATATAAACAAGACGTTTTAATGTGTAAACACTAAGTATTCTATACATAACTAGATTGGTTCTCAACCAAAATATTAAGTTCTAAATTAAGTAAGCTACTATTCCAAACGAAAACATTCACCTTTTCATGGAAAATACCTGAAAGGCATATGGGAACCCTACGAGGCTGTAGAAGTCAATTTTCACCCCCTTCTGCTTGAATTTCTGAGCTCTCCCACGTAAGGCTGTTTGGAGTCCTTCACAAGTTCTTTTGAAGCTCAATGTCCCCCATGGGAACTCATTGAATTTTTGCAAGTCCATAACTAAATTCAAGAAGTTAAGGTCGATGGACAACTTCGTCTCCTTACCAAGTAAAACAACCTCAACAAAATATACCAGAGCCAGCTTCAACTTCATCTCTACCTCCTTGCATCCAATGAACTTCTCTTCCAACTCTTTGAATGATATTAGTGTTTTCCCTTCAAAAACTGTATCAACAATGCAAAATTGCCCAATTTCTGGTAATGGATCAAATTCCGGCAATGGGGAACATGTCATACCCGTTATTAGGTTGAACTCCCTAATGGAGAATGTCGCTCTCTTTTCACATAGTCTAAAAACCATTTTTCCCTCATACTCATCCTTTGGAGCTTTGACTTGGCGTAGGAGAACTTGGTGTATGATCTGCGGATGGTTTTTTGGTGCTTTTATTTCTAGGAACCTCCCAAAACATGAATTGTTAAACTGCTGTAAGCAGTTAAATTTCCCGAGTTCTTCTCTAATAAGGCACGTGGCTTGATACAGTCTGCAGAGAACATTCACCTTAGAAGGGAACCTATCTGCCTCTCTTATCCTATACTCCATTTAGATGGACTGCAAACAAACAATTAAGTATGCCCAATGTAACGAATTTCAACTCTGAGATGTTATAAATACAAATGAAAAAGCTATCCTAAAAAAACCAACAAAAGTGCAAAAAAAACCTAATTTGTCATATACAAAACATTGAAACGTTTCACAACCAAACTTTTACTGTTATGAACAAACTTGACACTATTCTAAACGAAAATAAACGGAGTGATAAACAAAGACAAAACTGTTCACATAAAAACTTCAAAGCTTCTAAACAAAACTGTAACTACTTGATGCAACATCTTGTTTAGTATCATCCACTCAATTCCAAATTCGTAAAACCTGGGAAATGTTTGCATTTCATCAAACCTACAACAACTAACTTCAATCCATAATGGAATACCCAATATCACCCAAATAAACAACAAAACCTAACCCATAACCCAAATGACATGATGCACAACAACAAAACCAGTAAACAACCAAAGGACAAGGGACATACACTCATGCATTTCATACCATGAGCAGACACATTATCGTTCTCCTTCCAGTTCTTTCAAAACGAGATCATCAACAACAAAGGGAAGATAGGAATAACAAGTAAAATACATGTCTTACCCGTGCGTGCTGGACTGAGAGAAGTAATGGCAACACCTCGTGAACAGCAGAACGAACGGGACCTTTCTTTGGGTGCAATGCCGGACTGCTTCTTTGGTCGGCTTGCGTCGTTCTTCCTTCCTTCGATCTTCCGTTCTTCGTGCAGCAGTGGTAACTGGTAAGGTAAGTTATTTAATTTTTCAAAAATTTAATTAATTAAAGCAGTTTAGTTGGAGGGAAGAGAGTAAAGGTGGAGTGGGGGCATATGAGACATTTCCTTGAGTAAAAGGGTTATAAGTTAAGTTTTTTTAAAAAAGGGTTAGTTAGCAAAAACAGTTTTATTTTTGGGTCATTTTGCCAAATTTCCCTTTTAGAAAGGAAAATGTATCAAAAGACGTGCGAGGGGCTGCAGTGTCTTTTCCTTTGACAAAATGGTTAAAATTTACATTTAATGGGACGTGGGGTTAGATCTCCAAAAATTATGCAAAAGGGGGTCATTTTTACAAAAAACCCTTAACTTCATGCTTGTCATCTGAATTCTCTATTTCATGGAGGGGCTTCTTGTATTCCTCCATTGACCCACCTAATTCTCATTTTTCCATCGACCCAACCGATTCACTCGAGCCCCTTTCTCATTCTGTTCCTCCTTGTCCTCCACATACGGAACTCTTCTCCGTGGATTCAACATAGAAAACGCACGGCTTTTCGCTAAGAACACAAGGTATGGCTCTGATCTTCTTTATAGTATTGGAGGTCCATCTTCTTTATACTACAGTTTTGGTACTGATGATATGCATATTGAGTTTCCAATATTAGAAATGCCGCCTCCTGTGTTCTTTAAGGGTTCTTGTTTGTACGGGCCATTGTTGCTTTCTCTTTAAATTCCAGCATTTTATTTTCTTTTCAAGGCTTTGTTTACTCATGTAATGAGATGAAATGCAGATATGTGCATTTTTTTGATATTTTTTTCAAGAATCCTCTCATTTTTCTTTGTTGTTTCTTTTCGTTCCTTTATGAGTTTTATTTAGACTGTGTTGATCTTTTAAGTGTCTTCTATCATGGTAAAATCTACAATTTTTGCAATTAGACTAGCCAAGATTGGTGAATATAAATATATATATTTATTTATTTGTTTATTTCTAGCAACCAAGCTGCTGCATTTCAGCAGCTGGCAAAGCTAAATAAGGCACTTGTTGATTCCGAGACAACAATTGCATTGAACCCCAAGTGGGAAAAAGTACGTGTTTGCTAATTATGACTCAATGAAATCTTGTAATGCTTGGAAATATATGCAATCTTTGTGTGTTTTCTGGCATTTTTTAAAGCTACGGCTGTTGTCTGATTTTTCTTTATAGGATTATTTTCTTGGATTTATCTCAATTATACAATTCCAAAATCTGCAATTTTTGCTTACTGCAATCAAGATTGACAACTATGATTCTGGTTGTTCATTTGGTGTAGTTTTTCTCTGAAAAATTCTTCATTTGGTGCAGTTATACTTTCAATTTGTGTAAGAAACTAAATGGACTAGATAGGCTTGGAATACCATATGGGGATTTTAGTTCATCAATCATTCTTAATCTGCAATAAGGTTTTCAATTCTAGTAATGTGCAAGACAGTGCAAACTATTAATTGATACTCTGCATACTTGTAGATGAGCATGATATATTGAGCATTGGTGAAACACATTTTCTACCATCGGACATTTGATGAAATGCTTTTTAGGTCTTCTAACTATAGTTTGCAAGTTTTCTTAAGAAATCTGAAATTGACTTTTGATAGGAAGAAGAACTTGAGCATTGTATATTGTAGGCACGCTATTAAGTGAGAAGTTTAAGAACTCCAAGAAAATTTGCTTTGTTTTGAGGGATGAAATGTTTTTATTATTATGTGGTATAGAAAAAACTGTCATCTCCATATAAGTAGGTGCATTTTTTTTGCTTATATGGTTTGAAAATTGTGAAGTTCATGTTTTAGAATATATAATCTTTTTCATTGTACTATTCATAATATCTCCTGTTGGCCATTTTCAACTTTACAATTGTTGAAGTTTTCATTATGCAATAGTTGTTTTTGTATGTTAGTCAAGATATTGAGCATTTTTGTATATTTTATTTAGGCAAAATGTGGGACAAGAACTGGATCAAAATCAAGTGTAGGTGTAGTCCTGAATATAAAAATGGAGTGAATTCATTTCTTAAGTTTGCATGTAAGCCACCAAGAAGCAGCGATAGGATTCGTTGTCCATGTAGTAAATGTAAGAATGTGGTATTCAGTCGTCGAAATGATGTTAAAGCTCATTTATTCAAAAACGGTTTTCTAGAGAGTTACACAATATGGGATCTTCATGGAGAGAGTTTCACTGAATTGAATGAGCCATCGAGCTCTAACTATATTCATGATGAAGGAGAAGCTAACAATGCAATAGAAGATGATTATATTGGGATGGTGCATGATGCATTTGGCTTTACAGATGATACTCAATATGAAAACTTTGATGTTCGTGAAGAGCATAATCCAAATGCAAGAAAGTTCTACGAATTGTTAAATGATGGTTGTGCAAAAATTTATTCGGGTTGTAAGCTTATTAAGTTGGCTTTTGTTGTGAAGTTGATGCACATGAAGTCTTTTAACCATTGGACAAACAAATCAATGGACTCACTATTACAATTTCTCTAAGAGTTTATGCCAACAGATGCATTGATTTTAGAATCCTATTATGAGATGTGAAAGGTAATTCGAGACCTAGGTTACTATTATGTGAAAATTGATGCATGTCAAAATGATTGCATTCTATATTGGCAAAAGCACAAGAATGCACAGTCTTATCCTGTTGGTGGTCTTTCAAGGTGGAAAGTAGATGGAATTAAAAAGAAAATCTCTCACAAGATTTTACGACATTTTCCCCTAAAGCCAAGACTACAAAAGTTATTCATGTCAAGAACTACAGCTAAGGATATGAGATGGCATAAGGAGAAATGTGTTGACGATGGTGTATTAAGACATCCCGCTGATTCGATTGCTTGGAAATCATTTGATGAGCGACATGAGACATTTTCTGCAGATCCAAGGAGTGTTCGACTTGGCCTTACAAGTGATGGTTTCCAACCCCATGGTCTTATGAGCACATCACATAGCATTTGGCCTATAGTTCTCGTGCCATATAATCTACATCCTTGGATGTGTATGAAACAACCATATTTTATGATGAAATTTCTTATTCCAGGACCTAAGTGTCCAGAAAAAAGTCAAAAGTTGGACGCGGTGGAGTATAACGACGAAGCTCCCGACATCAAATGCTTCTGGATGATGTTACCTCACTAGTACATAATGCAAAACAATCAGTACCTGCACGTAATGCACCACCACCAGTGGCATTACCTCAACAACAGATTGAGTCTAGGAACAAAGAGGGAGAAATATGGAAATTCAAGTGGAACAAGAAATTGAACCCTGTCCAGCAATGCAGACTCCAATGTCAGATAATCCTAGCAGTGCAGTTATGTCTCTTGAGATGTATAATATTTTGTAACATTTATTTACGCAATCAACATAATAATAAAATTATATTTAATTTTTACAGCCTCCTGTAATGAATCTGAGAAAAGATCAGTAAGAGGAAAGTACAAATGCTTGAAAGTTGATATGAAGACTAAAAATGGAAAACTTGAAGTTGACATTCCAGATGATATACTTAGAGTAGTGGGAAACAATGCTAGAGATATTGTCAACTTTTGTGGGTACGTTGTGAGAAGCTATGCACCCCTCTTTGTTTCCAAAAAAGATGTTCCTGTGAATGCAAGTTGGGCAGATGTAGTAGAAGTTGCTGGGGAGCGAATGTGGCTATTAGTTAAGGAAAAGGTTTCGGTTCCTCCTCACCAAGAAAATAGGTTTCATGGATTTGTTTTGAGTACAATGCAACACTTTTACAAAGGTTGGAAGAATAGATTACAAGCGGTCTACAAGAAATTCAAAACAAATGAGGATAGGTTGTCTAATATTCCAGAGGATGTGAAGGAGGAAGATTGGAAGCTGTTAATAGATTTCTTTGGCTCTGAAAAGTTTCAGGCTTTAAATTAATCCATCTGCAACTTTATAAGCTAATTTGTTTGAACTTTATTACATTCTTTTATTTACTTGTGATTCTCATTAGAAAAGTTTTAATATAGAGGATAAGTCAAAGGCAACAAATAGGGCTAAGCTAGTAACCAAGCATACTTGTGGTACCAAGTCATTTGTAGAAGTTGAGGAGTCAACGGTATGCCATTGTTTGTTCCCCTTTACTGTGATTTAAGAGGCAAACTTTATTAATTATTTCTTATGTCATTTATTTTAGAGAGATCCAATCACTGGAGAAAAGGCACCTCCAGATGAAGTGTGGTTGTTGCAACACACTAAAAAGAACAAAGAAGGCGAGATACAATGGTCGAATCATAAATCCAAAGAAATTCACGTAAGTGATCTGTGATCTCCTCTATAATAATCTACATTCAAGAATTAGATATTCTATATTTCACTGCTTGTTGTTGGATTTCTCTCTTATAATCTGCATCCATGCTTTTTTTTGGATAGTTATTATATGGTGTAGTTATTGAGTAAACTGGTCTTGGTAAATCTGTCACATTCTTTGATGCAACCTACTGTTTCTAACATAACTGAAAGCTTGCAGATAGTTAGCTGACCCTTATAAATTTCTTTTTTAAAACCAAAATCTGTCAGGTATAGATGATCCAAAATGATCTGATTTTCTGATTGTTCTTCTTTGGTCACAGTGCACAAAAATGCTAATCAAGATTTTCTTCAAGAGACTAAAATTTAATCCAAATTGTTGGTTAGTAATCGGGGTGTAGAAACAAATCTACCCCAAACTAGACCTTGTAACCTCGTATGCCAGGGAGCATGCTGCATTCGCAAGAACACTACAGGCCATGGCAGGGCCAAAACCCCTGTACAAACCTTTGATGCCTTCAGATGCTAGGATCTTTCTAAATGCATCCATGGACCCAGAGAACTTAGGGTTTTTGTAATCGTCGACTTGGATCACACTTTTTATATATGTTTGTATTATCTACACTACGAAAAGGGATTAATATAGTTGCTGGATTGATATAGTTTTGGATTGGTGACTAGATCTATTTTCTTGTTCTCTCCCATTATACAAAATCTTGCTGGTGGTTTCCATTTGAATAGTTCTTATATGGTGTAGTTATTGAGTAAATTGGTCTTGGTAAGTCTGTCACATTCTTTGATGCAAGCTACTGATTCTAAAAAAAATTGAAAGCTTGAAGTAGTTGCTGGATTGATCTAGTTTTGGATTGGATCTATTTCTTTTGTATTGGATTTATTCTACAGTTTTTGCCTGTGAGTAGCTTGTCTTTTTTATAGCTTATCTTGTTTATATCAAATGGGAATGTGCTGATTCTATTTTATATTGGATTAATGTATGAACATAAACATTGTAAGTTGCTACTTGAACTTTTGATTATGTATGTATACTTTTGAGATGTATTATGACATGGTATTGTTGATTATGTAAACCTTGGAGTGCCTTGTGCATTGTTTTTTATTTTGGATTTTATCGTAACATAATATTAATTTATTTAATTGCTGTAAAATACAACTAGCATGAAGAAATCATATTTGTTACAGAAATTGGCTTTAAGCAACAAAATGTTTTGTTGGCACTCTTTCAAACTTTTAGTGACGGCATATGTAGTTGTCACAAATAAATGTTTTTAGTGACAACTAGATATGTCTGTCACTATTTTAAACCTTTAGTGACAATATACATCGTCACGTACCATAAGTATACACCATTTAAATAAATAAAAAAATATCAAAGTTATAGTGACAATATTTAACCTATTGTGACAACATCTACTGCCACAGAAAGAAGTCTTCCGTGACAACAATTATCGTCACAGAAAGTAGACTTTTAGTGACGAACATTGGTTGTCACTAAAATCCAACTTACAGTGACGGACACAAAATGTCGTCGCTAAACCTTTTAGCGACAGTGGTATAACCGACAATTTTTACTCGTCACTGAAAGGTTTTTGTGATGATAACAAGACTTTTAGTGACGCGTTTTGTTGTCACTGAAACTCGATTTTCTTGTAGTGAGTAGTTATGAGGCATGGATTTATGATGCAGGGCAACCTATTAGAAGAATGTCTCTACTTGAAATTTCATTGATTTGCCCACGAAGACCAGGTTCTCAACAATTGTTGATCCGAAATTTGAATACCAAAAGCTAGAAAATGGAAAGAAGTCTAGTCCTCATTGTTATTTCAATAATATCAAAAGCTAGTCTCTCAAAAGAGATTACAACCCTTATTTAAAGCCAAAGTTCAACCCTAACACATCTCAAAAGGAAATAAATAATAATTAGTCTAAACATAAGCAATAAATAATAAAATACCAAATTAAGTTTTGCACGCCATTTCCAAACAATGATGCGATTTTCAGCCCAATCTGACATCATTAACAGTTACCAAAATGACACACACGTCCTATTTTACCATCACGTTCATATTGCTCCAAACAAGTAAAAGCAATCCGATCCATATCAATTTATCTCTCCTTGAGTTGATAGTTTATCATGGATAAACTTGTTATCAGCAGGATGATTTTTTTAATTTGTTACTATCCATTCTCATAATTGGTTTGGTCTGTTATACTCAAGATAACCTATATTGTCTGTTCAAAATCATTTCTCGATAAACAGGTAATATATGTATATATGGAACTAGTTATGTTTGAATAGGGTATCGAAGAAACACAAGAAATAATTGTAATATTTGTTTTGTCTTCAAAATATATTTTTGTACCTCTCTTCCTGTTTTTATTGAGTGTCTCTTAAATGTATTAAAAGTGAGTATGTGATAGAATAAGTGATTAAGTACAATTACAAAATCAACCGTTCAATCACGGGTGGATTCCAAAAGTAAAGATGTAGGAAATATACACTACACTAGCTAAGGTTGGTTATGTTTGAAGTAAATTTTACGTATTGTATACTCTACAAGAATACAGAGTTTCAGTGACAACAAAACTCGCCATTGAAAGTTTTGTTATTGTCACAAAAACTTTTAGTGACGACACAATGACAAGTAAAAGTTGTCACCCATACCTCTGTTGCTAAACCGACGTTTTGCACCTATCACTGTAAGTCGGGTTTTAGTGACAACTAAATTTCGTCATTGAAACTTTACTTTATGTGATGAAAATTGTTGTCACTGAAGAATTCTTTCTGTGACAGCAGATCTTGTCACAATAGGGCAAAATATTATCACTATAACATTTTTATTTTTGAATTTATTTAATTGGTGTATATTTATAGTGACCAAGTATATTGTCAATAAATGTTTAAAATAATGACGAAAAACCTAGTTGTTACTAAAAGCATGAAATATTGACAACTAGGTATGTTGTCACTAAAAATTTGAGTGAGTGACAAAAATATATTTTGTTGCTAAAAGCCAATTTTTGTGACAAATATAATTTATCCATGCTAGTTATATTTGACAACAATTAAATAAATATTATGTTACAATAGAATAATGCACAAGTTATCCAATGGTCTACATAATCAACCATATGACCATGTAATAATACATCTCAAAGTCTCCGTATATATATAATCAAAAGTTCAACTACCAACTTACAAAAGTTTGTGCTCATACATTAAACTAACAATAGTGCCAATCTTTTAATTAAGATCGCTAATTAAAACTAATTTGAGATTAGGGACCCAACATTCGTAGCAGGAGTAAAAACTCCTTCACGAAAATCAATCCCTCCATCGGCTCTTTTAGTAGCTACAGCCTTACATATCCCAAAATGATTCAAAAAGAGCATAACGGCAAGAACATTTTCATTATTAATGAATTTTAAAATTAACAATTTATAAACTCGAGTTTTTTTTTCATTGAGATTTTTTCGTAAAAATTGTAGGACTCATCCTTATCTTTAGCACCGCATATTTTTTCTAAACCGAGTGATCAAATAGTAGTGCATAAGCACCAGCGTTTTCACTAGTACCGAGACTTAGTTTACTTACCGAAACATAGTGTCGGCCGGTTCATAACTTAATGGGACCATATGTGTGGGTAAGAGAGTGGTTATGAAATGCACATCAGGCATAATAGCTTGCATGCATGCATTTAAAGTAGATTAAGCCACAACCTCATGTATGCCGTATGCGTCGATGCATATCATTCCTATATATATGAATATATCGATCTATATATAATACATGTGGATGTGGGACGGTCCATGTCTCTGCATTATTTAAAATCTCATGTTTTGATTCACTAAAGTTCGAAGATTATTTTTTCATCTGCTTACTTTTTGCATGCAATCTAATATTAATTAAGGCCTAGAACACTAATAATTAAGACAGCACATATGAACTGGCTTCTTCGTTAACGTGGGTTTAGTGAATTATGGGATGCATGTGTCTCATTGTTGTTGGTTAGTCAAATCTAACTCTGCTACGTACTAACAACATATCAATCGTATTTTAATAGCTGTCCCTGTCCTCCCAAGTTAAGATAAGGCTTAGAACTAATGTTCACTTGCACTATTTATATACTTTATGCAAGGAACCATGTCTATGGTGAAAAATGTGTACTGGAAATGATATAATTAGTTTTTTTTTTTGTGGATGGTAAACACGACACATTGAGCCAGGAAGTCACGTGGCTTGAAAGATGATGGGTGGACACCTTAGAATTAGATGCGATGCAAGACAAATGATCGGTGATGTGCCGACATCCCAAATTAGTTCACCCGCTTGATCACAATCTGACGATACCCTGATCAACTCCAGTTCGAATTCAAATTGTGGAGCAGTCCCATGATACGAGGAGAAGAATATGGGGTGATCGGTTATCCAATTTTGATATAAATAGCATCATGTGTAACAAGAAAAATAGAAGGAATAACATTAACTTCAACACTGTGGACTTAAACATTCTTGCTAAATCACGTAAAACTTTCTGTGTTCTTTACTTTATTCCTCATTCAATTCTTTTGCACGCACTCAATCTAAGGTCCACATCATCGGTGCCATTTTTTTACGATCAACACTTTTGTGATAATGAATATCAATAATTCGACCTTTTTGAAGATGCAAAAAATATTTAGAAGATTAAATATGTGTTAGTGTCCAATTGGCGACCTGCGACTCCGTCAGGTCGTGTCTCAATTGTCCCTAACAATATGTCCTCAATAAACATACGTTTTTGTGTCTTAATTTAATCGTCCTCAAAGGCCTATTATTCTTATATATGGGATTATAGTTTGTTTTTTTTTAAAACACCTAATTATATTATATCATAGGGAGGAGGAGAAGAGCTCCTTTGATGGCTCTTGCAATGAGGGGACTAGGCCTAACCCATATATGTACCAGAAGAACAAGTTAACAAATTGCAAAGATGAAGAGAAACAAGGAGCAGACTAAACGGATAAAACAAATGGTAGGAATGAGCAAACCTAAACAACTTTAATTGTTTATTTGTGTCATAGAAGGAACTCTTATAGAGTCAATGTGAATCATACCTTTTAAATTGAGCTGGAAGATTATTGAATCTGTAAAAATATCCAGATTATTTACGTTGGAAGGCCTTGGTGGCAAGGAATCAGCGCACCCATTGATTGTAGTTGAAACATGAAACGTCAGCACGTAGTTACAGTACAAGAGACGACTACAAAGCCTCTAAATTATTGGGTACATGCCAACTCTTATTGGCTAATCAGTGACCGCCAATTAAATACTTGGCCTTCACTTATTTAGCTAATAGATATATACAAAGTTAGCCAGAGAGTAATATGAGGCTTACAGTTAAAGCCCTTGTAGGTCCCGGCCATGGAAGGTCCCTACCAAATGGGCCGTTCAATGTCAATCACCATCTCTTTGGGCTGTCCACAGGCCGTCTAATAAGCCATTGAGTTGTGAGTAGATGGATATCTATCTAATATCTATGACTATGAATGTATCTTCTAAAACTCAAAAATGGGTGGAGTAACCTCAGAGCAATCGCAATATTTTATTTTATTTTTTGATAAATATTTGTCTTATTGATATGGTTGGACCCAAAAAAAAATTGGTTTAATTGTGTAAATTTGCTTGCTTAATTTTTTGTAATAGATGTGATACTCAATTTTAATTTTATGGTAAAATATGTGTACACCCGCCCAATGGTGCCCAAAACAAGCAAACAAAATGTCATGTCCACATCTATGGCCCAACAAAGTAAAAAAATTTCAATAGTGTCAAACATCTCATATATATATATATTTCATGGTATCTCATACACATGTGACATAGTTATTCTATGGTTTCACACAATGAGATACCATACAATGTATAACATTGAGATACATATCATTTCTGATTTTTTTTAACTTGACCATTAAAATGGACCAACAAAGCATTCCATGGGACGACAACACTTCCCTATTGCAAGTCTTCTTAGGTCGAACTGCTAAAGAAATGAAAAAATGATGTTATTTCAACTTTCCCCTCATTTTATCCAAGTTTCTAATATTCCGGTATTCTTCATCTTGCATGTTGAGTGCACGAATTCACCAATTAGACACTTTATGACATGTTACTTACACATGCAATAATAGTTAGTTACACATTGCTTCAAGATATTAACTAGTTAACTTTACATGTATACATATATTCTTATACAGATGGTAAAAATGAAGAACTAGTAGAAGAAGGGTATTGAGTGGTGTTAATGGAGGTAGGACCTAATGACGGCTTGCAATTAGCTGGATGTGAAAGCAAAGGCGTTTTTGGCGCCTTCTATTTGAATGCTAAGTCGTCGGTAAGTCCCATCATTTCTCTCTATGCACTGTAGGTCTACACACTATACATATATAAATACAGCATCCCCGTGACATCTCTATAATCCATACTCTTAATTAATCACTCTCTCGTCTATCTAATTTCGTCACAAAGCCGCAGCATGGCCAAGTATTTTGACTTGAGAAACGCTACTCATGTTTTGGCTGTTTTGCTACTCTGCATTCTTGCATGCTCTCTCCGTGTTTCAAGCCGTCCAGCTACTTTTCTTCAAGATTTTACAATCACATGGTCTGATACCCATATAAGGCAAATCGATGGGGGCAAGGCCATTCAACTTGTTCTTGACCAAAATTCAGGTTCTCTACAGCATAACTCTTATTTTTTTCTTCTTCCTTTTGATGTGGGGTACACCCCATTATTTTAAGCAATTTAGGGATCATTTGGTCATGATTAGATAAAATATTATTATGTTTATTACAATATTCCAGGATGTGGGTTTGCTTCAAAAACCAAGTATTTGTTTGGTCGTGTAAGCATGAGGATAAAGCTCATCCCCGGAGACTCTGCAGGGACTGTCACTGCATTCTATGTACGTTAATTTTTTATTTTTTAAAAAAAAATCAACATTTTAAATATGGATTATCTTCTGGGTTTTGTTGTTAAATTGGTGTTTTTGAATATTCTGTCACGCAGATGAATTCAGACACAGATAATTTAAGAGATGAGTTGGATTTCGAGTTCTTGGGGAATCGTACTGGGCAGCCTTACACGGTTCAGACCAACATCTATGCTCATGGAAAAGGTGACAGAGAACAGAGAGTTAACCTGTGGTTTGATCCTGCTGCAGACTTCCACCTTTACTCCATACTTTGGAACCATCATCATGTTGTGTAAGTAAATATATGCACATATTTTGTGAAAGAAAAAGTGCATGAAGTAGAGGTATCCCTAGCTGTCTCGTGGTCTACAGAGAAAAAAAGAGTCTAGGGTCTGATGATTCTGTACCGAAAGCTCCAACCAATTCATATTTATATTTACGGACTAGTACAAGTAAAAGTAAAATACAAGCAATTAACATTTATCCTAATGTGCCATAATATGGTGTTGCTTGCAGGTTCTATGTGGATGAAGTGCCAATCAGGGTTTACAAGAACAATGAAGCCAAAGGAATCCCATATCCCAATCGCCAGCCAATGGGGGTGTACTCCACTTTGTGGGAGGCTGATGACTGGGCCACAAGAGGAGGCCTTGAGAAAATTGATTGGAGCAAAGCCCCCTTCTATACTTATTACAAGGATTTTGACATTGAAGGGTGTCCTGTCGCTGGATCTGCAACCTGTGCCACAAATCCTGCAAACTGGTGGGAGGGCACTGCTTATCAAGCACTCAATGCTGTTGAAGCTAGAAGATACAGGTGGGTTCGTGTGAACCAAATGATTTATGATTACTGTACCGACCGATCTCGCTACCCAGTTCCGCCACCGGAGTGCCTGGCCGGCATCTGAGAGTCATTCATAAAGACCAACCAAGCAAGCAACCCAGAAATGGTCGTGTTAATGTAAATTATATATTGTGATATACATACATCAGTACATGTCCCTATATAATACATCCGCGTGTGAAAAGAGGTAGCCCGTGCAAATAAACGGGGCAATAATGGAAACAAGTTACCGTGTAGACTATATAGAGTGTGCAAAAGTCAATATATAATTAATTGTACTCGTGGCCTCAGTGTATATATATATGATGCAAATCATTTATGCTAATAAACCTATCTCTATAATTGTGAAAAGGATTATACGTTTGTGTATACTGTTTTCCCAAGGAAGGGCCATGATGTTCTATTCTATGGTACATCCAGATCTGCATCCCAAAAGATAATGGTCACACTTGTGTTACTTAAAATGAAAGCTCGGAAAAAGGGGAAGATGTGCAGGAGAGGAGAGGAGCAAACCATGGTATGATTGCCGAGGTGTGGGGTATGATACGATATTATATTATTAACGAGTGTCGGGAAGTAATAAAAGCATGCAGTACGGACAAAAGGCACAAGTTGAAACAATAAGCAGCCTATGGATCGGATAAAGGAAATTTGCTAGCATCTTCAATGCTAAACATTTCAAATTTTTTAATATGGTCTCACTCCTATTATAGCAAGACACAACTTCTAACACAATTACATCAACAAAATACATATTTTAATAAAAAAATTTTCACTTTTTATTTACAAACACTTCAAATATTAAGCATCAACATCATTTCTCTCATAATTTTCTACCATTTTTTACTTTTTTCTACCATTATATACATATTTCAATACAATTTTTTCAAATTACTCTCTCTATACACTCCAAAATTTCCAGTACCATTATCAAGTGTCTCATCGCACTTACTGATCAAAGCATGAAAAAAACACGTGACTTGTATCTATGTGCAAACGGATAAGGTCAAGGCTAGGACCCAACACAACGACTGGAAAACCAAATATTTGTGGGATCACACTATCGCAGATCATAATTAATATAATGGAAAGATTAGTAGCAAACACAATAACTAGAGATAACTAAGGCAATTAAGGGCCTATATCAGATGGATTCTCTTCACACGAGTAAAGGTTTTAAAATGTTATTATTTAGGTGCCAAACGAAGCTAAAACCACACAAATAACACAACTAATATATGACCCAGACCAGAGTATTTGCATAAATCAATTGGAGATCTTTGATAAGAATCTAATAAAGTTCGAGAATTACTTCTTTGCATTGTCAATTTTCACTGTAACAACTTCTGAACCGTATGGACATTTCTCGAACAGGACATGACCAGTACCACAAGCATGTCATGTTAGAAAACCAATTTATCAACCGGTAAACATGCATGCATAAAGGTATTCTCAGGCGCAATAAATTCTTAAGCTGAAAGAAAAGATGATCTCTCTTGGATTATCCGCATCGGTAGTTATGCAGTGAATAATCATTCCAGAAAAGTAGAGTTCTAATAAGGATGGGAGCTGTTTCTCCATACAATTCCCAGGTAAATAAGGACCGAAACGCCAATAAAACTATGGGCCAAGTGGAACAATTTCTCCCGGTTTAACAAGGAGATTTTTGTTTCAAACAATAATACATTAGAAGACACCGTAGACCTAAGAACAGGAAAGCTATACTGATTTTCTGCAAAGCACTGCCGCCAACGATTACAGCATATAGAATGTGGCCACAACAGTCAACAGTCGATTGCCATCACCAACTGGCAACTGTGTCGGCAAGAAAAACGAAAACCGTATTGTACGACACCAACAATTTGCTCAAAAAGAGTCTTATTGGTATCGAATTTAATTTCTAATTACATGTGAGTGAATTTGACGATCATCAAAGAAAAGACAATTAATAAACTATAATTTAAAATCTCTTTCAGCAATATACGCTGCGTATACTACGTATGTATGTGTATGTGTATGTATGCATACGTGAGTCTTAAGTGGGGAGTTGAGAGAAAGTGATGATGAGGAGTGATGAAGGTTGATGACAGACGACTGAGACGACGGACGACTTTCCAAAAGTTTTTCAGCAAAGTTGCCCTCTTCATATTTATTGGTACATCGAATCTCTGATGTGTTTGACTATGCACGCTACATGATTGATTGTGTTCTTTTTCTTCCCCGCAAACCTATCTCGACTGTCCATCGTGATCATACACCAATATACCATTATTTTGGAATGGGACCCATTACCTTCCCTAATGGTATAGCCTCGCAAGACCTTTAATTTACACCACAAAAAGCAAAGTCAGCTTTGAGTGGATACGCATGACATCATAGGTGCAGCAGTGGGCCACGCCATTGATATAGTATTTACTCATCACCGACACAATAAGTACCATTTGAGTCTTTTTTGCATTTTGAAATCGACTGCTGATGGTGTATAACATAATGCCGATTTATTTTTAACCATTAATTTTTTTTTAAGAGATCACTTCATTTGTATTCATTTAAAAAATATTGTTGTTGATTCCAAATGTAATATGTGTATATTATATAGCAATATAACAAATCATATAATTAATTAATTTATATTTAATATTTATTGCAAATCTCTCACTATTAATATAAATTATGATTCATCTAATACAACAATTTTAGAAGAAAATACAGAACGAGTACATTGAATGTAAGATGCAAGTTGTTGTTTATACGGTGCAACCCATTCAACTGCGCTATCATACCTGTAACTAAACCATTGAATCATATTGGGAGGCATCGGGTAACCCTTTGTCAGGGCAACCTGGACAAAATGATTATCATTAACGAACCCGATAGTGATAGCAACATGTTCATGCAATGGTGGAGGCATTGATCGCAGTGGCAAAAATGTCAAGCATTGTGCATAACTAAGAAGATGTAATATGAAATTGTAACTTGAAGCAATCAAGTGACCCATGTCAGGCATTGTCATCTAGTTATGGATCGGTGCTGGTCTATCTGATTGCCAAAAGTTCAATGAGTTGTAAATAGAACATGATCGATCATAACCACCAAATAAATCAACATACTCCGCCCAGAATGTCCTTAACTCATCAATCAAGTTATGATGGACTTGCATCCATGCATTCTCACCAAAACCAAGTAACTCAGCAACAGCCCGAAAACCATAATTTTCATCAGCTCTTACATCTTTTATGGACAAAATGTAGGGATGCAATGTAGGTGGGAACTAATTAAGATATGCATGCTCATGGTTAATCAATCTCGATCTTGAAATCTTTCGTGCAGGGAGTGGTGGTCTATCGTAGAGAGATGAACAACTGTGTCTACTTGATTCCTGAGAATGAATGAAATCATGCTCAACAAACTTAGACGATTTAGCATTGGTAGATCTGTCTATTTTTTTCTTCGAGAAGGAGCGTACTAATGAACAACTATGTATACTTGGTTCCTGAAAATGTTTCAAATCATGCTGAACGAACTCAGATGGAGACAAGTTGGCATGAGTAGATCTTTCTACCTTTTTTTTTATGAGGGGCATCCACGAATATTTGTCTTAACAACTGGCTAAAGAAGTGAAGTTATTGATGGAGCAATTATCTCCCTTAACTTCCTTAGTATACTGACTTTACAGGGCTTTGACTGCTGCTTAAATTGTTTGCGAACATTTGTAGCTCAACACTACAATCGATATCATCATCTCTAGTTGGAACATATGGATTCAAGTCAAGTTTCTTCCAAAATTTATCAATGCAATCCAGTGGTATAGAACGACCTTCATTTGTATACATTACAAGCTCGTGTGCACAAGGTAGTTCATTACTTGTTCGAAGTTTACATTTGCAAGAATACACGTCTTCTTCGACAACTTTAGATCGCTCAAATTTCAACCAAATCATATTCAATGCATCAATTGAAACAAAACCCCGGAATTCAAGAAATTGCTCTATTTTAAATCGATGTTGGACTATATTTCTGTTTTTTTCCAAACTAGCTTTTATTGATGTGAACTGACCTTGGATAAGCTGATGAATAGATGACATTGCTGACTCCAAGTTCAACTGTGATGTGCCCAAGTATCGTTTCAACTTAGAATGCTGACTCTCAGCTCTATTTGTTGTCACATTTTCGAAATGCATATACGTATCTCTCCAAGCAGCAACAAACATCTCCTTATATGGCGTTAACCATACATCTTTAATATAATTCACGACCTTGGAGTACCCTTGTAAATTTACCTAAAAAGAAGATAAATTATATAGATATGCATTATCTGTTTCTGATTCCAGTAATGTATGCCACATGGAATAGAAAGCATCCCAGGATTGTTTGTAATGAAATGATTTTTCGCAGTTTGCTATAACAACTCTGTTGATGTGCCATGTACACAGCAATTTCATCACCTCGGGAAATACTTGGGCACATGACCTCATCAATGGCAAGTCTCTATTGGTGACAGTGACTCTTATTGCGTTGCTTTGATCCATTACTGATTTCAAGTAATTCAATGCCCAAGTATAATTTTCCTCTTTCTCTAATTGCAAAAAAAAAAAACAAATGTAATGCAAAATGTCATTTTTGTTGAAGTGATGCCAACAATCTCAAATAGAGGCATCCTGAATCTATTAGTTTTATAGGTAGCATCCATCAGTAAAACGTGCGGGAATGCACGCAATAGTTCCAAGGAGCCTAGATGTGCAAAGAATAATTCTTCAAGCTCATTAGTCTGAGCATTGCTTTGATGAAAAAAAACGTACTCGTACTGGTGTAGCAATGACATGAGTTCTTGCATTTGGGATTTACCAGCTTTCTCTGCAGTCCGAAACTTCTGACGTGCACTGTATATAGTGTTAATAGAGAACATGTTGACAAATCCACTAATATATCATTTTCAGTATCAAAAAGTCTACCCACGTATGGATGACCCTCCATATATAATGCAGCAGAATGGTTATGCGTTCCACATACTACACTTACCATTCAATCATCATTTGTGTTCAATTTCAACCCTTTGACTCTAAATGGATATTTTATTTTTTTTGAACCAGTTAACCGTGTGGAGGTTTTCTTACTTTTGTATGTGCCACCACGTTCGCATTGTAACAATAATTTGGGTCTCTTTCCGAATCCACCGATCTCTGATCTTCTCGTAACAATAACAAATTTCAAATTACGTCTGGTATTTTGAACCCATTCAATTAGCGATTGACGTGAATTGAATACCTAAAAATATAACAATTTAAGTATGAATTAACATAACATATATGAATTTAGTTATGTGGCATACCATGTCGGTGGAAAATTCATTCGTGACATCAACTTTAATATTGTCTTCGCTCGCATCCAGAAGTTTCTCTTCTTGTTTTATTTCTCTCATAGTTTTAGATCTTTCTTGGGTGAGATCTTAAGTGCTTGTGTGAAGAGAGAATTGTAGTGAGGACATGCATTATGTTCATGCTTGTGACTCTTCAGAAACGTTCAGGTGTGTTCTTAGCAAAGAAGGAGTTGGTATGTAGTTTGTTAAGGTGAAGTCTTTTGGGGATACCAAAAGTAAGTTCTACCTTGTTGGGTTGAGTGGTGATTCGAAACATACACTAAATGAGATGTACGAGCAATGTCTTTAGATCAAAAGATAGGATTGTAATCTTGATTCGTTTTAGTGGATTGTTTGGCAAGGTTGGTCGCTTATAGACTCGAGATTTTTTTAGTCAGGTTTCCTCGTTAAAAGTATGATGTTCTTATTTGTTTTTATTTTCTGCAATTGTTTTCATATTTTGTTGACTAACGATCTCGATGAGATATACTGAACTTTCAATTCACTAGTTCATCTATTCAGGTGATTTCTTCCCTCTTCAGACTTCAGTTAGAGTGTTGGATAGTTGACAGCTTATGTGTTATTGTGTTACTTGTATAGTTGTGTTCATGTGTTGATTACTTGATTAATTGATAATCTTATTGATAATTAATTAATTTATTTAATCATAATGAGTAGTCGAAAGTATAAGTTTGGATTTGAGAAAATAATAATGTATATTGTAGTGATTTTTTTTGAAGATATAGTATATAATTGTAAGAGGAGTCCCTTTCATAGAGTTCGCCCAAGGCTCCCAAAATCTCAGAAGTGCTACTGCATCATACTCCATTGTAAATTTTCAATGAAATATGATATTTCATTATTATTATTCCATTGTAAAATGATATTTTATTGTACAATTATAATGAAATTTATATTCCATTGTAATATCATATTTCATAATAAATTTTACAATGAAATACAATGTTAAATGGAATGAAACAATATGTATTGTTTAGGCTTGAGCTATTTGTCACTATTGTTAAAACTAAACAAATTGTATTTTGAAGACAAAATTAAATCATTACAGTAGCTAATACAATATTTAACTCCTAACCGGGATAGATCCAGAGAGTCTATATATATAATTCTTTTTTTTTCTTTCTAATTATCTTTTGTGATTGAATTTCAACTTTCAACGAGCTGTCGAAGGATTTAGTGTTGTAGCCTCATATTCTCATTTATCAGCTTCGCACAACACTTCTTCAACAACTCGCAATCCACCTCTGTTTGCTTTAGCTTTATCATGCACATCTAAATAAATTAATCCTGTTAAGATTTGATGTTTGTGATCTCATAATCGATGGTACTAAACAATAACATTCTTTCTCGATTTACATATGTTGACAACCTAAATTCAAAGTGAAGGGTATGCAACATAATGACCCAGAGGATGCTCTGGTAGATAGAGCACAACGATATACCAAATTTAAAAATATTTCTTTTTGTTGTCTATCAAAACCATATTTATACATTAAAAGATATGTCTGATTGATCTTTGATAGAATCAGCACAACGATCAAGTAACGACGAACGACTTCTTTTTCTCTATTCAAGAATCGAACAGCTCTAGAAATTTGATCACGAACCAAAATACCTTCTTATGATCGCGAACCAAACACAACAAGAACAAGAACTTAGGGCTAGGGGTCTTCTATCACGTGACCTCGATTCAGAAACTCTAACTCAAGTGAGGGAGAAGTTGCCTAGGGTTTCAGTTTTTAAGTAAAAAAACATCTCAATGCCAAAAAATTCTCAAACCCTAAATGTCTTGAGTTCTTTATATACAGGCACAGTAGGGACGTCATAGCAAATATATTTGATTAAATACCTAGAAAATTTGAACTAACAATATCCACATTTTTTCTTTTGGTAAATTACAATTCGCTCCACTAAAGAAGGGCAATAACCTCAAAACATATTTCGAGCTATATATCAAATGCTTATTAACTCTCCATGTCAAGAAAAACAGATATCTGATTTATAAATAAAATTACTAACAATTTAATTCATAAATCATGGATTTCGAGACTTACGCTTAACTTATTTTACGTGTTCGATAATTAAATCCACCTGAAAGGTTTGACACGATCAAAACTTATAAGATTTTTCGAGGGGTATCCTCAATCTTTAAACCAGGACATGATTTCTTTCAACAAACAATATTCCCGATCAATGTAGTTTAATTGTCCAACTCACTAAGTTTATTGACTCATAAACGAATCTCACTCTTTTGCGACTCAAAACAATGTTCAATCCATAACCATTCCTATTATTTATATCGGGTTTAAGAGTATAAACACTCATAATAATTACGAAGAGTTTTTTTTATATAGTCAAACACTTTCCTCGATTTAGTCAAGTTCAATACACATAAGTGTACTAGTACATGAAGTCGAAACTAGACCGTTCCCTTAGTCAAAATAAACGTATGTAACATTTAGTATGTGAAATATTCACAAACATGCACATGACACTGTATTATATAAATTCTCATTGAAAAAACAATAAAGATTTTTATTTATTTAATACCACCATTACATTATTGCATGACTTGTAGTATATATTCCTAACAGAAAGTCCCTAACTTATTTTGATCTAAACAAAATGGGCCCATGACTACATTAACACTTAGCAAGCTCCCATGAGACTGTGCATGACATGAAGATTGAGAGAGGTTGAGAGGTGTTGAGTTGGGAGGTGTTTATGAGATTGAACCCCTGCTTAATACACAAATTTGTTGGGAGGAGTTGGCTAAAAAATTCATGTATAATTTTTTTTGTTATGATAGTATTTTTGTAAATTCATATTTAATACAATAATGAGCAACTTTGAACCACTCATTTTCAAGGGTTCAAAAAGAGAGATTGGGAAGGGTTTGCGACCCCTACGAACACTTCTAACCCCTGTAAACACCTCGAGATGTTTGCGGATTGCTCGCAATCCATGCGTCATAGAAGGCCTAAATGACCAATCCACCTTCAACACTAGAGCCTAGGGCTGTGCACGATCCCGTTAATCGGACCGTAACCCCTAATCCAGAAATCAAACCGAAAGTACCGATTTCTCAGATGTTGAAATCGAATCCAGACCTAATATCAGGTTAACCACTACTTACGCTTAACCGTTTTAATAGTTTGGACTCGGTTTGAAACCGTGAACTATCTTTAAAATTGAAATTGAAAAATAATACAAAATTATAAAATATATAAAAAAGAGAATGCAAAATGCAGATTGAAGAATGCATAATGTAGACTGAAAAATGCAGATTGTAGGGGCAAAAAATAGCCGAGTACAAAAAAAAAATCACAATGCAGAAATAAGTCCAGAAAAATAGTGTAAACTGTAGAATACAGAAATAATGCATAAAATATTACAAAAAATAGAAAATAGTGCATAATACATTCCTAAAAATAATCCAGAAAATAGCGTTACCGTAAAAAATAGACCTCACATATTTAAAATTAATCAGTCTAGTCCGATTAACCGTTGTTTCAAGAAAATGAAATCAGATATCAGACCATATATCTTGATTCGGTCAGATTTTTCAAACTATTGCCTATGGTCAACAAATCGATCCGGACCGGACTGACCGGTCCATTTTCTGGTTTACAGTTTTCTGTCCGGTTTACTACAGCCTGAAGAAACAGATTACCGCCCCCCACCCCAACCCATCATAAGTCAACATGGCAACTTTACGACTCTCCTCCTCTCCCTTACTTCATCGTCCACCCATTGTCATCGTCATCTTCTTCACCGTCTTATCGTCTTTATCACCACCTTCCACCGCATCAAACACTCTAAATTTCCCTTCTCTCAAGCCAGCCCCGCGCTCCCTAACCAAGTTCTCTCGCACAATCAAAACCCAATTACTCCAAATAAATCAACAACAACAGTACCGGTACGAGACCCGATATTTCCACCAGCATCTCGATCACTTCAGCTTCTCCGATCTTCCTAGCTTCCCGCAACGGTACCTCATCAACACTGAACACTGGTTGGGCCCGGACCGTCAGGGTCCTATCTTCCTGTATTGCGGCAATGAGGGAGACATCGAATGGTTCGCTGTTAACACCGGCTTTGTCTGGGAGATCGCGCCACGATTTGGCGCTATGGTTGTTTTCCCCGAGGTCAGTTACTTGTCCTCCATTTAACTGGGCTGTGCAGTGTGGTTTAATCGATCGCATTTCCTTGATTTACTCGTTTTTAGGAGTCTAGGTTCATTTTGGGGCTTCTTCGCTCGTCTTGTTGTTGGGTTTTTCTCCTGCCGTGTGCTTTGTAGCTTCAATTCGTTCCCGTGGTTTACATTATCAATAAAATTTTGCAGATTTATCAAAAAAGAAAAAAGTTACTTCTCTCGGAAAATGTGGGAAATTAAACTCTGTTTGTTTTGAGCCAATTTAGCTGCTAAATTATAGTTTAGACTTTAGAGTGTTTTGGCTCACTTGATTATCAATTTTGCTGAAATGCTGGTTTGCAGCACCGGTATTACGGAGAGTCAATTCCGTTCGGAACCAGAGAGGCGGCCTATAAGAATGCGACTACTTTAGCATATCTTACAGCGGAGCAGGCACTTGCTGATTATGCGGTTCTGATTACTGATTTGAAGCGCAATTTATCGGCCCAGGCATGTCCTGTTGTGCTGTTTGGTGGATCTTATGGTGGTAGTAAGTTCCTTTTTTTTTAGGTGTTGATTCCTACTCAAGTAGCTTTCGCCAATTGAAGAATTAGAAAAATATGGTGCAGTAGAATTAGGTGTAAGATTGCTTATTAAGGCATAAAAATTAAAAAAGGAGAAGATGGAAATTAGAGTTTCCTAATGCCATTTTTTTTCAGGATTACAGAACAAGGGCAACTTTAGAAGCATAGATTTATATATGAATGTGTATGTGCAAATAGTTTATTTTAACATTTGAGACAACGTAGATTGTTAATGTAGCATGATGGCAGAGAGGACAACTGAATAACTTATTACAGATTTAGTAGGTGAAGTAAGCTTATGAAATTATCATCATTTGAAGCTTTTCATTCCATTGTTTTGTTTCTATTAGATATAATTCTAGACAATGTGTATGACATGCTGTAATGATCAAGCTGACAAATTTTTTGGTATTGCGTTAGCCTTTATGGATATATTCCTTGGTTTGAACTAATAATGTCTCTGTGAAGAATTATAGCAATGAAGCTTTTTATATAGTGTGGCATGGGTTTATTTTGGTCTAGAGAAGGAGTTAATGCTCATATTGTCTGCTGGATCCTATTTCTGATGTTGAATTTAGAGATTGATTTCCTGGCTCATCTTACTTATGATCTCTTGCTTTATCTTGTAAATGGAGTAGTGCTAGCATCATGGATGAGGCTAAAATATCCTCACATTACCATTGGCGCTCTAGCTTCCTCTGCACCAATTCTTCAATTTGAAGATATTGTGCCTTCAGAAACATTTTATGACATTGTCTCAAGTGATTTCAGGGTACATTTTCCATTAGCTCATAGATTCATTCTCCTTCTTGTAATGGCTTTATTTAGTTATCTGTTAGAATAATTTTTTTGGATGAATTTCGTAAGTCATGAGTCATGACTATTGTTGTAGCGTGAAAGTACCAGCTGCTCTAACACCATAAAAGAATCGTGGGATGCATTAGTATCTGAGGGTCTGAAAGAGAACGGGCTTGCACTACTGAGCAAAACTTTCCATATGTGCCGGTGAGGGGATAAAAGGGAATATATTATACCTATTGGAATTTTAGACTAACTTGAGATTGACTGGTTTTTAATACCTATTCTACTTTCGTCATTTAGTTTTGATAGTTTACAACTAAGCAAAGATGATACAGGGAATTAAAGAGTGTTGACGATCTTGTGGACTGGTTGGAATCTGCTTATAGTTATTTGGCAATGGTTGATTACCCTTATCCTTCAGAATTTATGATGCCTTTGCCTGGACACCCGATAAGAGAGGTTAGTGGATTTTTATACAACATGAATTATTCATGGTGTATGCTCATGCAAACTACTATGTATGACTATTTTAATGACTTAGTTTCCTAACATATCATCCTCAATAAATATAATTTTCTATAACTGTACAAGAAGCAGTGTTCAAGTATCACCTTTCTCATCTTCTAAACCTGTGATCAAAAAAATAAATAAATAAAGAGGATAAGCACTCCTTTCATTAACCAAGATCTTGATTACGGCTTGTCTTGAAATGATCACTTGTGATTTCCCTTGTCTAGTAAAACTGAATGGTTATTGGTTTTCCGGTGGACATTTATGGGTGTGTAGTGTTTTACACGTGTCTACTATTCTACTCACTAAAAAGGACTGTAGCAATGTAGAGATTCATTGGCAGCAAATAATAGTTGAATGGCCATAGATTCACTAAGTTCAACTTGCAATGCTTTTTTTAGCATACCTGCCACTGAATTTTTATAGAAGCGACTATTGAGAAATTGTGACACACGTTGAGAACATGCAGCATTGTAATGGAAAGAATGATATTTTCTCTTTTGTTTCGTAAATATGGGACCTCTTTAGGATAAAAGCTTTACGAAATCATGTTTGTGTGTCTTTTGTTGGTCTTATGGTGGCTTTAATGATATTTATAGGTTTATATGATCGATATGACGATATGCTTCTGGATATACTTCTTATTATAGGTTTGCCGAAAGATCGACAATTGTCCTGATGGAACTAGCATTCTTGAGCGTATTTTTGAAGGAGTGAGCATCTATTACAACTATACTGGAAAAGTCAATTGTTTTCAACTCGATGATGATCCTCATGGCCTGGATGGTTGGAACTGGCAGGTCTTGGTGTTTTGTAACTGTATCTTTCTTTTCTTGTCGATAGTAAATCTTTTTTCAATTTGGATGGGTGGCTCATAAAAGTGATTACATCAAATATTTCCTTAAATTATACCCTTCTTTTTTAATGGTAAAATCTGAGATGAGTGACACTTCTTAAAAGTTTATTTATTTATTTTTCATGAATCTGCAGGCATGCACTGAGATGATTATGCCTATGTCCAGTAGCAGAGACAGAAGCATGTTTCGATCATATGACTATAATTACTCTTCCACTAAAGAGTGGTGCTGGGAGAATTTCAGGGTGATACCAAGAGAGAGGTGGATAACAACGGAATTTGGCGGGCATGTGAGAAATCATGTGACCTATTTTTTTGTTGTTAGGGATGCATAAACTAATTATGTTCTTATGTATAGCATATAATCACTGTATGGTTTCCATTGTTTTGTTTGAGGAAGCATCTTTGCAACATGCACACACATGGACTGTACATAGATATTGATGGATGAAAGAGAATACTTGCCGGAGCAATGGCTTACTTCCCTCTGTCACTTGCTGCGACATGCAATATTGAATTTTCTGTAGATACACTTTTGTGGATTGTTGCATGAATCCATGAACACTTGGTGAAAATTTGCAATAATTTTTTTTTTTGGTAAAATGAGTCCATTTTTTCTGTTTCAAATTCAAGTTGTTTTGCTTTATAATGATGAGTGTCTGCTTTCTCCAATATGTTTCAATGTTTTTTCAAATGACATGGGCATGGATCCTACCGTGTCATAACCTAAATGCTAATTTTGTATCAGCTTGTCTAGAGCAAGATATTGGCACTATTTCGAGTCAGTACGATCTGCTTTAACATTAAAACTCATATCTTATATAGAAACATGCACATGTTCATTAAGTTATGTTGGAGTACACCATGATAACTTGTTTGCTGAAGTTTCGTCTCTTTGTTAGCATTTACAGATGACCATTCGCAAATGAAAGTATGTTATAAATTAGTAGATGAAGTATTTGCAAGTCGGCAGTCATGTATAGATAATGGTGCAATGATTATTTATATAGTCAATGCCTCGTTGCTCTCATGAAGAGAAATTGAAAAATGCTTAGTTTCATAACTCTTGCGCTATGATTGTAATTCATTTTTTTCGATTAATTTCATTTTTGCTTGTCTTTATGTAGGACATCAAGACCGCCCTGGAATTATTTGGAAGCAACATAATATTTTCAAATGGTTTATTAGATCCTTGGAGTGGCGGCAGGTACCTCATTGTGCAGTTAATATGATGGATTCTGTCATCTAAGCTTAAGTTCTAAGTGATTTCTGATGAATTTTAATGTAACTTGTTGCAGCGTTCTGCAGAATATATCTGAAACTATTGTCGCCCTAGTTACCAAGGAAGGTAATGGTTTACTTAAAATTAGCTTTGGAGTCCAGATGCCCCCATGACAATTGCCTAAAATCTATCTGTTCTTCAATTTCAATTATAAGCATGACAATTGCCTAAAATCTTTTATCTATCTGCTGTTCAATTTAAATTATAAGCAAGTTAATAGCATTATAATTTGCAACTCGAGGCCTCATTCGATGTTTCCTACTGTATCAACCAATTGGCTTGAATGGTGAGTAATGGTTAAAAGGCTAGGCATTGCACATATTCAATGGCCACCCTTGGTGGTTGTCTGGTTGATCAAATTAGTATATGTCCGCTGGTTAAAACTTGTGAACGCATAAGTCAATTGGGTAAGGGTTTCTGGTCTAGCACTAACCCACTACAGGTCAAAGACATTGCCATTCCCGTGGTCTAAATGGGTCTTTGTTTATAGTTTTATCATCACTTTATGTAAATTTGTTCATATGTCACTGTTGCTTTGGCTATTATATAGAGCCTACAGGTTATATTTATTTGACGATTCCTTGATAAAGCTATCCGGTAGACATGCATAATAAAATAGCTTTTGGGGTGGAGGAATAATAAGTCTGATAATCAAATGAATTTCTGACCAATGTTGGCAACTTTGAATTGCCATGAATTCGTTTGTTTGATTGTTTCCACTTTGTTACTCTCATAACTACTCTGATGCTAGGAAAATTTAATTGAGAATTCTGTAAGATCATTTATTAGATGTTTGGTCCATGATTTTGTTGGTTCACAATATGATACAATTGAGGCAGTTGCCCCTGTGTGAAAACAAGGCTGCTTTATCCTTTAATTTTGACCAACTTCAACCTGCAAGTGTTGGTTTATTTATTGTATATTTCTAGCAATTTCTTGTTCATTACATGTCACTTACTTCGTTGTTGAGTATTAGTTGCGGGATTTTGTTTTTGAATTGTGTGAAGAAAATAGACCGCCAAAGAAGCTGATTGATTAGATGACTATCACACTGCATGTTATCAGAGAGCCCCTTTGTACTATATGAGTTATATACTTTCCTTTCTGCCAAGGAGACTTTTGTTTGTTCTTTGCTCTGTTTGTAAATGCTTGCTTAGATGCACTTGAAATCAAATTCTAGGCTACGAGTAGCTTTTATTGCATGAACTCTGCAAGCCTTGGTGCATGAGAACATTGTTACATTTGCAATGAAACTAAGGATGACTCTATGTGCTTATTTAGTTTCTAATCCTTTCATCGGTGGAGCAAATATCATGTTGTGGAAAGTTTAAACTGGTCATTCTATTGTCAAGCAGGTGCCCATCACATAGATTTGCGAGCTGCAACTCCTTCTGATCCCGACTGGTTGGTAGAGCAGAGGGAAATCGAAATCAAACTGATTGATGGTTGGATAAGTAGCTACAATCAGCAAAAGAAAGCAATATTTAGCATGTAGCTGATAAGTGATGACTAATGAGTTTGGTCCTTCTGTGGAGCATCAGCATTTGCTGCATTGTTCTTCTCCCAATAGTTCTCCAAATGATGATATTCTGTCTGCAAAATTTCGTAGAAATCCTTGCAATGTAAATATATGCCTGCGGGCTCGCTCTGTGTCTTTGTGTTTGTTTCCTTGCATGGACATGTTTTTTATTGAAAAGATTTAGGGTGTGTTTGTTTCATATTTTACACAGCTTAAAGATGTAGGGTTGCACAAAATGTTGTGTCAATCAAATGTAATATTCTATATCTTTTCAGAGTTTAAAGTTGCGAGACTCATAGTATTTTACAATTATATTATATAATTATTCATCCGTATCTTAAAAGTTTTCAATTATTTTTTATTGTAATATATTTTTTTAAATTTTATCTACAAAATTAATCTAACAGAAAAATGAAGAAAATACTTTACAACATTTTATACAGCTTACAGTAACAGCTTTATAACTTTTTATATAACATTTTTTAGAGCTTAAAGCTATGAAATGTAATTATAAAACAAACGGATTCTTAAGATTGATTTAAAATAATTGTCTTGAGACATGTATATCAACTACCAACCTTGAAAAATGCACCTAAAAATGATTTTTCGCTTATAAATTGAACATTAACTTGGAATGGTCCGAATGGAGAATGTCTACTGTCTAGCGTGCGAAGCAGTGCGAAATTGAGATGAACCCATTTTATTCCAAGGGCTTGTTAAGTGTTAGGGTTTAGAAGATTAGTAGGTCCAACCCACTGTAGGGAATTTGAGTTGTTAGGACCCTCTCTGTTCTCATTTTGTCATATTTCATTGTTTTGATGGATTAAAAAAATAATAATAAAATAAGTGATTTGGAGAGAATTGAGGGGAGGATTATCTTATTTTGTGTTAAAAGGTTTCCTCCCCAAAATGTGATCATTTGGAGGAAAGAGAAAGAAAAAATTAAGTTATTTATTTGACATTTTTGTATAAATAACTTAATTTTTTCTTTCTCTTTCCTCCAAATGATCACATTTTGGGGAGGAAACCTTTTAACACAAAATAGGATGGGATGGGAGGATCAAAATGCATGCATCCTCAATATGCAACGGTGCTTAAAGCAGCTGCTTTTAGGGAGCATTAGCTATTATTGCAATTCAAATAGAAACAGAAGAAAGTGTCCATATAAAGCAAATAACAGCCATGGCCCTAGCTTTCTTGTGTATGATGAATGAGTTAATTCAGTTCTGTAATTTTGTACCCTACAATAAGACTAGTTGCATGGATACGAAGCTTCCTATTACCAATTATGGCATAGTAAAGCTGGCCGTATACAAGTATTTGTTTATTTTAATTAAAAAGTTGTGGTTGAACTAAAAAGGTTGATATTCCTCAAGTGAGGGTCGATGGAGACCATCGTACTAGTGAGGATGTCCCACAGCAAACACCTTTTAGATATATATTTGAGCAGGAAAATGGGGGATATCTCCACCATTTGGGAGGCAGTAAAGAGAGCTAAATAAGAAAGATGTTGGAGAAAGGAGTTGCATACATATATATATATATATATGTAAAAGGAGGTGGTGATAGGATGCATATGTATATCACTATAGCCAAATATTGCTACTAAGCGATGATGTTTCTTTCTATTTGAGGATTCCGAATCGATAAGCCATATATATATATATCCTAAATTGATGGAGACCAATGGGTGAGCATAGATACCTTGTGCTAGCTCTTGTTTTCAAGTATTTTAACTTAACTAACGATATTCACTATGAAAAAAAAAACTGATATTCACTATGTTAATTGGGATGGGGGAGCTGGAATCATTCCATGCAATACTATATCTCCATCCTTGATTCAAATCATGGTGGGATATAACAACACCACCATCAATGCATTTAATGGTGGTGATGTGATGGTATTTCATGGAATGATTTCAGCAAATTCATTCCCATTTTAATTTATGTCGACTGGGTGTCTAGGTCAGGACTCCTGCATATTTAGATGATGAATTTAGCTGACTTTGTCGTCAACCGCACCCAAGGAAGGAAAGGAAAAGTCGTTGTCGATATTTCCTTTTTGTTATCTGTATACATGACCTAAGCCCTCCAGGTGTTTGAATTTAGAGGTTGCAGGTCAATTTTGGGGCAAACCCTGAACCAAAATACTGGAGGGTTTTGAAAATAATGTGCCATGCATTATTGTTTATCAAGACCCAGAACTAGAACCAGAAGCAGCGAGGTATGCATTCATGTGAAAAGTTTCAACACTTCAAGGGCCACGCGAGGACTGTTTCCCTGGCTGGCTAGTCAGTTTTTTCTACATTCGATTGCGTGTCTAAAACAAGTTAAACAACTATTGACTTTCTAGCAAAACCTACATATTGTTTTAAGCATGCATTCTGATCAAGTCGCAAAGAACACATGACTGACTCTGAGTCCGAACACAGAGCGGCATGTGGAAAATTTTGGCCATATATAATATAATATAAGAACAATAAATTTAAATATCACAAATGTTTCCGAACTTTATATTGCCAGGGAAAAATTCCAAGTATCTTATTATACTCTTGTTAATTTAGGGTTTATAATTCACAATTTAATTGGATTATTTAAGTAGAAATTCAATCTGGCTTAAACCGGCATCAAGACTTGTGACATATTTATCTTCCTGTCATAGTTTTGACAGTCGTAAATATATATATATATATATATATATATATATATGCATGGAGATCTTCTCATTAGATCAATCATTCAAATAAGGATTCCTACACAACACACCATGCTGGGACCCTCCGACTGATTACAAAGAAATTCTCTACCAGAGGCATGTACACATGCTCCTCTGTCTCTTTCAATCAGAGCATTACCAAATGGACCTCATACCATCAAGTTTTGAAAAACACTGATTTTCCCATTCTCATATATTTATCAAATAATATAAAAAGGATTAACAATTTTCGTGCACAAAACTCTCATAGTGGACGACATCGAAGACAAATAGGATGTACGCAAGTCAAAGCTCTCATGAGATCTCACTGGCATTCCCTATCAAGTAAATGAAAGGCAAGTCACAGGACCGGGGATTAGACCGAAGAATGGGAAGGCTTAAACAAGCAGTCCTATATTGCATGTAGGAAGAGAGATGGGTGGTTCAGGGCATACTTCGATTAATGTTTTGGAACCATATCCGAACGAATGTAATTTAACATGGCGACCTATATGGAATGTCTAATTTTATCCCATATAGTACATGTATGTTGAGAGATTGTTTTTATGAATTGAATGCATATGTTTCACCCGATGTACTACTACTAGATCAAATGCCGTCCATTATCAACGAAAAATAATATATATATTTATATAATTTATTGTTGCAGGCGTTCTCTGTTCTCCATATCATGTGCTTCTCAGGGCCTGCTCATGTGAAACCCACATGACACCCATTCTAACGTAATCTATTTTTCCCCCCAATCCAATTATTTATATATGCCTACATTTTACACGGAGTTCTTCTTGGAGTGGGGCAGGTGCACCTTTACTTAATTCCTGAAAATAATAACCAAGGTTTTGGATGGAGAAACAACTCTACTGTTCTAGTGCGGGCGACTGAAATTTTTAAATTATGGGCGTCACTCACACAGATTTTTAAAAAATGTGATTTTAAATGAGGCCCACTGTTTGAGCCCATTTGAATTCACTTAAAAAAGTGGCGCCCGTAACTTTGTAGTTACGGGTCCGTATTAGAGCATTGCATATTTAATTAATTTCTTATCGTTGCGTGGACATCAGTGGCAGACTGGCAGCGTTCCAGTGGCTGCTGTCTAATTGTTATGTTGGTGTCTTCCTTTTCATTTCTTTTCTGGTCTGTGTGAAAAGGCCAATTAATTAATCAATAGTAGGATTAATTTCCCCGATTACTTTTCATGGCCATCTAAATTAAAATTCCAGTACTAATTAAGTTATAGCATGCAAAGGGAATTTTTATGTGATCCTTAGCTTAATTTTAAAATGTTATTATTTAATTAGTCAGCCTCAGCAGTCAAAGTAGAAGTTAACACAAGTTGATGAGTATCCCACATCAAAAAAAATAGGATCACCGACTCTAATTTATAAGAATTCAAGACACCCTGATCACCTGGTAAACCGATTTTCTAGATTGTAGTTCTACCTTGGGCCTTATGAGCCGGTGTGAGTTCTCAACATTGCTGCTTTCATTGAGAGAATCAAGTTTGCGGATAGGGCTATCGTCGAGGAAAGAGTTGTCGTCTGTAGGGCGAGCGTAGTCAACCTTGGCTGTTCAAGGGGTGGTTTGATGAGTATCCCATATCGAAAAAATAGGGTCATCAACTTGGTAAGCCGATTTTCTGAATTGTAATTTTACGTTGGGTCTAATGGGCCGGCGTGAATTCTCAACACAAACATGTGACATTCCTATTTCCTAGTTTCCACTGTTTGTGAGATTTCATATATATATATATACAAAATAAGCAATTGGAATGCTTATCAAAAGAAAGAAGGATTAATTACTAGTCTCCAACTTACAATGCATGAATATATTATTATATAATGAACCGCCAAAAATCACGGATTTGTTAAAAATTAAGCTAAGTATGTGCCCACAAAAACGGCATTGACATTTGGTTTGGACATAATATGAGAGAGAGAGAGGGGGGTATGACAAAATATTTTATATAATCAAGGGTACTATACTTATACTGTACAGTGTGATAAACTTAGTCCAACAACCCTTAATTATATATACGCTGCCTTCTTGTGTGTTCCCATTAAGTCAAAAACAATATGCAAATCGACCGAAATTCCCACTAATCCCCTTCTATCAATTTTAAGATGCCGACTATTTTTAACTACTGTGTTCGTCCTCACTCCTCACCCACCGAGGAGAACTACCAAACTGACATCACATGCAGGATCATGGACCGTTTTTATAGGTATAAGTCAGCTAAACCCCAAAAAAAAATATTAAAAATACTGTTGAATTAACGAACTTCATTTTTAAAAAAATATTGTCCTAATTTCTTGTTTCTTTAAAGTACAAGAAATCATTGTATTTGTCCACCATCAATTATTTAAGAGAAGTTATAATAGTCCAATCTTCTTATTCTTCTTCTTCTTCTTCTTCTTCTTTTCAATAAAATCATGGCCAAAGAAATCTTCAATACTGTGTAGTTAATGTGATTACTAAATATACGTTCCTTAAAAAATAAAATTTAAATATATGTTTGCTTGAAATTGGCAAGGAAACATTTGGAAAAAATGACGTCATACCTACGGTTTGTACATTTGTAAAATGTTAACATAATTTTAATTTGGTAGGTAGTTATTAAATATTATAAGTTATTATATGCATGTCCGGTTACCCTACATAAGTATATATATATAATTGACCTCAATAATAATCAAGATATATATTTTTATTAAATATACATACACATATACTATATATATGTCATCATATATATAATAAAGGATCACAATGATATTTAGTTGGCCAGTACTTATTATATTAATAAGAATGATCGAACCCTAAGTTGATGTAACTGCTATTATCAAAATAATATCTTTGATGTAGCTAATGTTTATGTGATATCATGGATGTCATTAATCCATAAAAATGTCAAGTTCTATTATTAGATTGCAATGATGAGTCTTGCCATGATAATTAAACGATTGTTGCCTCTCAAAATATTTTCAGAAAGTCGTATCAATATATCCAGGCTCTATAGCTTGCTAGGTTGTACTACTTTCTTAATCAAAGTCATATATATATATATATATATATATATATATATATATGATTTCGTTGCCGGAAAGAAAGATCGTCCTGTTAATTATTTGGAAGATTTCTCCCAGTTAACTGATTTGTTATAGGTATTAAACAAAATTAATTTATGATTAAAATTGGCTCCAAAACCGCGTAGTCCAAGATAATTAAACTCGTCAAAGCACTACTCATGTCTTGGGGAGGAAGCTAGTTTGCGTAAAGAGTTGGACATGACTTTAAAGTTTAAACCACCGCGGCATAAGTATAACTGAGACGAATGAGACGAAATCTCCCCCATCTCTGCCTTTCTTTTATTTCAAACACATATATGATAACTATGACGAATTAAATTTATTACTAGAAACACCTACTCATGCCCTTTGACTTTTTGGCGGCGTTGACCCACACAAAGGGTGCATCACGTAATAACACTCTCATCTTAATTAGCCTTCTCATTCGGCTTAAACAACGTTAAGATCAGTCGCCATTAATAAAACAGTGAGATCGATCATGGACGGCTGAGCCTGAGAGAGAGAATTCATAGGAGCGTCGGCAGCATACATTTATAGCCTTATCTCTTACCGTCTTTAGCCCAATTATCTCGGCCGGGGCCACCATTTACTCACATATACAAGCATGTTAATCGTTACATATACATGTGCATACATACAAGAATAATTAGAAGAAAAAATGGACTTTTTTTTTAATTTTACACCATATGAGGTTACATGTTTTAATAATCACACCGTATCCGTATCATATATATGAGAGAGAGCGTATCCGTATCATATATATATATATATATATATAGAGAGAGAGAGAGAGAGAGTGTGAGTGTGTGTGTGTGTGTGTTTAAAAGAATTGGAGAAGATTTTCTCTTGGCAGGAAAACTTGACAAATTGTTTAGACAAAGCTAGAGCCACTTCTAATCCACATGGGACAGAGTGCACTTTCTAGTTTCTACAATATATTTTTTTAAATTAAAATAAGATAATCAGCCAAAAACAAATATTTGGCAAAAAAAAAAAAAAACTCGAGACACCAGACTATCGTTCTTCAGGATCACGGTCGTCGAACGATAGCCGGAAAACCCACTTTGTCAGTGATCTTCTTCTAGAACTTTTGGTGTTACGGTGGTTGTTGCTATTAATTGTGATGGAGTCCACATATGTCTTCAATCTTCCCATTGCAAGGCCTAGTGTTTCTTCGGACATGTTGGCAAAGCAAACTCTAAACCACCCTGGCTCTGTGGAATGGCAGGAAGAGCCAGGAGAGATGTTCAAGCGAACATCATAGACAATCTTTCTCCATAGCTCAATCTCCGCATCAAAAGTGTTGGATCTCAAGAGATGTCGCATGTCAACCCAGCAAAACAAGCCAGCGTTGCTTTTAAGACAGCTTATGCCAGCATTGTCAAGACCCGAGACAAGCATTTGATGTCTTTGTTTAAGCCTCTTTTGGTTCTCCTTTGTGTACTTCTTTATAAACTTTTTATCGGATAGCATTGCAGAGAGAAGATACTGAGTTTGTGAGGAAATGAGGCCGAAACTTGACATCTTTGTCGCTGCGTCTACAACCATCTCATCGTTGGAGTAGATTGCGCCAACTCGAAAGCCGGGGAGACCAAGGTCTTTTGAGAGACTATACACAATATGAACTTGGTTCCATACTTGACTAGTACTAATGTTGTCACATTTTCTCTCCTTGAGTACTTCCATGATAGACACAAACCCCGGAGAGTTAAAAACGGTTCCCGAATAAATCTCGTCACTTATGAGATGAATCTCTTTTGCAGTGATGAAGTTGAGGAGGAGATTAAGTTCAGCTCGAGTCATCGATGTGCCTAGTGGATTAGATGGGTTGGTGACAAGAACGCCTTTGACTCTCAAGTTATGTTGTTGTGCTTCTTGGTAGGCTTGTTGGAGAGCTGGTTCAGTAATTTGGAAGCCATTGGAGCTTGTACAATGAATTGGTACAATTTCAACCCCGGTTCGCCACTTGAGATCTCTATCAAAACTGCAACACAATCAAAGTAATAAAGAAAGATCATTAGTAACGTACATTTCATGCAAAAGACACGTGCAGGACTTGACATCCAAACATTAATATTTAAATGAATATTTACGATTTACATACCCCGGATAGTATGGTGTTGGAAGAAGAAATGCGTCGCCGGGTTCAGCAAGACAAAACATGAGGGTCTCATTGGCACTGGTTGCACCGGCAGTGAGGACTATCTTGTTGGGATCAAAGGAGACTTTGTTGCCTCTTATTTCGGACATAAATTCCACCAATGCCTGCAAGTAATTTTCAAAGTCTAATTAGAAATTTTTGCATACCAATACGTAGATATTGAGAGAGAGAGAGAGAGAGAAGGAGGGAGCTTACATTTTTGAAGGCTGGGAGACCGTTATAATCTTGGAAGAGAGCGAGCTCTCTGAATATGGACTGACCATCTCTCTTGAACCCAGCAGCGTCAGGGTTCTTTGCGAGCCATGACTCAAGAAGATCGAACGAGAGCTGATTTTCTGCAAGACCCATCTGAATGATGCCGTTGGGGTTGTTGATTTCATGGTATGGATTCTTCTCATATTCCTGCCATCCGAGGAAGTATGACGAATCTTGGCCATGAGAGTTGCACGTGGCTTTGGTAGACAGCAACTTCATTTCTGTGATTGAATTGCCACAATTAATTTCGAGAATTGAGAAAGAGAAAGGATCAGTGTTTCGAAGGATTTGGATGGAATGGAATTGGTGGTTTTTTGGGTTGGTGCTGTTGTACTGGACAAGTCTATTGCCATCTATATAGTGCCTTCTTTAACCAGCGACCAAAGCCACGACAGCTTGAGAAAGGCACTTTTGACCGTGGAGACAGCATTTTCATTTTCTAATACTACTATACTTTATATTATCGAACTCTTATTACTTCTACGCGCTTTTCAGCACCGTCCCTCGGACACATCACGGTTTCCATAATAATTTCATTACATAAAAATAAGATGCGACGTATATATATATATATATAAATATAATGTGTCCTTCACCCATAGATATATATATATATATATGTATATATATACACTCTTCTAATTCATTCATTCATAAATTATCACAAAAATAATTAGGGTCATATTAAGTGTGATCCACCAGCAACATACTCGCGTGGGATTCATCCAAATGTCTTGAATTGTTTTTGGGATTTTATTTATGGAGAACAAAATTGAGAAACAAAAACCCAAGTGCGACTGCATGTGTGATTAATGAATAAGCCACACCGACAGCAAATTTTCTGATTGAGAATAGCAGGGAATTGAATGGACCCACAAAAGTCCCCAATACAAATTTTGGACTCCTAAAGAGTTTGCAAGGAGGGTCCAAATGCTCCCTTGTACCATTCGACCCATCAAACCTATGTCGGCCATTAATTTCTCCTTCTTTAACCTCTCATTTCTCCTTAATTTTGCTTTTTTTTCCAACAAAAAATCATCGCAACCTTTGTAGTCTTTGTTCTTTCATTCTGATTTGTATTTTTTTTTGTTCGTTCAAGTCAAATTAAGGTAGAGAATTTATTTCTAGTGGAAACAAGGCATTCATAGATATGTTACAAAAATGTATAGGCAGTTTCATTGGAATTAAAAAACAAGTTTGTTCTTCTTGAATATTATCCACCAATGTAGAATTGATTTTGACGGGTTCAAACCAAGATGCAAGTTGTAAAACAACAAAATCATTGAAAAATGGCAATAAATAGCGAAGTGAAAATGAGTCATACTTTCTACTACTTGATGGGGTTTGGGTGGCTTTGCTTCTTTTGTTGTTGTTCTTTTGTTCAAATATAACAAAGTTTCTCTATTAAGTGTGTTCCCAAGTATAGGGTCCTAGCTAGCAAACTAATGGACTACATACCTACAATTGTAAGTAACTTGACCTAAAATGATAATATCTTCGTGCTTGATGATAACAGTCTTCAATTAGCACAAACGGTAGTGAATATTGATGGGGAATATAATGTCATAGTGAAAAGCAAAACTACCAACTCGTAACCAATCGTCCGCCCTCAGTTTTGGCTACCAGATTTAATTTGTTGTAAATAAGATTGGTTATTGAAGCATAATTAAAGACGAATACTAATGAGTAAATCCTAGATCACTTGAAGTAATTGTGAAGAAGTCCTTTCTAGGTTACAAAAATATTAAGAAAATAATAGGAGGAGATGAACTATGATGGGAAGGTAGGTGGGTTAGGTGGTAGGGGAAATCAACTCCCAATATTTGAAAGGTCCATTTTAGTGCTCTTTTTGGCCGTCTATTCTTACTTTTGTTATATATTTAGTACATTTGATTCAACAAAAGTGAGGGACAGCGCATCATCACATATTACTTTTTCTTGATCCTTTCTGGGTTTTGTTGCGGATTTGTTGGGTCACTCACATACACACATGCATTGAAGTAACCCTAGAAAGAAAGAGTACTGAAAACATTCACTATCCATCTTGTTCCTTCTATTTTCCGATCCTCTGTCGTTAATTCCTTCTTCTTCTTCTTCTTTTCATTTTCCCAGCAAGTTGATCACCTTTTGATAAGGAGTATAGAACACAAGAGCTCCTTAGTTCCTTTAATTAGATTTTAGAACTACCAGAGCTCTTGAGTACTAAATATATAAACCGTCTTATAATTGGGATCTTCTTACTTCTCATAATAAATAAATTAATCATCTATTACTTGATCAGGAAGTACTAAAAGCACACATATATATAGACCACTATGCAGTAGAGTTAGCCTGTGGACCTCCGATTTACCAATAGCGATCGATCCATTATGAAACGTTAAGAAGTTGTCATGATCAAAGACTTGAAAGTGATAGTAGTGCAATATTGAGAACTACAGCAGTAGCTATCTTAAAAGATGGGGATGCTGATTGAAGCCATAATATAATTTTTTTTCTTTCTTTTTTGTACATACACACATAAGTAATTTCTTGAAAGCTCCATGAAGCCAAAATCAAATGCTTAAGTGGCCCCTGCGTTAGTTCCTCCTTACCATGCCATGTATATTAATGAGGTCTCCCAGATAGCTAGAATGATGTGATTGATGCAATCTTTGAGAGCATTTGACACGATTAGAAATCCCAGACAAGGCTGGGCATTTCTACACCCTCCATTGGAATCAGAAATTATTGTTCTGTCGATAAACTCCAAGACTCGAAACGAATTGGTACCCTTCCACGGCGCGCGGCACAACATATTTTGGCTTATACTAGGGTTATTAATTGATACCATTATCATTCAACTTCTCAAATTGGGGATATACTAATCACTGTTTTAATCACTTGAGAGGATCAAAGAATTGAATGATTGGGAGGGGCCACGTGGTTTTGTAGTAGAAATAGGGTTTTATTGCATGTGAAACCCTCTTTTAAATGCCCCCACCACCATATCAAAAACAAAATGTACATACAAAACAAATTCATATTTATATTAGCAATTATAATGTATGCTAAGTAGAGAATATATATAGGCTCAATGGACCATTTTGAAGACAATGGTCAATCGGTGACAAGCAAGTAACATGCTATCTCACGTTATTAGTTCATTCTTCACATACTTCCTGGGAGACATAGTTATGGACCATTTTTCTTCCTTTCTTCAATGACCTAGGCCCCTTCTCTTGGACCTCACTTTGGAGGTCAAAGAAAACTACCCTCATTGGCTTATTTAATAGAATTAATACTTCCAATCAAAATAGCCGCCGTAAATAGCATGTTAATGAAAAAGTCGCAATGGAATTAGACTTCGCCGAAGAAAATTCAACTTGGATCGATCGATGATGTTTCGTGTACTTGGTGCTGTTTATATCTATCTATCTTTATATCCTTGCGACTTCTCAATTGTGCGATTAATGCTTGAATAAGAAGTGATGCATGCAAGGGTACACCACTCGGAGGAGCAAGTACTTAATTGGAACCATATATGCAGAGGGTCAATTCAATGCTATTGCGCTAGCAGTCCGTACGTTGTGTGTGTGTGTGTTACTTTCGTTTTCTTCTATACTAAAGATGGCTGACTAATTGGTTCGTTTCTTTTATCTAGTAATTGCAACCATTCATATTGACCTGAATAATGTGTTGATTTAGTAGATGAGGACTAGTGATTATCGATCGTAGATATGCCTAAACCCTATATCCTTAACGTATAAAAGGATATATAATTCTTGAGGTAAAAGCTGATCTCTTCAAGGTCAAGCATGCATGCCTAAGATCACCATGTACTTAGGAAGGCAATTCAACTTAATATTTAATTAATTATTAATACTTATACTTGATTTCCCTTTTGACCATTGAAATTCACCATGAATTATCTATTAAGCTAAATCTGTCCAGAACATGATATTGAATTAAATCTTTCCATTACATGAAACTAGACATACACACACGCATGAACTTCTCTCTATCACAGTAGCATAAATGTGTGTAGTTCATGACTTTTGATCTTTAGCTAACTAGATACTACACTCAATCATACAAGAATCAGCATATATGTATATATACCCTTTAAATATAAAGAGAACATACCACTTGTAGAAGAACTCCCAGCAACACTAGAAGTTGGTACCAAAGCCATGTATGCGTTCCTCCAATTTATGCTCCAGCAAGATCAAAACAAAACCAGCAAAATCAAGAAACAAAACAAACGAGCAAAACAGTGAAGATAAAGTAGAAAACGTAGAAGAGAAGGAGATGTGCTTCACTTTTCCAAGAGGTAAGATATTTTTTTTCCCCACACCTACCAACACATGCCAAATTGGTATGTATACCATACTTGTAAAGTGAAGGCCCAATGCTTACTTGTATTGGGCTTAAGCATGAAAACCCAATAGCATTGTTTTTGGCTACCCATAAACATTAGTCACTAAGATTAGCTCATTTCCATAATCTAGAATAATTTGAGTCTAATCACTTCTTTATACATCATAGATTGTCTACTTAAATGAGCAATACATAGATTAACTAGATCACATTAGTCCATTTGATAATTTAATCCAACATTATCCACAATCAACAAATGAAGAGACAAAAATTAAATCCAATAACCAACCCCTTTATAAACTCATGAACCACTCAACACTTGCCCGATGTGGGATCTCATTAGAACATATCTATTTATGCACAATAAAAATGCCAAATTAAAGTACCCTTCATCGTGGTCATCATCATCAAAACGTTTATTTTATCACAAACATGTAACATGTTAGTTGATATATATATATATATGTATATTCTCCGTGCAGTTACATATATAAATCATAGTTAATTAATTACATCCTAGCTATCAAGTCATGCTCAAAGTTTACTATATATCTACAATTTATGTCGAACTTTGGAGATTTTTGTCTTTGTTATATAAATCCAAGTGAGCGCTAATAGTCAAGAATGGATCGGAGTGTACCACAAACCAACCAAACCTTATTTGATTTCAGTTTTCCCATCGAAAACCAATCAAACCATATATGTCCAATTGCGACCTCCTCCTCGTCAGTCCAGCCTAGATTGACAGTGAATCTTGTTAAATTTGGATGGCCCACCAACACTGATGGATATTGTAATTATTTCCCTTCCACAACCTGGAATTAATGGAGACTGGAGAGCTCTTGCACTTGGAAGCCCATTAATTGATCATTAATTTATTTCATACAACCTACTTTATTACTATTTATTAGAAATCAATCAGATAGATGGAATATACTGGCTAGGCGATGTAAGGATGCTTTCATAGATATGTAGCTGATATTGACTTGAATAAGCTTGTTCTTGTCTTAGGGTAATTAGATACTTCACTTAAGGATAATGTTTGTATACTCATAAGCAAGAATTCAAGGCCCAATACGTCTAATAGTTGTCCTAAAGGCCCACGTCAATTAAGGCAAATTCAAATTATCATCTTCTTGTGGCCGGAATTACTCATATTTTCTATTGTATGATCTTTACTATGGATTCAACTCTGTTACTTTTACTTAAATGAAAGCCATTTTTTATGGTATAAATTTGGCTGCCAACTTAGGATATCACAATTTGATCATTGAATCTGATTCTTTGACTCTTATTAATGTGTTATATGATATATGTGAATGTCCTTGCGGTTGATATATTTTAAAAGAAGCATTCTAAGTTGTTGCTCTAATTTGCAAATTCAATTTTCTCATGCCTATAGGGAGTTGAATTATTGTGTTGATGCTTTGGCTTCCATTGCTTCTAATTCTCAAGCTTCGCGGAATTATTACATGTACGATGATCTGCCAGCCAAAGCTAAATGTTTCATTTAAATGGATAAGATGGATATTCTAAGAATTAGAATTAGGAAGTAGTTTCTCGTTTGTCTTTTCATTTTGAATGGTTTCGGTCTAGTCTCCATTTGTGAGCTCCCAAAGAAAAGCTATTCTTTATGAAATAATCTCCTTTTTTTAAAATAATAAAAAAAAAAGTCTGTGCTGGTGATCATCAATTTTTCTTTTTAGGCCCGACCATAATAGATAATGGCTAACTCAGTAAGAGCAGAAAATCAAATGGGTCAGGCATGTTAGCCTGTTTTTGGGCCAATTCCAAGTGAAAACTAGACCCTACGTGAAGCTTAACCTCCTGTTCTGTTCATAGTTGACGCCATGAGCATATGTTTTCCTTGTTGCGCCTACCAGGTAGCACGTTGCAGGCTTTCTTCACAATATGAGGTTGTCACCCTATTTGGAATGGAACAATCCCGAGCACTGGTCCTTCTGGTTGTAAGATTAGGAGTACAAATCACCGCTTGATTAGAAAATATACGGACTCATATAATCTTTATGGCCTGGACTTGTTTTTTTGAAGTAAAAGATAAGATGTTGCATGCATCTTACCCCCGAAACTCAAATACATCCTTCAGCTTCTTCATTAATTTAATCGAGTTAATCACTCACACATCACTGACGTTCCAACACAGTGGATAAATCGGGAAAAAATAATACAGATATTTGGAGATAAAAGTGAAATCAACTACTATGACTATGGGCTCAGATATCTTTGCAAATTAATGTAAAGTTTGGACCCTATGGGCCTTTTAAATCAATGTTCATAGTTTATACGATCTGTTTTCTGGAGTGAAGTGTTGGATCAAAGGTCCTACATTTTTATTTTGATGTTTGCTATCATGCTACTCTATTTGATTATATGATCTAAGATATGAGTTTGATTGTGAAATTATTGAAATTGAAATTTACTCAAGATTTCATTGAAGTGTTTAACTAGATTGTAAACTTATCTCTTTGTTTTATATCAAAGGGATAAGTATCGAAAAAGCCCCCAAACTTTGCGTTTTGGGTAATTTTGGCCCCTAAACCTTTTTTCGGGCCAAAATGACCCATCAACTTACAAGAATGGGCCACGTTAGCTCCTAGAGGCAATTTTCGTTAAATATTGCTGACGTGGCCGTTAGTTCGATGACATGTAATTTTTAGCTGTTTAGAAATGGGGCAAATGAGCCCTTGTACTCTGAAAAATGGGGCAAGTGAGTCCCTATACCTTGAAAAATGGGTCAAGTAAACCCCCAAAGTTATGAAAAATGGTTCAATAATAATATTTTAGTTTCTATTTTCCAATAACAGCATTTTAGTTTCTATTAAAGGATTAATATAGATCATGGGAGGACCTTTGCATCTTTAAAATCAGTGCACCAAAATTGTTAAAAATAATTTTGAAAAAAAAAACCATAATATATAATATTTAGCATAATAACATGGATTTCCCAAGAGCGAAACAATTTTTAAATGCCCCATTAGCGTGGGCTTTCTCGAGTATATATTATGGTTTTTTTCAAAATTATTTTTAACAATTTTGGTGCATCGATTTTAAAGATGCAAAGGTCCTCCCACGATCCGTATTAACCCTTTAATAGAAACTAAAATGTTGTTATTAGAAAATAGAAACTAAAATGTTGTTATTGAACCATATTTCATAACTTTGAGGGTTTACCTGACCCATTTTTCAAGGTATAGGGGTTCATTTGCCCCATTTTTCAAAGTACAAGGGCTCATTTGCCTCATTTCTAAATAACTAAAAATTACACGTCATCGAACTAACGGTCACGCCAGCAATATTTAACGGAAATTGCCTCGAGGAGCTAACGTGGCCCATTCTTGTAAGTTGAGGGGTCATTTTGGCCCGAAAAAAAGTTTAGGGGCCAAAATGACCCAAAACGCAAAATTCGGGGGCTTTTTCGATACTTATCCCTATATCAAATAAACTTCGATTAAGTCACAATTTTACCGAGACTTAATATACGTTTTGATGAATATTTTTCATGAAGACATGGATGAGAAATTTTGATGTTTAGTTTTCAAAAATCTATGTCCTAATTGTTGTCCGAAAATTAGGATTATATGTTCTAAAGGAATGTTTATGTGAGCAAATGTTATCCCATACGTCTGCCCCATACCATACTTCTGTATACTCCATACTTCTGTAATTGAGTATACATACTTCTGTTATCCCATACTTCTGTAATTGAGTAGCCATACTTCTGTATCTATATAAGTGTAGTGCATCTACTGAAAATAATAAGAAATACAGAGTTTTAACATGGTATTGGAGCTTTTTGGCTGCGTTGGTATGCTTCCACTTCTAGCTTAAGATTGTTCTGGTGCTCTGCCTAGTCGCAAGCATCTGGTTCATCTCAACTAAGTTGCACTACTCTTCCTGGTTGATCGTGACTTGGTTAGGTTCTGGTTCATCGATGCTCAGGCTTCAATTTCGGTGCTCCCGTATCTGGTTTTTGGTGCTTTGCATGAAACAACTCTATTGTGCAGGTTACGATTCATCTGGTCACCTTCCATCCGAGTTTGTTCTAGTTAAAATGGTTCTCGATCTTTCCTACTCAACGCAAGCTTCGTTCTTGGTTACTCCAGTGAGTGTTGACTCATGATTCAGTCTAGGAGAGGTTCGTGGGTGAGCTTCTAGTGATTGTTGACTCGTGATCCGATGCTTTCCAGTCTGCACAAATGTTTATGTGCTGCTCCGATGTGTCCTATTTGTTCAATGTGAGACTTTTGGTTCTTAGTGCTCATGATCTGCTCTTGGGTTTGGTGCCACAATCCGACATCTCCATTCTTATTTTGCTCGGTCTATTCGGCATCTCTGATGAGATTACTAGCTCACCATTCCTTGCTCTGCTCACCATTCCCTGCTCTGCTCAATCTGTCCGATGTGAGCTCCCAATCTGTAATACCCGGGTCCTTAGATAACTGTGTGATACAGTAGAATAATACGGAATGGAAATTTAATATGAAATTGTGTAATAAAGGGGTGTTAATATTATATATTTACGGGGGTCGACGATGTTGGAATTAAAGTAAATTATTAGGAAATTAGAAATTGAAATGAAAACGTTGTACCAATATAGGGTTCGTAAAAGGAAAGGGTGTAGAATGCTGAGGGTAAAAGAGTCAAAACTAGGTTCAAATAAAATAATACAAAAGGGCACGAATCTCGACACAACCCTAAAATCAACGGGCGAGAGAGGGAGAGAGAGAGTGACGGCGACGGAAACTGAGTTTGGAGGAGAGGCGACGGTTCCCGGCGAGACTGGTGTCGGTGTGAAGAGGACGGCCAGACGAGTTCAACGGTGGTGGTTTCGTACGCAACGGAGGAGGAACCACCGAGATACGGCGGGAGGAAGAACACGGCCACCGCACTGGTTTTCTCTCGATTCGAGCAAACCCGGTCACCGTTCAGGTAACCGTCACCACCATTACACTCGTCGGAGCATGGACTTCAAGGGGAGGTCCGGCGTGTACGTCACCGCCTCCGGAACGGCGACAACCCGATTCTTAGTCAAACGGGTCTGCCACGTGAGGGAAAGAGGGAGGGTCCACCGGGTCAACCCGACCCGTTCGGGTGGCAACCCGGTTGACCAGGGAGGGTTGACTGAAATATATATATATATAATTAAATAAATTAATAAATTGATGATATATGTTTTGTTATTATGAATTTCAGGAGCTAATATAACAAAAGAAAAATAGTGGGAGATACAGCAGAGTGTCAGGTAAGTAATATTTCAACTGAGTCGCGGAACCCGATTATTGGTTGTGTTGTTTTGACGTTATGTGTGTATTGGATGTTTATGATTGGTGATTTACGAATTTATGTATATGTATGGAAAAGTTTATACGTTGAAGTATTACTATTGTTTATTTAATTACGCAATTCATGCATGACATGGCATATCATACTGAAAGGTAATGTAATGGAGAAAATATTTTTATAAACCTAGTAAATCTGCTACAGGGAGGGTGTACTGTTGAGATTAATGATAAGACTTACGGAGTTGTGACGGAAAGAAAAGAAAAGAAAAGAAGAGGAATAAAGTCTATGCACCTGAATTGTTCTAAGGAAGAATAATGAAAGGAAATCCCGACCGGTTGCTCTGTAGCAGATTACTAGAGTTAGGGGCCCTACTATAGATTATATATATTTAAAAGGACTATGGTTTGTAATACAGAAGCTCATGTGCATCCATGCATAAAAATATTACTTGCTGGGCTTTGGCTCATTGTGTTCCGTGACGCAGGTGAAGATGAGTATGTGGAATTTGCTGTAGATGGTGATGGTGCGGACCCCCAGTAAGATGCTCATGTAGAGGTGGCTTTCCGAGAAGTAGTTAGTGGAATAAATTTCTTAAGTATCGTATTTTGGAGTAGGGTTTATGTTTGGTTTTTATAATAAGTGGTGTACCACAAGTTTGATATTGAGTAAGTATAACGGAGTTATTGTTGGTGATTAAATATGTGATGACGTTTTGTTAATGGATATTTCGTACTTAATGATTCGTGGACCATTTTATTTACAGTAATTGACAGAGAAATTAATTAGGTCAATAGTTGATTTGGGTGATGAATTTATGGTATAAGGAGTAGCACCACTCGTAGGGGGTAATAAATTGACCTTTACGGGTTGGGTTGTTACACAATCTGTCTGGTGGCCTTGATTATTTGGGCTTCACATAACGTGGCCTTGATTATATGGGCTTGTTATTTGGACCAAGTGATTTTGCTGGTGATCTGTCTGGTGGCCTTGATTATTTGGTCTTGTTATTTGGGCCCATTATTTAGACCCAGTGATTTTGCTGAAACGGCTTCTAACGATCGCAACCATTTGATTAATGTCCGTTTGACTAGTGACAGTTATCCCTATTGGGCTAATGTGATGAATAATTTTTTCTTTGAGAGAAAAAAAAGTGGGGTTATGTTTCTGGGTCTATTAGTTGACCTATGATGACACAAAAGAAGGGTTTGCTTTGGCTGCTAAAAATTGGGATTCTAAGAATGCTCAAATACTTACTTGGTTTCATAATTCTGTAATCTTAAATTGGAATGATGTTTGCTAACAAATATATCACTGCCAAAGATGTGTGAAAATATTTGTCTAAGTTGTTTCAAGAAGCTAATATTGTCAAACGTTATGAGTTGGATTTGGCTATCATGTAAATTCGATAGCAAGGGAGATCGGTACAAGACTATTATGGAGATATTACTAGTTTGTGGGATCAACTGACATTGATAGAGCCGCAGAGTCTTAAGGGTTCTATTGATTATCTGAAATTTAGGAAAGACGGACGTCTTACTAAATTTCTTGCTCGAATTGATAGTCAATTTGAAATACTACATGAGAATATCTTGCATCGTTATCCTTTTCCAATTGTTGATGTTGTTGTTCAGGAGCTTAAATCTGAAGAAATTAGACTTAAGACTAGCACTCCAATAAGTTCTACATCATCTATTTTTGTTGCCTCTTCGAAGTCTCCACTGTTACCTACCCCTACTGGTTATAGTTTTGGTTATGGTTCTCCTAGAACGAGGAACAACAGATTATTTCTTACTTTTCCAAGAGATAAGAGAATCACCAAGAAATACACATAAACCAGAAGTGGACTTGCGATCTATGACATCATCAGTCCAATCAGCATCAGAATAACCATAGAGTTTGAGAGATGAAGTATATGACATTAAGACACCCTGAAAAATAGTGCCACGAAGATAGTGAAGAATACAAACCAAAGCAGCCCAAGATCATGGAGCGGAGACAAATTGACTTACAATGTGAACAACATAAGTTATATCTCGGTGCATGACAGTCAAATATAACAAACATCCAACAAGCTCTCGATAAAGACTTGGGTCTTCAAGAAGAGTTTCATCAGTATAATTGAGTTTGAGATTGAGCTTCATTGGAGTAGCAACAACTTTAGAATCAGCAAGCACAATGCATCACTTCATTAGCATACTTGGCCTGAGATAAGAAATAGTCTTTAGGAGAATAAACAACTTCAATGTCAAAAAAATAACGCAAGTGACCAAAATCCTTCATCTCAAATGTAGATGTCATGTCTCCCTAACTTTGCTCTCCATCATGGACCAACGTCCAAGAGTCAAGTGAAATCCTATCAAACCATGAATTCACAGAAGCATTTTCAAGATTTTTAATTTGAGCCCACATCTTGTTAAACTTGTATTGTTGATTTTTCAGGGTGAGCCCACTGATTATTGACTTCAAATGCATATTTTTAAACGTTGTGTTGAAATTACTTACGATATGCCTTGTGCAATACCGATGATATGTCATTGGCTCTCTCCAACCAAGATAGGGATTACACATTGCATTTATTATACCGACAAGACTATCAAGTTGTTGCAAATCATTCTAACCTGAGAAAAGAAGACGAATTATTCTAAATTTCTCAAAAATTAGTAGACTAGCAAATTACGTACTACATGTATTATTTCTTATGTAGAGACAAGTGGAAATGAGTCCAACTATTTCCAGTCATAAAATAACAACTTGAAAAAGTAGAAACAAAAACAAAAGTGAAAGCTAAAAACCTTTTCAAGTGAATCAAATCTCAGGCGGAATCAGCTAACCTTCTAAATAAAATTGATGTTAAAGCAAAGCATTGAAAAGTAACATTTCAGTTAATTCCAGTAAAAAAATGATCAAGCAAAATAGCTATATAAGGTTGGGCTTGTGGAAGCGTCAGTTTGGTTTGTTTTCTGGTATTCTTGTTTCTATTTTCCATTTATGTTTTCTAATAAACAAAAATAAGCAGAGATGCGTTTGGTTTGAAATATTAAAAAACTATTTTCTATTATCTGTTAATTAAATATCGAACCCACTGACTGGTAAACAAAAAGTCCATTGAATCACTGTGGAAACATTCAGTTGTTCCAATATCATTTTGGGTTAGTAAGGTTCGTTTTGTTTATTGGGCCAACTTAAGGAAATGGACGTGTTTCTGCATGGGTTGGGCTGATCGGAACCTTGATGGGTTCGGATATCTTAAGTTCTACGGAGTCGTTTTGTCTTTACTAATTATTAAGTTACGTAAGTAGTAATTAGGGCAATACGTAAGATGGTTTGCATGTTTAAGGTTATATTTAGGGTAGTTAAGTCTTTTCCAACAATTGATTCTTCCGTACCAGAGATCGTGGAGAGAGGTGTCCTGTAAAGCCTTGTCTGGCTATATGAGCGTCAGTCTGTAATGGAGGAATACCATGATGAATATATGAAATCAGTTATTTCCTTTGTTTTTTCCGATTCCCTCTGAAAATTCCTAGGGTTCAATTCAAGAACAAGGGTGGTTTCCTCTCCTTGACAGCTTGAATCGTCCTATTACTCCATTCGGCTTTTGTTGTTGAGAACCAGAAGACTCATAAATCCAAATTGAGATTTTGGTTCCTGACATTTTGGTATCGAAGCTAAGACGAATCTCACACCATGCCTCCAAAACCGATGAATGAACGAATGGGTACTGTTGAGGAAACCTTGTTGTACATACAAGGCCAGCTCGATGACCAGAGGCTCATAAATGACCAAAGGGCTGAGGAGAATCAGCAGGGTGTCACTGCCATTCTTCAGAGATTTGAAGGAATGAAACGTCGCCTAGACCAACTGTTGAACTTACCTGCTCCTGTTGTGGGTGGTTTCCCAGCACCACCACCACTGGACCTTCATTTACAGGGCAACCAGAGACGAGTAGGTGACCAGCCACGTGGGGACGACATGGAGATGGGTCCAGGAGGGATAAGGGGTCCTAAGATCGATTTTCCCAAATTTTATGGAGACGATCCTACAACCTGGATCAACAAGGCAAACAAATATTTTGCTTTCTACCCAACTCCACTGCATCACAAGGTTACGATCGCTGCCTGCCATCTTGAAGGGAGGATTGCGAACTGGTTTCAAGAGTGGGAGTTATCTGGGGTGCCTATGGATTGGGAGACTTTTACTGAGGCCCTAAAATCCAGGTTTGGACCAAGCTTCCTGGATTCGCCCATGGAGGAAATGGCCAAGTTAAAGCAAACTGGAACTGTGGATGAATATACAAATAGCCATGAAGATTATGCTGTCAGGATTCGGGGGCTGAGTGAATATCAGAAATTGGGGCTTTACTTGGCAGGCATGAAGGAAGAGTTGCGCTTACCAGTGAAGGTACTGCGACCCAGCACTGTCGTTATTGCTCAATCGTTGGCACGAATGCATGAGAAGAACCTGAATGTGACCAGGAGACCATTGAAACTCTCCAATCCCACCCTAAACTCTTACGTACAAACCTCCTCAAGTACAAGATCTCCTCCTCCACTCCTCACCACCAAGCGATCCCCATTACCCTTAACTTATCCTAGTTACGGAACCCAAAGAAACAGTAAGGTCGGTACCTCCTCTCAGGTAGTCACCCAAACTCCTTCGAAGGCAAACTGGAATACTAGTGCGAGTAAGCAGGTTCCCATAACATGGATCTCCAACCCCCAAAATGAGGAAAGGAAGAAAATGGGTCTATGTTTCTACTGTGATGAGGTTTATGTAAAGGGACATAAATGTGCACACCCCAGAATTTATCTGTTGGACTCTTGTGCAGAAGAAGATTATCCGGAGGATGTCAGAGTTACTGAGGGCGTTCCTGATAGAGCAGACAAAGGAAAGGCACCTTTGGAACAAATGGAACCCCCTCCCCTTACTGATGAGAATTTTCCTGTCATCTCCCTTCAAGCTATTTCTGGTTTTTACCAACAACAAACCATGAATTTGAGTGGAACTATCAATGGGAAACCTGTCACTATATTGGTGGATACAGGTTCAACCCATAACTTTGTGGATCCATACACGGCTGCTCAGGCTCACAAGGGAGAATGTCTTAACCACTCCTTACCGGTCAAATTGGCTAATGGGGCTAAAATACAAAGCTATGGCCTCTACTGCTTTGTACCTTTTACCCTACAAGGTTCAGTATTTATCACTGATTTCCATGTTATGCCATTGGGTGGGTTTGATGTTGTCTTGGGGATACAGTGGTTGAAGAGTTTGGGAGACATCCAGTGGAATCTGCAGTACATTACTATGCGATTCAAACACAGGGGAGTCAACTGCCAGCCGAATGGAATTCCTCGTAAGCTCACAGAACTTGTGAAGCAAGGTTATGAGGTACTCTCCCATTGCTTCAACAACACGGCATCTCTATAATATGCTGTAGACAGTGAGGGGAACCAAGAGTATACTACTATTCCACCAGCTTTATGTCAAATTTTGCGGGATTACAAACAAGTTTTTCAAGTACTAGTGGGGCTACCTCCAGAAAGATCTCATGATCACTCCATTATTCTGAAGGTTGGAACTGTACCAGTAAATCAGCCTCCTTACACGTATCCACATAGCCAAAATTTGGTGATAGAACAGATGGTGAGGGAATTATTAGCGTCTGGGATGGTTCGACCTAGTAAAAGTCCCTATGCATCTCCTGTCATCCTAGTTAAAAAAGCTGATTCATCATGGAGACTCTGTGTAGATTACCAAGCTCTGAATCAAGCAACTGTTAAAAACAAGTTCCCCATTACTATCATAGATGAACTACTCGATGAACTCCATGGGGTTACCATTTTTTCTAAGCTGGACCTGAGATCCGGGAACCACCAAATCAGGATGAAGCCAGAAGACATACCCAAGATAGCTTTTAAGACTCATGAGGGCTTATATGAGTATCTAGTCATGCCATTTGGCCTAACCAACGCGCCAGCCACTTTTCAAGCACTCATGAATGATGTGTTCAAGCCATACTTGAGACAATTTGTGCTAGTTTTTTTTATGACATCCTTGTGTATAGCAAATCCATGGAAGAACACATAACTCATCTACGACTGGTCTTGGAGACTCTTAAGTCGAACCAGTTATTTGCAAAAAAGTCCAAATGTCAGTTTGGAAGTTCCACTATCAGTTACCTGGGACATGTGGTCGATAGGAATGGCGTAAGAACAGACATGACTAAAGTTCAAGCGATGCTAAGTTTGCCCATACCTGGAACAGTGAAGGCTCTTAGAGGCTTCTTAGACTTAACAGGATATTACAGGCGATTTATAAAGGGGTACGCCATCTTGGCAAAACCTCTGACTCGTCTCTTACTGAAGGGTGCTTTTTGTTGGGGCAAGGAGGCTGAAGAAGCCTTCCAGAAACTCAAGGACGCTGTCTCTTCACCGCCGGTGTTGGCCCTACCAGATTTTAGCATGCCCTTCATAGTTGAGTGTGATGCCTCTGGAGAAGAAATAGGAGCTGTCTTAATGCAGAAGGGTCACCCTATCGCCTTTTTCAGTGCAGTTTTGAAAGGTAGGTCTCTACTTTTGTCAACCTACGAAAAAGATTTGTTTGCTCTTGTGTCCGCAGTACAAAAGTGGAGACATTACTTGATGGGGCACGAATTTGTTGTGAAAACTGATCACCATAGTCTCAAATACATTCTTAAGCAAACTTTGGGAACAATCACCCAACAGAAATGGATCAGTAAACTGTTTGGCTATGACTTTATCATCGAATACAAGAAGGGAGAGGAGAATAGAGCTGCTGATGCTCTATCCCGCATGGCTGAGGTTCACACCGATCAACCGGCCACACTGATGGCTTTAACTTTTCCAACCTGTGATATTATGAAAGAGATCCAACTGTCTTATTCGAATGATAAGTGGATCCGGACCTCCTGCAGAAGTTTAAGAGTGGGGAAGGTCTACCTGACAAGTACTCGTTTGTCCATGGTACCTTATACTACAAGGGAAGAATTGTGGTAGGGAATGACAGTTCCTTAAGGAAGAAGTTACTTCAAGAAGTACATGACATCCCTACTGCTGGGCACCCGGGGTTTGTTAAAAGCTTACAGAAGGCCAAGCAGAATTATTTTTGGAAGGAACTATTCACTATCCAAGGCACTCAGTTGAATTACTCAAACTCATACCACCCTCAAAGTGATGGACAGACTAAGCAGTTAACAAATCTGTTGAGCAGTATCTCAGATGTTTTGCCTCTGTCCACCCCAAGGGCTGGCTAAAATGGCTACCATTAGCTGAGTATTGCTACAACATTACTCCTCATTCCAGCACGAAGATGAGCCCCTTTGAGGCCATATATGGTTTCCCACCTCCTAAGCTGATTGACTATATTCCAGGCACTGCATCCTTGGATACCGTAGAGGAGGAACTAAAGAGCAGAGAGGAGATACTCATCACCTTGAAACATAATTTACAAAAGAGTCAGGCCACCATGAAATTGTTTGCAGATAAGAAGAGGAAGCATTGTGAGTTCCATATTGGTGAATTTGTCTTCATGAAGTTATAGCCGTATCGACAAATTTCAGTAGTTCAGAGGAAGAATTTAAAGTTGGCACCTAGGTATTATGGTCCTTTCAAGGTATTGAGAAGGATCGGAACAGTAGCATATGAGCTTGAACTTCCTCCTACTGCTCTAATCCATCCAGTGATTCATGTGTCTCAGCTAAAAAGGGTATTGGGCCACCATGAGCTTACCTTGCCTAATCTACCCACAGTGAATAAGGAGGGACAGATCATTGTGGAACCAGTGGCAATTCTTCGACGAAGGCTCACTCAATCGGGCAGGTATCCCACAGTCGAAGTACTCGTGCAGTGGACTGGCCAGAAGGAGTTTGATGCCACCTGGGTTTCATATACTAAGCTTTTGGAAGAGTTCCCCAACCTTGTGGGCAAGGTTCTCTAAGGGGGAGGGTCTGTCATGACCACTTTTGAAGAAACATTCAGTTGTTCCAATATCATTTTGGGTTAGTAAGGTTCGTTTTGTTTATTGGGCCAACTTAAGGAAATGGACGTGTTTCTGCATGGGTTGGGCTGATCGGAACCTTGCTGGGTTCGGATATCTTAAGTTCTACGGAGTCGTTTTGTCTTTACTAATTATTAAGTTACGTAAGTAGTAATTAGGGCAGTACGTAAGATGGTTTGCATGCTTAAGGTTATATTTAGGGTAGTTAAGTCTTTTCCAACAGCTGATTCTTCCGTACCAGAGATCATGGAGAGAGGTGTCCTGTAAAGCCTTGTCTGGCTATATGAGCGTCAGTCTGTAATGGAGGAATACCATGATGAATATATGAAATCAGTTATTTCCTTTGTTTTTTCCGATTCCCTCTGAAAATTCCTAGGGTTCAATTCAAGAACAAGGGTGGTTTCCTCTCCTTGACAACTTGAATCGTCCTATTACTCCATTCGGCTTTTGTTGTTGAGAACCAGAAGACTCATAAATCCAAATTGAGATTTTGGTTCCTGACATTTTGAAAGCGCCCTTTCTATAGATCCAAATCCCCCACCACTAAAGATCAAGAATTCTATTATTCAGAGAAGAGAGACACGCCCTCACCATCACATTCAGACATTTGTATGTACCTGTGATATTCCTATATCTCTTACATTGGATTTATCATTATTGCAGCAAATTCCACTCTCTTGCTTCTAGGTATGTTTATTGTCTCTTTTTCATTTTGCATGCGTTGGATTTTGGATCTAAATAATTGGCATGCAAGGTCTAGATCTGCATATTTATCGAGTGTGCCCTGTTTCGCATCTCACGACACACTTGTTATGGCTTTCATTTTGTTTAACATCAAAATTTATTGTGCACTTCAATCGGATTCCATTAAAATGCATTATGCATTTCCTTTTTAATTGAGTTTGTAAGATTAAATAAAAAGATAGATGATTTATTTCTAGCTTCTAAAGAGCATTCTCTGCGAAATTTGCACCAATTTGAATCTTACAAACTATCTTTGACAGAACTTTCAAACTCAAGTCACAGATCAGATTGATAACAGCCCTCAACCAGCAATATATAATCAGATCTTGTCAAAAAGCTTAAACAGAAAATGTGGAGATAACACAAGCACTAAGCTTGAATAGCCAACGGCCGAAAGTTCTTTTCTTGCGTTTTCATGCCTAGGTTGTATTGATTACTTTGTGTCTGATCGTGCATTCTTGTGTTTGTGTCACTACTCAACAGAGTTGAAGTTTGCATATGCTTTAGAATTTTTATATGCATCGTACAACAATAGGACTCTACAATTTTTGTTGCAGATGTTTAGATTCGAATGGACTTATTAGCTATTCAAACAGCTAATAGAAGTTGAATCTTTGTAGGTGACCGCGGGAGAACAATTCTTGGAGATCAAAAGAATAATCATGTTCAGGTTATAACCTCGAGGAACCAGAGATCTAAAGGTTTTAAGGTAAAAAATGTTGTACAAGTTTGTCTTTTGGTTTGTGTGGGCATTTGGCTGCTTTACCAAGTCAGGCACTCTCGTGATAAGAAAGTGGCATATGAAAAGGGCACTAAAAGCGGTAATGAAGTTATAAAATTAGGGAGAAATGACCTCAAACCAGAAGTGAAGGATCTACCAATTCAAGATATGAGGAACAAGGAAGAGGAAGAAGATGAAGAGAAAAAGAACGAAGGAAAAGAAAGAAAACCTGAGGTGGATGATAAGTCTAGTGCAGAGGACGAGATACATGATCAAGATCTAGAGAAGAATGGACATGCTGATGGGCACAGAGAAGATTCTATAGATGGACATAAGGAAGGAGAAGAGGGCACGGAAAATGTCACTGAGGATAAGTCGAAAGATGAGAGTATTGAAAATCTTTCTGAAGCGAAGGTGAATGAAGACAGCAAGGAGAATTCTCATGAAGACAGTAGGACAGAAGAGAGCAAGGAAAATGTTATCAATAATAAGTTGAAAGAAGAGAGCATTGAAAATGTTATTGAACAGAAGGTGAGCGAAGAGAGCAAGTAGAATTCTGGTGAAGACAGTGGGACCGAAGAGAGCAAGGAGAAGGATGACGAAGGCAAGGAAAGCAATGTGATTTTAGAGATGGACAGTGATAACAGTAAAGAGAAGAATGTTGAAGAAGATGAGAATAAGAAGAGCAAAGTTACAGAAAGAGAAGAGACCAAAGAGAGCAGACCTGAAGAAAATGGAAGTTTAGAACAAAATCAAGAGAGTGAAGATAAAGAGGTTGGAGAAGGAAACAATGTGATGGAAAATCAAGAAAGAGAAATGGAAGAGAAGGAGGCAAAGAGTGAGGAGTCAGGTTTGTCAAATAATCAGATTCATGATGGAAATGAGAAAAAAATTGAGGATGCAAGAGAACAACACTACAAGGAGGATGATGCTTCAAGTGAAGTTGCCCACGAAACTCAAATTTCACTGAATGCAAACGAACACCGTGATCTAGTGGGCTTTAATGGGGAAGAAAAGGTAGAAAACAGTGAGTCGAATGAGTCTGAGGTTGACACCAAAACAAATAGATACATGGTAAGTGACAAACAAAATGACTCAGCCTCTAATGAGGTAGGAAACGAAATGGTAGAAAATAATGATTCCACAAATGCCACTACCAGCGAAGAGGATAAAAACAAGAATGATATGCAAGGGGAGGTTGCTCACCATAACTCCACAATTGCTATGGAAATTGAAGAACTGCAACATGATGCAGGTAGTACAGAAACTCATGGTTCATCCCTGCAGAATGGTACTAGTACAGATCTGAAGGAAAATGATATTGTAGATGAAACAGTATCAAGAGGAGACGATTCTACTTTGGAAAAGGCTTTACCGAAACAAACTGTGAATATCCCAGTCACAAATAATGAGCAATCATGTTTGGATGCTACGCATTCCATAAAGGGAGATGAAGGTAGTAAGGAGTCTATTGATTCTTCTGCCACAGTTGGATTAAATGCTTCTTATGGACAGCTTGATGACTCAAATGCATCTACTTCAGAGGAGACCAATTCTGCTACTTCATCGACGAGCAAGAACAATGATGCAGTTCAGAATGAAAACTCCAACAATGATCTTGAAGTAGAGGGAACAAATAAAAATGTCCCAATGTCGAACACAAATGACAATGCCTATTCTGGACAAAAGGTGCAACTTGATTCTTCAGAGTCTTCAACCACTAAAGAGGCATACAACTCAAACAACAACGCTGATGCCGGCCAGTATACTGATACATCCAATTCCTCAACTTCCCTAGAGAAATTCACATCCTCAAATGCAAACAACAATGCTGATGCTCATCAAAAGGAACAAGTTGATTCTTCAGTGTCTTAGAAATTTCAAGAGAAATATGCATCGTCAAACACAAACAACAACTCTGATGCAGTGCAGAGTGCTGATACTACAGACTCTTCAGCCTTCCAAGATGTTAACAACGACGCTAATGCAAGTCAATAAGAGACTGAGAATGCTGTTCAAAGTGCTGATACAAATCAAAATGAGAGTGAGAACACTGTTCAGGGAAACACCAATGACAATGGCAATGCAAATGGGAATGTAGATGAAGGACTAAAGGAGTCATTTGATTCCTATAGTTCTTCAGCCTCCAAAGAAGAAAATGATGGCCATGCAAGCACCAATAGTAATACTGGTTGGAACCATAATGATTCAGTTGACTCTTCAAAAGCCCAAGACAAGAAAGATTCTAGCATAGGTTCAGAATCCTCCCAAGAAACCAGAACTAGAGGGAATAGCGCTGGTGAAGCAACTGAGTGACCCATCTTCTAAGTTGGTTGTATTCTTCTGTACACAGTGTTGTAATGATTTGACGATTTTGTAAGGTCCTTTGCTCGTTTGTGCCTCATTTTGGAGTGACAGAGTGTAAAAGGAATAGTATTCACAAATTTGTTGGTGCATGGTGAGGATTTTATTAATATGTATTCATATTATATTCATTGGAGGTTTCAGCTGGGCTTTTTTATTCTTGTTATTTTAGCATGTGCACATGATAGGATCTTTTTCCTTCTGAAATTTTTTTCTTGGGAAACTAGGCCTGCAGGAAGACTCCATCATATATGGTCATTTATATGTTAGCCTGCTTGGTAGATAAATTCTCATATTCCTCCATTTCCTAATAATGCTCACCCACGGACCCCAACCAAAGTTGTCTATGAAAACTCCGTAACAACCCCTAAACTGAACTCGAATGAGACAAGTAAACCTTTCCCTCTTGCTTTGTCTCTGGAAATTCTTTTTACCGTTTTAATAATATTATCTTGCATCAAAATACGATTTTGAGTTAAAATGATATCAATTTGTTCTTGCTTTTTATTTTCTTAGGTGAAAGAATAATTACATGTTTTTGGATATTTTCAAAAATAATTTTAAAATGTCTTTTATGTTCTCTAATTTTAGAGAAAACTGACCATACAAAATTCTTATTTCATATCATTAATTTTAAATAAACTATTTATCCATCTTTAAAAGATCTGTTAGGCCGTATTTAATTCAAATGACGTAATTTTAACCTCTATAATTTGAGCATAATTTTGGACATTTTTTTTTCTTTCTACAGTTTCTGATATGTTTGTGCAAAATGTGTCAGATGACTCGTGAAATTGTATTTTCATTTAGCTTAGACAAACTTAGGGTTACTCTTATTTTTAGTCACCGAATAATGCTCATATTTTATTTTAGTCCGAAAGATCAAACATTTTAATTTAATCATCAACTTGCCTATGTCACAACACAAGTTGACCATAAGATTGGTTGATCCTTTTGTAATGGCGTGTCTTGTCTCTGTATGTGCGTTGAGTGTTAGTGTTTCACTGCAATGAGTAGTGGATAAGAAAAACCAAAGTGTTGCGTTTAGATGTGTTCATTAGGTTGACTTTGTCAAATGTCCTGTTGCAGTAGATGGTGTGGTTATATACCACATCGGAAAAATTAGCATAAGAAATTCCGTATATATAGGATTCCGCGTTACAATTGGTTGGCCCTTTTATAATGGCGTGTCCTGTCTCTGTATGTGCATTGAATATTAGTGTTTCACTGCAATGAGTAGTGGATAAGAAGTTGACCATAAAATTATTGGTTAACCTAGAAAAATATTTCCAGGTGGAAATATATGAATTTTTTTTAAGTTGTCTTTCAGCCCCACACCTTCGTCCACCCATCCTCCTCCCCACCTTCCCTCCACACCACATGACTCGTTTCTTTCAATTCCACAAATCTAGATCTAAATCCATTAATAACTCTTTAACCCATTCAATTCGACAAACCAGTGGCCCCATTTTCTTTTTTTCTTTATCCTTGACTTCGATCTCTTTAAATGTTGCAGGCTCACTATAAGGGCCTTCGACTAAAGTGGTGGTGGTCATGGAGTGGGCAGCTAATTTTGACTGAGTGGCGAGTAGAAAATACACTCCTTTACGTTGTGTTACGAGAATAGAGACAGTTAGTCAAATAGTGAAACTAAAAGGGTTTCAACAAGTGTTTATTGGTGGATCGTCCTAATTGAAAAATGAGGGCTTCCACTCGGACTTCCCCTGCTTATGGTGAGAGATATGGTGGTGGTGAGACAGAGGAGAGAGAGCTTGGGGTGGTTATGGAGGGGGCGACGGTGGGAGATGGGGTTAATGTTTGATTGTAAATTTAATGTTTGATTGTCACTTATTAATTTTTCCAGATTTTTATTTTTTAAAAAAATCAAAAACATTTTTCACGTGAAAATACAGTTGGGCCATCAAAGTGTCACATGTGCATTTTGGCTACTTGAATTTGGAAAAACCTGCCCCGGTGATGAGATTGGAACAAAAATAAAAGTTCGATGATCAAGTTAAAATCTTCGATCTTTGAGAGACTAAAATAAAACATAAGTTATCTTTCTATGACTAAAAGTAATATTAACCCAACAAACTTGAGCAAGAGACACACCCTCTCAAAATGGGAAAAAAAAATTGACAACTGAAATCGTTCATCACTTTTTATTAAGCAACATAACCTGTACAAACTTGACAATCTGCAACGTTTAAGGTTTACAATCAAACTCAAAATGAAAAGATACAAGAAATATGCAGGTTTGCCTGGATGGATCCTGCTACACAAACGGTGAAAGAAATAACTTGGGAGATCAACGAGCAGGGCCAACAATCCTAGTGGTGTTTTTTCTCGAAGAGACCATCAGGACCTGCATTGCACAAAAGTGTGTATCAGATAAAAATAGCAGCAATTAAAGCTTAAGAAATAGAGCGTTCAAAACTGTATAGACTATAGAGTAACAAGGAGGGGGAAAAAACAATACTTTCTAACGGTGCTAAGAAGAAATAACAATAAAGAAACAATATTATGCAGGAAATAACCAAGAATATGCAGGAACACAAACTCAAGCATAAATACACATCACATTGCACACTAAAACCATGTAAGCCCAATAAAGTGAACCTGAGAAGAAACTTTCAGGCAGTGATCGAGAGTATCAAACCCCTAATGATGTGCTGGAATGAAAGTCGTACGAGAAAAGAAAGAAAAAAACAAACGGAACTAATGGATGGCAGCTACACACTGTTTGATATTTGGGGAAAAAAATAGATACTTTTTCAAGAATTAAGCACAGAAGGTCAAGAATCTCCTCAGAGACTCTACTGTTTTGGTTTCAGGCGATCAATTAGAAGAAAAAATGCCCGATTCCTTGGGAAAATATCTTGAATGGTATAATTGTTTTGCTCACCATTTCCAATAAAAAAAATGCTCATTGTTTCTCCTCCTTTCAGTACTGCTTATGTACCAAGGCAAAATCCACCTCTATCCTTTCTATCACAATTTTTTCATTGTTAATAGATCTCCCAACAAACCTCAATTGCACTGGACTAAAAAATAAACCACTAATTGCATTGAAAGTGAGCAGTGATCACACAATTGACAAAATAATATCTACATTGGATAATCTCTGGTTTGCACTATTGGTGTCTCAACAAAAAATTTCTATTTCAAAAAAAAAAACCTCTAAGAAGCAAAAGATTTGGACTTCTTTAACAGCTGCTCTGACTTCTCATTAGATACATTCCATACCTCTATGATTGTCAAGTCTGAAAGAAAACGAAAAAAAAAAGACAACCTAACCTTGACAACAGGATAAAACATTTTCATGGCAGAACGAAAAGCAAATTTAAGAGGCAAATCTATGAAAGCAAACATACCCCATGGAAACTCCTTGTTGCGAATGTGCAAATATGGGTACGGCTGCATACATGGAAGCAAAAGTAAGTTGACAAAATTAAAATAACTTGGCATATTCTCAGACAATTGAATTAAAAATAAATTTAGGGGAAGCTCATAATGTAACACTTGTGGCTCTTCACTCCACCCTCAAAAATATATTCCATTGGTAATTAATGTCAGGAATGCCTATTCCCTAGTAAATAAAATAAAGCAAGCATCACAACAATTAATATAACAACAGTACTCACTGGCGGCTCTTCGTAGTGGGGATGTCCCTTTGATAGGTTATAAATGGCTAAAATAGTGCATGTAGCAATTCCCAAGTACGTTATCTTTTGCCATTTTTCTGCTTCATCTGTAGGTTCGATAGAAGGGAAAAGAAGATTAAGCCAATGATAAAAGATCCGAGTGGGGAAAAATTCCTATCATAATCAAAATCCAAAACCTTTCAGGTGGCAACAGAATTTTTAAATTCAATTTCATTACCTCATAGTTCCGTCCAAAAATAAGAGAAAGCAAAACATTTATGATGTGTTTGGATTGAGGAAATGGAAGAAACAGAGGAGAACTCATTAAAGTCATTACTTTCCCCTTCTTATGTTTATGTTTGGATCAGTGTTATAAACATTGGATCATGCCAGCCGGTCAGACCGTAAAATCAGTGAATCCGTGACCAGGTAGGTACGGTTCGGTCAACCATATCAATTAAGTAATCACATCATTTTCTCTTTTGCTCTAACTGATCGACTGTTGCCCACCTGCCCTTATTTGCTTTGAACATCAGACTAGAATACAACAGATGGCACGAGAAGAATAGTAAACAGAAAGACTGAAAGGTAAGCCATTCTCTTCCTTTTAACTACTTTCTCTTCTTTTTTATAATTTTTAGGTTCAATTTTTTATGGGATTATGTTAATGCGTGTGATTTTTTTTATAATTTTGAGTGATCAATCTCTGAATTAATGTCACGCATCTTTCGCAGAAAATGAATTGCTTAAAATTATTATTATTAATGATATCGTAATATAACATTTTCAGAATATGAAAACTTATTATTAATGTGTAATTATATTTGCGGATGAGATAAAGAACTTTAAAAAAAATCCAAGGCGCTCTCTCTATCTCTGGACTCCGTACCACTATTTTTGTGCTCCCAAAAATCTCAAATCGTGGGTATGCACACCGTTATTATGTAAAAGGACAAAATAGATAAATACCTTAATTTATCTTAACTTTCCCGCCAAATAACTTCATTTTGAGGAAATACCCTTCCCTCCCTCTAATTCACACCAAATTTTTCCCTTTATTTTTTGTAAAATATCCAAACAAGGAATTAAAAAATAAAATTCATTTTCCTTCCCTAACCCCTCCCAAATTTCTCAATCTAAACACTCATAAAATTAGGAGAAATGGTTTTTGTTTAATTAAAATTATTATTCATTTTCCTTCCCTATCCATACAATACTATCGCAGCAACAAAACACGGTGTATACGAAAAGATCGATCTAATTTTTTTCTTCTAAAATGTCACAACGAAACGCAATTGTTGAATGAAACCGTAATATCGGTCCACTATTGGTGCACAACGAAAATCGCCTTTTGATTAAGCATAATCAGATTTAGACTGACCCAAACAAGATCCATCCATGCATACAAAAACATATATATAGAAAGAGTGGGAGAGAATTACAGGCATCGTCGTGATGAGCGGAAGAGGAAAAGCGTCTCTTGGGAAGAAGAGAGGTTCGAGAGCCCCCACGAAGAGCATTTCGGAGGGAAGCAGATCGGACGGTGGACATCGCCATTTTGGGAGCTTAATTCTCACACCTGGAAGGTGAATCTTTTGGCCTGACGCCTATTACCGTTTTCAGGGCATGGAAGCATTGAAGCTGAAGGTACAGTTGGTCAATGAAGAATTAGAAAAAGAAGGAAGTTTCCAGCACATGAAGATGAAGTGACTAAATGGGCCGTGGGCTAATCTAATGTTGGTGAAATGAAAGCAAACTCATGATATTGGGCTTGCCTACTCTTTTAGTCTTTTTGCGACCCTTAAATTAAATCTCTAACTTGTTGTCCTTTTGATAACTTGAAAATCCAAATGTGAAAAACTGATTTCTTGGGATGCTTCTCGCTTTCCGCTTAACTAGATTTGAAAAATATGGTAAAGTTGCAGAAATGAATTCTTTCCCAGATCATTTTCCGGATATTATTAAATGATACATATGGACTTGTGTTTCTATGGATTCCCCATTTCCCCCTTCCGACTTTGGCAGGCAGTTGTTCGATAAAAGACAATAATAATGAAGAACAATTCAAATTCACTTTGAAATTTGAATAAATAAACACCAATTAGTCACAACTCGCGTCACTTGAGAGTACAACTTATTCGCTGAGCTTATAAGCTCGACTTTCTTCTACACATCAGCTTATATTCTATCAGACATATTCTCTGTCAAACAAATGCTTGGACTTTGAGAGGGTAGGAACGTAACTGTCAATATATATACAACAATGTCATCGCAATTCTAATTTGCTGATTTTATTTAAAAGGTAACTAATTATTTACACCAAAATAAAATCAAATGTGTGTAAACCCTAAAATCTACGATGAATCAAATGTTGAGTTGAGGGCTTCGACAACTTGATCAAGTTCACAATGTCGAACTAAAGAAGATGACTAGAGTGAGCCTAAAACGGTCAAGTCCGATAACAGGAAACATATTTATAATGCGAGTAGTGAATAAATTTTTAGAAAGAGAAGTAGAGCAGAAAATAGTTGAGAGATTTATGAGGCATGGACTATTCATATGTATAGTGCTCCAACTCACATGTTTGACACGTGAACTAGTAAGTATTTAACTCGAATTGGGTTATTGGACCTTTGTTTTAACGTTGGTTTACACTTTGAGTGTCATTTGTATGGACAACCTAACCCGTGATCTTTACAGGGTTTGACGGAAAATTTTGGGCCGTTAATGTCGTATCAATCATAATGGACTTAATGTTCTTGTTGAGCCAAGTAGGTATATTATGATAGAAGGGTTGTGTGAGCCTCAATCCAATGGGTTCACAAATCCTAATGTCAAACGGGTTTTGCGAGCCTCAATTTAGTGGAGGGCTCAATCTTTGTCTATGGGCTCACAAGCATTTAAGTTGAAGGAGCTTCATTGATCTCAATTTAATGAACTCACAAGCCTTAATTGTGTGAGTCTATAGAATACAATTTGAAAGAGTGCGATTTTTAGCGGAGTTGTATAATAAATATAATTATAATTTGCTGATTTTATTTAAAAGGTAACTGACTATTTACACCAAAACAAAATCAAATGTGTATAATAAATATCTAATTATGGATGAGGAAAGGAATTATCAACCAAAATGTCAAACCTAGGCTGCCGCCCTTTTGAAAATGGAGACATCTCACCATCACAGAAAATCAAAGCTCAAGAGACTGGAACTGGGTCAAACTCATTGATCCTGCTTATCATTTGACCATTGTCCAGGGACATAAACAACTAATTTGGATCCTGATCAACGTCAAGATCGAGCGACTACACCACGTCTTCCATGCTCCGCCTCCCCTCCCCTACACGTCGATCTATTGCCGTCATCAGCTATCATCATCATCTCCCGTACCTCCTCTTCTCCCCACCCTCCATCCCTCAACCTCCAAAACACCTCTTCCATACACGCCCCTAAATCACCTCCACTCCACCACCCCAGCGTCGGCCCACGCTCCAACACTCTCCGTCCACGCTCGGCGACCTCACTCCAAAACTCAACCCTCCTAGCCGCAGTTGCTGCCCAAGCGGGCACTTGAGTCTTAAACCTCTCAGCGAACGCAACCGGCTGGAAAACACCCATTTTAAGAAACTCAATTTCCTGAAAAAACCTTGTCACATCATAACTTATGACACGCACTTCCCGGTCATCCACGTAAAATACCGGATTCCCGGCGACGTTCGGCGCACAAGGAATGTAACAGTTCCTATATACGGGAACAAGAACCGGCGCTTTATCAATAAACAGCTTGGCTTTCTTTACAGCTTCTTCAATGATTTTTGGTTTGCCCCCCCAAAGATCAGCCCAGAAGCTGTTTGTCGAAATGTTTCTGAGAAGGTTTAATCGAGGAAGGTCAATGAGTATACGAAGTTGTTGTTCTGAAGAGGATCGCCAATTGGGGAAGCGAGGGTCCACTGGGAGGCCTTCTCGGAGAATGCAGCGGAGGTCAGGAGGGAAAGAGAGGTTGAAAGAGTATTCCACCGCAGAGAATTCATTGTCCTGTAGCTACCAATAGAAAAAACCAATAAATTAATTTCTTCAAATCCCATGATCACAAGACTTGATATCTTTTTGATTTACAACTCAATCTTCTTTACAATTAGTAACAATTCATAAAAATACACTTAAAAATTACTGAAAACTTCTGGATTATATGTACCCACTTCCCTCTATAGAAGCGGGAAGAAAGTGACATACTCTCTATGCCTCATAAATATAGTCTTTATTTTTTATATTTATTTGTCTCAAATTGCAATTTAATTTCACTTTTAAAAATGAACTTCACTAGTTAAATTGCGAAAAGACTCATATTTAATGTGTTTCGTTATCATACAAACCTTTCTATTTTATATGACTATTTGGTAACAAATATATATATATTCATTAATTAAGAGTATATTAATAAGTATCCAAATAAAATTTAATTTTTTTACTGTATTAATTAAAAAAATTAATCTGTATAAGACAAAAATACTATCTTTATGAAAATAAACGGAATGAGTATAATAAAAGTTATAAATGAAGAGAAAGGTCAATTGCCTCTTTTAAAGGGAAAACTGCTACTCATTTCACTGATGTTATCACTCTTCAATTTAAATTCAGAAAAGGGAGGGTAGAGGAGTTTTCACTCTCGATTCAGAGAAACCCCACCAGTCTCGGAAATTGAAAGCCAGATCTATCTATAAATCAACTATATATTTAATAACCCCAAAGCACATTCTCCGAGATTGGTTGGGACTTAAAGCTTTCCCCTGTCACACAACACAAGTCATATAGAACAGTCTGTGATGAGCTTTCCAGAGCCTCAGATGGTGAAAGCCACAAATAATAAGTCAGGCACTCAGGCACAAATAGCTGCAAACAACAAGACAGAGTTCATAAAAAATACCCTACACCCACCTATCCCACCACTGTACAAGAAAGGAAAAAACTTCAACCCATTTAACACATTGAAGTCAGCAAACGCAATTTACATAGAAGATAAAGAAACTAATAAAGCTCATAGAAACTTAACTAAAAGAACCACAAATATGCACTACCCTTCAAACCAAAATGCATTTCTTCAAATGCTGAGAAGATTAGGCGCTGGTGATCGAGGTCGTGGCGGTGGCGGTGGCTGTTGGTTGCCTTTCCAGGAGTTTATACCCGTGGTTATCTGTGGGGTAGGATTCTGCCATTGTTGTGTCTCCCTGTTTTGATGTAGGAGGGTTTGGGAGCTCTGTTAATATTTGAACAACTTCTCGCATTGTGGGGCGTTCCACAGCTTGCTCTTCTACACACAGCATTCCAACATAGAATAAGTGCATCACTTCGTGGAGGGGCACAGATGAGAGCCTTGGGTCAAGAACTTTAATAACTCCTTCCTTGTTTGAGTCTGTCATTTTCCGAACCCATTGAACTATGTCCACACCATCGCCAAATTCTCCAACTGGTTTCCTTCCTGTGACGAGCTCTAATAGAACTACACCAAAGCTGTATACATCACTCTTCTCATCAACCTTGAGTGTGTAAGCATACTCTGCCAGAAAAGAACAATGGACAAGATTAATCAAACCCAAATCAAAAACATACACAAATAACTTACATCATATCTTGAGTTGCATTTACCAAAAAACAGAGAGGATTACAATCATCTTGTTATTTGAATTGCCCTTTCATTATAGTGGATTCACTCAGAAGTTATGTGCCTAACTTCCCCTCGCTAAAAGCTCTAGATCGACTATAGAGAAACTGTAGTTAAATTGAACCAATACATTTCAAAGATAAAATCCCAAAAACACGCCCTTTCCAAAGGAATCCTAGATTAATCAAAGTACAAAGGAATCAAGGATTAACATTAACCTAAGATCAAACCCAAATCACAATCCTCGTCAAAAAATAAATGGAAACTGAAGTTCTTTCAATGAAACACAACACGACATGACACAAAAAGTGTTTAGAGTTTCATAACCAATTTAAAAACCATACCAGGAGCTATATATCCATAAGAGCCAGCGATGGCAGACATGCATTCGGATGTTCCAGAATCTTGGAGGAATTTGGCAAGGCCAAAATCAGCAACATGAGCTTCGAAATTGAAGTCCAAAAGGATGTTGTTAGATTTTACATCTCGGTGGACGATCAACGGGGAGCAATCATGGTGAAGATAGCAGAGTCCCTTTGCAGCCTCTACAGCAATCTTGTATCTTGTATCCCAGTGCAAATGGCCCCCTTTCTTGCCATGCAGAACTTCACCCAAGCTTCCATTAGGCATATACTCATACACCAAAAGATTAGTCTCATGATTTGAACAGAACCCGCGTAATCTAACAATGTGTCTGTGCCTAATCCTCCCCAAAGTCTGTATCTCAGCATTGAATCCATGATCATGGGAAGACCCCCGGCTCATTGCCGGTAGCCTTTTCACAGCAATTTGATCACCATTAGGCATTGAGCCCTTATAAACGATCCCTGCACCACCTTTTCCAATTATATTGTCCTCTTTTAAGCAATCCAAAACATCATCACAAGTGAAGTCCAAGCGCTGGAAAGCAGTCATTTTCCAAGAGCGCGAGTCACTTGCTTTCTTCAACGATCGAGCCTTGATTATCGCTGCCATGGCAAACACGATCGAACACACAAGTAATCCAATAACAAGCAAGAGCTTCAAAGACGCAGATAATCCCCCCTTAACATGTCCTTGGTGGGTTCCATTAGCAAACCCATCTTTGCAGGCCCCCAAATAAGGTCCACAAAGATCAGGGTTCCCCAAAAACGAAGTGTAGTTGAAGTAACTAAACTGACCAGAGCCCGGAACAAAACCAAAAAGATTGTTATACGAAAAATCAACTGAAGTTAAGCTCTGCATAGTGGCAATGGATGGAGGGATGCCCCCGACCAGATGATTTCTTGACAAGTTCAGGTAATTCAGTATCCCCATACCTGTAATTTCAGTCGGAATCTCACCGGCCAGGTCATTACGGCTGAGATCAACGAACGTCAACAGCTTGCATTGGCTAATCTCCGGGGCAACAGGGCCCGAGAACTTATTGTGGCTGAAATCCATTTTGGAAAGCTGCTGCAACATCCCAATCTCCGGCGGGATTCGACCAGAGAACTTGTTCCCATCTAGAAGAAGCTTCTGCACTCCGGAGAAGTTCCCAATAGTCGGTGGCAACGACCCAGATAACTGGTTATTGGAGAGGCTAATCTGGCCTAGGTTGGTTGCTACCTTATCATTAGTCACCGGAAACTCCCCGGTTAGAAGATTATCTTGCAGTTCGACTTGGGCAAGCTGCGGCAATCCGAATAGACCGCTCGGGATCGAACCGTTGAGAAAGTTCTCTCCCATCCGAATCTTAGTCAGAGAGTCGCATTTTCCCAGGGAATCCGGTATCGGACCAAACAGGAAATTCCCGAGAGTAATCAGAGTCTGCAATCGGTTACCCGAACACATATCAGAAGGCAAAGATCCAGTCAACTTATTTGAAGAGAGATCGAGAATTTGAAGCTTCCCATTCTTCCCCAAACTCCGAGGAATGCTTCCAGTGAAGTTATTTTCCCACAACTGCAACACCTCTAACTCCGGCAAGTCTCCAATGAACTCCGGAATCGCACCATGAAGCTTGTTTCGAAACAGATTCAATAGGGTCAAGTTTTTCAGGTCCGCAAAAGAAACCGGTATCTCCCCCGTGAACATATTGTTAGACAAATCCATGGACTTCAAGCTGTTTAAAGTTCCCAACTCAGGCGTTAAGGACCCCGCAAACGCATTCACTTGGAGAAACAGTGTGTCCAGGTTCTGCAACTTCCCAATCTCGTGAGGTATCTCACCCGACAACCCACAGTTAGCGCCGTCAAAGCGAACCAATGCCGTCAAGTTACCGATCTCCAGTGGTAAGCCTCCTTCGTAGCTGTTGTAGTACCCAATGTACAGTTCCCGGAGCGTCGTTAAGTTCCCTATCTCGGGCGGGATTGTACCACTAAGTTCGTTACCAGAAACTGCTAAATACTCCAAGAACTCCCAACGGCCGTACTCCGGCGGAATTTTCCCGGCAAAGAAGTTACCTCCGAGATGTAAATGCCGGAGACTCGTCATTTCGCTAACAACCACCGGCAAGTCTCCGGTGAGATTGTTGTTGTACAAGTCGAGAACCTGCAAGTTCTTGAGTTGGGCGAGCTGTGAAGGGAATGTGCGATTGAAGACATTGTTGGATAGGTTGAGGAAACGGAGGCCGGCAATAGCAGAGATCTCAGGAGGAATGGGTCCTGAGAACTGATTGACGGCGACAGTGAGGTTCTGGAGGTAGAGGAGGTGGGCTATTTCAGGGGAGAGAGTGCCGGATAGGTTGAGGCCAGAGAGGTCCAGAGATACAACGTGCCTCCGAGCGTCGCACGTGACACCAGCCCATGTGCAGTGGCTGGTAGCCTCTTTCCATGAGCCCAACGCTGACAGGGGGTCGTCTGTGATGGCTAGTTTCAAAGAGAGGAGGGCACGGTACTCGGAGACGGTGCGTGCTGTGGCGACATGGATGCAGAGAAGCGGGAGAAGAAGAAGGAGAAGTGGGCGTCTCATTACGTGAAGAAAGTCTGTCTCTCTCTCTGTGTCTCTGGTCTCTTGAGAGAGGACGAGAGGGAAAGTAAGGAGTGGAGTGATGAGTCCAAACGAGAGAAGCTGTGATTTTGCTCACTCTTTTTTCTTACCCAATTTTTTTTTACAAATTATGCATTATAAATTAAGGTTCTCTAATTTTTGTATGGTACGAGGAAAAAGGTTTGGCAAATATTATTTCTTCATCTTAGATTTCTCATTGCACAATACTGATTTATATATAAATAACCCTATACAAGATTTAACTTAATTAAAAGAATGTAGAATCAATTTATTTAGTAGATAATTGACTCGATATTTGAACATGGTATTGAGATATTCGTATTTTTTGTTTTCAATGATCATATTCGTCCGGTTATTTTTGTATCTTTGTTTCATTTTCGTCTCAAATTTATCATTGAAAACATGTCTCTTAATAGAAATCATGGAAGCTAGTTTTATTTTAGTGTTTGTTGCCTGTAGTTACATTAATTTTTCATCTATACAAAATTGTCACACTATTTTGGAGTGTTTTTTAGACAAATATTTTGGAGTTATCTCATGTCCAAACAAGATTATTACCTTTGGTGGAATTGCTATTTGCGATCTTAATTTTAATGTTGGAAAAAAAAAACATTTGTATGCAACCAACACTCTTTTTTTATTTTATAGTTTATAAATAAAAATATTCATAGTACATTTCAAACACAAAAACACTTATTTTATAGTTTGTGAGAATAGGAAGTAACATTTAGAATGCTGATTAACATTTATTTAGTTCATGTTGAGGGTAATAAGTGTCTTTTACCAAAATAGGGATGTTTTTACTTTTTATAAATGTGAGGGAATAAAAAGTATTTTTTATTATAAAGTTATATCATATAATGAAAAAGATAATGATTTATTCCATAAAAAAAAGGATAATGATTTATAATAATTAAACTGTAATAATTTTGTTTTGTTAAAATAAAACAAAAATAAGGTCAAATATTGCTGTCTGAGACTGACAGAGTGACAGGGGAGAGACCTGAACTTCGTGTTATCGTCTAACCCAAATTCGAAATTACTATCTTAGCCTCCTAATTATGCCGAAATATCGGGTCTCAGAGTGAGAGTTTTGGTGGCAGGGGATGATTGTCCTGAAATAGTTAAAATGGGCCGGGCCGAAAACAGAAGTTGCTTTTTTGTCCTTCCACGCCGCATAAAACGACACCGTCGATGCGTGGTGGGGGCAACGTGCTGCTATTCTTTGTCAACCTGGGACTAATAAATGCCTTGATTTGGTGGGCATCAGTCTACCAAAACATCTCATCTGGTTCAAAGGGCATTTCAGTAACTTCAGGCGGTGCTCCTTACGCCGTGTGCATCAATTTTTCTCTGTCAGACATACTCTCAGACACTCTCAGCTTTTACGTTTTACGATAACTTATACTCTATCACACATACTCTCTATCAAACAAGCGCGTTATTTGTAATTTTCGTAGAGATGGATAAGCTTCGTTGGCTGATCTGACGACGACGGTGCTTTCTTTATGTTAAAGTTTATTTGATTGTTCCCAGTGTTTTTCCTTCTTTGATTTTCGAGGCGGGTTTATTCTTCCGCACGGTGTGATCGAAGATTTTAACTGATCTAAGGTCGGAACCTTCCTTAATTTTGGATAGAAGAAGTTGTAACGATATTGTTGCATCAATTATGCATTAATTCGGGTACCTTCTTCTTCTTTTTCGATCCAAAGGAGGGAAAAATCCCACAGACTAGCTTACTTCGCTACACGCCTGACATTCCTAGGCCAGCAAACTCCAATAATATCCTCCCGCATAAGCTCAAACAAACAAATCTCAGGGGTTGGGTTGATGCACAACATGAACCCCTCTATCTTGCTGTAAAGACCGGTTCGGGTACCCTTCTTTAGGGCCATTTAAAGTGGAAAGCCAAAACTCAACTATTCTCTTCTTTGGGACTTGCTTGAATAACTAACATTAACATTTGACCAAAAACATCCTAATGGATATATTCTACCACATTCATTTCATAATTATCAATACAACTATATAAACTCGCAAGATTTCGGGCCTTCACCCGGCGAGTAACATATAAACTCGCAAGATTTCGGGCCTTCACCCGGCGAGTAACACGAGTACCCACTGTTCATCACCAACCCTGCGAGTTGTATCCATAGCTGGGTGTGCAAAACGACGCTGTTTTATGGAGCAAGGTCTTCAGCATTTTCTCTCTGCATCCTGTGCAACTTCCTCCTCGCGAGTAGCCTGTTCTCCGTTTCACCTCTCGATTGAGCTCCAAATGCGCCATCGTGGCTCATTGTGGTCCATGTATGAGATTTGCTTGGTGGCGCAATGTGCTCCCCGGGTTTCTCTGGAGATCTTTTTGGGTTTACCATTGCTTAGCTTCCTGAGCAATCAAAGGCTTCTTCTTTCATCTGATTGGTACCTCTCTTTGGTTGCGGCTTCATTTCATTTCTTTCCTCAGTTACTAAACTATTTTTCCTTCGAATTGATGAGGGTGATTGGGTTCGTTATCATCCGTGCTTCAGCTTTCTATGGGTGATTGCTGTCCTTCCTGGTTTGTTCTTCTGTTTCGGCCAAGTGTGCGCTTTGTGTTTTATGCTTGGTTTCTCATATGCTTCCGGCGACTTACATATCTTAGCTCTTACTGGGTGTCTCTGTTTTTGCTCTCCTTCAAGGGTTTATTTGTGGCAAACAGTATTTGGAGGTAAGTCGCAACTCCTTTGGGCCATTAATTTTTTATTCCGTTGATTAGTTACTATTTTTGGGCTGTATCATTTTCACTGTTGTGGCTTTTCTCACCAGTGTAGGGGGAGATTGAGCGAATGTTATGTTTACGTTGTTGATTGGGATACTTGAGCCAACTTACTAGGCTTTATCTTATACCGGGTCAGCTGTGTTACATAGATTAGATGCATTTTCTCTCATTGATTTGTTGTTTGGGAAGTGCAACTATTTGTTTAATCAGCTTATTTTATCCTTTATTGCTTCGATATTCATCTATGTTTTTTGTTGCTGCCTTACATTGATTATATATGTTTCTATTTATTTTCTATTGATTGTAGTAAATCTTCATCTGCAATTATTAAATTTCCGATCTCTTTTTAATTGGGTATTCCATTGTGCTGTTGATCCACCAATTTCTAGGCTTCTTTTAAAATTCAGGTTATCGGAGTTCTCCATGGCTCGAGCTTCTTTGCTGCGTGGGTAGGGTTGTTTCTATCATGCTGCTTTAGAGAAAGTTCCCAAAAGTGAAATAAAGTGGAGAGTTTGGAAAAGGTGTGTTCTATACTTCTATCTATGGTTTGTTCTATAAAATGCCTCTGAAAACCTTCTCCCATGTTTGTTTTTTTCTTCAGGCATTTTATATCCTTTGATAATTTGATATCAGCACATTTAAAAGCTGCTGGGTTTTCTATCCTTTTGAGAGTTGTTCTTTGCCATGGCTTTGTTTGCTACATTTTTTTATTTTTAATTTGGCAACTTGGACATGTATATACTTTCAGCTCACTCTTCCTTGCTAATATTGCACTGTTGTTGCATGTATGCCTCTATTTTGGCATGTTTATGGTTTGCATCTCAGGTTAGGCCACTACTTTTATTTATGATAAGGTTTTTTTCAATTTTATCTTCAATTTCCGATTTTTCAAGGCCGTAAGTGATAGATTATATATTATGCTGGTGTTTCTGTGCTTGAAGATATCTAATAATCTAAAAATCTTTTTAACATCTTTTGTTTTGTGAAGGGGAAAGAGATGCCTCTCTTTTGACATTCAGTTTGGATTTTCTCAGCGTATAAAATATAGGATACAAGAAAGAGTGAAAGGAAGAAGAGGAGGCTAAGCTGAAGAAAGGTTCTGAAAGAATTCAGGAAACCTTATGGTAGATGGATTACAAATCTTAAAAAGACAGCACTTGTAGCTGGGATTCTTTGAAGCCCTTTCCATATCTTTTAACTTGGGTGATTTTGACTTCAGTTTTGTTTTTTTATCTAACTACATATTTGGTTGGCTTTTGTCTTAGTTTAGTCGTATATGTGCTTTGAATTTGATCATTTGGTTCCACTTTACAGAGATGCCTACATTCAGCACTCAATAAGGACCACAGCTTGTGAGGCTCTTCCCATTATCGTTTGTTCCTGTAGATTGTAATCTGAGCTTGCTAATGAGTTTTGTGCTATGGCCTTTCACATTGCGGAGAAGACAATTCCCTTTAAGACTATGTTATGCAATGACGATCAACAAAAGTCAAGGACAAACACTGAAAAAGGTAGGGCTATACTTTCCTAGGCCAGTCTTCTCCCATGGACAACTATATGTTGCAGTTTCAAGAGTGACAAGCTACAAAGGCCTTAGGGTTCTTATACATGGGGAAACGAAGGAAGAAACCACACAAACTCAAAATATAGTCTACAGAGAAATTTTGATGGGCTGGACAGAGGTATGTTGTAGTGCATAGTTAATTATTATTAGATCAATCATTTTAAAGAATTAAAAAATACAACAAATAATAATAACAGCCTGCTTTTACAATTTTAAAGCTTAAGTACAAGTTACCATGGAGTGTACAGCAAACTCCCTTATCAAAGCAGCATATTGAACAGGACAAATGCAGACTCAGAAGTTGTGTTCTAAGACTCTTCAGACACAGACACACTCATAACTATCTTCACATGAATAGCTGTCAAAACTTTAATAGGCCAAATATTTGATCGTATTTTTAATCCATTACTCCAAGGTAACCCTCTTTTGCTTTGAATTTTTTGTTCTTATATTCCATGTCGCAGCTTTGTCGTGTTGGGTGCTTTTGTGGTCAATCGTTGATATTTTTATTGGCTGTTTTGGGATTATGAGTTTTGATCAGATAAACAAAGAGAAGAGAAAAGTGCACAGAAGGCAATTAGAGAGGCAACCAAGAGGAACAACATGATATCTGCCAAGGTATTCTTAGATCGATGGCTTTGCATCAATATATATATATATATATATATATATTGATTGATTTTGAAATGTTCTCACTTTTATATGCTTTTTATTGATTTTGAATGTTAGATTGAACTGGGTTTATTCCATTACATGATATGTTCAAGCATTCAATTGGAAATTGTATTGTTGATGAAGAGCTGATGCAATAATGTGTGTTGGAATTTCAGCAGCCATTTTGGTTCGAGGTATATACCTTTACATATAAATTGACAATTTAACCATATGTATGTGCATATGAAATATTTGGATTCTTGAAGTGCATAATTTGTTGCAGAAAGAGCATGTCAAAGTTGACTAAACAAGATGGTTTAGCTGGAGAAGATATGGCGAAAAATATATTCTTTTCCTATCCTATTTACCATATAATTAAGTCAAGCTTTTTTTTGGACAGATTTCAATAGTATGAGTCCTGTATTAGTCTTTTACAATTTGGTGGTCTTCGGACAAGTAGAAGTGTATTATAAAAAATGTGTCATCACTGTAATATCATCAATACATTTCAACCATATTATGTTGTCCTTTAAGGTGATATATTTGTATAATTCCTTCTCTGTCATCCAACTGGAATTTTTCCCCTGCTTTGGAAACTAGCTGTGAGTCCCTTTAATTTATATTCCAATGCCTATACTATACATTAATTTCAATGCGATTTATTTTGTTATGCACTGATTTGAAAACAACTGCTAAAGATGTGCACATAAGGCGTGCTATACTTGATATATCCAGTGTTTGGCTTAAAAATTTTACATGGGTGCGTAAGTGATCAATTAAATTAATATATCTGATTGCAAAATACCATTGCTTAGCTTCCTGAGCAATCAAAGGCTTCTTCTTTCATCTGATTGGTACCTCTCTTTGGTTGCGGCTTCATTTCATTTCTTTCCTCAGTTACTAAACTATTTTTCCTTCGACTTGATGCGGGTGATTGGGTTCGTTATCATCCGTGCTTCAACTTTCTGCGGGTGATTGCTGTCCTTCCTGGTTTGTTCTTCTGTTTCGGCCAAGTGTGTGCTTTGTGTTTTATGCTTGGTTTCTCATATGCTTCCGGCGACTTACATATCTTAGCTCTTATTGTTACTGGGTCTCTCTTTTTTTGCTCTCCTTCAAGGGTTTATTTGTGGCAAACAGTATTTGGAGGTAATACTGCGCGAGTTCTCCTTCATTTACTTTGGAGGCTTACGAGAAAAATGATTATGCAGGAGAAGAGAAAGATAAGAAATCAACCAAGCAACAAGGTCTCTTGCAGAAAAAAGAGATCCACAAAATTTTAAATACTTTAAGCAATTTTATTTGTTATAATTACGGATTTTATTTAATATAATTACATTTTAAAGACAATAGCAGGTACGTATCTCTTATGTTTTTTTATTTCTTAAAAAAACTGCCTCGGGGCGAAGCCCGGGCACTAACCTAGTAATGATAATAATGCAAAGAGATCATTATACATCACTCGCTAATCACTGCATATATAGTAAAATAAATTAACAGGGATAATGAGAATTAGAAATTAATACTTTGTTTATGTGTTTATTTATTGTCCAGCATTAATTTTCTTCAAACCTGTTCTTCACTCTAAAAGTTAAAAGTAGAAAACTCTTAGATTAAAAACAAAAAGGCATATTGACTTGGGATATGTAGAGATATCCATTGAGACTGATTCGACAACTGTGGTCTCCCACGTTAACTCAAGCTCTCCTTGTTATCTTCAATGTGGTGCCATAATTGTGGATATTAGGAGCTCTCTTGCTCGGTGGTCTTCTATCCAGGTGGCTCACGTGCATAGACAAGCTAATAGAGCTGCACATGCTCTTGCTAAACTTGCTTTGAATTGTGCTCTTGATCTGTATTTAGCTGAGGAATATCCTCCTTTGATTTCTAGTATTGTAATGACGGATGCTTTTCCTGAGCAATACAAATGGAGCTTCTTATCAAAAAAACAAAAAACAAAAAACAAAAAGGCATAAAAAATAAAGGCCTTATTAGTTCCCTGAAAACACGCAATTACTGGAGTAATTTATAAAAGAGCATTGGGTGGCGTTCCTTTTTGTCTCCATATCTTTGGACTTCCCTTTCATCTGTCGTGGAAAGAGTAGTCGGTTCCCTTCTTTTTACTGCTGGATTCACTCCAACCCTCTTGTCGCCACCAAATATTGTGATTAGATTTAACTGACTTGGCTGAAGGATCAACTTTTACATATTCAAAATATTTGTCAAACTTGGGAAAAACTATAGTGTAATGAAGTCGTTTACGAAACCTAGATTGAGTTTTTTTTCTTCCTTTTTACTTTATGCTAGACGCGGACTGCTTTGGCTTCTTTAGCTCCAATCGAAACTTTATTTTAAATTTCAGTAAACTTCATCTATCACTGGATATGATTTGATTAGGATGCGATCTCCAAAATAAAATAAGTGGGTGAATTGGGATGATTATTACAAGCACTACATAACCCAGTCTCCCTCAATTAACATATGCATGCATGAGTGTGTTCCCTGTCAATAATGAAGGACACCTCTCAATTTCTACATTATCGAGGCATGGAATTGAAGGGATACCGACCCTCTTCTGACGAATAAACATAAACATCTTTGTTAAAAAAAAAATGAAGGCAAATTACTATATATTAACTCTACTTGGAGTAGAGGTCACTTGTTTTTTGCAATATATTTTGCATTTGATATTACGAATATGGTGGGGATATCTACACCTCAATTTTTACCGATCTCATCTCAAAAACATTAAAAAAAATCAATCTCAAAACACTCATAAACCGGTCTAACCTCTCAACTCTGTTTCATCTCTCTCCAGTCCTTCTAGGATTTCTGATTTTGGTTTAGATCGGAGACTTCAGATCTTCAGGCCTGCTTTTCTTCCGATCTCTATTCCTCCTCCTATCCCACTCTGGAAGAGATGAACCCAAAAATAGTTGACTTTAATTGGTGCCACTGACTTGACTGATTAGTTCTCCTCGCTTGTGCGTGCGTACGTACTTGAATGCTCCTTTGACTAAGCCATCCCATATCGAAGCTTTGATTGAAACTCTCAAATTCGTCTCTCTTTCTCTGCATTTTCTCATACGCAACAAGCGGGTTTGGATTCCCTTGCAAGTCATCTATGTTGAAATAGCTCAAAATTTGGTAGTATGAAGAGGAATAGGGGGTTCTAACCGATGATGGGGCATTGAATTGTTGAAATTTTGATGGAATGAAGAATATAGGTGGGAAGAAGATGCAGAAAAGATGGAGAAAGTGAAGACAGACAAAAATGGAGGAAGTGAGGAAGAAGACGACGACCAGGGTGAGACCGGGAAAAATTGTTTTTCATTTTAAAAATTGAAAATGAGCAGTCTTTAGTTTTTGTCTATTTTTAATTGGAGTTTTGTCAATAATGAGGTGAAACTGATAAAAGGGTACAGATAGCCTCACCCTTATATATATGGTGATGTTTTATAAACAAACAAACTAAAAATGATGAGATTACATTTTGTCATTCAAAATAATTCTCACAACCACAACAAATTAATTTAATTATTTGAATGATATATATATATATGCAATCCAAAACCCAAAAATAAAATAAAAATAAAATATGCAATCCAAAACCCAAGACTACTGGTGGTGATCTTTGAATTCATTATTTGCTTGGCCCGAAAGCAATTGACAATGACACGCATTTATACATGAACATGATATCCACTATTTCATTGTAATTTTTTTTTTTGCCACAAACTCCATTTTTTTCTTTCTTGAAATGTAATGAGAAAGGATGGATAGCTATATAGATAAAAGGCAGTCCATAAACTGAAAGGAAGGGATTGTGTTAAATTGGGGACCAAGCTTAGCTTATCATTCCAATGGAGGTTAGCTTCCCTTGCTAATGAACCTTTTGTCTCGTTTGGTCATGTGCTAGAGAAACGCATTGAAAATGTTAAAGATATTGCAGAGACTTTATTTTGTAGTTTGCTTCATATGATTATGGGGAGATTCTGTCAGAACTTCAAGTATCCAACAAGAATTCAATATAGACAAACACAATAGAACCAGTCACAAGAAAGAAGATACTAAGCTTTTATTGAAGAGTTTGGGTAACAAGAACAAGAAGAAGAATGAGAGCAAACCAGTCGCAGCTGGGCTAAATCTCTCTAAGAAATGTAAAGAACAATACAGAAGCTTACGCAAAGACTCAGTGATCATCCCCCCACCGACCTTCTTTTTATAGTAATATTAACAAAACAGGCCATGCTATTAGCTCCCCAATAAGAAGACTCCACGTAGACTAAATTGTAACTAACTCCAACAAACTCCAGCAAGCAGGTGAAATAACTTGCTGAACAAGATTCCAGCTCCACGTGGAATAACTGCATGAATAACAGAAGGAATTCTTCGAGGGTTCCTGACAACGCCATCCCACTCAAAGATCCACATTCCTCTTCTGATCTAAAACAATTTCCCTAACAACTCAGGATATTGCTCCATGAATTGAGTATATGCCACCCATGTTGCATCAGATGCATCTTGACCCTGCCATTTAACTAGCAAGTCAGCAGCAGCCACTCCATTCTTTTTCACCAACCTTCTATCCAATATTTCTTCAGGTTGAGGAAGTAACTGACCCTGCAAATCAACAGAAGGCAAAGTAGAGGACACTGCGATAGCAGGACCCACATGTCTCTTAAGTTGACTGATATGAAAAACATCATGTATCTTAGCACCCTGTGGTAATTGCAATTGATAAGCAACAGTGCCTACTCTCTTCTGGATGAGATAAGGTCCAAAATATCTATGAGACAATTTTAAATTCCTTCTCTGAGCCACAGAAACCTGTCGATATGGTTGGAGTTTGACATACACTAAATCTCCTACCTCAAAGCTCATAAACGTCCTCTTTTTGTCAGCATAATATTTCATGGCAGCCTGACTCCTCGCCAAATTACTTTGTAGTAATTCAAACACAGCTGCTCTACTTTGTAAATGTGAATCCACACTAGCCACTGCTGTGGTACCAGGTACATAGTCACAAATGCCAGGAGGTGCAATTCCATATAAAACTTCAAAAGGAGTCATTCTCATACTCGAATGCCAAGTAGTATTATAACAAAATTCTGCCAAGGGTATCCATTTCACCCACTCCTTTGGATGTTGACCTGTGTAAGCCCTCAAATATTGCTCAAGAGCTTTGTTCACTGCCTCAGTCTGTCCATCAGACTGAGGATGATAAGCAGTGGACATATTGAGCTTGGTTCCCTGAAACTTCCACAAATGCTGCCAAAATGCACTAGTAAATACAGCATCTCTGTCAGAAACAATCCTCTGGGGAAGGCCATGCAATTTAAACACATTGTCCATGTAAATTTGGGCCACTGATGCAGCAGTATATGGATGTGAAAGTGGCAAAAAATGTGCATATTTAGACATTCTATCAACTACAACCAGAATTACAGACTTCCCAAATGAGAATGGAAGACCATCAATAAAATCTAAGCTCACATCAGTCCACACCTTCTGTGGAATAGCCAATGGTTGTAATAGTCCTGCTGGCAAGGTGTTTATGTACTTGGTTGTCTGACAAATCTCACAATTTTTGACATAGTCCTTAACATTTTTTTTAAGACCTTTCCAGAAGAAATCTCTCTTTACCCTTTGGTAAGTTTTCTTGAAACCAGTATGTCCTGCTACAGGAGATGAATGGACATGCTCCAAAATCTGGGCAATAATATTAGGACAGTTCCCAATATAGAGCCTATTTTTGTAATACAGTAACCCCTCAACCAAGCTATATTTTTCCACAGTAGTAGTTCCAGGTAGGAATTTGGCCAGCACGAGTTGAACAGCTGCATCATTCTCATAAGTTTGTTTGACCTCAGCAAAGAAATTAAGAGATGGTGCAGATATAGCCATGCAGTTAACACCATTTTGAAGAGTCTTCTGTAAATCCTCCATTGCATTAACAACAGGTTCCAAACTTCCAGTATCAACCTCAGCTGCTTCTGAGAATATAGGTTGCTTATGATCCTGCTCAAACTGTCTAGAGAGTGCATCAGCCACCAAGTTGGTATTTCCTCTTCTGTACTCAATAGAGAAATCATAACCCAACAGTTTCACCATCCATTTCTGTTGAAAAATAGTCCCAATCTTCTGTTCAAGAAGATATTTGAGACTAAAATGATCTGTCCTTACAATGAAATAATGGCCCAACAGGTATGGCCTCCATTTCTGTATGGCAGACACTAAAGCCAAAAACTCCTTCTCATATGAAGAATATAACAATGATTTCCCTTTCAAAGCAGCACTGAAGAAAGCCAAGGGATGTTCTCTCTGCAAAAGAACAGCCCCAATCCCACTACCACAGGCATCACACTCTATGTAAAATATGTCACCAAAATCAGGTAGAGTGAGCACTGGTGGTGCAGCCATTACCCTTTTCAAAGACTCGAAGGCCTTATCAGATTCCTCAGTCCAATGGAATCCATCTTTCTGTAATAGTTTATTGAGTGGCATAACAAGAGAAGCATAGTGCTGTATAAACTTTCTATAATAGCCACACAAGCCCAAAAACCCTCTCAAGGCCTTCACAGTTGAAGGAGTAGGCCAATTGGTCATTGCAACTACTTTATTAGGATCAGCCTTAACCCCTTCCTTCCCCACCAAGTGGCCTAAATAAGAAACTTCAGATGCTGCAAATTGACATTTTGTCATTTTGGCAAACAAATTGTTGTTTCTCAGCAGTTCTAAAGTTGCTGTCAAGTGTTGCACATGATCTGTCATAGTCTTGCTGTAAACTAAAATGTCATCAAAAAAAACCAAGATAAACTTCCTTAAGTATCGCTTAAAGACTTCATTCATCAAACTCTGGAATGTAGATGGAGCATTGGTGAGGCCAAAAGGCATCACTAAAAATTCAAAATGTCCCTCATGTGTTCTAAAGGCAGTCTTTTCAATATCAGGAGCATACATTCTGATTTGGTGGTATCCAGATCTCAGATCAAGTTTTGAAAATACTTCTGCCCCATAAAGTTCATCTAATAATTCCTCAATGACAGGTATAGGAAACTTGTCCTTGACTGTGGCCTTATTCAAAGCCCTGTAATCAATGCACATCCTCCATGTATTATCAGCTTTTTTCACCAACAAAACTGGACTAGAATATGGACTTAAACTGGGTCTGATTACTCCATTGCCCAATAATTCAGAAACAATCTTGTCTATCTCAGTCTTTTGAGAATGAGGATATCTATAGGGTTTCAAATTGATTGGATTTGTCCCCTCTTTCAACACAATTCGATGATCATGAAGTCTGGTAGGAGGTAAACCCTTAGGCTCAGCAAACACATCTTTGTACTGATCTAAAACACTTTGAATATCCTGAACAGACACAGGAGAAACCACTGTCTGAGAAATGATTGCTGTCTGACATAACATCTCTGAGGTAACATAAGGTACCAACTCCTCATTGTTAGTAATAGAAACAAATGTCTCTTGGAAAGGAGTTATGCCTTGCAAAACACAATCTTGGCCATTCCACATAAAAGACATAGTTAAAGCTTTGAAATTCCAACTAATGTCACCAAGATTCTTAAGCCATTCAACACCCAAAATCAAATCATATTCTCCCAAATCAACTGTATAACATTCAATTTGGAATACATATCCTTGACAACCCAAAGATAGCAGTCCAGTTCTTCCATAACAGTTCATCAATTCACCATTTGCTATTTTTACAGGAGAAGATCTTTGTTTTTCCTGTATTGAAGCCACATTCACCCCCAACCTGTTGGCAGATTGGACATTCAAAAAATTGTGGGTAGAACCACTGTCCACCATGATGAGTAAAGAAACTCTTCCAATAACTCCTCTCAATCTCATCGTCTTTGGGCCAAAAATTCCAGTCATGGCATATAAAGAAACTACTGGAGAACTACTAGACTGATCTTGCTGGTCCATTGCAAAAGGATTAATCATGTCATCCCCAATCTGAACAGAAGATGTTCCCTCAAAAGATCCCCCTAAAGCATAAACCTGATGTACAAAGTCCTCATTATTATCCTCCTCCATCTCAATATAAAATAATCTTGGAACTGCACATTTATGTCCAGGACCCCATTTCCCATCACACTTAAAACACAAACCTTTATCTTTCTTTTCCTGTATTTGCTGTGGTGTAATTCTTTGAACAGACAAAGGTTTTGGACGTGGATTCTGAAAAGTAAGGGAATTGGTTTGATTCAAAGGAATTGGTTGTTTTGGCAGTACTGTACTCTTAATGTCACCCACCACAGATTGTAAAGCTTTCTTGGTAGTCAAGAAACTTCGTTCTTGCCTACTAGCAAACTTAAAAGCATCTAAAAGAGTCCTTGGATTCATGACTCTCACAGCTTCCTTAATTTCTTCTTTTAAACCCCCCAAGAAGGAACTGATCTTGTATTGCTCAGGTAAGTCATATAATTTGACAATCACCATTTCAAACTTAATCTTATAATCCTCCACTGATGTTTCTTGCCGTATTGCCATTAATTCTTCCATGGGATTAGGCTCTTCTGTCGGACAAAATCTATTCCTCATGGCAACCTCTAATTCAGCAAAAGAATTAATTCTACTAGAGAGAATTAAGTGCTGATACCACATCATAGCAGGTCCCTCAAAGTAAAAGGAAGCCATGCGTACTCTATTAGGTAAAGGTGTTTGATAATATCCAAAATATTGATCAGCTTTTATAAGCCAAAGATTGAAATCCTCACCAGAAAATCTTGGAAAGTCCAATCGTGGTCCTCTATGAGTAAATTCCAGATCCATTCGCTCACCATGATTTTGCTGTACTGGAGGTAATATTGGTGGTTCAGGTGGTATTTGAGGGGGTCGATGCAGCCCTAATTCACGTAACTGCTCCATCATAGCAGCCATAGATTGTTGAACAGATTGGGCCACCCTATTTTCAATTGATTCTTCCAACATACCTTTCATTTCTGCCATGGAATCACGTATTGATGCCATCTGCTGATCCAACTCATTTTTTGAAACCATTGTGAAGAAATACAGGAAAGATCGGCTTCGATACCAATATGTCAGAACTTCAAGTATCCAACAAGAATTCAATATAGACAAACACAATAGAACCAGTCACAAGAAAGAAGATACTAAGCTTTTATTGAAGAGTTTGGGTAACAAGAACAAGAAGAAGAATGAGAGCAAACCAGTCGCAGCTGGGCTAAATCTCTCTAAGAAATGTAAAGAACAATACAGAAGCTTACGCAAAGACTCAGTGATCATCCCCCCCACCGACCTTCTTTTTATAGTAATATTAACAAAACAGGCCATGCTATTAGCTCCCCAATAAGAAGACTCCACGTAGACTAAATTGTAACTAACTCCAACAAACTCCAGCAAGCAGGTGAAATAACTTGCTGAACAAGATTCCAGCTCCACGTGGAATAACTGCATGAATAACAGAAGGAATTCTTCGAGGGTTCCTGACAGATTCTTTCGGATATGTACTGTCTTTCTACTGAAGTGGACATTGCTTTGCTTTAAGGGTAACAGACAGAGAACAGGACAGGGCCTAGCTAGTTTAACTTGGTTTTTACCTCATAAGTTTAGTCACTTACAATTTTTTCTTCAAATACTTGTTGGGCAACTCCTGAGGGGAAGTGTGCTATGAAGTTTAACTACTAAAATAGTATATGAATTAAAAAGCCATTACTTCATGTGGAGTTTTAAAATAACACTTTTGATGGTGGAGTGTAATGGGATTCTGAAATTGTATTTTGTGGAGTTTCAATCTCATTTTGGAAATTCGGAATCAATGCATTAATTGGGGTTTTTTTAATTTTATTCCATTAGTGATTGCAAACGAGATTAGGATTAAGGCCAAAGCCAAGTCATATATAGAAATAGAACCACCTCCTGATCGTCAGCCCGTCCAATATAAAATAGTATAGTTGGGTAAAAATAGACTGAAATCTGGGGGAGAAAGAAGTCGAGATTGGGCTCAAGGCCCAAGCTCACTCACACTCACAGAGAACTGCCGCTGGTTGTTAGTTGTTACCAAACAATATAGTTTGGGCCAATATATATTGACTGAAATATGTTTGCGGGGAGAAGTCGAGGGTCCTTCACCTTCACTTCACGAGTGAATATAAAACACAGAAAAAGTAGAGATAAATAACAACTTCAAGCAAACCACAAGCCAAATTAACTTCCTGAACAAAAAGAAAGAAAGCCGGGAGCTTTTACAGAGAGCTTGGGAGAAAATATCTCATTATCTCATTGAAGAAAAACAAACTCTACAGTGTCACCTTATATAAAAGTTACATGTACCATAACAAATAAAGAATAAACAAATGAAGAGTATAGTAAAAGTCTCCAACATTCCTGCCAATACAGACCTAATATATGTTCAACCACCCCCTTCCTCCCCTCAAGCTCAATGGTGGGAATCTACAACATTAAGTTTGCATAGAAGATGTCGAAGTTGACCCACAATGACTGGTTTTGTAAGTAAATCACTAGGTTGTTCAGAAGAACGAAGCTTCAGAACATTATCTTCAACCCACTATCTTACGAAATGACAATCAAGTTCAATGTGCCTCATGGAATACATGATTACTATTGTTAAGAGGCCTAACTCAACCCCATAAAAGGCCCAATATAAGGTTGAGGATTGCCCAATAATAAGGCACTCGGCAGGGGAAGAATCCCCCGATGTGGAATTCCTAACACTCCCCCTCACGTGCTATTGGGCTTACGGTCTTTCCGAATGGGCCCAAAGCACGTGGGTACAGGCATAGCCCATCTCAAGAGTGCAGAAAGAGCCCAACAATCGATGCTCCGATACCATGTTAAGAGGCCTAACTCAACCCCATAAAAGGCCCAATATAAGGTTGAGGATTGCCCAATAATAAGGCACTCGGCAGGGGAAGAATCCCCCGATGTGGGATTCCTAACAACTATCAATGTGGATGGCGGCTAAGTGTCATAAAACAGAGAGATTGGAGTAGGTGGTGAAATGCGAAAATCAAGCAAGAGATTCAAGAGCCAAGTGAGCTCGCTGCAAGTATGGGCCATGGAGCGATAATTGTGCTTTAGGGTTATTCTGGTATTTTGTGGTTACGTTTGTGTTTGCGCTATTAGGATAATTATGTCTTTTTATCTTTGATGTTTTAAGCTTCTGGTTGATTTATGCGTAGTAAAGTGAACAATTATTATTGAAGAAAATAGAGTGTTTCTCTCGACTGTGCGTCTCTTCAGTTCTTGTGTTCTTGTTGTTCTACACAAATCTGCAATAATCTTTTAATTTCCTTCATCACATTCCTTTAGTGGTCATCGCTATCAGGAATATCTGCAATGTTTGCGTCGGGGAGAAGACGTACGAACATCCCTTGAAGGTACCAAGACTGTCTACCAAAAAGACGAAGGTCGTCTTCATCATAGGAATCTGTAGCTGCTAGCACAAAAAAAAGACAAGCAGCATCAAGAAGAGAAGCACATGGCATGGCGTGCAGTGTAGTTAGAGGGAATGTCAAAAACACTGGTAATTTTTTGTTGGGAGAAAGAGATAATGCATGAGAATGGATCAAAAATGGCTATTGTTTGAATTGGGTGATAATTTACAGGGAAAGTGAAAAGGTAAAAAATGGCTTTTTAACTTTTACTAATTTTAACTGAGTTCTCCACTGTGGAAATTTACTCGTATAATTGGTGTTTGGTCAAGTTAGCCAAGCCAAACCACCGCACTCTCCAGTAAAATCTATTCAGATATAATGGAGGAACAAAACGTTCGGCTGATAAATAACCGAGCAAAGAAGCTAAATTCTGACCAGAACAAATGAACAAAGGGCATCTATTCCTATTTCCTACACACATGCTTTAAACTGTGCAAATTATGACAACAGATCTGGATGTGTTGCTGTTTCGCCGTTGCATCATCACGATGTTGGAGTTCAATACGATTGTTATTGTAAGTTTGCTCAAGTTCAAATTATGCCTTCCCCATATTTATCCTTTCCCGCACATTTTCACGACACTAAGCCTCCGTTTGGGATAGAGTATAAGCTAGCTTATACCCTGTCTCCATACTCTCAGCTTTTACGTTTTACGAGAGCTTATACTCTATCAACATACTCTGATCCAAACGGACTATAAATGGTGGCTGGGCACTAGCTTTAATCGTCTCCCTAATCTGTCAGTTAGTGATGACTCATGTATTTAAATATAAATACCAACTACTTTCAAGCTTTCAGAATTGAAGTTCAATGAATCGAAACCTTTTTATTAACTTAGAACCAATGTATATATACATAACTGTTCTAAGCTATGCACTAAAAAAGAAAAAGGAACCCTCCAGCGTTCAGAATGATAGATGATGAGCTAACGCCATCAACAAATGAACCAAAAGACCCAGAATCCAAGCAATTCACCAACATAAACACACTTTTGCCTCTCTGGCTTTCAGTCACCTTCAAAACTATTTCCCCCTCCATGTTTAGATTAAACGACCTTTTGAATTTTGACAGCGCCAGGCTTCCAACACGTTCCCATCCAAAACGAATGCAAATAAATTATCAACTTTGCATTGCTTGTGAGATAGCTCGCACCTCATTCAGATCATAGTAGTAGGAAAACCATGCATCATTTAAACGGGCGGTGTCTCATCCCTAGTCTCTCCTCCAAGCAATGGCTTCATGTTCGCTTTTGTGTTCGGGGAAAGTTGTTCTTCAACTTCATCAGACAAGTCTTTACTGTTCAAGAATATTCCTGTCCAAGCATACCAGAAATGAATACAAGCTATAACTTCTAGTAATCACTTAATAGTTGAGCTTTTACAGAAGCATGACTTCTTTTTCTTTTCTTGATTCAAAAACTTTTTACATAAGCATGACTTCTTTTCTTTTCTTGATTCAAAAACAGAATTTTAATTTTTTCTATACCACCCCACTGCTAAGATCATTTCAATATTTAAAATTAAGAATTCTTAAGAAAATGTTGAAAATTGAGACAGTTCACGACACATTTTGTGCACGGCAGAATAAATAAAATTACGAGGCAAATCTTATCAAGAGCAAAATATATGGAAGGCTGCTGTCAACTGGACAAGGCAAGTGATAATAACATAATCCAACCGATAAAAAAAAATTACAAATTTTTAATGGCAGTTGCTGTTACTCACCTACAAACCACATGGCGGCAGCAAGAAAGAAGATGGATGTAAGAAGAATTGCAGTTAGTCTCCAATTATTGACATGATCCTGCATATGATTGTCATTCAAGTCAATAATAACACCAGTTTCAAGCCAAATGATGAGCAATAGGCTAAAACTGCTACAGGTGGCAGAGCACCTAAATTATTGGCACATAAAAATTATCATGCAATGTGGAAAAGGATACTAGGATAGGCATCCAACAAAATGGTGTGTTTCATATGAAATGAAAACCACGACACAGCCTAAAAAATGAAATAATTTTTGCACGCAACACATAAACATCAAGTTTATAAATGTACGTTGCCTCTGAATTCTTTAGTTGTATCATGTCCATTCAATCCTGAAGCTTTATTTATGCTTTTGGCCAAATTATTGACAGGAAATCGTATTACCCTGAGGATGGACAGGCCTATTCTTTATATTCTTATGAAAAAAGCGTTTACAAATACAAATGGCTCCTATGGGTGTTGCTTGCTTTGACCTTTTACACCAACGCAGATGGCTTCTCAAAGACTTCCGCAATACCGATAAGCAACAGTTTGTAAGCACCGCAAGTACTGCACCCACAGTTAAAATGATGTGCTATCTTTTGCATGTTGAAACTTCACTCAACTTGTGCAGCATAAAAAAGAAACATTACACAACATTAATGATACATGTAAATTGTAATTATCAACAACTTTATTTATTATATGTGCCTGGAATACTTCACTTATTCACAAACATGAGCAAAATAACTTCACTAAGAACAAAAGAAAACAAAAATGGAATATAAGTGATATGAACTTGGAGACACACCTCGAAGACCCCAACTAGTGGTGCAGAAGGTACATCACCAAAGATGTGGATTGAGACAGTTGACATAGCAATAGATAATGGTCTCAAACTTGGCTTGACACAATGTAGACATACATAGTTGACTGGAGCCTGCAAACAAATAATACTTGCATGATGAATTCTCTAAACTATTGCAATTATATCACCCCATGCATTGAGTGCCAAGACTATAAAACACATGCCCAGGATTGCGCCAGGGCCTATGCTAACAGTAACGTTCAATTGCCCCAACATATTTCTAGCAGCAGTTCACTTAATGGTTAATTAACAATGATCTAATACAAGCCCAGGGACAAAGTGAAAAGCAACTTTCACGATGAAAAAGGTTTAAATCTCATAAACAACTTGAAATCCAGTAGTTATTTCAACATGCAAAACAAAAAGCAACAACCAGCAAGAACTACAAAAACATTACGCTAAACAACTAAAAATCAATGTCACTTTTGCACTTATCATTACCTGAGTGGCAAAGACAAGTATTTGACCCACCAAGAATAGGGCTAGGAATCCATATAAGCTCTCAAGGCAGAAAGAACTCAAGCAAAAAATTCCACCCACGAATACTACCCCGGAGAGAAACTGACACAGAAACAGAGTAGGGAATTATGATACCATATATGACAATAATTTATCGTCAAGAAAAAAGCACTACTAAATATCCTCTTCTAGTTTAGAAGTAGAACATACAGATACTATTGATGGAATTAAATTATCCTAGGTACAAGGCTATTCCTTGTAATTATTGTAATATAAAAATATTCACCTTAAAAGCATTTGAGATGGTAGCATTAATGTGATCAAGAACGAAACCCCCACCCAGTGTTCCCACAATTCCACCAACAACTGTAACCCCACCAAACATCATATCGGCATTATTCTGCAAGAGGAGGCGGCACCAATCAGGGCCTAAAACTTTGTTGCATAGGATAAAATGACAACTTGCAGTAATATGAAGAGACACATGTGATGCAAACATTGGAATAAAAAGAGAACCACTTTAAAGCAAGTGGCATTACCATATGATAAATATTATAACCAGCCTTTGGCCCCCAATATGAATATGCTCCAATGACAAAGTTGTACAATATGTACCCTGCCAAACAAGAAACTTGTTAAAAAAAAAGTTTCCATGAATTTTAGGCATTATGACAAAAGTGTCCCTTGTTGGAGTCCTAACTCCTAAGGTGAGGATGGTATAGAATCAGATTCTCAGAAAGAAGATATTCAGGTTCAAGAAGAGCACTTGATAGTTTCCTAAGTAATTAGTACCGTGCAATTCATAGTTTGTTGTCTACGTGACCCTGATTTTCTTCATGAACTTTTAATTAGAGACTTCGTTAATTATGAGGCCTAACTAGTTTAGAACTAATGAAAAGGTAGACATAAGAATTTAGCTAGTTATATTAATTTCCACATCCTTAACCAGACAGTCCCACAAGCCTAGCTGTTCTCAAAAGCCAACCATATAATTACAGAACCTAACCTCTACAGAAGTTAGCAACAGTATCCAGGTAATTGTTCACATAAAAAAGAGCCCATGGTGGGAACTTCCACAGTTCCACACCCATATTTTTACTCTGCACTCTGCCCCTCATTAGTATATGTTTGGTGTTGGGGCCATTAGAAAATTCCAGCAAGTTATTATGAAGAATAAACTTCTCTTTCCCCGAATAATAACTGATTAAACCCCAAAGTCTAGCCCTCCATAAAATACTTGTTGGCAAGTTGGTTGAATCTATTCTCAACATGAGTGAAAGTAAAAATTCATATGGATACATTTGAAAAAGTCAATTCTTAAAATTTGTACCCATAGAATATGCAAAATTTTAGAGTAAAGAAAGGATATCCAGGTATGGGATGAGAGAAGACAGTACCTAAAACATTTATGACATAAACTGGATCAACCAGAAGCACTTTCATATCTTTCAAAAATCTTGAAAGCTGATTCATAATTGAAGACCCAATCCTTGACCTACCATCCAAAACAGAAGGGATTATCAAGAATTCCTACTGCATGCAAGGTTAATTAAAGTGTCAAGAAAACATACATACAAGAATCATACTCACTTGTCAGAATTACAAGAGGCCTGGCTGCGAATAGCCTCATTACCATTTATTCTTGTGACCTCTGAAATGCAATGAGAAAACCACTTATTAAGATGACTTTTGACGAGGTCAATTGCAATATAATAAAAAGATGATTCTTAAGTTGCCAGAGACTTATATTACAAGAAATAAGAATAATGACGATGATGCAACACCTTCAGTTGCAGAAGGTGCGGTCTCAACTGATATTAATGGTTGTTTTGATTCAACGTGAGCAAAACCTGCATTTAAGTTTAAGAAGGGTAAAAATGTAGCATGAAGCAATAATATCTGAAGACTTTTAAAAATCATGATGCATTCTTGAAATATGCACCTTTTAACTGCAAAGGTTTCACAACAAAGCCCAAAATAGCAAATGGAAGCATCAAAATGGCTTCTGCCCAGAATGCATAGCGCCAGTTGAAATGGCTCCCCACCTAAGTATCAATATCATCATAAATTACTATTAAAATGGGTTCCACTATAAATGAAAGGAATATTAAAGAGGAATGCAACCAGATGAACAGACACAAGAATAGTCATTATAATAAATGAAAGAATTAATTTACAATGCAAAAAAAAAAAGGAAATTGGACTATACATGGGGTTTTTTGACATCTCAGATGATGGCCAATTTACAAAAATAAACATCACACATTCAGACATATCTGTGTGTGTACATGTAAAACCACAATTACAAGATAAAGTTTTGCTTTGAATATTATATAATACATATTCTTGTAGCGATTATATAAGGTCAGTTATTTGAAAGATATGCAAACTCAATAAAAATATTAGCCATTAATCTCTCAAGAATCATGTTAGCAGTTGAGTTAAACAATGCTCCATGTTATCAAATAACACAAGGTTTATCCAATCCTGTTACTAATGGCTACGAATTCTTAACCAAATACAGACAAGTTGACATAATCTTCCAAAACAGAACAATATTTAGAATATAACCTAAAAATGGAGCGAGATTTTATAGTGACTTCTAATGTTAATCGAAATATCCTCCCCCTTTTTTTAATGGGTATGAAAGCAAAATTTGAAAAAAGAAAGGGGACTCTTCTGAAAAGAAACCATTGGTTGTTCATCACAACCATAAATTCAACTTAAAACAAATTGCCAATGAAAAATCAAACCAACAACCATATCTATCTACAGTTTGATTAGCTTCATATCTAGGTATTGGTGAAGGAATGCAATAACATTGGCACATTTTAACCACAGGAAGAAACTCCTATCAAAAGGAAGAAAAAAACGAGTTAAGAATGTAGAACTTACAACTCCACCATAAACATAGCCCAAAGCAACTCCTGTTGGTATGCACATGTAAAACACACCAAGCCATACCGTTTTCTGGGAAATGGAAAGGGCATTTTTATGGTTAATGAAATTGGTAAAGGAGAATATAAACTCCAGGTGATTCTGGAATAAACAGCACAAGTAAAACTAAATATACCTGAGCAACAGGAGCATTGTCATCTATAAACGGAGCAGCAAGACTTATAAAAGAGGCCTCACCAACTCCAACAAGCCTAAACAAATACAACCAACACTCTGACTAAAGATGTAGCATATAAAAATTGCTTACAACACATAGCTTTTTGGTTAATTCAAGAATTTTTTTCCCAGCCAAAGAACATAAGACTCTAAAAAAACTTTGAAAGAATTGAATTGTACACTTACATGCGACATATCACAATAGTCCAAAAATTGAATGAACAACCACATGCAGCTGTAGCAAATGTCCACACAGATAATCCAACTCCAATAAGCCTAAAAGGATTATGACTGCAAGGCCAAAGATGAACCAAAACTTTTAAACAAAATTAGTTATTATCAATAACTTGAAAAAGCAACAAATGGCACATGATACTGCCTTCAGTAGTCAATATTAACAAAGGCTTGTTTATATGACTGACAAAAGCAAAATCAAGAGATAACTGATATACAAAATTCTACAACTATAAAGTGCCTACTTAGTTGAATCTGGTGTATCTAATCATGATAATCAAGATGTTCACCTTTTTGCCATGGAAGCAAAAATTGGAGAAGCCAACAGAAGTCCAACCATAAATGCAGATGATAAAACCCCATCTTCAAAATTGTTCAACTTAAAATCCTCCCTGCAGAGATACATTATCTTTACAGATGACTGAAGCCAAGAAACTTTAAAAAATGTACAAACTGGATAAAAAGTAAAGAAAATGCATAGTTTCGACTTTCGAATGATAAAATCAGACTACTGCTGTGTTTTCATTAAAGCATGTATTATGCAGCCAAGGAGTTTTCAAGAATGAACTTGAAATTTGATGGAAGGGGATGTAAATCCAAATACTAAAAGTACAACCAAGCACCATCTTTGAGACTGAAGTACTGAACTGTTTTAATTTAGTCAAGGAAAAAAAGAAATGGCCACAGGAGTACTTGAGACTTTACAAGAAGGTGACATTCAAATTTGAAAGGAGAGCATACAGTGACTAAGCAAACACACATCTAAAGGAGTACAGCAGTGATCAATTAAAGAATCATGGGCATGCTATTGAGATTGCTTTGGAAAATGAAACTTCACCACATCTTTTCATACATCTAAAGGAGGACAGCCGTGATCGATTAAAGAATCATGGGCATATTAAGATTCTTTTGGAAGATGAAAATTTACCACATCTTTTTCTCAACAAACAAAACTACATCTCCTACCAGAGACATGCCAAATCTTAGATACACAGCAAGTTGGCAGTATCATGGAGTGATAATAGTTTCCCTTTAACACACTCCACAAACAAAGAAAGCACAATGGATCTTAATTTCCACAAATGACTACCGGTAGTGAAAGCACAATATATAAGATGCAAAATTTGTCCCATGTCAAATGTGGCATGAGATAAAAGGTAAGCAACTCCCATTCCCGAAGCTAGTTCGGGAAAGCGTAACATGTTTTGCAGTCTTAGAGTCTTTTCAGGATTTGAACTAGTGACAGGTCATATTGAACAAACCAAACTAAACTCTAGGCCAAGGGTTCAACATTTAATATGACACGAGTATCTATCAATAAAAAACTAGTTACAAACTTATAGATTATTGCCAAGCATATACAGAACATACAAAAAGTAAAATTCCATCCACTAAGTAGTAAGTAGAGTAGCATGATATCAAACTTGTATCGAAATAGTGAGAATACAATAAATTCAATATAAAAACCTTCAGACAGAATCTTAACTGGATTCCACTACCCGAAGTACAAATTCCCTTCTCGTCACAAGTGCCACGGCTCCCATTGATCCCATTGCTTGCTATGGCTCCGCGATCCACATAATTCAACAAATTAATCACACAAAAGATAGCCAGCAGCCTGTAAACAGAGAAGAATTCGTTGAAAGCTAGCATTATAGCAAGTCCAAGAAAACCAGTATCATGTAGCAACAAATTTGTTATAAAACAATCCAAAGCACATATCATCAAAATTTCAATTCTGATTTTAGAAGGGAGATCAACAAAGGCAGAAGAATTTCAAGCACGAACACAACAGACAATAGCATAGCATCCTCCAGCTCTAGCAATAGACCTTTACCCGCAAATCCAATATTCTACCCCTCAAAATTGAACAAAATTAGTTTGCGATAAAGAATAACACAAGTTATGCCCCTCAAAACTGAACAAAATTACTTTGCGTTGAAGAATAACAAAAGTTATACCCCAAATTGGCTCTGGAACTAAAAACAACTATCAATATTAGCATTCGTTACCATCAAAACCTCCTCCATCTAAACTGATGACCTTTTTGTACAGAAACCCAAAAGTCTACACCTCAAAATTACAACAAAATAAAAATCCGAACTTTCATATTAGAGACAAAAAAAAAAAAAAAACTAGTCAAACCCTAAAATTGGGTACCTTTTTGGAGTGAACCATGAAGGCATCGAAGGCGAATCTTTAGCTGCCATCGTCGCGGGGGAAATTGGTGGTTGTGGTTGTGGGGAGACTTGGATCATGGGTTTCGGAGGATGCTGTGTTTCCACTTCTGCCATATATATATGTGTTTATATATATGTAAATGTATTCTTTGAGATTGTTAATGACGGCTTGCTTACGCAATCATCCTCTCCGAAGTCCACAAGGCAAACGACCATGGGGATATTCTCCTCTGTTCACCTTTTTTTAACTCGACGATTATTTTTTAAAGGTAAAGATATGGTTATTTATATAGAAAATACAGTGGCCAATGGTCATGGTTAAACTGAAAAAACAGAAGATGAATCTTGAAAGGTTTAAGTGAATTATAAGTCTGTTAAGATCTGACTTCAAACTTCAATTGCTATATTATCTTTTCTTCAAAAAAAAAATTATCACAGTTTTTTTTCGTTCCGAAGGTTAAGATATGTAGGGATGCACTAGAAAAAGGTTAAAATTGGTAGAAATGACAGAGAGAAGTATGTTAACAAAAGAGATCCCGAATGAATTGGTCTTATCTCGTTCTCATTGGCTTCTATTTGTTCTCAAATTCATATTAATTATTCCAATTCCTGTAGTTGTTTTAAATAACAATCAAGCGCCGGAAAATAGGGCATTTATAGCTTACAGTAATATTCTTAAAAATCTGGATCAAAACCGAACAAATCCAACCTAAAGTTTTATCCTCAATCAGTTGAAGGGAAACAAGTAAAAAAGAATAAAAGTTGTTGTCGCAAATAATAATATGACTAATGAGGATGGGGTGCATCTCTCGTCGTTCCCAACTAAGTATATGAAAGGCTTGACTATAAGCTAGAAAAGTTAAATAAAATTCCAAAGTCGTGTGCGCAGCTCAAGAGTTGATAAAATTCCGAATTACATTCTTAACTGGCACTCAATCGCAAGACGGAAGTCCAGTTACCTCCTAAAAACATCATTTGCATTCGTCGGACAAAAGAGCAAGATCAAAGCTTTCTTTCCAAACCAGAGGCTTGCTTTAAACTCAGGATAATCTCTGACGCGTTTGATAATAATAAGAATAATAATAATATCTCCAATAAAGATCATCTTTCAGCGAAACGTTGCCCTCCCCACACCACTCTACAAAAAATACTAGTACTATGTCTTGTCTTTCACATAAACCAGCCAGTATCGTCCGGATGCCTGACCTACCAAGTATCAAGGTCACTGGACTACAGTCAGTGGACATAGATTTAAATATGAAACTAGACTCCTTTCATCAATCTAAAACTCCTAATAAGTAATAAAGCTACCAGAAGTGGCAATACTATGCACTCCCTAATGGACCAAAACAATTAATATGCACAGAGTGGCTGCTCCCATTTTACATGTTCTTTATGGCTGTGTATGCGGAAACATGGATATCATAGCATTCTGCGTCCCATGAGAAGTCCTCTGCCATACAGTCCATCATCATCTGCTTCCACTTGAGTGGGTTGTGCTCCTAGAAAAATTTACATAAGAAAAGTGAAAATAATAGGGAAACTAAATCCCTTCAGCTAGAATGGTACGCGTGGTCAAGTGAGGAAGCCAAAAAATAACTTTTAATTAATGTGGAATGAAAATACTCACAATTTCATCCAGGGCCAGGCTTAGGGACATATACAGGAAGGTGGAGCTTATGAACCTTGCAAACTTGGTGGTCTCCGAGTTACGGTCCGCAAAATATCTGAAACACAAATGACACATCTCGACATCAATTATTCTCAGTTCATGGTAAAATGAAGAAACTGCCATCAATAGTAAGACAGTCAGGAATGTTTACCTTAATCTGTTGTCGTCGGAGGTTATTGCAATTGGAGCAGCTCCATATTTCAGAGCTTTGAGCTAGATATTTTGAATTACAGAAACAAACTTCAATCAAAAAGCGCTTTTTTTAGTTTTATTTTTATTGAATCAAATGAGCAAATATTTCGATTCATGCACATCCTCACCCGTTCATATTTGGTCAGCCATTCAAGGCCTTTTGTATTGACAAGATTTGTTTTAGATAAAAAAAAATGACGGCATCTAGAATTCCCTAACAAAGAGGGACTGATTTGAATGGCTAAAGCACCAGGACAAGGCTAAGGCTGCAAAATAATGAGAAAATTTTGAATCTCATCACCAAATAGGAGCCAAATAAGAGAAGTTACCCTTAGGGACTGGTTGAGTTTATGAACAAACGCATAAAGGTAGAAAATGCAGAGAATATTTCAGTGTCATGGCCAGTTAAAAGTAGAATTGCCCTAAGGGCAGCAAGCTTGTTTGACAAACCTCAGTAAGTAATTTAAGGATTGGAGCATAAAACTTATGTGTGTGTGTTGTGCACTAATGCTTTTATAGGTTCCCTTCAAATGCTCTTATGTCCAAAGTCTAAGGTAAAAAGGCAAACAACTCCAATGCACAAGGCTCCGTAGTGGGCGGGGTCAGGGACAAACAAGATGAACGTTGATCTTTACATGTGGAGACTTTTTCCTCATGTATGATGTCTATGATTGAAGTAACATCAAAAAAACGTAATGCTCCACTTACCGGCACTTGGAACACAGGATCGTGAAAAGATTGGCACAACATAATATCTGATCCAGCAAAAACCAGATGTGAAAGAGCTTCATCGTATTTTTTTATGAATCTCAGGTTTTCATCCTGTGTACATGAAAAATAAAGCTATAAAAAAATTCGAAGGGAAAATTATTTTAAGGAGGGGGAGGTTTCAGGGGGAAGAGTAATGCCTGTGAGTGAAAAAAAGAAGCCCCATGTAACCAATTGTTTTTTGCCAACAAAGTAAAATCATGAATGATGAAACGAGACATCCAACAGTTATTACTTATGTTTCAATCTAGAATGTAGCCTTTTCTTAATTAGAACGTCTTTGAGACTTTTCGAGGCTGTTCCAAATTGTGATGAATGCATATTGCTATAGATATGATATTGCAAGATGCAAAATAAACATTGAAAAAAAAAAGCAGCAGCAATGCCATGCCTGTACTTTGACTTCTTCCCGAAAAGATTCCAGTGCCCTGCTTACATTAGCCATTTCACCAATCCCCATGAAGATAAACTGTGAGAACAATCACACATATCAAAGAGATCTCCTCCTGAAAGGGAAGAGGTAAAAAACAAAAGAAAAAACAATAGCTCAAGCGAGATATCTGTAGGCTTGACTAATATGGCTACCAAAGCCAACAGACCATCATTGAGGTTTCGGTAGAATTCGCCCATCAAGCCACGCAAGCTGTGAAATAGAAATACAATGCACTTAAACGATTTTAGTAACCTGGACACCCTTCCTGGTACCATGCCTAACAGCTTTCTTCAGATCCAGCACGTTGATGTCTGAGAAATCTGAGAAGACACAGCCCACCTGATTATTAATCATTCACTTATGAGATAGAGTTTTGGTCATTAAATAAAATAATAAGAGAGAAAATTCAGGAGCTGTTCACTTGAAGCTGCATTTTGGGGATGTTATAGAGCTTATTAGTCCTTAAAAGATTTCTTCAGAACAGAGAGATTTAATTCCAGAATGTCAATGACTTCATGATTCAAAGACCAATATTAGAATGTATTGAACATAAATGCAATCAGCCATCTAAGATTTATGTCAACGAAAACACGAGCTTTCTTCCACATTCGGGAAAACTCTCACATAGACATCAATCCTTTAACAAGCAGATATCAACTAATAAATTATACACCATGCTATGTACTTGACTCTATGACATGACTCACGCAACCTAATAATTTTATGTCCATGCCTCACAAGTAACAACAAACCTTGCATTCTAGGACCAGCGCTCAGAATATTTGGTTTGCAAAAGAAGTCTTCAAAATCTTGTTGCCGATTTTTGTTTATATAGAGAGTCAGTAAGAAACATCCAGTTGGAAGACTTTTGCATCTATAACTGCTGCAAATTTGATGCCTTACTCACCCAAATGGAATTACCGACATATGAATATTCTTATATGCACTCACATAGCAGAGACATATATATGTATACAACCACCTCTATTCAATCCATCTCGATTGTTTTTTAACATATTCAAACTGTTCCAAAAAAAGTATGCCCGTCTACTGTAGATCTAAAAATGCTTCATAGCTATATGTTCTTATCAGTAATTTTCAGCCACCTACTTGTTACTTGCTATATGACAATCAACATCACCATAAGTCATAATAATGCAAATCAAAGTTAAAAAAGTCTGACATGCTATGCATACAATAATAGAAGAAGCATGTTCAGAAAATCCCAAGTGCTGCCGCAATGCCACTTTACAAACAGCTTTGCCTTCCATATCCTTCGTGCTATAATTTGATGGAAGCAATTTGTCCTTGGAAGGATCCCAGATCGAGTTATCAACTCCAGAAGGACTAACAAACAACTTGTCCCTGCAGCCAATTGCAAAGGATAGTGCTTAAATTTATGGTTTTAAAAATAATATTAACAGGCAAGCTTAACGATTGCAGCTTGAATTTACAGCACCGTGCAGTTTGTACATTGGATAAAGAAGTCGGACTGAAAACTAAAAAAATATTATTAACTATAGGAATTATATTCAGATGATTATTTACTTGTGAATGGCTAAGGTAGGTTCCAGCCCATGACTAAACCCTTGAATGATCCTGCCCTTGGAATCAATGGATGACACTACCACAACTTTATTGGAATAAACAAGTCCACCCTGCAAAGTAGTGAAAAAGTAACAAACATGCAAGCACCAGAAGAATGCAGAGTTTTTATACATCATAAACAATTTCAAGAAGCGGTAACAAATGAAGAAAATTTTATAATTATATTAAAAAAAAAAAGGGACTGTACCGGGGATAAAGGTCAAGAAAACACATGAGAAGGAGTTGGCTTGCTGCATCTACAGATATAACAATTCTTATCAACTTACAGCTTGAATGTCGCAATTTCATCTAGAAGTGCTCTGAAATTGATTCTATGATTCTCATTCTCAGTTGGAAATTAGGACCAGTATCAATTATCTTTGTTTCCATGCAATGATAGAAACCGTCCCCTCTAATCCTCCTCTAAAATTTCTGAACCTACTTTCTTCTCCTTTTCCTGCCTTTTCTCTCCTCTTTTCTCTCTTTCTAACATTTTATTGTGTAAGAGATTGTTGTCTGCTGTTAAGCTGCCAAAGGGTAAAAGCTGTTAAGCACTTAGACAAACTTCAACCAAAGAAACTGTTCAAACCTAAACCACCTGCTAATGATATCAACTTGGCATTGGAGACCCCTGAAGGTAATCATTACAACGAAATTTGAATTCCCTTCAGATAACAATGGTGCCTTCTAAACCACATATCTGCCAATTCAATGCAGATTGAAATTAAGAAACTTAAAATCTGAACCATAGATTATATCAAGCCCAAAGACCACTTCTGCTGATTAGTTAAACTTTTCACACAAGTCATAACTCATGTTAACAAGAAAAAGTCACCAATAATGTGAAATTTCTGCTTTTTTCAAGTAAACAACTCCCATGCACAAGGCTCTCGGAGTAGGCGGAGTCAGAGACAAACAGGATGTAAACCTTACCCCCTCACATAATATGTGGAGAAACTTTTTCAGAAATTGAATCTATGACCTCTAGGTTGCAGCCTTGCAACTTTAACATTGGACCAAATGTTCGCCAATTAGAAGTGTCCAATTATAATATTAAAATCCACACCTGATATAGCCAATCATATTTTACTTAAGGGATATTTTTCATAGACATAAATTGTGGGGGTTTCATAAAGAAAAATATAACTTATCAATAAACTTAATTTCACTACAGATTCAGACTTGTTATATAGGTTAAAAGGGGAACCACACATCGGCTAGCAATATAACAAAAAGCAATCCATGGAAAATTGACCCCATTTTAACTAAAAAAAATCTTTTGAAAGGCATGATTCTAGTAAATAGAACAATTTACCTTCAAAATGTTGACAAGATGTGTCTTAGCATTATCTTGTAGACGATCTGAACGGTGGAGTCTAGCAGGATCAAGCCCACATAATGACAGCTTATCAGGTTGCTCAAGACACTTCAAAATTTTTAGTATTAGGCATGGAAGGACCCAGTCAAAAATAGATATAAAAAAAAAGGAAAAGTAGAGTAATCTACCTGAGAGTCAAAGCTGTGGCATGTCAACAAAATTCTAGTACCTGCAAGCCCCTGCACATTGGAAAATAATAATTACATGAAGATAATGATTTCTTTAAAGTAAATAGTTTTCCTATTCCATTGATCAATTACTGTGAAGATTTTATGTGTGCGTCTTCGCATGACAAAAATATATGCACAAACATCCATTGTTAGCAGAAGAATCATAAAGCAATGCATCTTCAAAAGCTCAAGCCAATTTTGATGTAGAAAAAGACAGCATTTACATGAAGTGCAGAAATTCAAAATAGAATCATGAAGAACTTAACTTCAATTTTCATCAAAATAGAATCATGAAGAACTTAACTTTAATTTTCATAGTCAAGGACCCTAGTATTTCAAATTCTCTGTCACAAACATAGAAATTTCAGAGGAAAAGGTTGACGGAGAAAGAAAAGTATTCCACAGTCTGCTTCATTTTTTGTCCCTTATATGGTTTTCTATTATCACTAACAATAGAGAAATAAATCCTTTTTCACCACGTATAAGTTGTCACTGTCAGTAATGAAAAGATAGAAACCTTGATTATCAAGTAAAAAGTTGTCTTCAATAAAATGATTCTTCTATCAAATTCTTGGTGAAGTAGCGGAAGTTTCAATCATGGCACCATAAGTGTTGATGACCTGGTAAATCTAAAGAAGATGGTATACTTTGTAATTCAAAACCAATAGTTTGATTCCACGCTCTTAAGTCTTATGTCATCCGATATTAGCTAAAAAATTAAGCCTAATATTGAGATCTTATAGGGTCCTTTCTTTATCTGATATACTATGGAGTTGATCTTAAGTTCAGTTGGGGGGCAGTATCATTTAAACAGCCCCTAGTTTTACAATATTATGATGGAAACACTGAAAGCAGTTCAAACGATCAAGTTTTCCATCAACTTGGACTATGATGACATAACGAAGTTCTACTATGCTAACCAACTTAGATTAGTAGCACATGATGATATGATAGCAATGGCTGGGGTAGCCAGAGCACGGCAAAGATTTTTTTCTTTCTTTTTTGTCAGCAAAATAACACCAGGTTATATTTGCAAGCTAAATCCGTAACAGCTAACCTATGTGTAATCAGGTAACATAAATTAATGAACATGGCAAGAAGAATAGATGTTATAACTCATCTGGTAATACGGACATGAAAAGTGGTCCACAAGAGGTAAAACAAAGAAATTAATTTAAATGTGCCAACATTTCTTGGTTTTCATGACACAGAGAGAGAGAGAGAGAGATAACAATGAATTTGGATATTACTTGAGTTGCACCTGTTTAACAAAAATCTCCCAGAAAAGTGGTCCCACAATAGCAGTCTCCCAGTTGTGTATGTGTAATGTATCAGGCTGCTTTCCAGATTTCACTATATAGTCCAATGAAGCACGAGAAAAGTAGGAAAACCTAAAAGCATGAGACAAATGACATATCAGAAAACTAACAGATAGCCTAGATAAATCATCAGGGCCCAATTTGGGGGGAAAACACACACAAAAAAATATTCTAGTCCAGAATCAAGTTCATCAACAAGCTTGAATATGAAAATGAATGAAGCTGTGTCCGTATCTTTTAAGTCCTGTAAAAGCTTTTAAAGTAAAAAAAATGAAAAAGAAGAAAAAGATTAAAGAGCAAACTAAAACTGTCCGTTATTCGTTCTTCCAATTAGTATTTTCTTAGTTTAGCCATTCATAATTAAGTTGCATAACATGTTTAACATTTTTTTTTCTAAGCATGTTACAGTTGACACTCTAAAAGGTTGTCATTCTCTTCAAGAAGGAACATTGCTATGTACAAGAGGACATACAGTTTTTCTTTTGACCACAAATACTACTAACTTTTACACCAACCAGATTGAGAAGCCAACTACTACAGCTGGGACTCCAAAAGGAATAAGCCAAAACAAAAGTGCATACTTGTCAATTATAAAGCGCCAATGAAGCTGCTCAATTGGAGCGAAAATTTGTAGCACTTTCTCAATTCAACTTGAAGAAAGCAGAGAAGTTTGAGAACTTTTCTTGAACCAATTTTTTTAACTCTGAGAATGGACACACATGCTAAAGCCAGTCTAGTGACAATACTTTCAGAAGAAAGTATGATATTGAGAGTATCAGCCACATTCAAATAGCAGAATTCTATCAGTCAAAATTAATCTAAGGATGACAGAGAAAATATGACAAGTAAGATATCAAAAAAATGTATAATATCAATCAGACCAGCCGTTGAGCAATTATAAATTTTCATTACTAGTCCTTATGGACTTATGGCTAACTAAAACAATAAACATTACCTTCCCCTGCCAGCACCTTAAAAAATATTAGACACGGAAGAAAAATATACCTTACCAAAAGAGAGAGAAATTTACAAACCGTTCAAAGTCATCTGAGTAGCCATATAGTCTTTCACGGTTGAAAAAGGATGAGTAGTATGAAGGTTCAATAAAAGTAACTCCAATGCCATATACAATGCTGGATATGAGCACAAGCATAAGATCAGTAAAGAGAGTAAATAACTATGCATAATGCAATCGCGGTTTATAACTTATCAACCACTTTATCTCCACTGTCAATACACCAGAAAAGGTTAATATTGATGAAGGATCCAGGAAATGTTGTAAAGGAACATCCACAACTCACCCGGTCCAAATTCTATTTCCATGCAATTGACCATTGAAGTACGAAAAAGACTCAGCCTCGATTTCTCGCAGTCCTTGAACTTCATCTAGGATCAGGCTTGCATATCTAGTTACAAATGAAATGATAAACCAACACATTAGGAGCTTTGGATCTTTTATCTCACTCGTGACTAAGAGTTCCTTGAACAACAAACATAAGGAACAACCTCTTTATTCAGTAAACATGATCATATATCAGTAGAAAGATCAATGCAATCAATTACAACATAAAATCAGAGTTGTTCTTCTCACTCTACCAATAGCAAATTAAAGTAGAATTTGAGATTTCTTGTAGAGATTTTATGCATGAAATATTAGTTATATAACCAGAAACAATCCTATCATGTCAGTTTTCACCAATACAATTTTGCAGAAACAATTGATATTACCACCGCGACCAATTCAAAATGTAAAATGAGCCACAACTTCACAAATGTTATCTTATGTAAACCAAACAACAATCATAAGGGAATGTCAGTGTCTCTTGTCACCGATTTCATTTATCTACCCAGGACTTGAGGAAGTATTTGGTAGTCCAACCAGGCTAGGACGTTTTTAAGATTTCCTTTGGAATACCAAAAACTTCAGATACTTTTCCTGAACTTTGAGCTTTTTCCTATAAATTTATCCCTTATGATTTTGAGTCTGCTCTTTTTTTCTTCTTTTCAACTTAAGCTCATATCACCAAGTTTGTAAAAGAATACAAAGTTCTTGTTTTTCAAAATTAATATAGAAATGGAATGAAAATCGGAAAAAATTGTAAATCTTTTGAGCATTAGATAGATGCATGTGCAACAATACATCAGATGGAAGAACCAGCGCCATGAAGCTGAGCAATTAGGCAACGCCATGCAAAAACTTACCATGACAGCAGTTGAGACTTCATTAAAACCCCTTATATGTGAGGTGTGCCTGAGGCAATTATTTGACAGTAAAGAAGAGACCAATAGAAAGAACAAACAAGCAACCCACACCGTATAATTTAACACTATTGCCTTAAGAACCAAAGATAAGTTTTCGATTGGCGATTGCCAATGCTGCTGAGACAGTCAAGAAAATTATTAAAGAAACAGAGTGGGGGAGAGGGGGGGTGGGGTGGGGGTGTGGTTGGGGGGAGGGCTTTGGGGTGTGGTTGGGGGCGCGTTTGGATTGTTAATTACTTTGGCAAAATAACCTCCACTGAGTGACCCTTCTTCTGAAGTGCACGCGATAAACCCATCACATATGATGCCAAAGATCCGGAAGAGACCAGCGGTTCCATTTCAGTGCAAATGTGGACAATCTGCAAACCATCCCTGAATTAAATGACAATGAAACTATACCATTAGAATTTTAAAAAGATAAAGGAAGATAAATAACTAAGTGGAATTAATCAATTATTAACACTCACACACCATTTCATATAAGATTACAAGTCTAGACACTGAAACATGTACCTTTTCAGCACTAGACATTAATCTACCTGGGTTTTTCATGAGAAAGGACAGTCAATTGGTTCCCATAATCTGTTGCACATAACGAATCTGTAGCTATGGTATTTTCTGTGCATACGGGGCATGCCAAAAAACAACTTCTATGGAGGTAGAATTACAATAACCATGCGGTAGAGTTGCAGAGGTGCAACCTAGAAGTCACAGGTTCAATTCCTGGAAATAGCCTCTCCATCTATTATGTAGGGGCAAGGTCTCCGTACATCCTGCCTGTCCTGACCCCACCCATTGCGGGAGCCTTGTGCACGGTAATTGTTTACCTTCTTTATGGATTTTAAGCTGTAATGTGACTACATTTAACTGTAAAGAAAATAAAATTTGGGAGGACACATTTACCTTTTGCTTCCATTCAAGAACTGGCGAAATTCTGATAGAAGCTCTGAATCTTTTTTCTGTGAGATGTCAGAGAAAACATCAGACAAATTAAATTTGTTATTAACGAGCAGTCCTCTGAAGTCATGTGCCTCCTCTTTGTTAATCAGGCCAGTAAGGACCATTGAGTCTATTCGGTGCAGCAACTCCCAGCACATAGATTGTTTATCTGGTTTATGGTGCACACCCATTAAAGAAATCATTCAATAAACTCCTCATAATCAGTTCCACGTAAAAGTCCGTACTCTATATAATTGTGTGAAAGAAGTGTCGAAATCTACAAGAAGAAGTATAAGGATGAGAATTTATGAACTGGAATGCATATTAAAAGGTCATTGCTTATCTAGAATTCACAGCATAAATAGGAATTTGCAGTAGTTAAAGCTCTAGGCCACATAATTTTCTATACTTCACACTGATCTACATGCAATTTCTGATACAGATTAGAATATTATCGGCTATTCACCTCCCTTTTAGCTATAGAATCGCAAGTAATGCAGAATATATATATATATATATATATATATATATTAATTGTAAAAAATAACACGCTCTGTATCCCATGCAGAAAAAAGTTAAAACTGCATCAGTCTATTATTGCATAACTCATTTCTCAAAAAGTAACATCACCTTTTCCAACACCACCTTGTTTCTGCATCTCCAATTGCTCCACTCTATCAATTAACAGCTGGTTCTCCTTCTTTATTTTATTTAACTCCTCCATGGCCACAACACGTTGTTTGTTTATGTAGAAAATGTCTGATATGATTGTAATATGCAACATGCATTAGCACTTATCTGTAATGCACAGATCACATAAGCCACAAGAAATTTCCAGGTTCAAAATTGGAGAGTTGGTTTCAGGCTTACTCTGCTGAGCTTCTTTAAAGAAACGCCATATATTACTGTGTTTCACTTCTGGATCAACACTAAATGATTGCAAACTTTCCTATAAAGAAACAACATAATATAACATAATCTGTAGAAAGATGACATGTCAGATGTAATGCAAAAAAAAACCGTACCTGAGACCTCTCTGAAGCTTCTTGAGCTTCCAATCTGAATGCAAACCCATAAACAAACTTATGGATTGAATAATCAATTTGAGTATTTACGTACTTTGAGAGAAAAGGCCAAACACACTCACTTCACCTCAGGGGATGGGTTGGCTAGGCCATTGACATCTTCATTCTTCCTGCATATAAATCAGTTTATCAAACTGTGCATAAAGCTTAGGAAAAGGGATTTTTTGAGCTTCAATGCATGACATACAATACAATCAAGAACCACTGTCTTTCAAAAAATGGAGCCACTAAAATATGAACAACTCCCATGTACAAAGCTACCACAATGAGCGGCTCGGGTACATGCAGGATGTGCACTGAACTTATCCTCACACATAATATATAAAGACAATGTTTTCAGAATTGAACCTATGATCTCAAGGTTGCACCCTGCAACTATACCACTGGCAACAGAGGTTTGGCTGTAAACAATTATTCAGTCATATGTTCTTGAGAATCCATTACTTAGGAAAAACAATTAAACCACCTATAACATACGTCAAGCAAAACATACACAAAAAACGACAATGCATGTTCATTAGCATATATAGCCCATGGAAATGTCATTCGAGGACAAAAATGGTACAACCACTTATAAGTTTGATCGGAATTCTTCACGTTCAATTAATCTTGTAACTCCTAATTTCACTTCTCAAACAAACTAACAATTTTTCACGATCATAGACCAATACAGGACTTGACAACAACTTGAATACTTTGTTTCTTTTTCACAAATTTTAGGGGAGACACTTGGCTGGGATTCACGCAAACTGATCGAAACAAAAGTTAAACTAAACATTAAACGAGATTAGGCTTTTCCATCCTAGAAATTATCAGCAAAATTATCATATCGGAAGGAGTTAAAAACAGCATAATTCCGCGCCAAGAGCAACCAAAATCTTTGCGTTTTCAATCCGGTTAAGCCAATTAGGTGACCGAAAACAAAAGTTCACCTCAAACAACGAACTGTACGAGCTCGAATGGTTGCAGTAGGCCTCGGGACAGAAGGATATGAAGGAATCACAGTGCTCATTGAAGTCTCCAGTAGCATCGTCGCAAATCTCAGAGAGAGGGTGACAGTGACTCGATCAAGCTTGTAGATTATAGGGTGACCGATCCAAGTCTTATATGAATAGTATGATAACTAAGATGAGTTCGGACCAGTCTGCCGTGAAAAAGCAATCCTGTTCCAAAATAAATTTCCTCAGACGGTTTTTTGAAAAAATGACAACTTTTTCATAATATTTGGAGATCTAAGACTACCCACAGGAGTGACTGGGTATTGTATTTGGACTGTAAAATAAAGAGTCAATTTTGTATTGTAGTGACATTTTGGCCCACATCAGTCACTGGATCAGTGACTGGGTTTTATTGTTTTGCAACAGTGGATCTGGACTCCTCCAGTCCTACTGTTCACACGCTTAACGTAAATTTATAATAAAAATAATACTGATTCTTCTCCTCTCTCTCCTAGACGCCGATCGCACCAACATACTCTTCTCGTTCTCTTCATTTGCTGCCGAAATACCCAGTCCTTCCCGGTGATCTTGCTTGTCGTCCAGGTATGTTCGATTTCTATGTTTTTGTTTTTGCTATGCCAAAGGCTTGATTGATATCAAAGATTGGATCGCTGCCCTAGAAGCTCTGTGCCTGATTGAGGGCTTTCTAATTTTCTGAAAATCTGGATCATGAATACTATCCTTTTCTTTTCTTTCTTTTGATAGCTAATTTCTTTTCATTACACTATCTCATTGGGCTGAAGCTTTGTATCTAGGAAGGTTGAGATGCTCAAAATGTTAGATTCAGTTGGTAGAATTGAAATGCACTATGTTTTGCTTTCTAGATGAAAAAATAGGGTGTTCTGAATTGTTATATGTATTTACAAAAATGGATAAACGTGAATAGGTTTGGCTCTTTTGAGACTTGGAGAGGAAGACCCATGTGGGGCTCTGTCCAATTGGGATGAAAACAATTGAGAAATTGATCCATGTTCATGGTTTGGCGCCGAGTGCTCTGATGGAAAAGTAGTAATCTTGTGAGAAAATCTTTGATTCATTGTTGTTTCTGCAGACTTGTTTGACTAAAGGTGGATTTTGTCACTTGAAACTTTTTCGCTTCATTTGATTGGAGTGAGGTTTTGATGTGATTTATACAATGTTTTTGATAGCAAGTTGAAGTTGTCTAACCAATAAATTGAAATTAATGTGATGTTGAAGTTGTCTAACCAATAATTTGATATCATATAAAAGCTTTTCTAGAAACTCAAATGATGCATATGAGATGTTTCTGCTTGTAGATGGTTGAAATTGAATGGAGATGTGTTAATATGTCTGAGGTTGAGTCTTTGATATTTAGTTATTCCTTCTTCAAATTCTCTGGAGAAAGCAGTAATTCAAGCCTTTTGATACCAGTTTCCTATAGGCATAGTATCTGAATTAAAACTTACAGTTGAGTAATAAAACAATTTACCAAAACTTTAATTGTCATCATATGCACAGCATAAGTGTTCCTACTCTTTTCTACCATCAGTTATGAAATATTTTAATTTTATTCAATAGTGCACTAAAAACTAACAGTTGTAGTACATAAGCCAAAAAGAAACCTTAAAACCTTTTGTATGTTATATAATTGTAGAACGAATTTGTTTATTAGTTTACATTGTTTGTATTTCTTGATAAATGCCTGTATAGTTCTGAATTTTTTGGCTAGCAAGAGTGAATATAACTGGCATCCTTGCAAATATATGTTACATGAAAAAATATTGCATGATTTGTTTGGCAGACTATTTTTAGAACTCATGAAAATTTCATTATTGCATGAATATATGGAGAAACCAGTACTTGAGGATTTGGTACATGAATTTTTGTAGGGTATTGAAGCAGAGTTTGTAAAATTTCTTTGATATGGATCCTCAATTTGACGCTGAATTCGACCCATTTTCGGAGGATTCTACACAATACGAGACACAGAACGTGCATATGGTTAGTTCACATGTAGAAGTTTCAGCTCCAAAGAAGACGCGAAAGGCGACTCAGAGATCAAACAATCGTGGAGGTAACTTCTCCATTGATGAAGACAAAAATTTGGTATCTGCTTGGTTGAACACAAGTTTGGATTCAATTAAAGGGACCGACCAAAAGTCAAAGACCTTTTGGACAAGAATTGGAGAACTATATAATGAGGGGAGAGGCTCTAATCACGGCATTCGAACTGAAAGATCTTTGACAAGCCGGTGGTCTTCTATTCAACTTGCAGTAAACAAGTTTTCAGGCTATCTTACTCAAATTGAGGATTCGCGACCATCCGGTACAAATGAGATCGATAAGGTAAGCATAAATTCTAGTTTAATATTTATTATTCAAGTTCCAAAATTTCCTTATTTTTAACTGCATTTAATTTTTACAGATCCAACTAGCAAAGGAGATGTATCATGAAATTATAGGTACACATTTTCAGTTTGATCATTGCTGGAATTTGCTGAGACATCAACCAAAGTGGAACATGTATGTGGGACAGTCGTCCTCTAAGAGAAAGCAGAATGGTACCTATGACATGCATGATGCTGATACTATAAATTTGGATGATGATGAGTTCTCAGGGTCAGTTTCAGTTGACAGACCAATTGGTAGAGATGCTGCAAAAGAGGCTAGGAAGAAAGGCAAGGGTGATCACCGTGCACTAGTTGAGATTGTGGGCCAATTGACAATCGATAAGAAGAAAGAGCACGAGGAGAGGATGGCACTAGCCGAAGTTGAGAGAATTAGAGTTGACAAAGAATGGAAGGATCATTTGGCATTGGAAACTAATAAGTTGGAGGTGAAGCTGAAGGTGGAGCAAGTCAGGGCAGAGGTGGAGAAAGTCAGGGCAGAAGCAGAGAGACAACTTGCAAGTGCCAAGTATGAGAAGATTGAGCAAAAAAAGAGAGAGAGGGAATATCAAATCATGATGACTGATTTGAATTCATTAGGTGTTGTGCAGCGTGAGTACATTGAGGGCTTGCAAGCAGATATCCTTGCTAGGCGTTGTCATTGAGGACATTTAGACTTGTTATCTGTTATCATTTGGACTTGTTATTTACATTTGGACTTGTCATCTATTTATAATTTGGACTTGTTATCTATCATTTGGACTTGTCATCTATTTATAATTTGGACTTGTTATCTATCATTTGGACTTGTCATCTATTTATAATTTGGACTTGTTATCTATCATTTGGACTTGTTATCTATTTATAATTTGGACTTGTTATTTATAATTTGGATTTGTTAACTATTATAATTTGGACTTGTTATTTATCATTTAGTGCTTTATATATATTATAAATTGGACTTTTCAAATATCATTAGCATAAATACGTATAATAATACTTGGCTTACAAAATGAAGTTACACCATACTACTTGGCTTGCAAAATAAAGTTACATAATAAACTACGAAATGAAGTTACATAATACTACTTGGCTTGCAAAATGAAGTTACACCATACTGCTTGGCTTACAAAATGAAGTTACATAATAAACTACGAAATGAAGTTACCAATGCTTAGCTTGCGTCACTGTGAAGATTCCACACATGATCGATGAGATCAATTTGCAATTGGTTGTGGACTTCTCTATCTCTAATAAGGTGGTGACGTTGAATGAAGTTCATGACTTCTCCAGTATTGTTTGAAGTTTCAGCCAGAGGAGGGCTTTCATTTATTTGTTCATATGCAGTAAGATCCAACTGCTGATATGAATCTCTTTCATCTTCGACAATCATATTGTGCAATATGATGCAAGCAGTCATGATGTCGTCAAGTGTATCAGTATGAAGAAACCGAGCTGGAGCACGAACAATAGCAAATCTTGCTTGTAATACTCCAAAAGCACGTTCCACATCCTTTCTTGCGGATTCTTGACACTTAGCAAAGTGTCTATGTTTACATGTCCGCGGTGCAGGAATTGTTTTTACAAATGTAGCCCAAGAAGGATAGATGCCGTCAGCTAAGTAGTATCCCATGGTATAGTTACGCCCATTAACATAATAATTCACTGCAGGAGCACGTCCCATAGCAAGCTCTTGGAATACATTAGATCGTTCCAAGACATTAATATCATTGTGAGATCCTGGCATGCCGAAAAATGCATGCCAGATCCAAAGGTCGTAGGAGGCAACTGCTTCCAAAATAGTAGTTGGTTCATGAACGTGTCCGGAATACATACCTTTCCAAGCACTCGGACAATTCTTCCACTTCCAATGCATACAGTCAATGCTCCCTAACATACCCGGAAATCCGCGAGCTTCACCAATTGCAAGCAATCTGGTAAGATCATCCGCAGTTGGGGATCGTAAGTACTCTTTACCAAACAAGCAAATTATAGACTTGACAAATAGTTTTAGACTTTCAAGTGCGGTAGTCTCCCCGATTCTGATATATTCATCCATGAAATCAGCTGATACTCCATATGCAAGCATCCGAAGTGCTGCTGTTATCTTCTGAATAGACGACAAACCCAATTTTCCAGCAGCATTTCGCCTTTGTTGAAAGTATGGTGTATTTGCTTCAATCGTAGTTTGAATTCGATTGAACAAAGAACGACTCATACGGAATCTCCTTCGAAAAAGTTCAGCAGAGTACACTGGATTATCTGAAAAATAATCATGGAACAGACGCTCATGGCCTAACAAAGTATTACGATCAATATATCGTCTTTCTCCAGAACTATGATTGGATGATGATTCCTCAAACTCCATAGCTAGCCCTATTGCCAGTGTCTCCACTACATCATCATCATATGGCGGATCTGCTGTGATTTTTTTCTTTCTACGCCTTGAAAAGAAATCCATTGAAGTTGAAGATTATGGTAGAAATGATAGATTTAAGATGTATTGAACACTAGTAGTTGATTGCTTTATATAGCAAATTTCTAGAGTATTGATGTCCACACAAACTCAATAGACAATTAGTAGCCACATATTCCAACAACCACAAAATAACCACATATTCCAACAACTACATCCTCAACCACATATTCCAATAACCACAAAATAACCACATATTTCAACAACCACATTCACAACCACATGTTCCAACAACCTCAAACTATCCACACATTTAATCAACCCATTTTCAACCACAAAATCCAATAACTTTATTTGTAGCCACACAAATTAATTAATTAATAAAAAATTTATTAATGTCAACTAATAAACAAAATAAAAAAATTATTAACATTAATATCATATTATCATTATTAATATGGTAAGGTTTGATATTTAAAATAATAGTAATTGATTGAGTTTAATTAAATAAAAAGTGATTGTAGAAATGAATATTAAATGATTTAGAGTATAGGTTTAGAGTAACTGCTGTGTGCTGTTACTGTTTCAAAAACTGTAAATTGGTGAAAAGTGTATTTTTGCTGGAATTTAGAGAATCAATTTAGAGTAACTGTTGTGGGTAGTCTAACCACCTCTAATTATATCTAAACTTTAATTCTTTTGTCAAAGAAAAAGACGTTGTTGTCCTTAAACATTAAAAACTGTAAATATGAATAGTACTGCCTTGGGATGCGGTTTTACGTCATTTCAACAATTTTTTGCTTTTCATTTCGACAACTCTTCTTCTTCCTTCTTCTTCTTCCTCCGGTTACATCATTTCGACGAACTTCGGTGGGTATACCTGTTTCGCGACGAACAAGAGAGACTACGAAGCAAGGTTAGTTTCATCTTCTTTATTTCTGTACTGTCATTTCTCTTCTGTATGTTATGGTGTCACTGTTGGTTCATTTTGCCCTAAATTATTGGCTTATGTTGATGGTTTATCTGTTACATTTGTTTTATCTGTTACATTTCGTTTGGAAAATCGACAGTTCTCGTGTGTGTGTTAGATGCTTTTATGATGAAAGATTTCAACTGATGTTTCATACACACTCATACAACTCTCCTTTATTTGATTATATGAGAGTGTTTTCTGAGTTACTCAGTGAAAGTTTTATACTTTTGGTGGATAAGTGTATTATTTTTCGGGAATAGAAAGAAACATATTAACGTTGATAACTCATACTTTTCATTGATTAAAGTATTAAATTTTAGTTGATAACAATATTAATTTTTCGTTGATAACTTTATTTATACATGATGGTAATTCATGGTTTTCATTGATAACCGTATTATTTTCTCGTTTAGAAAATTGTTTTTGTACGTTAGTAAAAATTTGTTTTCGTTGATAACTTTTGTAACATTTGTTTTCGTTGATAAATTTTGCAATCTCCAAGTGCATGTATTTATGTAATACATAACCCAAAGTTTCAGTTGATAACTGTATTAATTTTTTGTTTATACATTTGTTTATTCTTGTCACTTAAGTCGACAACACAGATTTTTATGTTGATAAAATGTCTTATTTTTAGGTTTATAGATTTTGTTACTTAGGTTGATAACTTAATTTTTGGCCTCATAACCACATGAGTTTGTATGCAGAGTTCATAAATGGAATTCAAAATTCCTCCAACTAAGAGATTTGGTGCTAAGGTTTTGTCTTTCGCAAGGGTTTTTGAAACCCTTAGCGACATCAAAAGTAAGTTGAACGATGATCAACTTACAAAGTTTAAGGGATCATGCTTCGGCCAGTTCATCCATTTGAAAAACATCAAATGGGCTGCTCAGATTGTTCACCAAATACTTTTACGACAGGTGCAATCAGATGAGGATGAACAGGCTGGGAGGATGATATTTAATATTGGTGGACATAAGACTATTTTTTTCCATACGGGAATTCAACATGATAACAGGCCTGAATTGTCATGCCATTCCAGAGATGTCTGAATTCCTAGAAATGGTAGAGAAAGAGTATGGTGGGCAACCTGAGGTTGGGTTGCAAGAAAAATATTTTGGAGGAAGATTTTCTATATCTTGTGCGGAGTTACAAAAAGTTTTCATGAAATGCGATGACCCAGAGTCCCAGACGATGTGGTCAAACTAGCACTAGTCTAAAGAACAAAGCACTCAAGATAGCAGTTGAGTACTTCTTGTCAACATCTGCTGAAAATTCAAACGGCTACTAAAGTTTTCATAGGAAGACAAAAGTGGTGTAGACTTTTCAAAAGTTGTGTAGACTTTAGTCTTGTCTTGTCTTGTCATAATGTATCCGTTAGACACTAGCAAGATTGTATATAATGGTTATGTGCTAACCTTCCAATATATACATGAAAAACACTTTTATTTACATTTCTTTATTGAGGGAGAGGATAATGAAGCTCACGTAACAGAGCTTGAATCCATACAACTTCAGAAGCCGTAGACGCTAAGGAGCGATATTCAGCCTCAGTTGATGAGCGAGCAATGGAACGCTGTTTTTGAGATTTCCAAGAGATCGGAGTAGAGCCAAGGAAGACGAGATAAGCGGAAGTGGATGATCGATCATCCGGGTTACCAGCCCAGTCAGAATCAGTGAAAGCCTGAAGAGAAAGAGAAGAAGATTTGTTAATTGTAATACCATGATCAAAAGTACCTTTGAGATACCGTAATAAGCGTTTGACAAGGGACCAGTGGGTAGTAGTTGGTTTGTACATAAACTGAGCAAGCTTGTTGACAGGAAAGGAGATATCGGGGCGAGTGAGGCGGAGATACTGTAAACTCCCAATAACCTGTCGATACATGGTTGGGTCTGGAAGGGGATCACCATCATTTATACTTACGGAAAAATGGGAAGGTAATGGTGTGTGAATAGACTTAGCCCCTGCCATATCAGATTTGTCAAGCAAATCACACAAATATTTTTGTTGAGATAAAAACAACCCAGTAGGTGTGGAGGAAACTTCCACCCCTAAGAAATAAGATAAATCACCCAAATCTTTCAAAGAAAATTGTTGAGCTAAAGCGGAAGTGACCCTGCGCAATAGAGCAGTGTTAGAACTAGTTAAAATCAAATCATCGACATAAACGAGAATATACATAAGATGAGTTCCTTCTTGAAGGATAAAAAGAGAGGTATCTGCAGCAGAGTTGACAAAACCAAGATGAAGAAGAGATTGTCTTAAGGCATGATACCAGGCACGAGGTGCCTGTTTTAGGCCATAGATAGATTTTTTGAGTTTACACAAGTAGTTAGGATGAGTAGAATCTTCAAAGCCCTTAGGTTGCCGCATGTAAATGGTTTCTGTGAGGTGGCCATTTAAAAACGCATTATTAATATCTAAATGTTGAAGAGACCAGCCATGATTAACTGCAAGAGTGAGAACTAGTCTGATGGTAACAGGCTTAATGACTGGACTGAAAGTCTGGTGATAGTCAAGACCTTGAGTTTGAGCAAAACCTTGGGCGACAAGACGGGCCTTATAACGGGCCACAGTGCCATTTGGATTGTATTTAACCCGAAACACCCATTTAGAACCTATGGGCTTGCAATTAGTGGTAGAAGGCACTAAAACCCAAGTATCATGATGAACTAAGGCTTTATATTCGTGAGCCATAGCCTGGTGCCAGTGAGGTTGACTTAGAGCTTCCTTGACTGACTTGGGTTCAGGAAGTTTAGGAAGAGGGTGAAGGGTAGCCAAGTTTAGATTTTTGGGTTTGAAAATACGATTCATGGATCGCGTAGTCATGGTATGACTTCGTGATGTAAATTCGAAGCGTGAAAACACAAACCAGTTTGACCTGTTGAACCACAAGGGGATACCAGGACAAACAATCTCAATTCTATGTTGATTCTGAGAATACCCAGAGAATTGAAAGGAACTCGTAACAACAAGTTTTATTATTTAATCATCGTCCCCTTGCCTTCTGGAGGCTACAATATTAAATACCAAAAATCCAACCACCTATTTGGAAACAAGATAATAATGATACGCACTAACTAAGGAAATAACAATACTGGATTAAAGCAAAACAATTAAATGGAGATAATGGAATTAATAGAGATAATCGCCAATCTTTGATTGCTATGCAAGCTGATTTGTAGTGATCCTCCCGCTTGTGTTCAGACTCTGCTCCGTTCATACTTATCCAAGAATGCATGGGCCATGCATTCCACATCATCCTCCCCAGGTGAGACAAAATTCGACCTCGAATGACTAGTGGTAGCGTCATCCGAACTATCATCCGGGGCAGGGAGTAAATGCTTGACATTGAAGACGTCGGAGGTGCGAAGATGACTAGGAAGGCGGAGGCGATATGCATTGCTGTTAATTTTCTCAATAACTTCAAAAGGACCGATCTTGTGGGCAGATAGTTTATTGTATTCACCAGGTGGAAAACGATCTTTGGTTAGCACAGCCCACACAAAATCACCTACCTCATATTCCACCAGTCGTCGTTTTTGATCTGCCGATGCTTTATACTTTGTAGTAGTCTCAAGTAGCTTCTGTTGAGTTAGCTGATGAAGCTGTTGTAAATCCCCAATAAAGTCAGCGGCCTTCCCATGGTCACGCCTAGAAGTAGGAATTGCAGCCAAATCTAAGGGCGCTCGAGGAAGTATACCATAGACAATGAAAAATGGACTATAGCCGGTGCTCCGGTTGACTGAATGATTGTAAGCAAATTCCGCTTGACTCAATTTGTGATCCCATATTTTCAAGTGCTCGCCAACAAGACAACGTAATAGATTACCAAGCGAGCGATTGACGACTTCAGTTTGGCCATCCGTTTGAGGATGATAGGCGCTACTGAAATTCAAATCTGTGTTGGCAAGTCGCCATATGCTCCTCCAAAAGTGACTTAAGAATCTGGTATCCCTATCGGACACAATGGTGAGAGGTAAACCATGTAGTCGATAGATCTCACGGAAAAATATACCAGCGACATTACTTGCATCCGAGGTCTTTTTACATGGGAGGAAGTGAGCCATCTTTGAAAAACGATCTACCACCACAAAAATGGCATCATGGCCACGCTGGGTACGCGGTAGACCAAGAACAAAATCCATACTTATGTCAGTCCATGGCTGCGATGGAATGGGGAGTGGCATGTATAACCCGGCATTGGTAGCAGTTCCCTTTGCAGTTTGACAAATACGGCATCCCGCAACAAATTTATTAATATCTCTCCGCATACTAGGCCAAAAGTAGGAGTGAGCAATGAGATGATAAGTTTTGTCCTGTCCCACATGTCCTTCATTGTGAGCTTCTCGGATGATGAGATCACGCAAACTAGATAATGGAATACACAATTGTACCCCCTTGAATAAAAAGCCCTCATGCAAGTGGAATGCCGTAGGCTCACATTGCTCAATGCGATGGAGGATGGCTACAAAGTAAGGGTCAGTGCATAATAAATCTTTAATA